>CM043711.1:18732697-19332697 GCA_023969325.1 Oryzias curvinotus | reverse complement strand
CAACCTTGAGCTTCCTGTGATATGTAAAACATTTTTTTCAAGAGGATAAAAAGCAAAACACAGACTCAAAAAGTCCTGGCAGCACTTGGAAAAAAAAAAAAAAGATCCTGTCAAAATATAATACTCTGACTCCAAGTTAAAAGGCCATTGGAGTGAGGTCACCAGAAATGCATGGCCGATGACTAACAGATTGTGTGGATGTTAACAAAAACAATGGGTTGACACCTGTGATCGTGCCAGTGTTTGCCTGTGAACCAGAATGCATTAGAATATGTAATGAGTGAACGCTTGACAGATAAAATTCAGGACTTGTAAGGAAGGAAGAGCTTCAATGAAGAACACGGCAACACTCTGTCTGCATGTAAGAAACATGTCAGCTAAACGCCTGTTATCTGGATTTTTTTTAATTTAAAGTTTTAGGTTACCTACCCATCAATAACTTTTTTGCCAACGTCTATTTTTTTACTTTTTGCAGTTTTTCTTCTGCAAACACGTTGAGCTTGCAATGATACGTGCCGTTGTCTATTTGACATCTAAACTTAAGGCGGACTTTTAAAAAAAATCCAGGTCTGATTTGTGCGATTAGTGCCGCAGCTCCTTCACATTTTAGTTGCTTCTATCGTTGCAAAAAAATCTATCAAAGCTCCATAAATGTATGAACACATTATGCCATGTTTTGATCAGAGATGTATGTAATCCTGAAAATAACTAGGAAGGGCCAAAGATATGACAGCCTCGAAATTTAATAGCAGCAGTCCTTTTCCCCCCTTTAAGCTGACTTTCAGCAGAAGAATACGGCTACTTTTACATGGTATGTAGTTTAATGAAAACCAGGAGTAATGACTTCACTGCCAGCTCCGCAGCGCCTGTTTTCATGCTTGTCTGTGACTGCAAAGAGGAAAAGTGAAATGTCACTCTAATAGGATGGAGGCAGTAAAAATGTATTTTGACCCACTGAAAGTCACATATCAATTTTTTATGCTCATAATTAATCAATTAATTTATAAAGTTTTTGTGACTTAAAGCTTTTTAATTGCTTAAGTTTGGATTATTTATTAAAAGTTTGGATGTGGTTTATTACATGCAATCAAAACAAAAATAAAACCATGGAAAGACAAACAGAATATCCGTACATACAAATATCAAACGTTGTATAACTAGTCATGGATTGACTGGAATATATATATATATATATATATATGCATACTTCCACATGTAAATGATTCAATTATAATTACTCTTAATCATAAATAGCCATATTAGCACTTTTACATACAGTGCATGACACATTTAAAAAAAGGAATTAAATTAATTGCTTGAAAAGGAGATGGAGGAAGTGATGTTATACAATCCCATCCGCCACAGTGAAACGGAAATATTGTAAAATTCTGTAGAAGTCACTGTGTTACCATGATAAGCCACAGTATTTCTCCTTGCCTTGAAATTAGACTCATTTTTGAAGTACAGTGTTGTGAACAGCATGTTGTAAAACTATTACATGTCTTTTTGCTCTGTCAAAAAATACTTTCTTAAAAAAAAAAGAAAGGAAAAGAAAACAAGTGCCCTTGCTCAACTTTTTCTGAACTTTTAATTCATTGTCAGTACTTTGATAGGAGACAGCCCCAGCCCAAGGCATTGTGACAATAGTGAGGTAATGCACGTCTCAGGAGCGGAGTAGAGAGACGTCTCTGTTTCCTATGGGAATCTGCGTTGCATGAGTCTCTGCAAAGATCTCCCCGTCAGGAACATCTGGGAGCCTCCAATACAACAGTCAACATCGGGTCTTAGACTGCGTGAGCCATGGAAAGATTATCCCGCTCACTGCGTGTTTGTAATCCAAAAGTGACTATAAATAACTGACAGTCAAACCTAATGGAATATTTGCCTTTATTTACCCCATATAACATGTGATGCATTGCAAGCATTGTGCATATGGCTTTATATGTTTTTGAAGACGATTTTAGAGCACTCTGCTTAAAAGCATTCCCTTCTCCATTTAGTGTTTTGTCATTAACCCTTCCCCAGGTTACTAATTTATAGTGTTTCTTTTATTTGGCTTCACTTGACCCTCTCTGTCCTGTTCCATAAAAACAGTGAGGGTGCCCTGTTGCTTTACAACCAGTTAAATTACACTTTGATGTTTTCTCTCTGTTTTCAGCAGTGATTAAATTGCTGACCCCAGTAAACATCTGACCTCGGCTAACTGAGGCGGTCTGCAGCTTGTCACAGACAAACTGGCAGCTCCTGAAAGCTGGCAATATTTGCCGCATTCTCAAATACAGTACGTTGGTGAGTGGTGAAGCAAGAACAACTGTCAAAAGCAGATTGCCAAAAAACGGTATGAGCCAACATAGAGGAATCTTGGCTCCCAAAATAAAGCAGAGTGTGATGGTTGTGTTTTTCTGAGCTGCCAGGAGAAGGGAGACAGCTCAGCATGCAGGGAAACTCTAACTCTTTGTGGCAAATGAATCTGCACGGTTAGCGTGACAGTGGAGAGGGAGAGGGGTTTGAAGGCAACTAAGAAAGAAGTGTTAAAAGTTGCATATTCAAGTTGGACATATGATGATAAATGGTGGAGATAAGGGTGGAGATAAGGTAAGTTGTTGCGCTAAAGCGAAAAATGGTGATAAATTTGTGGTCCGTAGTCTGTCATTTCTTCAGGAAGATCAGGTCTTTTGGCTCTTGAATCTGCAGTTAATGCTTTAACTGGCTGTACTTAAGTGGGATTTTATAGCCTTACAATGATTTACATGAAAATAACATTTGCACAAAGACAGGTTGGCATGTTCCATTAAAAAATGAGCAGACACCTCACGGTCTAAGATATCAGGAGTCACAGCAGTGCCTACTCATGCTTTATGAGGGACCTTCACATGATAGAAAACTCGATGGAAGAGTAGCAATTATCCAACTAATAACAGATTACAATCAACTAATTTAGAGGCTTCAAACCTATATTCTGGAAATTTACACATGCTTCTTGCCTCAGTCACATAGACCCGTACAGAGGGTGGACCTGTGCGGGTGTTGTGGGTTTTGGGGTTGTCTGGGTTCTTAGAGAGGTCGTAGAGAGGAGCACAGGTGTGTCTTGCAGTGGCTTGTGTGGCCACAATAAGGGATGTCATGAAGATGGAACATACCATTGCAGTGCATGTGGTAAGTTAAACGCACTTATGACATATGAGTCATGGTGCCCTATAGAGATACTTTAGCCATTAGTGAGGTGCACGCACTGGTTCCTTATTGCAAATGTGGGGTTTGCTAGTAATACCTACAGTAAGTTCCCATGAGATGCAGAAACAAAACTACTCTCTGATTGTCTAATTTCCTCATTTCTAGAAGTCGGGCTGCAAGCAAAGGTCATGCAAGGAGCTTGAACAGTACCAATGGGCACCTTGTGCAGTCCGGAGGTTTTACAGGGGTTAAAAAAAGTGAAAAATCCATACGACACGGCTGCATCTCACCTACTAAACCCTTATGTGCTGCCCATGTATTCACTATGACCTGTTGCTTGCAGCATGCCCTGATTAACCAAGTGGTCTACGATCTTAAAGGTTTGCGCATGTCCCACATAGATTTGCTCATTTTTCCCCCACAGAAAGCCTGTATCTACCTATAAGGGCAGTTGTGAGTAAAACATTAGGTGCGTGAAAAAACTTGAGAAGTGTTTTTGCCCCATATTCAAGGTGTTTAAGTTTCCAGTAGTGTCATCTACCATCATCAAGAGGCGGGGCCTGTCCCAAACAGATTAGGGGAGCATTTATTGGCCACCCAAAAATAGCTTAATTAATCAGTTTTGAGACAAACTTGCAAGATATGACGGCAAGGCTACACAACAGAAGTGGACGTTCAAAGTGACTGTATTTTAGATTGAGAGTTTAGCTTTGCATTGACAAAGAACTCTTCTTCTTTTGCTGTTAGTCGACTGCTGCATTTGAGATGATCAGTCATTTGTTTACTTTAGTTATTTGGTTTAAACAAAAAGTTGAACATTTTTGTTTTCATCTGTATTTGTTGTGATTTATATTTCAAAACAAGCAGAAAAGAAACAAAATGAACACTCTGACACTGAGTATTGCAGGTAAATTTTTATTTTAGTTGTTTGGCTGAAATAAGCAACTTTTGCTAGTCTCCATCGACTAAAAAATAATGTCAAGCAGTGTCAAGAAAATGTAGACCCCTTCGTTTATTTCTCTTTGCTTCCACTCCTCCAAAATGGTACTTGGTTGTGACTCATTTTCTACCTTCTTTTAGTAGAATAGTTTCCAAACATTTTAGCCGTTCCAAATGCCGAAGATGCCAGAGTAATAATACAGAGAATCTTACATATTTCCGTGCACCGTCCTGCCCTCTTACATCCGCTCATCTGCACACCCGTCTGCAGACTCAGCCACACAGGATATGTGCCTTAAGCTTTGAGCTGTGGCTGTATTTTTGCTCTCAGAGGCTTATCAGGAACTTGGACATGACCTAACTAACTTTGAGAGACTGCAGCCCAGAGTTGGAATGAAACTATTGCCCGGTGCACGCTCTCAGGCCAGTGATGTCAGAACATCTGTCCATGTAAACAGGTCTGGCAGGTGAGGCCACAGCGGTTTGAGGCCGTGAACTCCAGTTGTGTTGTTCCATTAGCGGGTAACGCTGAATGGAGAGCAGGGGAGGGCTGCAACGGCTCTGAGAGAATGACTATTGACATTTCATTGAGGGACACTCCAGCCGAAGACGCACTAATCTATGAAAAACAAACATGCTTGTTGAAGACAGCCACCGCCTAGCTTAATCACTCTGAAACTATTCAGTCATCAAGCTGGATAAAACTTGGCGGAAAGGCTGAGATTTGCCAGAAAATATAAACCATTTTTGTAGATATTTTAAGAAAATGACAGACGAGCAAAAGGGCATTAATCAAAATAAAAATGCAAAGTGACAGTCAAACACATGCACATAACTGTTAGGTTAATCATTGCTACGTTTCCCAAATGCAGGGACAAATGTTAAACAAATGTGTCAGCTTGGTTTAAAAGTGACGTATTGTTCCAATGCAAATCTGTTTATGTGGTGGAGAGCGCTCTGTGCTGCTTTCAGACCAATCCTTTTAGGCAGGCGGCTCTCTGTGCCCATTCACAGGAAGGCAAACAGACGCCGTTCTCACCGGTTTGCAACCAGATCTGCTCTGATTATTTATTCGCACTGCCAGTTGTTTATTGAAGGAGTAGAGACAGCTTTTTTCGTCTCCGCAGAATGAAACAAAAAGGGCCTGCATGTGCCGACAGGAACAACGCCAGCTCTATCGCGAAATAGGCGATGCAGAAATTGAAGGTGACAAACACAATGTTGTTTACATCTCCAGGGCAAGGCCTGGGGGGGGGGGGGGGGTGAGTGGTCGCCTCCACCCTCTGCGCTCAAGGCCCAGTGTTCACATCACGAGATGAAACAGATTTTTTCGTCTGACTCAGATTTCAGGAGTGATTGAGACATGTGAGGGAGAGCGCTCTGCTTGATGTGTGACAGGTCTGGCCAGTGTGTAGAGACACACCTTTCAAACAAACAGACATTTCTTCACTGTGACTCTTAGATTTACTTCTCTCACAGGAGACCTTTGAGGCCCATACCATCTTTTTTATTTTATTTTTTGTAATGTGATGAGGATCAGACACTTTTTGGTTTTAAAGTAAGGCACTAAGATTGTTTTGATTCCCATCTGATAAAATCCAGCAAAAGTTCAGAAGTTTAGTAATAGGACTGTTGTTAAAAGCACTTTGATTATCACCCAAAAACGGTCAAAAACTTACTGGGTTGTGTTGACAATATTTTGTGAAGAAGATATTTATCTGCAGATGAAAAATGAACAAACCTGTGTGGAGCTGGTGAACCACATAAAACTGCAGGGTCATAGATCACTTGGTGAGCCTAAAGAGCAAAAATGTTCATGCACATTTCTCTACAAGCACGCTACAAGTAACAGGTTGTAGTGAACACTTTTACAACACGCAAGGATAAAGTAATGGTGAGGTAGGAGAGACGCAGGTGTGTCTTATGGATTTTTATTTTTTTAACCCCCCCAATTCCTGTGCACCGCTGAATTGGAGAAAAGTAGCCTAGCTTCATTGTACAGCTGTGAAGTACTTATGTAATCTATGTAAATCAGCTGACTCTGTCACAGAGAAAATCTTCTTTACGCTGTTATGCAACACTTTGCGTTACTTTTGTGTAGCATATTGGCGCAAAGCTGATATGAAAAGACGCTTTTCTCCACGTTGAATCAGCTGAATCACATTGATCACATCGATCACATCAAGGAGTTACGGTATGTCAAAGAGTGTGTGTTATTTAGGTATCGCATACGAGAACTCTGGTGTTAAAGGGTTAAGATGTGGCCGCTCCACAGGCCAAACCAAAAACTTGCAGCAAGTCAACCCCTGTACAGAATGACGTGACTAAGGATTCAGTTAAGAATTTTGAGACCTCATAAAAACTAATCTAGCTACTGCAGACTGAATCATCTATAAATTGTCAGACAATCTTTAGACAGCTGTTCGAAATCTCTCCTGTTAGGTCAATAAAGATGGATATTCTTTGTTGGAAATGACTTTAAAAAGGGTTTAGAGGCAATTCTCTTTAATACTGTGTGACAAATTCTCTTTTGTGTCATTTTTGTGCATAAAGGTAAAGACAACAACAGCTTGACTGAGTCTGAGTTGCCTCCCAGTGTTGATCCTCCTGGGATGGAGGGGAGTTATCTGAATCTAAAGGAACCAGGCCTGAAGGGGTCATCTGAGCGCCCGGGGTCAGAACTCTCCAGCCCTCTGGACAAAAGTGAGGCTGAAAGCAACAAAGGCAAGAAGAGGCGCAACCGAACCACCTTTACCAGCTACCAGCTGGAGGAGCTGGAGAAGGTTTTCCAGAAGACGCACTATCCAGATGTTTATGCTCGAGAGCAGCTGGCTTTGAGGACGGACCTGACAGAAGCTCGTGTTCAGGTGAGGATGGCTGATTTGAAAACTACAGAACTTTTACAAAGTATAGCCATGCACATGAGTTGTTGAATTTAAACATGTTCAACGATTGGTTTATAATGGAAATCCAAAATGACTCTTTTGGACTTTAACAGCCTTCTTTATATCAAATTATGACCTTTTACCTTGGGGTTTGTAAAAAAAAAAAGAATTGTTTGGCAGTCAAAAAGATTTTCAGCTTGACCAAAAAAGTAAAAAATAGAAGGTAAACTCAAAATTATGAAATATAATGACAGCAGTTTAAATCACAGGATTGCAGTTTAATGATGTGCTGAATAAATCCATCGTCACTGCTTAAAGTGTCACATGTGGGGTTTTCTTGGTAAAAACCAGACATGTGCATGTTGACAGAAGGATTTAAAGAAGCAAAAAAAAAAAAGTGAAGAGTAAGTAAAACTGTTTGAGTGTGTCAGCCAATGCTAATACATAAGTCACAACGGCCCTGGATACAAGCTGTCTGTGGATGAAAATTGGCAAATCTGTACAGGGCATGTAGGTGGCCAACACAAAATTTTGAGATCGTAGACAACCTGATTTGCCCGGTTTATACTTCATGGTGATTAGCCATTGCATCAATCATTTTTCGTCACTATGGTAATTGTCTGATCTAGTTCATACTAAGGTTGGCCGGTTTCACTTGTCTAACCCCTCATGTATTTAGAATGCAGTAATAGAATGCAGCCTTTAAAATCCTAGGACTTGGAAACTGCAATGTTTTTGAACAAGTTTGCTCTGCCATCATGCGGTAATCATGCATGTTATTGTATCATGGCCGTAAGTTTCCAATTGCAGATGATGTCATCAACCTGTGTCATATCTTGCAACGATTAAGGAGATTACCGATAGCCTTGTGACCAATGCAACGCTAGCGATTACAAGTCGACATGAAGTTTAAACTTGGTGTAGCGGCTACATGCCTGTTCCATTACACATGCTTAGCTGCGAACAATCGGTAATTTCCATTGAGGACGCGCACAAATATCTGTTTGTCGATGATTTATTTAAGCGTACATGCTCATTTGTTATCTGCATTTGTGGTGATATTGGTAATATGAAAGGCCATGATAAAGTGTTGCTTAAAGCAATGTTCCAGCATCGTCATCACTTTGTACAAGACTGTCAATTAAGCAACACTGATCTACAAAACATTCAATAAGATAAAGATACTTTATTGATCCCAGCTTGGGAAATTCAGTTGTTGCAGCGAGACACATGAGAACATGGCTCAACAAAGTGTTCATCGCCATCAAAGGTGTTTGAAGTTTTACAGTGTTAGCAATCAACAAAAGGTGAACATTTCCAGCTCAACTGCTCTAACTGGTGTTTATTCCACCAAGTGAACGGATGAATAGCATTTATATATTCACCCCTATCTGCCCAAGTGACATGCCCACCACACCAGGGAAAATAAGAAATCACGTGCCATCAAGTGGACAGGCAGTTTTGGCACCTACATTGTGTCTATGACCTTCCATGGGCCTGGACATCCCAAAACTGGCAGGACCTTAACCCCTGTATGGGTGCATGTGAATAAGTCTTCAGCTACAACCACATTTAAACAATGCTGGACTGCCAGTGAGAAGTGTCAGTTGTTATGCTTGCTATGCATCTTTTAGGGTTGTGTCTATGTTTCTATGCTCTGACATGTTGACAACAATGCTTCAGTTTGCCGGACATAGATGCCTATTGTTTTCCTTTTTCTTTTTCTGGCTGCCAGCTCCAGATTACTGTGGGAGGGGTGGGACTGAGGGAAGACTCTCACTACTTTCATGCTGCAGACTCTGAGAAAGTCACAGGCCAAGGGTTTCTCCCAGCACTGCCAAGTTCAAACCTCTAAAGGCACGACAGAAACATTTACGGAAGGTCTTCAAAGCTGTTTTTGCATGGATGAAAAAGACACTCTGGGGTGCCAAGGTCAATTTCCAATAGTCTGCGACACAGTTACAAAGAGGGAACCTGGCCTGCTCCTTGTGGTGATACATGAAAAAAAATACACAGATATAACGTTCACACAAGCCCATCTATATCCCAGATGAATATAATTAACTTCTTCTCGTCTGACATGGTTTGACCCAAACTTCAAAAATCAGACCCCAAATATGCATGCAATCAAGACTAAACCCACCAATTTTAACTGAAGGTCCACTGAGACAAAATCCAGGGATATCCAAATGTTCAGCACTGAGGGGCACTCTAAGCTTGGCAAGTGAGAGGAGAATCCTTTTCATCTCCAGAACAATAGCAATTGAAACCTATAGTACAGATGTTTTCTGCAAAAATGCCAACATTAAAGTCCTTCACTTTCATCCTCGTTTCGATGATAAATGTTCTCACAAAGTCTGGCAGTGGCTCTCTGTAATTGTAACTTCTACTGCCACCAGTTTATTTGGCACAATTAACTCTCAGCTTCATACTTGAACTTCACCACTCTGCCTACTTTTCATGTAGGAAGGGGGGTTGTGTGAAAGTGAAGCAGTCTATCAATTGCAGTGAACCTGGATGACAGAGATGAGGTGAGACGGCTGGACTTCAAAGCTGCTTTTGGGAGCTTTGGACCCTGCCCTCCCTCTTTCCCCTTTTCCTCTTTTCCCTGCCTGCTGGCTCTGGAGCATAAATAAAGCTCTATAATGGCTCTGTAAGCTGCATTTTGCTGTCAGCGTCTTTAGCAATTACTGTATCTCTGCCAAGCAATGCGAGCTCCAAGATGGCTGAGCCACCTTCCTTGCAGATGTCTGCCTGATAATACAAACAAGAGTAGTAAGTGTTTGCATTTAGTGAGCTTTTGAGAAATCATGTACATGGTCAGGCAGTGTTATTTATTCATGTAAATTCTTTATAAAACAAGAAATAAAATAGCAATTGCATATAAGTCAGAAAATAGATGAAATGTTTCTGACTTGTCTACCCAGCAAGTTTCTTTCCTACCACTATTCAAAACCGCTCAGATTATCATTACCTAAAAGGAATTTGTGCTTGTTAAGGCTTCAAATTAAAATAAAGCTTCAACTTTTAAATGAGTAAATAACCTAGTATTTAGGGGGCTTGTATTTTTCTGTATCCGGTGTGTGTGTGTGTGGACACCAGCTCTGCCGCTATAGTCGGCGCGCCTCCAAAAGGTCAGAGGGGTTAGCTGTGGAAAGCCGAGTACTTAGGCGTCAGGAAATTAAACATGAAATGAAAACAAGCTCCAGTTTGAACATTCCCCCATCTCACTTTCCAATATCCCTACTTCCCTTCGCTGACTTAAAAGGGAGGCGGGAAGAAGGGGGACATGGAGATTTTTTTTTTCTGTTGGGGGGCAGGGTGGGGGCATTTGTCGACAGCAAAGGATGAGCTTCAGCAGAGAAGTGGGAGTATAACAGAGAGATTAAGATGAGGAAATTAATCTTGATTTGTCATTGATAAAGCCTTTATCTTTAAAGTGAAGTGCAGCTTTGATATATTTTGACACCCGAGCCCCTTAAAGCCTAAGGTCATTCAGCTGCAAATGACATTTTTGTAAAATCTATTCACAGACTCTGATAAATATGCACTTTATGCTAAACTAACATTGTGTTTTGTAAGAACAAGAAATATATGAACGTATTTTACATTTTATTTTGACAAAACACAAAGTTTTGACCTACATTTTGCAAAAAATAAATAAATTATATTCTAATGAACTTTATGTCCGAATGTCACCTTTGACTTGTAAAATTGTCCCTTTAATACTTAAAAATGGCAATTTTCAAACAAATGTCATGTCAAATGTTCACACCAGGTGTACTATTGAGTTAAAATTGGAGGTTTCTTTTCTTTTCTGAAAAAGAAAAATGCAAAGAAGTCATTTTAAAGAGTTTAAGGCTGTAAGTCTTAGCTTAGAGCTCATGTGACCAAAGCTCTATCAATGATATTGAAAAAACAAATGAAAGACCCTCAGAACCCAGGTAACAGTCACTCAGAGCCCCTCTCCCAAACATATGATATATGAATAGGGCCAAACCCCCTCACTTTGACATTGAGGTTTGACAGCATCCTCATATATCAGCTTCCCACTCTGAAGGGGTAAGATGTCCTATAATCTCTTCAGCTGACCTAAGGAATGTTGACTTCTTATGACATCTTTATGTCCGTTTCTCTGGATAAGTCTTTTTTTTTGTGTGAAAATTGCTTTGCTAAGACCAAGCATCAAAACAGATTACATTATTTTATGATGATTACAGATCTCACTGCCTTTTCAAGAAAGGAAGAAACTATTTTGTAGTACAAAACATTCACATAATGCTTGTCTTTGTATGATATCGCTATAGTCTGCCTGTAATAGTTAGCATGTGTCTTGACTGTAGGAAACAATAAAAGTAAGAGACAATAGTGCAACATTTGAAGAGGAGGCCAGAGGGAAAAATCTTATGTCAGGGACTGTGAAAACCACAAGTTGATTGCGCTGGGAATCAGCTCACAACCCAGATTCAGAGCCCCATGTTGAGGCGGCATCGCTCTCTTTGAAGATCTTCCTCGTCTCTCATGGGAGGATCAGCTTCAGACAACCAACAAATAGATCCAGCCAAACACTTGGAGACTTCGTGCACTTTTTTTTATTATTAAAGGAAGACGTAGGAAAAATACAACACAGCTCAACATACTAGTTTCACTGAACTGAAACAAATTAGCAGCAAAAAATTAACAAATGATTTCAAATGCCGAATTTATTAGCGAATAAAATTAAAATACACACAAGCAATATTTAATGTAATATTTATTTGATTACCGTAGTTGTTTTTATCCTTTACATTTTTTACATTTCTGAATTTAAAAATATACTATTGCACTCATTTACTTAACCGTTTAATGCCTATTGTTGCAAATACGCAGAAAACTCTTCCTGCTCCGAATGTACCTTAATTTAGCATCTACTTGAAAGTGCAACCATAAGTGGGATCTTTTTTTCATAGTTTGAAATAAATTCAGGTATCATGGGATAACAATTCTGACAGTAATTGTCTTTATCAGAAAATAAAAAACAATACTACTGTTAAACTAATGCCAACAAGTCTGATCTACCTCTGCCTCTTTTGATACAAAACTGACATAAACTTTGTCAAAAGTCAAAGTAATTATGAAAATAACTCTACCATGTTCAAAATAATGTTTTTAGTTTTTAAACTCAAATCAGTAATATCATGCTTTACTGGAAATAAAGACAGATTGTAAAATAATTATAGACTAGTTTAGTTTAAAGTCTTAAGGCCGGTTATACTTCAAAATGACTGGTTATTGCACCAGTCGCATCCACAATGCGACTACATTCTGAGTGGTAAAAATATTTTTTATACAACGCGATTGTCTCCACTGTTTATTTGTAACATGAACAACATCCTGCTTATTTACTTGCTGCATCTGCAAACATATTGATGAAGAAGAGGGTAGTGTGTTTGTCCAATGAGCAGAAGCAGGCAATATAGAGTTGACAAAAAAAGAGGCTAGTTGCATTATGTAGTCTAGTGCAAAATATGAGATATATCTATGTGAGATATAAGATCTTTCCAGTCTTGCTTTATTTTTTATCTTGTCACTTACTGTCTCTCTGAGTCTGTGTGTGAAGTTAGGTTATTTCTTTCACTTCTTCATTTAAGTTTTCAACCCATTAAGTTTTAAAAATACATTTTTCTGGACCGAGTTGCTTCACAATTGCGGACTCTAGTCCCTGGAATAAACTCAGGTTAAATGACATGATTTGCATGCGATTGCACTAGGGGCATAAAGTTCCAGTCGCGGGTAACGCCTCCAGCAGGTGTCCCATTCTGCAGCAACTGGGGCAATCCCACTCCGATGGCCATGCGATCACTGCAACACAGAGCGATTACAAATCGCTTTGAAGTATAAAACAGTCTTTCTATTTTTGGAGTTATGAGTAAAATGCTAATATAGATTAAATTTGTACCAGAAACACATTTTAATACCCATTGGGTTATATCACTGCACTTACCCAAGAAAAACATATATAATGTTTGTATTTTTACTGATAAATTACCTGCAGATATGTGTACAGCATCAGATGAAATAACATTTATGTTATATGTTCAAGTGCCCTTCCAACAACCAGGAGTAGGCTATATTGCTACTGATTGCTGTAGATTTTCCTGGCCTTTTAACAGGCCTTTTTGTCTTCTCGCCTCAATGGCAAAGTTAGATTTTTCAAAATTCAAACTCAAATTCACAGTGGGCCAAAATTAAACAGTGAAATAAAGTCATGGGCGAAACCTAACATTTATTGAAAGAATTAACTGCAACTGATATGTGTAATTAACCTTTTCACATAGTGTCTTCTTATGTTATATTCTTTCGCTACAGCCACATTAGCTCCGCACACAAGACAAACATATCTGGCCTTTATATTCACAAACAGATAATCTGCCTCCCATCTTTCTTGAAAGCTTCTGTTGTCCATCTTTCGTTTTGGCCATTTTTGTGGAGGGTGAAATTAAGTTGTCCGATGTGACTGGAGCATGGCTGTCAATGACTGTCAATAGAAAAATGGGGGCGTTGCCAATTTCCACAGCGCTTGCATACTAGCAAAGCATTGTGGGATTTGTAGTATTACCGGTACAGTATTTATCGCAGGCCAGCTCCAATGCATATTTGATATGATCTCGCGGGCCAATTATAATTACAATGCGGGACAAATTTGGTCCTGAGTTTGACTAAAGCTACGGACACACTGGACATGTGACTTGCTTTCAAGAATGCACTACACGCAGGTTCTTTAATATGCATTTAACCCATGGTATTCACACTCGACAAACAGGCAGGGCCTTCTTTTTTCCCTCTACTGTTTACTAGCGCCTGTTTCCCCTACCTACAGTTGGAGGAAGCTTGGTGCAAAAGTGCAAATCTCGCCAATCTAGCTCCATGCTTTCGTTGCTCTATTCAGATATATGAAAGACTTGGTGTCATATAATTCTGGCCGGGCACAAAATGCAATTATTCATTTCTCCTTCCATGATCAATTTTCAAACGGTTGGCACTTTGCTAAATTAAAGGCAACGCCATCCATTTGTCACTAACAAATCTGGTCAAAGTTTGACCTGGTTTAACTTTCAATTCACTTTTAAGCGCATTAAAAAAATAATCTCACGCAGGAAAAACGTGGTGTTGTCCCGGCCCCCAAATCAGGTGTTTTGTACGGTGGCCCAGAAGGGTCACAACACAACACATTAACTTTATACACAACACACTAACTTTACACACAACACATTAACTTTATACACAACACACTAACTTTACACACAACACATTAACTCACAACACAACACACTAACTTTACACACAACACATTAACTCACAACACAACACATTAACTCACAACACAACACAATAACTCACAACACAACACATTAACTCACAACACAACACAATAACTCACAACACAACACATTAACTCACAACACAACACATTAACTCACAACACAACACATTAACTCACAACACAACACAATAACTCACAACACAACACATTAACTCACAACACAACACAATAACTCACAACACAACACATTAACTCACAACACAACACAATAACTCACAACACAACACATTAACTCACAACACAACACATTAACTCACAACGGAAGTAAATCAGCAATTGAAGTGCTTTTATTCTGAAATTTCCACTGGGCTGAGCGGCTAACTAGCTAACAGAAAGTAACGTCACAGTGAGCTGTGGAGGGAGCATGTTATTGCTACAAGAGAAGCTAGCAGCAGTGCTGCCAGAAACTTTCTCTTTACTGTGGTTCTCCTTCCTCTAAACACACACAACATGAACGCACACTCCTCCCTCCGCTCTGACACCCCCCTCTGTCTCTGCACGCGCGCTCCTCTCCTCTCCTTTTTTCCGTCCCCCCCCCCCTCCCCCCCACAGGCACGTGCGGTCCCCAACACAGCTGCACGCTCCTCTCCTCTCCATTTCTCCACATTCTTGGTGTCTAGTGTTGCGGAGTGGGTGTGTTCGTGTGTGTTGGGGACTGCACGTGCGTGTGAGAGGAGGAAGCGGAAGAAAGGAGAGGAGAGGAGCAGGCGTGAGGAAAGAGTACCATAATAAAGAGAAAGTTTCTGGCAACACTGCTGCTAGCTTCTCTTGTAGCAATAACATGCTCCCTCCACAGCTCACTGTGACGTTACTTTCTGTTAGCTAGTTAGCCGCTCAGCCCAGTGGAAATTTCAGAATAAAAGCACTTCCATTGCTGATTTACTTCCGTTGTGAGTTAATGTGTTGTGTTGTGAGTTAATGTGTTGTGTTGTGAGTTAATGTGTTGTGTTGTGAGTTAATGTGTTGTGTTGTGAGTTAATGTGTTGTGTTGTGAGTTAATGTGTTGTGTTGTGAGTTATTGTGTTGTGTTGTGAGTTAATGTGTTGTGTTGTGAGTTATTGTGTTGTGTTGTTAATGTGTTGTGTTGTGAGTTATTGTGTTGTGTTGTGAGTTAATGTGTTGTGTTGTGAGTTATTGTGTTGTGTTGTGAGTTAATGTGTTGTGTTGTGAGTTAATGTGTTGTGTGTAAAGTTAGTGTGTTGTGTATAAAGTTAGTGTGTTGTGTATAAAGTTAATGTGTTGTGTTGTGACCCTTCTGGGCCACCGTAGTTTTGTCAGTAGAGCTCCAAAACTTGTGATCACAAGAGTATTGAACGCAAATGTTTACATAGACGTTTCATTGAAAGTGGTCGCTTAAATGCCAAATGTCAACGTAGCTCAACGAACAAAAAAAAAAGGTTTGCTTCAGGAGCAAAGGACACTTTACAGCAATTATTATAAATCTTTGTATCATCATTGATCAAGTCAACTGTTCCGAAATTGAACAGAATGAAGCTGGAAAACACATATGTGCGTAAAGAGGGAGATAGAGAGGTAGATTTACGGAGGGATTCCCTGCTGTATTGCACTGTACTGACATGTGGGAGAGAGCACACCTCTCTTAGAGTGATTTATGAACAGTTGCAGGCCCAGATGTGGATCTGTCGACACTGGCAGCCTGAGGAGAGGCAGACGACTGTGTATCAAAAGGAGGAGCAGAAACATCCAGCGCCAGGGGAGACTCACCATTCTCACATCAATAGCTCAGTGTGGACGGCACTTTAAAGACACGTCAAGTCTTAAAAGTAAAGCCTGGACTTTCATGTGCAGCAGAATTTATTTGCTTTACTATCCTGGATTTATGTGCTTCATTTGTACTTTCACTTGCTGTGCAAGACCAGGGCCCAATTGTCCACTACAGGCACTTGCTGCAATAGACGATACGAGAACTTTGCTTGAAAATTATGTTAAAGTTTTGTTTGACTGAAGTTGGCCTCTTTTATGTGCTTTATCCCTTGACGGACTGGTTTTGGTTGCAGGTGTGGTTTCAGAATCGCAGAGCCAAGTGGAGGAAGAGAGAGCGCTTTGGCCAGATGCAGCAAGTCCGCACGCATTTTTCAACTGCTTATGAATTGCCTCTTCTTACCCGACCTGAGAACTATGCACAGGTAAAGAAATACAAGTGTTCGCCTGCTTGCCAAGCTCTACAGATGATTGTGAGAGAAACAGAAACAGTGCAAAGAAACAGATTGTGGAATTTAAGCTGCTTTATCCCATTATGCCTCATTTTCACTGAGCGGTACAGTACGAACTGGTCTGGTATTTTGAGCATTTACATTCTAAAATGGACTCGTATAAAATGAAATCATGCCATTTTTGGGCCCCCATTGGTTGTAGGTCTATTGAAAAATGAAGGAGACTGGTTGGGGTGGAACCGCTGTTGAAACCTGCTGATATGCTGAAGGTTATTACGACAAAAGAAAGCTCAAGAAAGCAGCTGTATTTCTCTCTCAAATAAAATTAAATGCTTTGTATATACGAAGTGCCAAAAGCCAAATGGAAAATAATCAACTGCTGGATTACAACCATTGTTGTAGTTGTAAGCTTCACCCTGCATGCACTGTGACGGTCCAACTTTGAGTGGAAATGCTCATCTGCATTGCTTGGACCATTCTAAAACGGACCGTTCCGCTCAGTGGAAACAAGGCTTGAGTGTGCAAAGTGTATGTGCAGTGCATGTCCAAAGTCCAGCCTGTGGGCCAAATGCTGCCTGCAGGCCCCTTCCATAAAATCAGTAATATACGGCCTTTGGCACTTTCTGAGAACTGTGTATGATTTCTTGACCGTGATTGGCTAAATTCTGTTAAAAGCCGTTTTAGATCTGTGTGTGGCAACAACCTTGACCTTCAGAGCCTTAAGGGGCAAATAGGAAGCACAGATTTATGTGTGTCTCTGATCAAAACCACAGTAACTTCTGAATAAGATATCTTTCATGTTATTTATCTTTTTATGTAGAAATTAACAACATTTTTGGTAAAAATGTGTTAAGTATTTCTGGTTTGTGAGAAGAAATTAAAAGAATTTCATTGCAATACATTTTTTGTTAAATAGTTAACTTGAATTGAATGGTATTAAAAGAGTTCAAAGAATGTTGACTGATTGGTTGGCCCTCACACATCTCACTGCATCAAATCTGGCCGTCTTTGCAAACATTTTGGACACCCCTGTTGTCAAATAAATATTTTGTGCATTTTCCTTCCAATTTTTCAGATCCAGAATTCTTCCTGGATAGGGAGCAGCAGTGGAGCATCTCCAGTGCCAGGCTGTGTGGTGCCTTGTGATACCGTTTCCTCCTGCATGCCACCTCACCCCCATGGTCCTGGAGGTGTCTCTGACTTCCTGGGTGTTCCCAGTCCAGGAAGCAGCCACATGGGACAGACACATATGGGGAGCCTGTTCGGGGGGGCGGGAATTAGCGGGGGCATAAACGGCTACGATCTCAACGTGGATCCGGACCGCAAGTCCTCCAGCATAGCTGCACTTCGTATGAAGGCCAAGGAACACAGCGCGGCCATCTCCTGGGCTACATGATGTTCCAACACAGTTCCACCCTGCCCCCCAGCACAGCTCCATCTGTGAGCGCTGAGGGGGCAGGGAGGGGTTTTCTGGGAGCACGAATGATAACGCAGGTCAAATGAACAGGGAGACATGGAGATAAGAGAGGCCAAGATAACTATGAGAATCAGCAGATGCTAAAATTGAGTGAAATATTGATGAGTGTGTTACTCCAGAGCTCACCCTTGAAATCTTCATATCTCGATTCTCACTAATACATATGGGGTCTGAGGTCAAACACACACAAACAAATTGTGCATCATTAATTTATAATATTGAATCTCGTCCAAAGAAACATTTTATGAAGTATCAGCAATCGAAAAATTGATGATTTTCTTTTATTTTTTTTCATATTTACATCCCACCATTCTTATACTGTCCATGCGCCTGCCACTTTAGACTCTTCTCATGCAGACAAATCAGTCTAATTCTATTTCTGAATAATATTTGCATTTTGCAAGCTGTCTTGAAACAAGCCCCTTTCCCTTTGGGTGTTACCGAATGCTTACCGAGGACTAAGAGTTTATTTTCTCTCACCTTCAATTTCAAACTTATAGTTACCACAGAAAACAATCATCTTGTTCGAGCCTGATATCCTACAGTAGTTTATGTCCATGCAAATAAGCAAAGAAATGTAAAACAAGGAAAGCCTAACCTTGTGGGAACAGATGTGTGAGAGTGAACCAAGTTGTCACCTCCCCGCCTAAGGCTCCCCCCGCAGGTTTCCCAGCTTGGCTGAGGCTTCAGGTTACAGGAAACTGTGTCTCCATACTTGCAGACGTGGGGTACCAATGCACAGCAGCAAGCTTCAACACCAATGTGACCCTGCGGCGTATTAGCATCACCCTAAAACACCACACACTTGCAAAAATAATCAGTTTGTAATTTGTTAAGCAGAGATGGATGTTGGGATTTGCTTCTTACTCACATAACTGACTGCAGAGCATGGAGTGGCTCCAGTGAGCAGCTTTCTGCCATTTTTGGGTTCTATTTTGACACTAAAGAACACTGCAAACAAATTTTGAGCTGTGAATGAAGTTATATCCATTTGTGTTGCCATTTTCACTCAGTCTTGTTACCAAAATTGGGCTCTGGAACCGTTTTGGGGACAGTCTTTAGCAGTTGCTTGGAAGATCTGGTGATCTTTGGGTAAATGTTGACCAATAATAACCCCAACCTAAAGTCTTCAAAGTACAAGTGAGTAAATCCAGTAATATTGTTTTTTCTGCAAAAAAAGTAACAAAAACAATTTATTGAAGATGGGGAATTTTTTTCAAAAGACTCACTCTAATCATCTTTTGATCAACTGTAAAAACATTCCCAGCGGTCTTTTGATTACGATTATGCCATTTTTAGGTAATTTTTAGGCTGTATTCCCCTCCCATTTTTTATAATCCATCTGTTTAAAAACCCACTTGCTAGTTTAGAACCCCTTACACCCCCAATCTGACATTACCGGTTTAACAAAAATGGCGGGCAATATCAAAGCTTTCCAGCCTTACTACTTTGAGTCAAATTCCAGCTCAGACAAAGAAAATGAAGACGTACCAGGATTCAGCCGTCTAGATGCACATGCTTCAGAATGGAGTGGAGTATGGACTTTGTGGCTTGCCATGGTAGCTTTTACATCATGCCTACATGCTTTTTCAAATGTTATTTTTTCGTCTGCTCCTGATTCACAACAATTTGAGTAAAGAAATACTCACAAATGCAATCTTGAGCATACTTTTCTTTATATATGTCCTACTTCATGACAAAAATGTCACAACATGTTCAAAACATAAAAAAAAAAACAATTTTTGTTGGAGTGGGTCTTCAAAGTTGATCCATAACCATCAACTGTTTATGAACATGATCCTTTCCCCAACACGGAAAGTCCCCAAAGTTCATGTAATCAGTGAAAAATATGGTGATGATATGATAGCTCAGACACTCAGGAGTGCTTTATACACAGGGTTTGGACTCTGTCATAATAATGTCAGCAAACAAAAAAGACAAATGACTAAAGATATAATAGCTCACATACTTATATATTAAGAAAAAAAAAAACATGCAGGCAGAAAATGGTAAGAATGAAGTAAATTCCTAACCATATGTGTAAGAAAAGTGTTTTGAGTCCGTCCTCTGAGATCCACAGATCTGCAGCTCCTTTAATGTTTGTACTACTGAAATAAAGCAACTGAAGTGCCTGTTTTTAATATTTTTGTGTATCACACGAATGTGAACAATAGAAATGATATTGTTCGATTGCTTGTACATTTGTTCTGCTTTTATTTTGTTGTTTGTTTTTGTTGTAATAAAATACTTCCAGAGGTAAACGATGAAGTATTGCAGTAATAATGCCAAGAAATGCAAATCTCTGTTTGTAAAAGTTGAACTGGAGTTTTACCAGGAAAATGCCTATTTTTGTTTCATGGTTATCGCTTTAAGCAGGTTTTTTTTTATATTAATCAACTATTTCTACATTTAAATGTGCAAGATGATGCAATAAGTTATTGCACTTACAGTGTTTTTTTTTAAATATTTGCTGGGACAGTTTTTCTTCTCTCATGAGGTTTGGTTCCCAACACCAGCAGTCGAAAATTGAGTATTCGTCCATCCATGTTTATGCCATTAAGAGCATCATTGAGGTCGTCTCAGGTGCCTGACTTTCTGTGCGCAAAACTGATGTCTTCATTTGTCAATGTATGTTTTTGAATGGAATATGAAATAAAATGAACTCTCAATTGTTTTTTGAATATAGTTTATTTACTATTCAAGAGCCAAAAATATTTGCACTTGGTGTCAAACTTCATTGGGTGGAGGCCCACACCATTTGATAAATGATTTATCAAAAAATAAATAAATAAATAAATAACTGGGCTGTGCGGTGGTGCAGTGGTTAGCGCTCTTGCCTCATAGCAAGACAGCCAGGACATCTCTGTGTGGAGTTTGCATGTTCTCCCCATGCACCTGTGGGTTTCTCCGGAGACTTTGGCTTCCTCCCACTGTCCAAACCAAGCTTCAGAGGTTGATTGGTTACTCTAAATTGTCCCTGGTTGTGTGGTTGTGGCTCTGCCACTGTCCAGGGTATACCCTGCCTTTGCCCACAAGTAGCCGGGTTAGGCTCCTGACCCTGAGAGGAATAAAGCATGCTTAGAAAATGGATGAAAAACAAAAAAAAAATTTGAGTTTATGGTTTAACTGGCAATCAATTTCTGCACATTTTGTTGGCAGATCCAAAAATGGACTTAAAATCTTGTGTGGAAGCGCATGATGGCAAGAATTTTGAATGCTGAAGCCTGAAACACTCGTATACACGCATTTACAATGAATATATATTGAAAGTGGTCACTTAAATACGCCTTGCCGAGATTTCAAACAACTTTAAACTGAATGCTGATTATATTTCTAAAAATATCTTTTTATGCTAAAATTCAATTTGTGAAAACTCATTTGGTCACAAACCTATTACTTACAATAAAAACCTCACAGAAAAAGTGTTTTAATTATTTTTTTATTAAGAACATTTTATTCTACGGTCCATCATTAGTGGACCGCAAAAATCAGATTACATTATCAAACAAAACAAATATTAGGGAAAGTTCTTGCTTTAAAAATTGTAAAAAAAATATATGTATTTGTTGTGCACACATGTTTTAAATGAAATATTTTTCCCACTTCAACAGCTTGAATTTGGGATGTTCTTTCTAAGCCATTAGACCTCAAGTTAACTAGATCTCCATCATTTCTGTAGTCAAGTCATTTTATTTGTCTTGCAGAGCTTTTACAGAAATAACTACGGTGGCCCAGAAGGGTCACAACACAACACATTAACTTTATACACAACACACTAACTTTACACACAACACATTAACTCACAACACAACACATTAACTCACAACACAACACATTAACTCACAACACAACACAATAACTCACAACACAACACAATAACTCACAACACAACACATTAACTCACAACACAACACATTAACTCACAACACAACACATTAACTCACAACACAACACAATAACTCACAACACAACACAATAACTCACAACACAACACATTAACTCACAACACAACACATTAACTCACAACACAACACATTAACTCACAACACAACACAATAACTCACAACACAACACAATAACTCACAACACAACACATTAACTCACAACACAACACAATAACTCACAACACAACACATTAACTCACAACACAACACAATAACTCACAACACAACACATTAACTCACAACACAACACATTAACTCACAACACAACACAATAACTCACAACACAACACATTAACTCACAACACAACACATTAACTCACAACACAACACATTAACTCACAACACATTAACTCACAACACAACACATTAACTCACAACGGAAGTAAATCAGCAATGGAAGTGCTTTTATTCTGAAATTTCCACTGGGCTGAGCGGCTAACTACCTAACAGAAATTAACGTCACAGTGAGCTGTGGAGGGAGCATGTTATTGCTACAAGAGAAGCTAGCAGCAGTGTTGCCAGAAACTTTCTCTTTACTGTGGTTCTCCTTCCTCTAAACACACACAATATGAACGCACACTCCTCCCTCCGCTCTGACACCCCCCCTCTGTCGCTGCACGCGCTCTCCTCTCCTTTTTTCCGCCCCCCCCCCAGGCACGTGCAGTCGCCAATACAGCTGCGTGCTCCTCTCCTCTCCATTTCTCCACATTCTTGGTGTCTAGTGTTGCGGAGTGGGTGTGTTCGTGTGTGTTGGGGGCGGCACGTGCGTGTGAGAGGAGGAAGCGGAAGAAAGGAGAGGAGAGGAGCAGGCGTGAGGAAAGAGTACCATAATAAAGAGAAAGTTTCTGGCAACACTGCTGCTAGCTTCTCTTGTAGCAATAACATGCTCCCTCCACAGCTCACTGTGACGTTACTTTCTGTTAGCTAGTTAGCCGCTCAGCCCAGTGGAAATTTCAGAATAAAAGCACTTCAATTGCTGATTTACTTCCGTTGTGAGTTAATGTGTTGTGTTGTGAGTTAATGTGTTGTGTTGTGAGTTAATATGTTGTGTTGTGAGTTAATGTGTTGTGTTGTGAGTTAATATGTTGTGTTGTGAGTTAATGTGTTGTGTTGTGAGTTAATGTGTTGTGTTGTGAGTTAATGTGTTGTGTTGTGAGTTAATGTGTTGTGTTGTGAGTTAATGTGTTGTGTTGTGAGTTAATGTGTTGTGTTGTGAGTTAATGTGTTGTGTTGTGAGTTAATTGTGTTGTGTTGTGAGTTGTGTGTTGTGTTGTGAGTTAATGTGTTGTGTTGTGAGTTAATGTGTTGTGTTGTGAGTTAATGTGTTGTGTATAAAGTTAATGTGTTGTGTTGTGACCCTTCTGGGCCACCGTAGAGAGGAGAGGAGCAGGCGTGAGGAAAGAGTACCACAGTAAAGAGAAAGTTTCTGGCAACACTGCTGCTAGCTTCTCTTGTAGCAATAACATGCTCCCTCCACAGCTCACTGTGACGTTACTTTCTGTTAGCTAGTTAGCCGCTCAGCCCAGTGGAAATTTCAGAATAAAAGCACTTCAATTGCTGATTTACTTCCGTTGTGAGTTAATGTGTTGTGTTGTGAGTTAATGTGTTGTGTTGTGAGTTAATATGTTGTGTTGTGAGTTAATGTGTTGTGTTGTGAGTTAATATGTTGTGTTGTGAGTTAATGTGTTGTGTTGTGAGTTAATGTGTTGTGTTGTGAGTTAATGTGTTGTGTTGTGAGTTAATGTGTTGTGTTGTGAGTTAATGTGTTGTGTTGTGAGTTAATGTGTTGTGTTGTGAGTTGTTGTGTTGTGTTGTGAGTTAATGTGTTGTGTTGTGAGTTAATGTGTTGTGTTGTGAGTTAATGTGTTGTGTATAAAGTTAATGTGTTGTGTTGTGACCCTTCTGGGCCACCGTAAATAACGGCTGACAGCTTTCCTGCTGCATTAGTGAAAGAGCAGACAGGGCTGAAATGAAATACAATGAAATATCAAAATGACACCTGTTGTATCATATTTTAAAGCTAAATTAAGGAAATTTGGTCATCAACTTTGCTTCATTTACTTTATACAATACTTGTCTTTTTTTACTGCTCTCCAATAAAAATGGTTTTTCCTCTCATTGCACAAGAAATTCAGAACTTTAAAAAAATAAAACAAAAGATGTTCACCCTCCACTTCAACATGAAAACATCATCAACAATAAAAAACAATATAATCTCCAAAAATAGGATTTAAAAACGTCCACATGTAAAAGAAGAGACTGACATGGTAAATTAAGAAGCGCTTCATCTACACATTTTTTGCCTAAAAAGAGTAAATTTCCAGCAGCTAGCTGGACGGGGCGGGGGCTAGTTGAGACACCTAACCCCAGACTGAATCTAATTTCAAGGGTTTTAAGTGGTTTTGGATTAGTGTGAACCATTGACTTCATCTAAAGGGATTTCTGGATAAAAAAAATGTTTCCAAATAAATAGGCCTTTCTTCAACTGGTAGACATAAAATTACAGTGTCTGGGATTTTGGTAAAACTTGGACATTTTCGTATTTATGGGAATGCAAAAATAATTGGCCACATGTCCATTATTTACTGTTTATTCAAAGGAGGTGACTTAAGACAGCAATGTCTATTCGTCCTTGCTGGGACTTAAAAGCTTTTTTAATGTCCATTTTTTAATCAGCTTTTCAACAGAGCTGTGTGTATTGAAGAAATAGTGAAGATTGAACAAAATTAACTTAATTTTCCACTAAAAAAAAGTACAAGACGACATAGATGGGCAGACATTGTCCATTCTTTTCAAATCTGCTTCTTTAAAAAACACAGCCAACTGATAAAAATAAACATAGAGAGGAAGAAGAGCAGCCCAGTGTGCCCTGGGCGGCCCTTGTTAAGCCTAATGGGTCACGGTGCTCCAGCCAGGCTCCACCGACATCCTTAATAGAAGCCTGCATGGTTACAGGACCATGAAGACCATTAGGGCACTTCAAAGTTCAACCCACATCACTGGGGCCCTGTTTATACGGCATTGAGGGTACAGATTCAGTTTCTCATTCACATCTTTATTTTTCCATCAGGTGACCTGTCAGTCAGCCTGCTTCATAAACAACTAGATGCTCGAGTCGCTCATTAAAGGCCATCGTTAGCAAAACCAGCCCTGTAAATCTGTCTATACATCAGCGTTCAGTAAAATTCTCATATTGGTCATATTTTAGACCTGGCACTTTGGCCTATACAGTGTTAAATGATCCCTTGAAGGAAAGCTGTTGTTTGGACTGTAAATCAAACTTCTGGACAAATGAAAATCCTCTTATAAGCTGTAAAGGTCTGGAGCCAGCGCAATAAATTAAAAAAAAAAAAAAAAGTACCAGAAAGTTGAAGAATTCACACAAACCATATTATTTCCAAATGGAGCTGGTAATTGTCATGATTTGTTCCCTCTAAGTGAAGGACGCATAATTTACTGATTGTGTCTGATACGGAGTGGCCCTGTTGCCTCGATAAGTGAACACCGCAAGCCTGTGTGCTATAGAGCCATGTGGGGAGGAGCAGGCGGCGGCAGAGGAAGGAACACATCATACATCACGGTGCGTGGTAAAATAGGCCTCATTACAAGCCCAGAATGCCAGTAAACAATTCAAATGTAGCTATAGCTTTGGCACACATGGGAAAGCGATCCCAGAGTGCATGAATAATGAATGATCTAAAAGTAGTGACATGTGTTCTGAGGAAGGATCTGCCAAGTAATGAAACAAAAACAAGTAGCAGTAATACAACTGGGTGCTAACCAGAATCTATTGTTAAAAGAGATAATTTAGGGAAAAAACAGTGATTAATGAAGAAAAAGTGAGTTTGGAGTTTAAGGACAACTGTAAGACAAACAGGTGTACTCCAGACTGTTTCAAACAGATGTTCACTATTCCTGGAGTCCAGCCAGAAAACCATTTGGCTTGGCAGAAAATGATGATGATGATGGTTTGGATCATAATTATATAGTTCAATACTCCATTATCTCAGTGGTTGTTGCCCCAAACTTGGCAGAGACTGTTCTGGCCACATGCTTGGATCCCTTTTGTAGTAGCATTTAAGCCGCTCACAGCAGCAATCAGTCATTTTGTATTAATGACAGATTGAAGTCATTAGAAAGTCTAAATTTGTCTGTCACACCTTCTGTGCATTAAAGAGCAATGACACTATCAGCAACCACTGTGGGCGGACAGACCAAGGCCAAGGATGAGCTCATGCAGGATCTTCAAAGATTGTTGTGGAGGCTTTCAGCCTTTTCTTTTTTATTTTTTTTTAAATTTTGTTTTGTGAATCTACTGTCAGTCCTGGACCACTTTCCCATCAAATGACTGTGACCACCAAACAGCTGATGGGCTGCCAACTGTCTGCCAGAGATCTATGCGGTCTGGAACCGTGGAAAAAGCCTTAAGGGAGCTCACAATACTCTCTGGCTCCCAGCAGTAAAACTAGTTCATTACACTGTGGAAATGTCCTGTAGGACTTTGTGATGTAAACGGTGATATAAATAAATGCTTTCTATAGAGGATGAAATTGTTAAGAGTGGTTCAACAAATGTGAATGATTGTATTAGCAATTTTTATGATATTTTTAACACTAGAATTGTTGCATTTCTTGACATATTTATTAAATAACTGTTTAACCAGCAAGCAAACATACTATGGAGCGCCACATGCTGCACAATTCAATTCAATACCCTTCAGGCTTTTCCCCCTGTGTTTTTAACCCTTCAACTTCCTCGCCCCAGAAAAGCCTTCTGTCTCTTCTTTCAGTCAATGTGCTTTCAATTATGAATCTTGCAAATATGGAGCTGGTGAAACACCCATTTGATATATTGCATCCCCAAATCCAGCCTTGTTCAGTGCATTTGCACGTGAATGCCTGCTGCGGGAAGATCAGAGGTCAAATATACACAAGTGTTGACCTCTTGTGGACACATGTCATGCTGGAAGTGACTGACAGGCAGAGATGACGCCGCCACTGCACAAAGAGGGAGAAAGACTGGTGTGACTGTAATGAGGAACCAACCAATGCATTTGTCTCTGGAGTCTGAAACACTTTGTGTTCAGAAGAAAAATGAGATCAGTCGCCTGTGCTTAGCTGGCACATAATTTATCTTTATTTTCACCAAGAAGAGTTCATGAAGTCTCCTCAGATGGAACAGCTTGGGCTATTTAGTTATAGTCATGAGCTCTATTCAAGTCTAGCAGACGGAAAACACATGCTCCACCACTGAGGCTCAGGCCACGAGAGGAGATCCCCCAAGACATGACAGTGGCACAGCTTGGCTTGAGAAACAGCTCATCCCCACAGACTAATTTCCTGGCCTTCCCAGCTCACTTCCTGTTTCACTTTGGGTCATGGGCGCCACAGTGCGGGTCACAGAAACTGTCTGATTGAGAGGAGAGGCACCGGAACTGTGGGACTATATAACTGTGGGACAATTCAGATAGTCCGCATCACAGGGAGAAGCTAAAGTGTGTAAACACAAAAACACTGTTTTTCAACACTCACAAATACAATAACATCTCTGCCATTTTGCACTGTTTACTTTGGGATACAATTTTAACTCATTTTATTTGGTTTTAGTGGAGGTAATGGGTTTGCACCATTTTCTTAAGATGAAAGTCTAAGCAAACATGAACTCAGCAGGGTTCTGAAATCAGCTGCTTAGAATTTCTCTTAAGCCCTATAGTCACACAGGTGGCCCGCACAAAATATCAATCTCATGGACCACTTGATGAGCCAAAAGAGGCCTTTTTCATTATTTTGACACCCCAAAATGTGTTGATGTGTGTTGACTGCACAATGGGCTTGTGAGTTCTGTTCACATAATAAATGCATTCTCCTTGCATATAGCCTGATCACTAAATCACTAACGACTAGAGTGCGGTGTAAGGACACCGTACAACAGCATCATTTAAACATAATTTCTGTGTGTAACCTACATTATCCTTACAAATACTTCACAATACACCACATGCATGACAACGGTACATTCTATTTTCATGATGTCCCTTAGGGTGGCTGAACGAGCCACGACTGAACTGCAAGATTCACCTATGCCCCCTTAAAGATGCGGCTACTCAAATCTAAAACCCTTTACAGAATTGGACAACCCAAGAACCTGCATTGCCTATACAGGTCAACCAATATACAAGCACCTGTGATGAAGGCAGTACTTTTCACCGGCATGTCCCGCACGTGCACATTTTCGTGGGGTCAGTAAGCCGTCAGTACTTGCACCCTAATGATAACTGGAGTGTGGGATAAGGACACTAAACGACAGCATCACCCATACATTATAGGTGCGCATTAATTGAATAGCCTTACAAATACTTCCCAATACACTCATACTATGACAACATACTATGATAAGACCCTTGAGGAGGCCGCACAAGTCTCAAGGAAACTGCGAGATTCACCTGCGCTCCCTTTAAGCTACAACTGCTCCTGTCTACAACCCTCTAGGGACCCAAAAACCTGCAGCACCCATACGGGTGCTTAAGCAAGGGGCTTAAGGGGTAGTTGTTCCTTCTCAGTGTCAACTCTAGAATACTTTGTCCATTGATTGACAGACCATTGCTAACCTACAAAGACATACAATCTTTTGAATGACTTCTATGGTCGTTAGAATTGTGGCCCTGCTTTATTGTTTTGAATTATTTTACTGCTTTAAAGTTTGTTACTGTTTGTATTGGTTTTACTGTTGTTCACTTTAACTTTTTATACAGTTTGACGAAACTTAAGGCCTTTGTAATATGACACATAAATACATTTTGAGTGATGGAAATAGTTGAGTCCAGCTGGTGTTCATCAAGAAGGAAATCTGACGGAACAAGACCACTTTTCACTAAAACAACTTAGACCAAAAGGCTTTTAATTAGATTTCCCATGAACTCAGTATTGTGGATGATAAAACTTAAGTGCTGCTACATCTGAGCTATCTGTGACACGTTTTAAACAGCAGCTTGTCCAAGTTTCAGTACAGTTCTTACTCCTGAGGATGTCAGCACCTTGTTTTACCCCCAAGGACGCCTGCCTCTTGATGCTTAAGCACAGTTTAGTGTACCATACCTTGGTTGGTTTAAGATCCTGTTCAGGTGGACTCTTACATGGTTTTCATGGGCTGTACATGGTAAACATACAACATCAAAACAACTTGGCATTAAACCGCAGCGTAAAATTACAAACCGCTTTGCGCTTTACGAGCCAACCGTAAATGTAAATACAACATACTTATAAAGGGGATTTTTATGAGACACGATCTTTATGTTCTTCATAAAATTTGCATTCTGGTATGGCAAATACGGAAATAAAATAAGCAGATGGTAAACCAATAAACAGAGTGCTTGCTGCCACCTAATCTACCAATTTGAGTTCATAAACTTAAAAGTAGTCCCTCTTTTGAACTTTAATAGATTAAGATATTTTACATTTTTTAAAGACTGGTCAATGTCCTCAAGTGTGTGAAGGATACCTTTAAATAAAACTATTTTTAATTTCTAAAGCTCAAGTCAGCAGAAAATCGAAAAGGGTTAACAATTGTTGACAAGGACTTTAAAAGAGATGGATAAGACATGGGATCATGTGACCCATTGCTCTATAGCAGGCCAGTTTTTTAGCCTCTGAGTATTGCCATCATGGCCTGGTATTATGTTTTTCTCTTAAAAAAATGCAACTTTAGAGCAAAAGATTTGAAGGTCCCTTATCAAATAAACAACGAAAAAAAAAACATGCTCTACATTAGAAATAAAAAGTTTGGTTCCAAAAGTTGGTGTTTTTTTACCTTCGTTGTCAGATTTAAAAACCCACGACAAACATACTGGTGTGGAATTTTCATGAACTTCATTCTTTGATTTTAAATTTGATATTAAAATTAAGACACTTGTTTTTGACTTAGAAGTGCTCATCCAATTGTCTGCTTTATTATAAACGTACAAGGCAGATTCCAACAACAGACAGGCATCCGGCCCCGCCTCTTTTTTTCATTGTCAGAGAGGTAGGGGGTTCGATGAGTCTCATCTGGCCAAGATGAAGCTGATGAATGCGCTTTAAATGATCCTAAAGCCAATTAATGGCTCACACAGTCGTTTATCTTTTTTATGTCTGCCTTTACGATAGCGGCTGATAGGAGTTTGGGTAGAAGATTGATGCAAATGGGACAATGTGTAAAACTTCAAAACAGTTTCTTCTTTGAAGGTGTTTCAAAAGTGTCATTTACAACAGATATTTGACTGATGACAGTAATTAAGTTGAGGAAAAAAGATTGTAGAAAAACAAATTAACTGTATTTTTCAAATGGCTTTACTTTTTATTTTTTTTTAACATACTTATAATTCTAGTTTTGATTAGCATCCTTTGCCCTGACACGATTTCTACTGTATGGCCCATTGAGCCTTTGCTGCAGCTCCCCACCAGGCCCGGCACTTTTTACACTACATAAACAAAACACAAAGGACAAACTGAGTTTTATGTTAGAAGGTGGGTTATTAAATGGAGGAAAAGGGCTCTCCATTTCCTCCAGGAGGCTACCACTCATAAATCATTAGGCAATGAAAGTTTCCTCTCAAAACAGAGAGTTAAAACAAACTGAACATGGAACCCCCTGAGCCTCACACCCCCTATCCTTCATTCCTTCTCTCTTTTATGAGGAAAGAGGAGACGATGACATGCAAGGCTTTAGGCTAGAAGGTAAACTATACAGCTACAATCATCTGTGATGACCCCTTGTTTAGAAAAATTGAAATATTCAACATGAATATTTAGAGAAAGAAAGAATCCCTAAAGGTTTTGCAAGAATAGACTTTGCAGAGCTGAGAACGGAACGTATATAAAGATATGCTGAGAAGAGTTTTTACAGCAGACTCAGAAAATGAACACAAGAACTTTTTCTTTGCCAAATTATTGTCTAAAGTTAAGCCATTCTTGTTATTTTTACGTTTGTTCTTATTGGATGACTTGTAATCAGCAATTAGCTGGTTTGTGATCAGGTGAAGTCAAAGCCTGGTTCCATCAAAAAGGACATTTGATGTCAAACCTTTGCCAAATCCCAGTGCAAATTCTTTCAATGTTAATACAGTGGTAATGGGGAACTTTCAGAAGACAGATTTCCCAGTAAGACTGCACTTTTTTAGGCTTCAGCACCAATTTGAAATGCTGAAGACAATAAATGTCCAGGATCTGGAGGAGTTCTTTCTGGCCCCCTGTAACACTGAGCAGCTGTTCAACTCTCCTAGAAATCAATCTGAACACTTCAAGTAAAAGAAAAGAAGGCAGATAGATAACATGCAGAACAAATGGATAAAAGTTGAACACAAACAAAACACCCATGTGCCTTTCTTTTACATGCGTGTTTATGAGAAATTAGACCATTTGGAACATTTTTGGACAGTTTGATAACTTCATAAAGTTTGGTTAGTGGTAGACATTCTGATTACCTAGATTCTACATAGATCCATTGATTTTTCCTTTATTTAGTCATTTTAGTTCCAGGTCTGCAAAAACTATTCAATTGGAACTTCCAGAACCAAATGAATCATTTAAAACAGAATGCATTCCCTTAACTTCACTGTTCCTGTTTTGTTTTTGGTGAACAAATGACTCTTTGGTGTATCTTTTTAATCTTAATGGCTTAGGGCAGAAGTAATTTGTATAAAATCGTTTTGTAACAATTTAGTTTTGTAACATTTAGCATTTTTATGGCTACAAATTGGAGCTCAGCCTTGTACACAGATGTGATTCCTTAAAAACACCCACAGATTTCTGCCAAAGTGCCAACACACATCTATAACTGTCAAACTGTAATGTAATGACTTTAAACGGTAGTACTTGATATTTTAAAACACAACTAAAAACTGATTTAGACAAAAAAGCACTAAACAAAATGCAAATTTTTCATGCACTTCAGATTTAGATTTTTTTTTTTCACTTACAGCAGTATATTAGTAAAAACCGAATAAATATTCTGCTAAATTACATAACTAAACTAACTTTTGGTAAATAACTTTTGGTTTTAAAATCAAATATTCAAGCAATGGCTAAAAAACAATTAGGAATGCTGCCGCCCTCTTGTGGCAACAACAAAGCATTGCAGTCTGTCAAAACTGTCGTATGTGGATTAACTATAATCTTTGACCAGATTAAAAAACATAACGTCTATGTTCTTATATAGTTATTGTTGATCAATGAGATCTTTTTTTATTTTTGACAAAAGAACTTTGGAATTATCAAGTCTTTAAAACTTCATCCAAAACTTTTTTTTCTTTAAAAATTCAATATTTGATTTGTGTCCACTTCTGTTAGACATTTTTGAAAAACAAAAAACTCTACAGAGAGTGTGATGGAACTAGGAGAGGAAACCAGGAAAGGAAGAATAAAAACTATTACAGACCAATTCTAGAATGCAAAATATTTCACAAGGCACTATATGACACTTGACCAGCTGGGAAAGGTAAAAATCCAACACAAGCTTAGTGAAAAACTACCAATCAGTACCAAAAGTGAAACAAAATGTAAAAGCTACAGTTGACTACACTGCTTTTGTAATAGCTGCAGAAAAAACCCTCAGCCTCTGCAGTTTTCTTCATATTTTGTATGCTCCAACAGCTTATAAAATGTGTGCTGTACTTCCCAGCATCCCATCTAACACTTCTGGTTGTTCTGTGGCCATCCTTGACTGCTTTTAGCACTCTAACACACACGCTTGTATGCACGCACACAATACATAAAACATTCAACAGCTCTTTTATTCAGGCTGCCTGTAATAAGTAGCAGTTTACAGTAATGAGGGAAGCACACTAAAAGAAATCATATGGTAGTTTTTTTTTTTTTTACTCTTTGTGCTTAACATGGATCTATCAAACATTGAGAAGTGTGTCTGAAAAAATCTTGTTAGGCAAATTGTGATCACATGTTCTCTGTGGGCTGTTAACTGCTCTGTACTAAAAAGAAACAACAAACAGAAGAGTTCTTGAGCAAATCAAAATGCTTTCAATTATTAGTGTCTTTAAAATTCATATTTTTACTGCACATTCTAAGTAAAACATTCTAGGTCAGACTGCATTTTATTTATTTTTCCAAAATTAAACTAACGAAACAGAAGCTGAATACAAACTATTTTTTTTTAACTAAACTAGAATAGTTTAGTAAAAATTGTTAGTTGTGACCAATTACTTAAACTTAGAAAAAAAGGAAAATATTGTAAGAAATATGCATTTATGAAAGAGCAAAAGTGCCACTAAAAATAAGAAGTCATGTTTGTTTCCTTAATATATATAACTTTTTTACCTTTATAGAATAAATGTAGAACGTTGTTTTCATATTTTGCCTTTGTTAGCTAATATGCTATATGCAACATGTCTTTTTGGGTGGGGAGATTCAATAAGTCTGGTAGCAATGGTTTAAATTGTTTGTTAGCTAAAGTTTTTCCTGATATTTTTATGTTTGTTGACATGTTTAAACTTTTAAACAGATATATTTCAGGTTTATTTGGATCTGTAGGATGTTGTCTTTTCCAGAAAAAGTTTGGTTCACTAGCTTGAAGTGATGAAGTGTATACAGTATTGTAGCAGCTATGTGTTGTTTTCTTGGTATCTTCACACACTGGAATTATTGATTTTTGTATGGGAGGCACTGCTTTTTACTGGCTTTTAGTGGAGTTTCTTCCCATCATGTTGGCATGCTGCCTAGGACTGTTAAATGGTTCCAAACATTAATGATTTACACAAGCATTGCCCCCAGCATGCTTAGGGTCTTTGGCCTATAAGTGTAAACTAATTTGCTAAACTACTAAAATGTTAAAGTTTTTTTATTTAAATAATTTCACATTACAAACAGAAAACAAGAATCAATAATGAAGCTCTTTGTGGCAGAATCTCTGGATTCAATCCACAATCTCAGCTCTACTGCTCACTGCTCAGGTGAACCGTTTAGGCCTACTCATACGGTGCCAATTAAAAGAAAATATAAACAGGCTTTTTACAGTAAAAGATTTATTGGCAAGGAGCATTGATAAAAGTGAATGTATAAAACCCAGACTGAACCTTTATTCCACCAACCACCTGAATTAATAAATGTCTGTTGAGCGCAATTATCAGAATCTTTTCTAGAGTCATGATAACAGATCAGTTGTTTATATGCATTATGCATATGCTCTATTTTTATACTGTTGTGCTTGTTTTTATATTGTTTCTTTTGCATTGGTGTAAAGCAATTTGTGTTAAATTACCTATGAAAAGATTGATTTAAATTTGATAATGTGACAATAGAATATTGTTTGAACCTTAAACTTACTTGTGTTTTTACAGGCAGGCATTTTCTTTCTGCTTTTGAACAGGTCAACTAGGTCTATTAAGGACATCTTAATAACAGCTTTTCAAACTCTGTAAACAAGATGGACTTTGTGGAAAGAATTGGCTTTTTATGTGTATCTTCAACATCCTCTTTTACTTGACTGCATTATATTTAAGAACATGGCACTGATTAAAAATCTCATCTCCAATTAAATAAATTTACTTCAAAAAGTATAGCATTTAGTCGATTAAAAACAACAAGAAATATTAACCCCAAGAACACATAGTTTTTGTCAATTGTGTTGTTATTTTTCCATAATGCTTCACTCACAATGTTTGGAATCTCACTGTACTCAGTGACTGGTTTCTATTTTATTTAAATGCAAGGTAAAAACAGCATCAGCTTTTTTATGTTCTTGGCTCATTACTTAATCAAGTAGGTTTCAATTTTTCAGATGTCAACAGGGTCTGACAGAAAGTATATACAGGAGACGTGAGCCATTAGCAGTAGATCACTAGCTGTTTAATGAATGTCTTTGCTTCATTGTTAGTTTATCTTTTCGCCATCCGCCTCATGAAAAAGAAACAGAATGTTGGCTTTTTGTGTCAAAAGGTAAATAAACTGTCAACACCTTGTTTTCTTGACGTTTTGTTTTTGGAGAATTTCTTGTCAAAACAATTTAATATAAGAAAACAATTTAATGTAAATATGAATAAACATGTGTGTGTGTGTGTGTTTTTATGGGGTTAGTTGTGAGATTGTAATCCAAGAACCACACAAGAACAGTTTTGTCGAATTCCGTTTTTTACTTTCCAGTAATCTAATACAAATGTATACACAAACATGTCACCAGCTAAAACCAGATTTAAGCACTACTGCATTGAACAATAACCATATCAACAGAAAAGAGTTGTTGGCTTTCAAGCCTGGGAGGGAGGGGCCATGGAGTGGGACTAGCTCACATAATCGCACTCTGCGCAGTCAAAAAGACCATTCAGTATGCACACACACACTTGCACGCACACACACATGACAAAGCTTATATGATACAGTGGCTCTTAAGAAACCTTAAAGGTATGCATGTGGAGGAAGTAAGGACAATTTAAAGTATTTTTTTAAAAAAAAAAGGGCACTGGGATACCGACAAGAGAAAACATGAAACACCATTTTTACAGTTCAGCCAACTTTACTTAATATAAATATTCTTCATCCAAAAGTCAGTGCAGTGCCTTCAGCGAAGGCGTCACCTGGTCCTCCTCCCACAGTCCACATCACTCCCAGTCTGTGCAAGACCTGGTCCAAAATTACTGCTCCCACTTTGCACACAAATCTTTTACATCAACACCGTCTCTGATCTCAGACTTCTAAGCGGTTCGAGCGCGTCTGCTTTGAGTTTGTGAATTTTTTTGTCTCTCCGTACCTCAAAAGTCCAGCTGTGAAGTACAGGAGTTTGTTTCATTTTTCTAACCAATCAGACAATAGAAAAAGAGATTCACACATTTACAAATGTTCGCTATGCTCCGTCTCTGAAATTCCCTTATTTTTATTTTATTTTTCTTGTTCAAAGTCAAAATGACAAACAAATAGTAGGAGAAGCACGTTTACTGGATTCCCCGGAAGAGACACATCGCAAAGACCATGGCAAAAAGCTGTGTGAAAGAAGAGGAAAAAAAAGGACAAAGGTTATCATACCTTAAAAGATATTTTGTTGTCTTAAATTTCTGTTTTTAATCAAGATTTTATTTATATTGTTTTATTGTAATTTGCTATATGAAATGACCTTATGAAAAAGGTCTTAAAAATTTAATGTTTGTGAGATATTTGAACTTATACAGCACAGTGGTCTTGTGGTAGAGTGTGCGCCCTGAGACTGTTGTTCGTGAGCTCAAATCCGTGGCAGAGTCGGACCAAAAAAACTCTAAAAATTTGACCCAATCCCTCTCTTTAAGGTAAAAACAGCATCAGCTTTTTTATATTCTTGGCTCATTACTCATAATCAAGTAGGTTTACTCAGCATTAAGGGGTTGAATTGGAGGGTTAAACCATCAAATCATTCCCAAGTGTGGCTGTGTCTGCAGCTCGCTGCTTTACCTGGGGATGGGTCAAATGCAGAGGACAAATTTCACACACCTGGGTGCGTGACAAATAAAGGGATTTGAACTTGCTTTTCAATACAGGTGTTAAAATTAACTTTACAGCAATTTCCACTATCCATAGTTTCACACATGACCATTTAAACACATCATATTTTATATAGTTGTCTTTCAGTCATGCTATCTTTGTATTACTTGTGTGAAAATTCACACAATAGCTGCTTAACCGTAAAAAAAAAAGATCTAAAACTACCGGTAAATATTTTTTTCGATCTTAAAAGCAGCAGAATGACACTGTGTGGCAGGTATATGTGTATATATGTGAAAAATAACCCAAAATTAAACATATTGCAGCAAAATATGGACATATTTGTAAAGTAAAGCTGATTCTTTGTTGTAAATTAGACCAAATTCTTCTTAAAAAATAAGAATATAATATTGTTTGAATGCCATTGAGCTTCACCACAAGGGGGAGATCTTGCAGCACAGTTTTCCTGTTAAAACTACAGTCTGTAAGTACAGAGGTTTATTGGTCATTCTAACCATCTGATCAAGACACATAGATATTTATCCATTCAAAAACGTACCTCAATGGTTAACACCACAATAGCCAGGGCTCCAGCCACATAGATGTACAGTTCAAAGTAGTCAACCACGGCAGAGTAACAGCCCTGTGGATGCAGAGACGGCAACGCTGAGCAGAGAATCAATAGGCAGCAAATTTGTACAATTATGGTGGCGGTTAAAGTAACATCACAGCTTCAACTGAGCGAGGACGGGAACAAAGGCCCAGCTGAATGAGTGGGAAGCAGAGCCTGCAGCTTCACTGCCTTTTAATGAGAGATCTTTGTGTAAAGGAACAGAGAGAAGTGCACACAGTGGGTCTCACTTTATTGTTCTAATGGCATGAAAAACAACAGGTGGAGAGAAACCCTTTTTCCGATCTACTTGTGCTGCAATTACTCTTTCGATTTGCACACACCAAGAAAGCTGGCGAGCCCAAAATTCCACATTTTCATACAGCTATTATGCTCTATTTGGGTGCTGCCAGATAAAAATTCAAATGTAACCATGTCTGTGGACACACAAATGTATTCTGGTGTCTCTGAGCGTCGCCACATGCTAATATAATCTGCTCTGACACCCAAAACACAAAAAAGCACTAATCAGCAATGGCAGAGGCAGGCAGTCCCTGGATGTCTCCCCCTCAAGTGTTTCTGCTCTAATTAAGCCTGGAGGTGGTTCTAGAAGGAGGGAGAAAGGCAGAAAGAAGTCAACACAGCGGATGTCAGAAGTTACCTTGTTATTGCGGAACATCATATTGCCTGATAAGCACTGGTCCCGGCTGGTGTAGGCCAGCTCTCCGTTCTGACTGACACGCAGGCAGCAGGCTTCTGGCACCACATGATTCGGGTTGATCAGCCTGAACCGGCTGTCCTTAAAATCCTCCGGGCTGTTCACTCCACAGCAATCGAACTGCAAAGAGCAGAGGAGAAAGAAGAGGACGTCTTTACCGCTGAGAGGGGATTTGTGCACTGACCTGTGTATGCGCACCAACTCAGCATGAATATTGACCTAAAAATCAAGGATATTTCTGTGAATTGCAGCTCTCTGATATGTAACTCGCAGCACACTTACTGTGGTCATGATGGCATTCCATGTAGAGGTGAAGACATCGGTGTTGTTGTAACCCTGATAGTGTCTTTTCAGCTCTTTGGTGAAATATTCCCTGGTCAACTACACAAAAATCCAGCAAAAGCAGACATCAGCATCACAGTAAGAGATTATCCTAAAACACAACAGATCAATTCATCACAAGAACCTACAGGTGATGTTCATTTGGTTTTTTTCTATCTGGTACCATAGCTCCATGTTAGCTTGCTTGTTTTTCTGTTGTTACTCTCTTGTTGTTGATCTGTTTTTGACAAACATTGATTTTTTTTTTTAGCAGTAATGAGTGCAGTGGCATGCCCGCTACTTAGTTTTTGGCTGTTTTCCAGCACTTCTGGGTCTAAGCGGTTTGCGAGTGCAACATTTATACGATCAGCTGTTGTCGCTTGGCAACAACAAAATGCCACCGTAGACGCGACCATAGATCGGAGGAGAGGCTGAGGACACTGGGGTCCTTCAGAGTTTGCAGGACTCTAAAAGAGCTTTTTATGATGGTGTTGTTGCATCTCCCCTCTTCTATGGAGTGACCTGCTGGGGGGGGGGGGGGGGGTTCAAAGACAGGGGCAGGGAGTTGATCAACAAACAAGTGTGGAGATGACTATGGTGGTTGAGAGAAACTGGAATCCATCAAGGACAATCCTCTTCATCATCATCATAAGACCGAGGGTGCCCTAAGGAGCTTCTTCAGTCAGACTTTAATACCTCGCTGCAGGAAGGGGAGCTTTGGCAGATCTTTCAAATCTTTAATATACCACAGACACTGGACAATAAATACTTTTAAAGTGCAATTTTAGTATAATTTATTATCTATCTGCTGCTTTTAATAAAGCTATGGTAAAGTAATTTCCCCTTTGTGGGATCAATTAAGTTCTATTCTATTCTATTCTATTCTATTCTGAAAATAACAACGAACCTCCAAGAATTCTTTAGCTAAAAGCAGTCTTGTGGAGGTAGAAGGAATTAGGAACCTGCTGTTTGCCACTTTGCACTGGGTTTTGTGACTCAAGCCTGCATTTGCTGCTAAACTTCCAAATAAATTAGTTTGTGGAGTTGTATCAGCTGTACTCAGCATATTGCCCTCAGGGCAGAAACATGCAGGGAGGCAAAGATATGACATTTTTGGCAACTACTTTAAACTCTATCATCAAACACAACTAAGTTAATGTTGGACGAATACAATTCCGACAAATAGTGACAACAATTTTACTTCGATAAAAGAAAGTCAGGCCAGAATGTTCCGCTGTGCCAGCACAGTAGAATCAAAAGTGCTGATCAAAATCCTGATCCAACTTACGTGCTCCCGAAAAATGAAGGCAAGGATGGCAGCGGCCAGCTCTGCTAAGAAGATGAGAAGGATGAGCATAAAGAACTGCAACAAAACAGAAAAAGAGAAGAAGTATTAGAGAGAAACCAACAGATGCAGGAGAAGCCAGGAAAATTATCAACTTTCTGAGAATTGCTCTCTGACTGAACCCAGATCTCTATGCAAAAACATGCATGAGTATATAGGCCAACACAAGCACTTTATGCCCTTTTGGCTTTTAGGTGAGACCACAACAACCCCTGAGGAGAGACTATTCCACAGGTATACACATGTGAAGGATCGGTGACACACATCAGTTTCAAATGTGTTGGCTGACTTACAAAAAGGAGCAGACATTTGTTTTCGCGGATGGCTCCACAGCAGCCCAGGAAGCCCAGAAGAAAGAGCATGCCTCCCATTCCCAGAATGACGTAGACGCCGGTGAACAGCAAGGGATTGGCTGCTACAATTTCCCTGAACCCTGTGGGGTCCACCAGCACCCACACTCCCACCCCGAGAAGGAAGGAGCCCCCCAGCTGAGGGAAAGAACATAACATTGTCAACAATTAGTAAATTTGACATCATAAGACTCAGACTCACACAGGAAACAGCCCCGAATTACAGAAAAAACAATCCCAAAAATATTTCCACTTATGAGCCATTTTAATGTACATTTAATTTTCTCTGAACCACTGGGAAGTAGAGGGATACCTAGATTTCCAATGCAACATTAAGCAACGTCTTGCTATTAGTAATGTAAAAGTAAATATCCTTTTGTGCTCTATGTAGAGGAAGTGAGGAACAACCACAGATTGCAGTCAATAGAATAGAATAGAATAAAATAGTTTTATTGCAGACTTGAGGTCCAAATGTCATAAAAATACAACGGGCCTCCATACCGGTACTTCAAAATTGAGAACTGGAAATGAAGACTGCTGTGCCTGATGTTAGGCGAAAGTTAGAATGACTTCATTCTCTGAAACGCCAAGATGTTCTATAAAACCATTAATAAGATTTCTTAAATTGGTTTGGAGAGTGTCAACTCCTACATCAACGAACGGACAAGGTTGCAAATTTACACTAAGAACAGCAGATGAAATAATAAAGTAAGCAGACCAAAAAGTCAGGTCAAAGAAAAAACATGTGGCTATGTCGACATGGGAGCCTTGAAAACTTTTTCTCAAACTTTTTAACAAAAAACCGGAAGCAGAACTTGTATGCTAAAATAATTTAAAGATGCAAATGTCTGACTGGGTGGAAACAGTTAAGAATTGGATGTCAGAGCCAAAACGATGTTCTCAGAATGTGGGTGGAAATTTCTACCCTGTTTCAAATCCTCCAAGATGTGCACCGACTCTTCTCCCATTTCCCTCCCTTTTCACCACATCCCAATCCACCGCCAAGATTAGGAGAAGAAAATATTAAAGCAGGAGGACATCCTGGCTTCCAATATTTAAAAAAAAAAAAAAAGTCCTCTCCCCCTGCTGCGTTGGTGAATAATTTCAGCTGTATCTCAGCTGGGAGAAGATAAGGTGTGAGGAAAAGAAGCAGCTGTTAAGGTTGCTTTGAAGTTTAAAGTGGCCTTGACTTGCAGCACAGGCTAAAATGACACAAACGGGAGAAAAATGGCTGTAAAAAAGCAGCAGTTCACTACCGAGCGACGCCGCAAGTCAAGTTCACTCCATCCTCCACCGATTGCATTAGCGGCCCAGCCTTATAACCGCATCTGAGAGGAGTCTCTAACCACTTTGGTTGCATCAAATAAAACTAGAAAAGAGACAAACCTTCTTATTCCAACCCTCCCCCCACCCCTGTGGGTTTAGACTAACAGGATTACCCTTGATTGTCTGATCAAGACTGATAAACTCAGGTGTCAGTCACAAACTCCATATGGCTCAGTGGGCCTCAGATGTGTGTCAGCACGCTAAAATATAATCAAAAGACAATTTGATAGAATCAAGATTGCTCGGTCTAATGAAATGCAAATGTGGCTCCATTAGTCAGACAGACAGGGAGCAGGCGGAAGCCCATCCTAAATCATTTGACTGACACTAACTGCAGAAGTAGCCAGATTGAGAGTCTGTGAGAAAAGGGGGGAAAGGTACTTACAAAGATGAGGAAATTAAAGACAAACATGAGGTACTTGATGCAACTGAGACAGTCGCCCTCCATAGTTGTGCCTCGAGCTGAAGCCTCTCCCTGGCCCTGAAAGAAAGCAGAAAAAGACAATCCATGAATGCCCCTTACATTATCAGTGTCTTACCTCTCTGCTCCCACTAAAGGGAGGATTTTTACATTTTGAAAAGATTAAAAAGAAAAAAAAAAACAACATCTGCAAACTTGTTTGGTAAGTAACCCTCAAAAGTGGGCAAACACTACCAGTCAGCAGACCCTCCAGTACATAAATGCTGTCCTTGTGGGACTCCAGAGGTTGTCCATGTCGGAGCATTTTACAGATGAGGCCTGACCGAGCTCCATTGTGCATTAACCAAAGGGGGAACAGGCTTCCTTTTAGAGCCTTTTCTTCTCCTTAATGTAATGAGAGACAGGAGCCCTTTGCCTCCACTTTACTTGATGAAGGCCCATCCTTTAGGCACTGCTGGGGTAAAAGGAACACCTGGACTCTATTGGGTGACAAACAGTGATGTCGCGACTACCATGACCCCACACATATGCTTGCTTCACAAAAACCTACCAATGATGGGATTTATTAATATGAATATATGTATTATTGGTTTTATTTTTGTGTTTTTTATTTTTTGTTAATGCTGTAATACATTTTATCATTTTTACCATAAAAATAAATAAATATATTTATTTAAGCCAGAGGACGCACTATTGCCCAAGAAACCATTGATGTCACTCAGCATTAACTGTGTTTCCACAGACACACAAGTCACCAAATCCAGCCGTTCTAGCAACTGCTGTGCCAGGACAGATGCTGGACTCTGAACTGTACATCTGCGTTTTCTTTTCTAAGATCCCAGAGGATGTAGAGTCAATTTGATGCAACCGGAACTTAAACACCAAAAAGGCAAGAAGGCAGCGAACGTTCTAGATTTCCAAAAATATACTTAGTTATGTATTCAGACTAAATGGTGCCTCAGGATGCAGTACCCAGTTCTGTTGGGGGAGTTTTGTAAGTCCACAACATGATGTCTGCTTAAAGATCCACTCTGATCATCTTTTGATATATTGCAAAAGCGTCCCTAGTGGTCTGTTAATTATGATTATGTCGTTTTTAGCCAAATTAAAAAACAACTGTTGTTTTCTCGGTCTTAGTTTCTGCAGAGCAGCAAATGTTCATTAGAAGTTCCCCCATTGAGTTATAGGTGGCACCGTTGGCTCGTTGCCTTTCCCCTCTTGTTTTTGAGAGCTATGTTTACACTCTCTCCAGCTAGCTTACAGTCCATCACAACTACCAACCGAACATTAGCGGTGCATCAAAAATGGCGAGCAATATTGGAGCTATCCAGCCGTACAGTTCTGAACCAGACGCCAGCTTGGATGAGGAAGACAAAGACATATCTAAAAGTGGATGCATCAGAACAGAGCAGAGTAGGGAGCTTGCAGCCCACCCAGCGTATTTTCTACACAACAGATCTGTTTGTACATTGTACCAATAGATACACAAGTCACTCAAAAACAAACATTTTGTTTAAACCTATTTGAAATGTTCCCATTTTTAACACTATTTGGCAGGCAACTGCTGCAAATGTACTACTTGATAATAACTTTTTGACCTATTTTCATTTAAATATGTCGCCTCATAAAACTGAAGGTGCTTTGTTTAATAATTTGTTTTGTTCACAATATCTACAGTCTTCCAACTACAGTGCATGATGTGTGTTTGCCCACCACAGACACCATTGAAGCAAATCTTTAGCCTTTAAAGTCAGGAATGAGCCAATAGTTCCCCTTGAGGGAGAAAGAGAAACTCTCAAAGGTATTTTCTCCACATATGCTCCAAAAACCAGAATGGAAACAATTGTGCAGCAGTTATAATTGCAGTTTCAGTGAAGGAAGAAAATTAATTATTTGGCAGAAATGAACTCGTGCTCTTTGCTTTGTACGACTTGATTATTAATTTGCTCTTGCGCAGCGGCAGGCAGTATTGAGGCAGAGTAACGGGCAGATAAAAAGAGTGATTTCTCAGAGGAACTGTAAATAGCTACAACTTTAAATTGAAAAAGAAAAAAATAAGAGTTAAAAATGTCTATTCCCCTCTTTTGTCTGCACTTTGCAGCACGTCCATCAAATGCGATCTCATAATCTCCGGGCAGTCTTTCCTGTTTAATATGCTGTCAGCAGACTCCTCTGGGTAATCTATCTGCTTTGGGGCAGCGCTGAAAGCTGATCAGAGCCAGACTTGACTCCTGTCCATCCAGGAAGCTGCTTCTACAGTCACTCAAATGTGAATTTAACTCAATCTTTTAACCCCTGCCTTCCCCACAAGCAGCTGAAAAGTTAAGCTTTCAACATGAAAAGGAATAAAAAAAAATCCTCAATTTTTTTTATCCCCAGTTTATGACTTGTTTCATAAGAAACAAGGACAGGTTTTGTTTTAGTTTTTGTCTGGTTGTGTAAGTCACTGCATGAATGACACTAAGCAAGTCCCAATTTGGGAGTTCATTAACATTCATTGAGTGCTACTTTTTAATTCACCTGCTGAGGTTTTATTATCTTTTTCTTTTCCGATTTTCCACTGACAGTCCAGAAAATTTAATTACAGCCTAAAACATTTTTTTTTTCAAATCATTGTAATATACTGAGGTATTGATCACGTCCCTTGTGGTACTGTGAGAGCTGCCTGAGATGAGTTTTAATTAACCTCACCCTTTCCTTAAACCCCTCTGAATAGCCTAATGAGGTCACAGTGGGTTTTAATTGAGATTAGCATACATTAAAGTCTCACAGAAAAGCTCTAAAAGTGGGCCTTTTCTCATCCTTTTAGCTCTCTATTGTTAATTCCTGGGTTCCTAAGTGCAAACTGTGTTTAATCGAGCAAGGGGTGAAAGGGAGGAATGACGAGGAGGAGGAGGAGGAGGAGAGTGAGGGAAGGGTCACCTGGAAAAGCTCTCAGGGCATAACTTGCTCCCTATAATCCCAAACAAAACGTCTGATTTCTTTTCCAGCTTCAGCCATTTGCTCCGAGCTTCCATCTCAGGGTCAGACTAGCTGTCAGATGTGGAGCCAATTTTCTTTTATGCATTAAAATTCATTGCTTAAGAGTGAAATGGGTTATACTGCACTTGCCAAGCCGGGCTCCAAATAACAAGCCAGCGGTGCAAAGCGGCAGTGCATAAATCAAGCTGAGACAGAAACCCAGGAGAAAGTGCAGAGTAAACAAACCGCTCTTTCCCATGACTCCCACAGGATCTCAGGTCCTCATCGATCACGGCCGGGCCGTACGGATCAAACCACAGATTCTCTGCAAGTATTCTGCAGGTCATGCAAGGCAGGCGGGGACTCATAAGAGCTGCAGTCATGCATCAGCTGGACAGCGTTGGTCCATTTAAGACATTTCTACCAAAGGTTTGATTTGAAATGTGACCAAGAAGTAATGGCAACAAGTTGGAAGAAGATTTTCTGCTGGACTGGAAAAAGTTCAGCATTTAATCAAAAATAACACAAACTATCAGTATAATAAAGTATTCCTTCACTATTCAATAATGCACTATATAGTGTGCTCACTATTTTGTAGGGCTTTCTAAATTCCCAAATTCAGTGCTCTAGAAATCTCCAAGAAGCCTGCGTGAAAATCCAGCATGAGTCAATGCACACTGGATTGGCAAATATAGACCAGAATGCATCGGGTTGAAATGATTTGTCATGTGAAAAACTGTAATCTATTTTTTATAAACCATCCAAGTTTTCATGATCAGAGCACAGTGGATTCAGATAATCTTCGTTCAGATTTATTAGGTTTTACTTCAGGAAATTTTTGCTATTCAAATAGCATAGAATATTTGCATGGTGTCCGAAATTGCTATTAAAATCCAGGGCACTAGATAGTCCACTGTTAGTAGTTAGAGAATTTGGAAATAGACAAAGTGTTTACATTTTACTTTGCAAAAACAGATCCCTTAGAAATAACTCAGACATTCCTATACCATTGACATAATTTCTTTAAAAAGCAAAGATCTGCCAGTGGGGTAAGAAAAGCTGTCTTATTAAGAATTCCTCTGTCAATAAAACATGTTTTCTCAAAATAAGATTATTATGCTATTGAAAACTTTCTTGATAAAATTATTTTTCTAGCCAGACAGAAAATAAGATATTTTTTCTTTCTTTCTCATTATCTAAGATTCAGGTTTTGGAGTGTTGGTATGAAAGTGATAGTCTTTGCCATGAGTTATCTTGTAAATGCAGACCCCTGGTTTGAAAGTCGGCACTGTTTGTTGTCACTAATATTATTTTACCAAACAAAAGTATTTAATTCATTACCAAGGCCACACAACACTTAGGCTTTGTTGTTTACTCTTAGCGATGGCCTGTTAGTTTGTGGAACTCAGTACCATTGAGTTTGATTTTATGTCGATATTAATTGATCTCAAATTAACACCAAGATATCAAGAGAACCTTTGTAATGAGGATAAATCCATACGACCTACATTCTTCTCAGAGTGAGAATGAGGAAATTTAAAACGCTGAGACAAACTTTTTACTCCCACATTTTAGAGTCAGAAAAACCATCAACCTCTATTGGCATAGAATAAAGGGATCTAAACTAGCAGCCTTCTTCATACAAACAGCACAGACTGTTGTAGTTTCTCTTGAGATGAGAATGTCACTTTCAGCACGATTAATGAGGTGACTCCATATTCACCAGATCGGCTGGCCATTGTCCTGGAAAAATGGATCACAATGACAGGGACACTTTATCTCCTTCTCCGAAATTGTCACCACCCCCAATACCCACATGAACAGCCAATTTACTTAATATTAAGCATGAGCCTGCATTAAAAACGAATCATAATAAAAAAATATATCTACGACCCTCTTGAGAAAGCATAGGCTTGAAACTTGACCCTTTTAAAATGTCATTGACCCTCTAAATGATCACCTGTAATTGAACCTCAGGGACCGCACAATCGTTCGTGGCTCCCAGAGGTAGTGGCAGCAGGTGTGTGACACTGTAGCGCTCTGTGTGCATGTGTTAATACCCTCTGTCAAAGATACGGTGGGACCACACATGCCATATCACCCTTCATCTCAATTAAAAGCTAATTTTCATAATACTCTACAACTTCCTAAACCAGCCACAGCCAGTAAACTCCCCAAAATCCTCTGGCAATGAACACGTTCCCCTTGAGGTTCCTTAATGAATTTCCAATTAAGGGGGAACGAGCCCTTGGCTGTGCTGTCACCCCAAGGAGCTTGGAAGCTTACTGAATGTAAAGCAGCTATGCATGCTTGCAGACGCAGCTCACAGACAAAAACACAAAGAGCTAAAAAGAGAAAGTGTGCAAAAATAGCTTAGAATAGAGTAGAAGATAAACAACTTGTTCGTGTAGACTTAATGTTTGCTGTACATCAACGGTGAAAGCTTTTGAACATCCATGCATTATAGCACAATCTCACATGAAATGGCAAAATTCTACACAACCATATTTGGATTTTAACACATGGTCTGGATCCAGAGCAGTTCCACTCTTAGCCTGTGAGTGGCCTCTTTCCCTACTGACTCTTTGGAATGATATGTGGATCCCACGGGGCAGAAGTCCAATGACCAAGCAGCTGACACACTCCTGAACAACAGGCTGATTAACTAGAGGAGAGTCCGGGGAGGAACAAATGTGCGGCATGAATCTGACTGACCATGTGTTGTCAACATCACTGCAAGCAACATTCCTGACATCCCAACTGGGCAAACGTCCAGCTGTTACTCCACTACCACCAGTTGTTCAGAATCCTGCAGTAAAATCAATTCCCCAGCATCTTAGGTTGCAAATGCTGGTAAAGAAAGCCGCAGATACCTTCTTGATTTTTTATTTACAGCTCAGACAAGATTAGCAGACTTAAACTACATCCAGTGTGTGTGCGACCTTCAAGCTCTCCACAGACATTCAATGATTGTTTCAGCACCTTCATCCATCTGAGGGAAAATACAAACTGGCTGCATGGGAACGGATCAATACCAGACCCAGGGGCACGGACACTGATGCATTGATCCCCTGGTGTTGCAGCTCTTAGTCTGCTGGTTGTCTGCTAGTTAAGGCATGTGATAGCAGCCTACAATGAACACATAAACACTGCGGCTTGTTAGGAAGCAGAGAGGGCCTTTCCCATGTCAGGTTATAGAGGTTAACACTCCGCCTTTGGGGCTTTCCACAATAGTGAGTTGGAGCTCAATTAAAAACAAAAATGATTTATAACAACAGTGGCGACAAGGGAAATTATTCTGCCTTTTTGCCTCTTTTAGTTTACCATAAATTTCTCAAGCATCATACTTCTTTTAATAAAGTCGACCCATGTGAGTGTCCTCTAATTAATAAAATGTTGAGAATTCTGCAAATCTAACTGATGTGGGTTTTTTTTATCCTAAAACCATTAAAATAACGGGGTCAAGTTTCTTTATAAAGTTTTTGAATTATTGTGGTAGATCAGAAGAAGGGAGAAAAAAACAGTATAAGTTTAAGATACATTTTTTGGCTTCTGGTAATATACAGAAATGCCACAAATTTAATAGATAAACCACTGATAAATTATAATAACAAAAGAAAAATTCACTTAAAGTTCCACTCCAATCATCTTTTGATCTTTTAAAAGCATTCCCAGTGGTCTTTTAAGTATGATTATTCTGATCTTAGACAATATTAAAAAAAAACTTGTGTCATTTTGTAGTACAGTTTTTGCAGAGTTGCAGTAGTTCATTCTAAATTTGCATCTGAGTTGTGGGTGTAACTGTTGATGCGGAGCAAGCCCGACCTCATTCCCCATGATCGATCTGGTTACATGCTCTCCTGCTAGTTTTAGCCCCTCACAAACCCATTGAACAATTACCGGTGCAATATAAATGGCGAGCAATATCGGAGCTATCCAGTCTGACAGTTTTGAGCTAGATGCCAGCTCAGACGTACATGGATGTTTTTGTCTGCAGATGGATGCATCAGAATGGAGCAAGGCAGGAAGCGTGTGGCCTGCTGATAGAACCTACATAACAACTATGAGCTTTTTTCTTTTCCATTTTTTCATCTGCTCATGATTCACAACGATTTAAATAAAGAAATACTCAGAAATGCAATTATAAGCCCTTCTTCATTAGAAAAATACCACAAGAACATGTTAGAAATAAGAAAACTACTATTTTTATTCCAATGGGTCTTAAAGTTACAATTGTTTTGGTTTTGTTTGCCTTCAGTGCACAATTTGGCTGACTCTGTCCTGCCCTATAAAAAGAATGCAGGTCTTAATGGCACCCCAGATAGGGTGTGACTGGCCTTTGTCTTCAGAGGGGTGTTTGCCATCTCCACTTGTTCCAGTTGGAAAACAAAGGAGAACTCTGCAACAGGGGCCAGTTTGGCCAGCCATTTGTCTAATGAGAAATCTCCCTCACTCTGACACAAAGCCATATGTTACTGTGAACACAGCTAGCTCCCCTGTGCAGGAAGGCTAAAAGCTTTCTGCACAGGGGCACTAACTTACTAGCACTTTGTGCACAGTGGTAGCATCATATCTGTGGAAAACAGAGGCCCTTTTTAGAAGGCCAATGTTTTCTTATAGCAGTTCATGTGATGAGGTAGTTGAGAGCTGCATTGATGTGTGTTCAAAAAAGCAGACAGTGACATGGAAGTGAAAGAATTAATCATCAATTTCAAACAATTTCCCTCAGGATTATTGAAGTTGGGTATTCTAGTTCAGAAAGAAATAAACTAAACTATGTTGCTGCCATGTAAATAGTTTAAGGTTATTGCTCATATAATGAAAAACAGAGATTGAATAAACTACGAATTTGTAATAATCCAAGAAAAAAAGATTTAAGACACAACATTTGAAGTGTTCTAAACTCAATAAATCCTTTCACAATTCTTTTTGGATTTAAAAAATATTAGGGTTTTCACTATTTTTTTAAGGCAACACTGTTACAATAAAGGATAGGGCCCTGCAATGGACTGGTGACCTTTCAAGGGTGTAGTCGGCCATTGCTCAACAGTTGCTGGGACAGGCTCCAGCAGCCCCGTGACCACAAAGGCAATTAAGCAAGTTTGGAAAATGGATGTATAGATTGTGGAGAAAGAAAGGACATTATTTCCTGTTTGAAAAACTGGGCTAGTACTTAAGTTCAACTGATGGCAGAAGATAACTCATAGGGAAAACTTTGCATAGACATAAACACTCACAAGCTCCTCAACACACTATAGATCAAAAGACCATTTTGACATGAGAAACTACAATTTGAAGTTCCAGATTGAGTGATGATACAGGACAAACTAAGGGAGCTTTGTTGAGTCAACTCATGGGTCTGACCAGTTTATGTTAAAAGAAGAAACTCACAATGTAGAAATGTGTGCATCAATTGAAAAAAAAATCCACCTCTGCACAGTTGTGCAAACATTAAACTTTTCTGAAACCAGGGTGTTCAATTTTTTTTCTTTTTGTCTTTTAACATTTTTGAGAAATTGCCTTCTGAACTGCAACATTTATTACTTCCAGGTTGGATTTAAGAGTAAAAATTGAGTACTATAGGAGGGCTTTGGAAAAATAATATTGAATCATCTGCACTACAAATCAAAAGCTAAGTGTTATTGCCTTGGAATTACAACATTCATCCAGTTTTATGGAAGAAGTTAGTGTTAGTGATACGTTTAAGGCAAGTTAATCTTTTTATGCTTCTCTGTTGTTTGCTGGTGGAACATTTTAAACTTTTATTTAAGTTTATTTAAATAAACAAATAATTAGGAACTATAGTCTCAATGAACAATGAGGTGGGGGATGTGTGAGGTAACTGAAATCTGTAAGTGAAAAATGATTTTCATTAATAACAAAAATATTTAGTATGTGTAATTCATTATTTAAGCCATCTTTAAAAGCAAATAAAAAAATTTACATTTTATTTAGACTTGTCTCATTTTTATATTTCTGGTTGGCTACAATGCTTATTTGGCACAATTGATTACAGCTGATGAGCCTGCCTCTCAAAACTTTGATTTAGCCTCTGAATCTGCACATGTCTCCACCTCAGCCATGCTGGAAATGCTAATATTACAGATGCCACTGCCAATCAGAGTCCAACAAAGACTGTTGCAAGTCTGTGGTACTGATTCAAGGAGGAAATCCAGCTTTCTGTGTTTCAGGACCAGCTTCAGGCACCCGCTCTCTTTCCAGCACTCTTCCTCCGTTCGACGGCAACAATGGTTTGGTGTCAGAGCTGTCAGCTTCCAACTGAAAAGAGTCTGTCAACAAGCCCTTTCTGCTGTGACCATCACTGATTTATTAACACATGACTGCATTACAAGTGTTTCACACAAGCATTTTAGAGTATTAGAGATTAACCGTTTATTTTATCATGCATGCCATATTTAAAATGATAAAACGTTAATGTACCATGAGTGCCTGTTTGCTCGTCTTTTCTCAGGTGAAGGTGATGACTCTTCTTTTTCTCCCCTCTCCAGTTTTCATGGGCTGAAAAAAAACCCAGAAGAAAAGACAGGTCAAAACTGAGCTAATGAGGTGAATAAACAGAGCAGCAGAGGCGAGCAGAAAGAAAAATGGCACACTTATCTCGATTCATTTGAGCAGACTAAAGCAGGAGAGCTTGAAAACACAGAAATGAAATTCTAGGACACTTTAAATGACAGAGTTTGCATTTATTATGTATGAGGCGCTCGCTTCCCAGCAGTGCACTAATCTAAGACTGCAGAAGTGTTTTATCTTTCAGAATATTTCACATCACAGTTAAGAAGCAAAAATTAACAGGGACAGAAGAAAAAAAGCACAGCCTTTAAAACAAACAGTTAAGATCAGTGTTGTGGACAGATTACATGCATTTATGATATCAGCTTTAAGAATCTGTGTGTATTTCTACTTAGTTAATTGTCCTTTACTTGAAAACGTAACACACCACAGTCTCCTCATACAGCTTCTAACTTGACCTTGTCGAGCATCAAACTCATGTATTATTCACTGAGGGTAGAAAAGTCTGCTTTCTAACCATATGTTGCTGAATACAGTTGTCAACGTAAGAAATGTCTTCAACCAAGCATGTCTAATGAGCTTTAAACTTTTTTTTTTGTCTTCAAACTGCTGTGCCACAACTGTCTTCCAGCTGAAAGCCACAATCTGGCAATAAGCGCCAATTAAACCGCTGATCCTCCAGCCGCATGTGCAGAAATGGTTAGCAGGATGACTCTGACTGACAATACTTTGGAGCCAGTTTCAAAGCTCCAGCTCTGAAACCTACTGCCAGATGAAGACATGAACGGCATGCAGATCTCCCAACATTAGACGGCCCTTTTCACAGGCAGCGCATTGTCATTCTGACATGGAGTGGGGATGGAGAATCTCCCCGGAGCATTCTGGTTGATGGAACCAGCCGCACAATCCCGCCGACACACCACGTTGCCAGCAGACATCACATTCACCAAGACACAAAACCCAAACGACAGCGATGGCAACACACTCTCCTCCATCCAGAGGATGCTGATTGTATCTAGAAAAGGCAATCAAAGCTTCAATGAGGAAAAAGGGACAAATGTGAGAATTGGGCAGGCGGGCTGGAGAGATGCACTGCCTAATCACAGAGTCAGTGACAGCAAACCCATTCAGGGACTCCATAACATTAACTACACATGCACTGACAGCCAACGGATGCTTGCTCGTTGAAAGGATCATTGACACAATATTCACCACATTGTTAAGCTAACATATCCTCAGGCAACACAGCACAGCACCTCATTCCATGTTGTTTCACAGTATTGCAGCAGCAGATGATAAGTAAGTAATTGTCATGATCATGGTCTGTAATGTACTGTGAGCTGCTGAGTGGTCAAATTTTCCCCCTGAAGCCTGTTGCAGAGGTAGTCTCTTTTGAGGCCCTTTTTAGAGAGCTGTTAGCTGGTAGAGAGCAACAGTGTTGAGGGTCTGCATTATTTTTGCCGTTTCCATGGAAACCCCTTCAATGGAAAAGTGGAGCACCAATAGGATGCAGGAGCCTCATTGAATCGGTTATGGGGGTGCGAAAAAGAGATCAGCGCAGATGGCAGAGAAAGCACAACAATAGGGTGAACCCTCAAGAGGGACCAGAAAGGCCAGACCGCCGAGGATCCAACAAAGCAGGGGACAACTCAACGCCAAAGAAAAGGTTCCATCTACATCCTCTCAACGGCGTTTTTAATCTAAGGAACTCACTCTCGCCAATTTACTGCTGACATTTAAGCTCAAAAGAGCTGAACGCAATTGAAACACCAAGGTAGCCACTAATTGATTGTCCTTTTCTGTTATTGCAGGATCTGACAATATTATTGCATCACTGCCTTATATCTCGTCTGCATAAGGATGTCCTCAGTTGTTGGGTATTTTTTAAAAAAAGATAGAAATTGTGGAAAACAGTTACAGGGAATGTCGACAGAAATTTCTGCAACTTAATATACAGTGTTCCCTTGCTATATCGTGAATCACCTTTTGCAGTCTTGGCATTTTGCGCTTTTTCTTCTTCAGTTTTGTATACTTTGTTTAGACCGCATATTGTATTCTGCATCCGGATTAACTGTATAACATGTCGATCAATTTCCTCTTTGCCAGATCTCCTGTAAAGTATCCATTCAGTTTGTTAAATCTATGTAAATCTTTGATATATGTCAGATCTCTGTTATCATTCTATGAAACTGGACTTATTTTCCTGCGAAGGTTTGAACTTTAAGGGGTTTAAACAAGAGAGAAAAGTGTGGAAACGTTCATGTCTGTCAGACAAAAGGGTATTAAGTGTGTCTAGAATCCTGCTTTATGGGTTTTACATATCATGGTTTTTTAGAACTAAAGTCGCACAATAAATGAAGGTAAACCTTATTCATTTATTATTCTGTGACTTCAAAATTTACTCTTGTGCTGTTTTTCTACAGAGGAATGAGAGGTAAAGCAACAGCTCCTGAGACAACATTTACTCTAAAGACTACATCCTTCAGAGATCGTATAACAGCTTATTTTGCTACGACTACAAGTTTTTTTGTACTCAATTTATATTGTTAGTCTTTGGACCAACAAGCTTTCAACTTAAATTTTAGGTACAAATAACTAAAGAGCAAACCAGCCCTGAAAAAAAGTTTGGTAGTGGCTTGTAACCAGAGTTCAAAAAGTTTATCAGTAATAGACAGATGGTTCATAAATTAACTGGCATGGGTTTTTGAAAGTAGCTGCCATGTTACAAGCAGTGCCCACAAAGGTGTTTTTAAGCAGGATCTTTGTAATGAGCCATCTGGTGCACCAGGTTAACAACGTACCACCCGCCAGGACACAAGACACTTAAAAGTTACCAAAGCTCACCATGACAAACAAGAATGATCCCTGCAGTGGGTGAAGCAATGGTTTTTGTTTTAATTTCAAAGTACTGTCTTCTTTATCTACTATGTGTTTCAACTTTTTTGAAAAAAGAAATGGGTAAAACAAATAAATACTTGTTCTTTATCTCACCAACCTGCAAAAATATGTCTTTGAAAAAAACAATAAATGATTGAATGAGCCTCTTTTGAATAAAACCCAAAGTCATCTGTGCAACAGCTATGGTTTGAGTTTCCTCACGATCTCCTACGGTCACCTCATCCCGCTGAAGAATGGACTTAAATGTCAAAGGTCCAATAACAGCAGGTAGTTTGGTCAGCAGCACTTCCTGCAGGAACAGGAAGTGGAGAGGAAAAGAAGCAGGAACCAAAAGACTTCCCAGCTGACACTGATATTTATTTCTCAATGATGAGCTGCAGTCTTAAATTTCACAGAAAATGAAATTGTGACAATAATAAAGATGTTTTATGGTCACAGAACTCTTCAGGAACACTTGCTGATTTCTTTAACACATGTCTGTTTAACTGAGCTGAATGATGCACCACCAAACTTTGAGCTGACTTCCCAGGCCCATAACGTCTGCCCTGTGTCTCTGAAGAGTTGAGGGCTTGGGGTGGGGGTATCCCAATTCTGCTTTGAAGTTAAAGGATTAAAGAGGAAAGACCTGTCCAACGGGGATGATCGGCTAAGTTCGCGAAAGGAGGAGGATCAGTGTGAGGGACAGGAAAAGCTGTGAATACTGAGTGTTCATGACCCATGGGACACAATTAAGAGCGAGCCTTTGGAGCGAGGGTTACAAAAACACGGCAAGGATACCAGCAGCCCAGCCTTCCAAGCCAAGGTAAGAGTTCATTACTAGACACGCAGAGGAGGCAGTTAAACCCCAGTTTGCTCGCGATTCCTCCACCCACAGGCCCTGCTAGCTGTGGAATGGCCACATGATAACCATTTCCAGCCTAGTTAAATCTTGACGCGTGTGTAGTTTGAAAATGTTGCAGCAGCAAGCTCAGGAAGCTGCAGGACTGGGTTTGAGGTACTGGGATGTCTGCACAAAGGGGAACTTTGCACAGTCTCCCCTCAGGATGTTTTCCTCTGTCAGACAGTTGCAGTAAACTACAGAGAACAAATTTGCAATCAGTTTAAATAAGCAGACTGACAGGAGAGAGCGATAACCTAAATAAGATGCCTGAAAGGTTAAACTAAAATGACAGCTATTCCTTTACACATTATAATGCTATCAGACTGCAAGTTTATCATAAAAAGTTAAAAAAAATGAAAAATGACAACAGTTGTATTAATATACATGCACAAATTACGTCATTGTCATTTTAAACAGGTGAAATATGTGAAATACCGGTTTAAGGCCACTTACACACAAACAATGAGTTTGTAGGTTTTTTGAAGGTTGCTCCACATAAGTGGAAAACTTAACCCAATGTTCGACAATGTGATATTTGATATAAGATATTAAGGACACGTCTATTGAGTAGGTCAAAAACCCCACTGAAACATTCTTCAAAAATACGGCTGGAAAGTAATTTTTACCCTTAACTGAAATAATTGAAAATAGCATATAAGTGAAGGATTTTCAATAAACTTGAATAAATCAAATTCCGCCTCAAGAAACAATTTAGCAGTAAGTCCGACTACAATGCCAAGCACAAACAATTATCTTTAGCCTGAAACGTGTTTGAAATTGCCCTTAATGCACCCCCTTTTAAACCTTTCTTCCAGGTTCAAACTCATGAAAATGCTTAGTGTCGAACAATGTGGCAAACGTTGCGGTGCAGAAGTGGAAACAGACACTTTGAGCAATGCGACCACATGCAAATTATTTCTTTGTAATTAAATCCAGCGAAAGGTCTGACGTTTGGCCTCCATCACAAGCTTGACTCCTTCTCTGAAACGTTCTACAATCTGCACCTTGCCAGCTAAATCCCAGCTTTGCTGACATGTATTTGCTTTTTTGGCACTTTGTTAGCATACACATGGTAGTTCAGTTAAAAAAATAAAAAAACACAATCGCGGCTTTTACTAAAAAAATAAATGTTAAACTTAGGCATGAAATATTCCAAAGCAGCTGATAATTGTCTTATGATTTCAGGATTAGTCCAGCCCAAACCTCGTGACTTGTTCCAGAAGGCATATTTTTCTCTGCATCGCTTGCAGTAAAGGCACATCCAGTCATGCCACCTCTCTCTACTCCGGAATCATTGTGGAATTACATGCTCATGCAGAGGATCCATGGCTGGCAGCTGCTTTTGGAGGCATTTTTCAAAGCGCTAACTTGTTGTTTACAGCTTTGTTGAATAAAGGTAAAACTACGCGGTGCAGGCGAGAGGAAGAACACGCACATGTTTGTGCTTGTTAACACAGGAGCGTGTGGGCCTCATTACTAAACAAATAATGAAACAAACAAAGAGGAAGGCAGCAGGATATCAACCCAGTTTATTTCCACTCTGGTTTTACTACGGTGACAGAAACCAAACAATCATACAAAAAAAAAAATTACGATTCAAAAACACGTATGAACTAAAATCTAAATCTTGCTCCCAGAAAATCTTACATTGAGCAGTAAAGTTTAGAATGATGTGTTATTTCCAAATGTAAACTGGAGAGAAAAACAATTGCCTGGGCATATTTAGTTGAAAATTATTATTGAAAACAAACACAACTTTTATTGCAACTGTTTGCAAAAACAGCTGCAACTTCCAGCCTTTTATGCCTCAATTATTACAAGAAATATTTGTGAGATTGAGGTGGGAATGCAATACAGACTACCAAGTTTTTTTCTTCTTCACATTTTTGGTTGTTGGTGTGCCTTGTGATTTTTGTAAAGGAAAAAGTGTACCTTGGCTCAAAAAAGGCTGAAAACACTGCTATAATTGACTGAAAATCTAAAATTGTTGTACTTTGCTAGAACTGTTTTGGCCCTTTGTACACATCTTGTATTACTCGCAAAAATGGCCGATGGATGTCCGTTTCAAACTGGTACAAAGAATTATCCTGGATTATTATGGGATTGACAAAAACACACGGGAATCATCAAGTTCGCCAAGCTGTCTACGTGAGGTCAAAGCACAGAAGTTCTGACCAATCTGAGTCTAGCATCAGTGGCTTTGTGCAGACCAGTCATCAGTGATGCCTCCTGCTCACTGATGACCTCTGCTTCCATCTCTACTCATGTGCCAAATCTTTCAGGCAAAGAAAAACATTTTGGGTTTTGGATTTTTTTCTTATCATTAGCTTCAAAATGCACATCAACCCAGCTGTGTTTTAATTTTTTCTCCCTATGAGAATGCAGGTCCTGGCATACAGGCTCCACCCTGACAGCACCTGTGACCCATTACCAATCACATGAAGGGTCTTTAGGCTTCAGTCATGCAGGCTCGCTAACACCAGACTGTTGCACTGCTCTGCTAGAGAGCAGATGGTCAGCCGAGTGTCACAAGCATGGCCTTTTTGTTGTGAGAAAGAATCCCTCAAAGCTTCCATTTCAGTCCCTCAAAGCCTTAAACACACCAGCAAACTCTGCATAGATGCATTTTGGTTGTTCATTGGACTGAATCCATATCCAACTATGAGAAAAGTGTGACTGAACCTTCACTGTAGTGTTTAGTATATTTAATTTGTTTAATGTGAAAACACCAATGAAGGGAGTCTTAACATTGCCAGAGAAGAAAGAGGTCACATTTGTATACGGTTTGTTAAAGTCAACTTATCACTGCAGGCTTCATAATTCTCAAAGAGTTTAGTGTCAACAGTTTACATTTAGATGGTTTCAGGAGAAAGGCAGCATTATGCTTAAAACAAAGAACTATGCTCTTATGATTCCGTTTTTCAATGAGGTCTTCATTACAAGCATAAAAAGCAGCATAACCCTTGTATCCTAGGCACTTTAACATTGGGAGTTGGGTCATTTAGACCCCACAAGACAGTGCGCTGAACATTTTTTCTTCAATGATTTGTGATCTTCACTGGTGTCCATGGATTACATGAAATCCTCTCCACCTTTATCCACCTTTGTCATGGTAGGGAGAACACGTCAATGTAAGGGTGGGGTCATAGAATAGCACAAGGGGTTTGGAACATTCCTCCATATAGTGAGACATCTGTCTTTGTGGATTTGCAGGGAGCTGCATTGGGATGGGTGTCGCACTGGGTTACTCCAGCCAAAAGCTTTGCATTTGAGTCGTTTTCTTAATGTACAGACTCCACACCGCCCTATAAAGCTGCACATATGCTGGAGAAGCCAAAAGCTCCCAGAATAGACAGCAAGCAGGGTGTTATCAGAAAAAGAGAAAAAAGTAAAAGTAACTCCTGATTTCTGTCTCTCACACTGTTAAACATGCCTCCACTAATGGCCAAGTAGCACTAAAATGTATTTCAGAAGGATTGTTTTATCTCGTGTGTAGATTGTTCTGTTCCTGAGGCAGAAAAAGGTAAAGTCAGGATCCAAAGGAAATCTACAAACTCCCTAACCTAAAATCTGAAATCCTTGAGGATAGGTTCCATACTTGTGTTTCCTGTAAATCCTCAGGGAAAAGGTACTAAATTGTTAAAAAAAACAGGATGGGGAGGTGAGTCAATCTCATGAAAATGTAAGAGCGCCCTAAAAGGAATTTGTTCAAAATATTAAGGGCGCTGCAAGCGAGGTGTCAGGAGAAATCATGCTTGGCTCAACACAAAAAGCACTCAAAGAAATGAGATTTAATCTGCTGAGCTTTGAGCATATTAGTTAGATGTAAATAGTTGGTGCCAGCAGTGAGACAGCCCACTTCCACAGTCTTGCTGCGCGGAAAATACAAAGTGCTACACAACAAATAAATCCTCAACAGTTGAAGAAACTTTGCAAATAATCTGATTTATAAAAGGCTTTCGTGAAACTTCAGCAGGCGAGGGACAATACAGATGTGGGAAGCAGGAGGTTAATGGCAACAGGCCACACAGAAACACTTCTTTTCAGAAAATATTGTGCCTCCAGTCTTGAGCTGTGGGAAAGGGAGTTTATGCAATTACATCACATTGATTTATGGGAGCTGCAGGAAAGATGTGGAGGATGGAAACTGAGCGGCTTGGAGGGACTCCAAAATGAAATCCCCGGAGAAACACAGGTCAATAGATTTACACCACAAAAACATGATGGATCCAAGACAATTGTATGGTCAGAGAACCACGGACAGCAAGAGCCGCCTTACAAAATTATGATGTTTAAGATTTGAAACAAAAACAAAAAAAAATGGGAATGAGTGCGATAACAAGCTCGGATGAAGTCTTTGCTCTGCTGGCTCACTTTCTATTGTCACAAGTGAGGGAAATGATGACAGTTGTCGTGCTTGACGAGATGCTGCCGATGCTGTGCCGCGCATTAATTGGGTCAGTGATGAAACTCTGAGCAATGTGCCAAAGAGTGCAATGCTCCTTTGATGGGATGGCAAGTCTCAATAACCCACAGCCGCTTTAAAGTTATAAATAAACAGTCCATGCAGTGCTTTGAGCCTCTGTAGCAGCACCACAGGGTGACCACAGCTGGGATGTTTGTTGGGAAACACGCTGGAGTTCTTTGATAAAATTACATCTTGCTGTAAACTCTCTCGGGTCAATGCATTTGTTTAGATTAAAAGATTTATCATGAATAATCTAATACTTCGTGTGGATAATGAAATCCACACAGTGCAGTTATCACTGCAGTAAAATGCGCAATTATTCCATGTTGTTCACTTTGACGCTTGATGACGTATATGACTTCATCAACTAAGTTGTTGCCAGGCTAGAAAACACCACAAGCATTTATGGCGATCACTAAATAGCAAAATTACAACTGTTACTGCACTTTCCACACATTTGTCAGCTGATTTGTTTTTTTTTTTCCTTTGAAAAGTTTCAATGTTACATTTCCCTTATTTAATTGTTGTTCAGATCAAATCAGTTATGCAATTAGCACAACAAGGATTAACTCCTAAGATTTCTCTGAGTCTGAGCTTATGCCAGATGGACAGAAAGACAGTGGACAATTGTAATTTGGTGCCAAACATGACAAATCCAGTCCAGGATGTTATCACTGAAAGATTTAGCAAGCATCTGCGATGTTAAAAGGAATTGGTCATTTTTCTTGGAGGACAAATAAAAAAAAAAAACAAAACAGGGAAGATAAAATTGACCCAGAGGCATTTATTGGCAATTTAGAGATCCATACACCATCATAAAGATGGCATATTTTCTCTAGGCATTCGTGGTTATCTTGGCAGCACTTCAGCATGATTTATAATAACATGGCTTGATTTATGGGCTTGTATGTGGTAGAAATGTGCCTCCAAATGAAAAAGTTGCATCATGAGGGGAAGATTTAGAAAACATCTTCAGAAAGGCATTTGTATTCAGGAAATGGACAGGAATTCTTCTTTAAAAAAAAAAAAAAAAACAGCAAAAAAAACCTTATGTACATTAAAATTTCAATTTAGTTGAAACATAATGAAAATAATGAAAAACAAACAAACATGCCTCTTATGCCGTAAACGTTGAGTACATTAGTGCATGAAATCCCAGATAGGTTAATTTTTGGCCACTAAAGACTAAAATTCATGTTGTTCAGTTTTCGCATGTTCTCTGGAAGTATTACTATAAAGATGGTGAGGTTTTTTACTGGAATCCGTTGTTTTTTTAGTTCTTTCTTACACAGAAGACAGGTCTAAGGGCAGGTTAGCCAAGTTTAGTTTAGTCTGTTTAGTGTAGCCATTACCTATTGAATTCTATGACTTTATGTTCTTTATGATTCATGTTTGATACACAAATTACCGGTTTATTGCTCATTGAGATAACTATTGTTGTAATATTGGGCTATATAAATACAATTAAATTGAATTTAAAGATCTGCAATTTTATTTTAAACATTTTTAAAAGTGATCTTTTTCTGAGGAATAGTAGGCTTCCATTTCTTAAAAATATATTAGTTAACTAATTAATTTGCCAGCATAATGTACAGGCAGAGAAGGTTTGAAAATGAACACAATCACTTTTTTTTGTGACATTTAATTTTTTGGATGAAAGGAGGCTTAGTGCGCATGTAAAAACTTGGATCATATTACAAATGTTAGAAAAACCTACGTTTGCAGATGGATGACTTATAACAAACATTGTTTCGTATCAAATGTGTTTCTAGAAAATAATATGCTTGATGCACAAAGCTAGCAGCCATCTAAGAGCTTTGGAGAACTCCAACTGCATTTTTATTCAACAAAGGTTAAATGTTTGTAATTTTCCCAGCATGAGGCCAAAAGTGGTAAAAAAGGAACAAAGTAAGGAGAAATTAAAGATCATTTTAGTGTTATAGGCTGAGGAGAAGCATTTTAAAAACTATTTTCAACAGCGTCCAAATCTGCAGCTGTCTACAAAGTCTTAAACCTCTTGGAAGCCAAACCTACCAGCATGAGTACACAGAAATAAAGAGCCAATGCTTTTACAGCTCACTGTATAGACGCTGTGATTGCTGCAGCAGTGGCACAAGTATGGAAGTTAACCAACAATATATTTTAAGCCACAAAGGCGTAGACATCTGTTTCTTATTACAGGAATTGCAGTTTATTTCCAAAGTGCATGCAGAGATAAGCAAAAGCAAAAGCTGCCAACAACCTTCCCCAGCTCCATAGTTTTTCACGTGCTTCCAGCTAATATCATAGAATGCGCGACACATCATGAGTTTCATCTTGCTCTCGCTAATTAAAACAGTTGTTAGGAGACACATCTGCAGGAGGCAGACGGTTTTCAGTAATCTATTGTTAAACAGTTATGATGTCAGCCTCCACTCAGTCGTGGGTTTTCAGAAAACACCCACTAAATTATTTTGGCTCCAGCCTTGACGCTGAGAGTTTTCATATGGGATCAGTCTTCTGCCAAAGCCTTATCGGAAAACATAATCTGGGTCTGCTTCTCTGGGGTGCTCGCTCTTGGAAAATTGCCTGAGCTGTTTGTTTTGTCCTTAAAAATCTCTCGAGTGTCACATTGAGGCCCTCCTGTCATACCGAACCTTGAACGTTGACAAATGGCCAGCCGGAAGGCTAAAAAACGCCCAATGCACCACTAAAAACTTCTTTTTTAGACTCCCATTATTTTTCTTTTCCTATTTGAACTCTTAAATCAGTCAAAGTTGGAGCCAATTTCCATTCACATGTGAGAAGCACCTGCCAGGTCTGTCCAATCTCTGATAGAACACATGCAAGAGGAGCTCCCTTGATGCTGAAAGACAGGATTGAAAAACATTTTCCTAACAGTGCCAGACTGATTTAATATACATCAAATGGCTCAAGAGTGGTTAAATTTCTAGTGCAGAATAAGCTCAAGACTTCAAAGAACACAGAACAAAGTGTGCAGAGTGGACTAAAGAAAAAAAAAGGAATTCAGCTTTATATTCTGCCCATGTTCACACATTTAATCAAAGACGTTTAACTATGAAAAAAAATACATCTTTGATTGAGAAAGAGGGATTTTTTTGCTCTCCATTCGGTTTTAAAAGAATTCCTTAAGGAAGGTGCGGAATCTGCAGAACGACACAAAGTACAGCACATTTCTTCCACATTTCCTCATAGCTGGAGCACATCAGCTGACTGTTTGCCCAAAGGACAGAGCTGGTTGTTTTAGTGCAGTGACCCATGCCTGCTGTTTCTGATGCTGGGCTTTTAAAAGTTGAAAATTTCATAAGCCACAAATAAAAAAAAATTAAAAAAAAGCACGAGTCACAAAAAGTGCTCGTCTTTGCGGTATCATTTTTTTTTCTTTCTTTATTGAATTGCAATAAATGCCTGCAGCACACCAGCAGGTAATAAGACAAATGTTATTCTAATAAATCAAACTATCCAGAGAGATTTAAAGAATGACAGATGAAAACATGTTGGAGCATTTTCCAAAAACCACCAGAGCAGTCTTTATGTAAACTACCTTTGTTGACACTCGAGTCATTTATAACTCCCTTTCAGTCATGCACTGCTACACAATAATATGCTGTTGACTCAGTAAGATTTAATGGGACTTGCAAAGAAAATCAATTAATTCAATGGACGTTATTTGAAGCAAGTTAAATATCAATTTATTTTTTAAATATCCATTTCAAAACTAGTTTAATGACAATATTCAGATAAACAATTTAAACTAAATAAAGGTGAAAAAATTAATTAAAGAAATACAGTGTTAATATATATATATATATATATATATATATATATATATATCTATAATATCCTTAAATTTGATGAATCCATAATCTATTTTAAAAATGAACTATTTAATGGTCATTTCAAAGTGAACAGTATTCTACGAGATTTTATGTTTGTAGACCTCTCACATACTCTGTTTTACTGGGACCCAAATATATTGCAGTTTTATTTTTCGTATCTAAAAAAGTTGCTAAAATCTTGCTATATAAAAATAGTAGACAAAAAAATGCTTTGTTATTTGTGTCTCATCTAACACCCACTAAAAGTACATATATGAGCTTCATTATTTATATTAGACAACTACAGCTTCTTTTTATATTATATATTTATTTTATTTATTTATATATTTATCTTAAAAGAATTCATCCACACCTGCGTTCAAGATGCTGTGCTTACAGCATGGTTAGCAGCAAACCAGAATTCTGTTTCGTAAACATGAATCACATCCAGTCATTAAGCAACCTCGCTATATAATCATGATAGATGTGATCACAGCAACACAAGATTAAATCAATGCACAACGTAGAGATGATCCATTTCTCTATTCATTTCTTATCAGTGTGTGATCTGCATTCACGTCTCGGGCCCATGTGTTTTTTTATCAGGACACAGTCGTTCCAATTTTAAGTTTGTAGCTCTGGAAGGAGGTACAGCAGAGTCCAGTAAGGGACCAGTACAGCCAAAGAATGCAGGTTCCTTCTTTGCCTTGCATAGTTTGCTTTGGGGGCTAATCCTACATCACCCTTTGAAGAAATAAGATAACAGTCAGCTGTTGTGCTTAAAGCTGTGCGCCTGAATGACAAAGAAGCCTCTTGCGGGTCTGTGTTTTTCATTGCCAGGGTTGGGACTGCATTTGGATTGTTTTAACCATAAAAAACTCGGAAAATAAATGACACCTTCCATTTTCATCAGTATTTAAACGTAACACAAAAACAACTAAATGTAATGTTGGCGATTCTTTTACTGTAGCACCAATGTAGATGTAACAAAGAGGCAGCTTTAAGTGTGTCTAACTGAGTATTAGCTAACACTGTAATACCCATGCCAAGACTTGAACTTTTACACTTGAATTAAAGTAGAATATACAGTGACTTGGACTTTGGAGCCCAAAGTCTCAATTTCAGGACTTTTCAAAAATGCTTTCTTCTTTTCCTTACTTTATTTCAATATTAGCAAACCAATCCTAAAAGGCTCTTGTGTAGCTCTTGTGTTGACACCAACATTTTACTCTAACTTGGAAAGGAACACTTGTGAGCTTCTCTGGCCAAACCTACAACGCAATGTAACAAACCACAAAATATGAAGTCACTTCTTTAAATTATAAAGTGACTCAGATTCATACAAACAATGGAAGAAAACGTAAATTGCAGCCATAGATCAACAAAAATGTAATTATAACATACTTGGAGAAACATTGCACATGTTTATCTCTACTCAGAGGCATAATGTCAGGGAAGCCTTGCAAATGATCACCCAATTGACTTGACTATACGTATTTGACCAATGCTTTACAAATGTACGCCAATACATGGAAAGTATTCAGTATACCTAAAAATCAAAGGTTGTACTTCTCTGGATGTACAGACACATTAGCAGCATTGCCTCATTACAGGTCACTCTTCTACAATGTTTCTCCTCTAGATAGACAGATGCCATTTTTCTAAAGACCAGACACATCAGGAATAGTGGAAGTGGGCTCCAAAGAGTAGTAAAAAAAAATTGGAAAGTCGCACCGGAAATATTGTTGCGGCTGCGGCCATAATTCTGTTTTTATACTTCTGGATTGTATTTTCTGTCTCTGTTTTCTTTAATATTTTTTTTTATTTATTTTCCTTTGCTGCCTCCGTTGCCTAATTTTGCTTAATTGTCCAGAGCACCTGATTGGGTGAGACTCTACATGACAGCCTTCAAATTCTGAGCGTCTTCTTTTGGAGTTCTTTCCTTAATATGAAGTCCTTTTATGATCCCCTACACTGGAGAGTAACAGAAATTGGGGCTCGTCCGGGATGTACTTGGTTTTTGTGATGGACTGTTTAGATGCCAGTTTTTTTTAATTTTTTTTATATATGTCTTGGGGGTTTGTTTATTTGGATGTTGGGTGTCTTTTTGTAGTTATGTTGACACTTTTTATTGTGAAAGTGCTTGTTGATAATGGCTTTTGATTTAGAAGTTTTTTTTAGCTTAGGTTTTGGAAAAATTGGTTGTGTAGTGCACTGCCTCACTGCAGGCAAACTAAGTTATGGTGCCGGACTGGAGCAGCTGAACAACATCAAATTGCATAACTGATGAACTGATAAAAGGAAAAAAGGAAAGATTAAACAAACCGGTAGTCTTTGTGGAAAGAAAGAAAGAAATGGATGGATGAATGGAAAAATAACCTGCTTTCTTTTGGACGCTTTTTAATTTACTTCAGGATAGGAATAAAACTTCTTCTTCTTTTGAAAACGTAGTGTGCTTATACTCTTTCCAACAGCTTTACGTAAACTTTAGATCTTTTAAGTGCTGCTAAATTGACAATCCTGCTTCACTCTCAAGTCTGCTGAGACTTTTCATCACTAAGTGATGAAAAGTCTACTGCAATCATGCCCAATCCGACTTGGCCCTAAAATTTGAAGGATAAAAAAAAGCCAGGTGACTGTGACCTTCTTCAACAATCATTGTAGTTGGATTAAAAGCACTGGCTGGCTGTAATGGCAACACATAAACTGCACAGATCCTCCACACTTTAGGAGTTCACCATTACATCATTTCTAAAAGCTTTCCTGCTGGAATTGAAAAATGCAGTGTGTAGCTAGAAAACGAGGTGCAAGATAAGAGAAAACAGGCTTGTATATCCCCTTTGGGGTAGATAACCATGGAAGATAATGGATCTTAGAATGTAAGGGCAAAAACTTATCTCGCCTCATGCAAGTCAGTAAGGGTTCATCCAATCAGGACAGAGTCATGTTACTACAGACATGGTCTTCCAGCCAACTCCACAACTGCAGCAGCTGACCTGTCCTGACTCCAATCTCCCGAAATGCTACACTGTCATGTGATATGGCAGCATTCTGCAGCTCCAGTAAAAGTCTGACAAGATTTCTTGCACACATCGACCGCTAAGACTATAATGGATCAAGTAAAGTTGACACCTCATCGAATGACACACACCTAATATGACAAGAGAATCTCAGAGGACTTTATTGTATACAGAAAACAGCTGGTCCCAGCGTACCCTGGTGCCAGTTAATAGGCACTAAAGATTTCTAGTTTTTGGTCTCTAACAAGCTGAGGTGAAATAAAAGCTTGCCGTGGTGTGATTCTAGCAGGAGGGTTGCTAGCCATGCCTTCCCACAACTTTCCCCAGGTAGCAGATGTAACCTGCCTTTTTTTTCCTCCTTCCAATCAAACTCTATCTGTTCTTTAACAGTGAAAAGACTCATAAGAAACCCACATGTTTTCTAGACCTGTGGTGAGTTTCACCCTGTGGGAGAGACTACAAGTTTACTGCCATCCCACAGGAGCTGTGAGAAACCATGCTGTGGACAAGGTGTGTGGGCTACAAAGGCAATAAAAAGAAAAAAGCAGGAAGCCTTGAGGAAAAAGAAAATGCAGAGCTTTTCTTGTTTTACTTAACCTACAATCATCCTGGCACCATGTCTGAATATTTAATGCAGATAATCAGTGTATAGAAGAAAAAAAAAGCACGAATAGGAATGAAATTAGCCCAATTACATCTGCTGAGGTTAACAATATGCAGATGTGAGTAGAAATTAGAAAGAAAAACTTCTACTTGGCTTAGACTGGTTTGTCATGCATTTCCGAGGGATAAAACTAGACATTATTTATAGGAAGTAGTAGCTGTGCATGTCATACGCATCCTCTGAAATTCCAATCTAGATTTTTAATTCTAATCACTGTTTGCTAGAGCCAGTTAACAAATAAAGAAGCAGCTTGAGCATTCAGTTAAACAATTATAACAATCTCAAAAGGAAACTATGGGCTATTGCCACAACAATGTAGCAACTCTAAATTACAGCATAGTTGAATGACAAGAGCAGGCGCGTTTGTGAAAACTGTGTGGCTCAATTTGAGTTTTTACAAATCAAAATGATGCGGAAAACCCCCTCTTAGGCAATGGTGCTAAAAGCATTTCTTAGTATGCAATAAAACAGGGCACATACTAAATGAGCCTGATAATCATTGAAGGCACTCCTGCTCTGACACTGCATCCTCTGAAAAATGTGAAATGAAAGAGCAGAAAAAAGATGCAGCTAATAGAAAAAGCAGAACCTCACAGAGTAAGAGTCTTATTTCTTCTGAAAAATGCCTGAGTCAGGAGATGAGGAAGCCAGTGGGCCCAGTGAGTCACAGGGAGAGGCTGTAAAAACACACTGGATGATCAGTTGCCTTTTATGATTTTATGAATTTGATTCTCATTTGTTTGTTTTCCTATCTGTGCCTTTGCAAATGTTCCAAATAGATCACTGAAAAAAGTAACTAATAAAATTATTTTAATTTAAAAGTTGTGTTTAAAAGACTCTCAAGAAGTATCCAAAATACTTTTTATTAAGTACTCTGTCTAATCAACAACTGTGTAATTAAAGCTAAACATTAAAGCCCCACTCAGATGAAAATGTTTCTTTTGTGTTTTTAACATTATTGTAGCATTTTTCTGACGATGGAGCACAGACATAAAAGAGAATATGTCCTAAAAATTGCATTAGTGAGTATTTTTTTAGTCTAATCGTTGTGAATCAGGAGCAGGCAAAAAAAAAAGTTGTTTGAAAAAGCTTATAGCTGTGATAGAAAAGCTACAATCGACAGGCCACAAGCTCCTTGCTCTGCTCCATTCTGATGAATCCACTTTGTAGACGGATCGATTCATGTACGCCTTCATTGTCCTCAAAAACAAAAACGAACGGGCTGGATGGGGCTGAAGGGCTGCATACTACCAGGGAGGCGCTTAAACAGGGAGCTCTCAGTAATGGGGAGGGGAATGGGGTTGTTTCGCTCCTACTGTCCGGCCCACAACTCGGCAGAGAAAATCTGATGAACTATTGCTGCTCTGCAGGAAACTGCATGATCATAATTAAAATATCCCTGATGATGCTATTAGAATAGTTCAAAAGATGATGGGAGTGGGAATTCAAGAGGCTCTTTGATTGCAACACGTGATGGTGTCAATAAAACCACTGTGACAGATCAAAATCTACAAACAGAGTGTTTGTTATCTGCTCATGAAAAGGTCAAATGTTATTCTGTACAGACTAGGGGTTTGTGTTTTTACAAACAAATATTAAGAAAGGATGAAAGAATATGGTTGGGTAGATTTATTGTGCACACAATTCCTAAATGAATGAATCTTGTGAAGTGTTTAAATGTTCTACTTAAGAAACAGCCCCAAACGTTTTCTTTTAAAGAACTTGCAAAAACTAGAAATATTTTGTTATTATAAGAACTTTTTAAGATATATGGAAACTTGGTTTTGCCTAGTTCTTTCATCTGAGAAAGGTATGGAGATAGGGGTCTGAAAGAATGTGCTTTAAAAGTTGTTGAGTTAGAAGAGATGTTGAAATCTCTAAGCCAGTTTGGCAGCCAAACTCGCCTCTATTAGGTTTGCTTGTGTGCATCCAACAAATCATGATTTAGAGGACAGCCGAACAATAACTTGATTCACAGAGCAACACACATTTTTCTTCCCATTGATCCCACTGTGAGCAACACACAATTGTAAATTTTTGTGTTGATGCATAAGCCATGTGATAAGGAAAACCTCATTTATTGTGCACAAATAAATAAATAAATAAAACCAAGAATGCAGAGAAGGAGCCAATGTTTAGGAACAAACACAAAAAGCAAAGTCACATCCGTAAAATAAAGAGCTCTTCCTCCCTGGTGTTACTTGATTAGGAATACAGCATCTAACAGTCCAGCGAACCAGAACTGAACTCCAAATGAGTCACTGTGTTGTAAACAAATGCCTCTTCTGCCACGACATCCTCTCTAGCATCCGCACGCCTAAACCTCCACCTCTCTGCTCCACACTTTTTTTGGAAGCAGGTGAATAATCTCCCCAAACGTCAGCTCCGTGTCACACATCTAGACAGCTGGCCAGCCTAAGACCCTCTCTAAGCCTAATACATCTGAAGGATGAAAAGAGCACAAGGTGATGAAGAAACCTCCTGGCAAAGGCACAAGGATTTACTGAGCGCGCTCACTCTGTGTAATGACCTCAGCATAAAAAGCCTTATTAGTTTTAAAAAATACGATGGAGATGGAAAGATGCCTAGGGGGGATTTGGATATATATAAATTTGAACATCTCGAGACAGGGTGGAGTGTAACCCCATCTAAAAAACAAACCAAAAGTCTATTGGAGGCCTGTTATCTCCCTCACCCAGCTTGTCAAATACATACCTTTTACCTCATTACCTGCTCAGCACTGCTATTATGGAGGGAAAGTGGGTGAATGCAAGATAAGCACAAAGACTTCCTGGGCTAGGCACAAACAGCCAAACCTGCTTCCTTCAGATAAAAAAAAAAAAAAGGAAGAGTGGCCTGTTAGTTTCCTGCTCTTTGTGAACTCTGGAGCTGCAAGCTGCCCCGTGATCGGGTCGGTCGCTGCTTCAGCATCGACACACAGGAGAAAAGAAATGCACAGAGGTTTAGAAGTGTTTTTGCATAAAGATTTGATCTCAAGAAGATTTTAATCTAACAAAATTGCTGCCAAAATGGCCATTTTAGGACTTATCTATTAATAATAAGACATGTTAGACTTGGAATTTTTTTAAGCAATTTCTTTTGATCCTGACTGGAAAAAGACTCAACTTAGCTCTTCTGAGATCAAGTCAGATAAAAAAATAAAAAAATAAAAAAATAAAAAAAGCAAGGTGTCTGGGGGATGTAAAAAAAATGTAACCGGAAAAAAGTTAAGCAAAATATACACCAAAATGTTAATAACAGAAAGATAAGATCACACAGTGAGAAGGTTTGAAGTGGATCTCATTAAAGATGTGCTCACATTACCCACATATCACAATTACACCTTTAAACACAGCAATGAATGTGATCGCTGCACAAATACAGCTGAATAAACACAACCCTGCAGCCATTTCTCCTCTTTGTTAATAATTTCATGCCTGTCAGATGACTGAACTCAAGCTAACAGACTTGTTTTATCACTGGACATATAAATACCAACAAAGGGGTCTTCTTTATGAATAAATTACCAAAAAATGGTTCACACATAGTCAAATGTGTTGAGATCAACCTTCAAGCATGAAACGGAATCTCTTAAGTAGATTCTGAGTTTTCAAATTTGTAGTTTTTTTTTTTTAAATCTTGTTTTGATGCTTCTAAACAAAACCTGTCAAACTTGCAACAGCCTCAATCACACTTCAAGAGGCTTCTGATTTATTTATTAAATCACTCTGCTGGCAGGCCTTGATTTAGCATTTCCACTGAGATGTATCAGGAGGGGCAAGTCTAGGTGTGCTGAAAGTTTGGAGGGGGGGGGGGTCCTATCAGTTAAACTACGCAAATATCTGTCTTCTCCTTTGATCTATTTGACGTGTCTTAAAAATTTTGTGTTGAGCGCTCTTCTTGACATTATGCATTTACCGGGCTTGGGACAGGCACAAGGTTTACACTGGTTTGTGCCCTTTTGAGGCTGCATTTATCTTTTTTTTTCTTTTTATGTCTGTCTGTCTATTATCCATCCATATGTTTTCTGTTTATTTGTGTGGGGTTTCTTTTTTTCCCCTCTTTTTTTGTGTTTGCGATTTTTATTTCTTTAGTTATATTTGGATTTCCAGCGGGTCATCACATATTTTGGGGGCAGTCACTGCTCTCAGGGGAGCATTGCCCGCCCCCTGGCCCTGCCTATATCCAGCCTTGTTCACGTCTCTTTTTTAAAATGGATTCAATCAATAATGTGTTATGAGTGCTTGGAAACTTTTCAAAAATTCCAGTTTTTCTATAGTCGATGCAGAAGGCATTCTTGTAAAACTTTCTTTTTTTTTTTTGTTCTCTTTTAGCTGATGCAAAAATGATCTTTGTTTAACTGCACTTTTCCTTTGTCAACATGCAAACTTCTTCACTCCACCTTGGAATAAAAGTCATTTCTGTACTATTTTGGTTTGAAACCAGGCTACAGAGCAGAGATGTGCGAATGCTTTGTGCTCCCACTGCAATCAGAATAGAACATCCAGTTTTAGACACCAGAACGGCAGCAAGAGAACAAACTTTGCAGGGATGCTGCTGACTAGGACTGGACTTTCATTGACAAAATGTAACACACATTTGTGACAACACACACCTTTATTGCTTTTAAACCACTGATGAAAAATGCACCTTTCAGAAAGTAAATTATTCTGCCAACCGAAAAAGCAAATTTCATTTTCTTGCGTCTCTGGACAACAAAGAGGCTGAACCCATTACAGACAGAGGCGTGTGCATCTCACACATTAAATGAAAGGTCCTCTAGCAATCGAAAAAAGCAATTTTCTCATTGAGCCAATAGATACTCCATTTAGTTCTGGCCTCTCTGCGAACGGCAGCAGAGGCTAATACAGAGCAAAGCAAGTGTGGAGTGATGACCCAGCCTCGTTTTTCCCCCCGTTGCCGTTGCTGCTCTGAACCCATCGATATGGATACAGCTGTGCACTGCAGGTTGGTTGAAGGGAGCAAGGATGGGGACAAGTAGAAGACAGAATAATAGATGAGCTGATACTCAGCGAGAAAGTGGAGGATTCCTGGAGGAAAGCTTGAGAAGTGAAGCTCAGAAACGAGCCAAAGAGACAATCTGCAGACGCTACCTGATCATAAAGCAGGAGAGGAAAGTAAAGGAGACCCAGAAATCAAAGGGTAACAGAATGATTAATTTCAGACCTTCAATGAGCGATGCTCTGAGGGCTGTTGAGTCAGGTGCCTCGTCTTTCTCAGCAGGAGCAGCCATGCACCAAAATTCACTTCTCTGCCAAGGATGAAATGATACCTGCACAATCCACTAGCCACATCACAGTTTAAACTATTTTTGTAGAAAAATAAAGGAAGAGTCTCACATTAGGTGTAAAAAAAAAAAATCTCACAAGACGTGCACCCTTTTTCCCCAGGTTTCAACTTCAGCATGGGTTTGTAAAGCTTGTTGTTGGCATTTGTGCTCATCCAGAAACCATCAACGAGATAAAAAACTATTTCCCTCTCCTCATGTGAGTCAAGCAGAGAAAGGCTTCAGGCAGAGGTTAGTCATCCATGTTGGCAGCTGCTCCAAAAGCATCAATACAAGTGTTTCTTTTCTAGTTTTTTTTCTTTAAATGTTCAGGACAAACATTCTTCTCAGCATGGTGAACAAACACATCTCTGTTTTCAGTTTGTGGGTAAAATATCTCAAACTAATTTCTGGTTTCAGTGATAAATAATGACACATAAGAAAATGTAAGTGAGTGGACAGACAAGGGCAGAGGAGCTGGTTTGTCAGTGGGGCAACTTGAGACGAAAAGAACTTTTTTATCCATTAAATCTGCACTTTTTTAGGGATCTTGATGTCCAACTTAAGCTGTAACAAACACCATGCCACCATAATGCAATTGTCTGGGGGTCTGGCACAGTCACACGCTGAGCGCCTTGAATTGGAGAAGCATGTGACTGCGTCCTCGAAGAATTGACTTTTCATCGTGTCTGCTCCAGTGAAGATCTGACAGGACAGGATGAGAGAGAGGGACTTTGGAAAGATGCGTCCTAGTGACTGATCCAAAGTGACAGCAGAGTCCTGCCCTGCAGCTAAGGTAGTGCTGCCACAGACCTCCATCTGGTGACACCGCGCATCTCTGCGCACAGTTTGGGATGAGCCCCCCCGTGGGAAGCGGGACATCTTGGACGCACGTCAGTCACCCATTTATTAAAAGAAAAAAAAAGACAACTTTGCCTCCAATAGAATGCACGCGCAATCATGTGCACACAAGAAATCCTGAAAACAGCATGTTTTTATAAACTTCTGTTTGCGTTCTTGATGATAAAATGCACAAAAGACGTAAAAACAGGCCATGTGCACTCTAATAACACGCCACCAACGCTCACCCATTGACAATTTTTCATTCTGACACATATACTAAGTTAGACGGCACTTCTCTGCGCAGCGGCGACTCCTTTCTTACCTCAAGGCGAAGCTCGGAGCCGAAATCTCTTCTCTGTTGAGCTCCAAAATGTCCCTGAACACTCTTCGATCGAGGATCAGATCAGCTGGGCGCGCGTAGTGGGCTGAGATTTGGAGAAATGCGGCGACTTCGGATCTCCACGTCTGCGTAAAAACTGGATAAATCCACGGCTCCGAGATCTGCGATCCCAATTTGGACAGGCGTTGCAGAGTGGAGGGGAGGCTGGTGTGCAAACAGTTTGGTGAACTCACTGATAGCCGAGCGCATAATCCAGCAGCACAGCGCAGCGCAGCTCCAGAGGGTGGAGACTTTTCCTGATGCCCACGCCTCCTTCTTACCTTCTTCCACTGCAGCTCCTGAGCCAAAATTGATCTGAAGTCTCACCCATTAAATTGAATTTCTCTCTAATCAGATCATCCACAGCAACCCCACAGATATAGTTCTTCAGACTCATTTAAACCCCAAATAACTGAACATCTGTCTTTGTTTTTGACATAAAGTTTCATCTGTAGATCTAAATCCACCCAAAAAACATCTTACAGTTTGACAGACTTTCTAATAAATCCTGATGTTCTGCTAGTCTTTGTCACAGGGGCGGAATTTTAATGACAAAGGGGGAGGGGGCTCGGCCCAGACACAAACAAACTGCTAAAAAGAGATGCTTTTAACACACACACACACACACACACACACACCTACACACACACACACACACACACACACACACACACCCCAGCTAACATGGAGAGAAAATAACATTTTATGTCAGGGGTTTGACACTCACAGTTGATGGAAAGATGATGGCAGACAACTAAACAGCATTTAAAGGGTGATGCTGAACCTCACTAGTGAAAAGGTTCTTAATAAAAACATCCTAAGGATGAGAGTGGGTTAGTGATGTTTGCCCGAGGCGGGGCAAATTCAATCAAAGTAGTGGATTCCCCAATCTCAAGACTGAGAGGATATTTAATCTGAATTTTCCCCAAGGAAATACAACTTGAACCTCTATAGTTTAACTGTAGCTTCCTTACTTTAAATATAATGCTGCCTTAAGATATTTATTAGGGTACTTGAACAAACTACTTTAAGACTGCAAAGTGTTTATTTTGTAATGTGAAAATACTTACTTTGCACCACAAGTCCTGTTTTTAATCCAAGCTTCAGTTGTAGTAATATGTAAAACCATGTACTTAAGTTATAATTGAAATGCAATTGAATTGAATCAATCTGTTGAGTTAGAGTTTCGTGTCAAAAAAGGTTTTCCAAATGGTGGAACTGTGATACCTCTGAACACATAGTGCTGCCGTCTCTTTAAAAACGTGGCGCTGTGTTTAAAGTGGCCGTCGGTTGTTTTTAAAAGGTAAATGAAGCTGAGGAATGTTCCAGAGAGCTGTGAGGTAACATTACCCAGAATCATCTATTAGGCGCCCATATGGGTCTGAAGTCTGGAGGTATTGTGTTGTTTGTTGATGCAGTTTAAATATTGAATCAGAACCAACTGCAGAGTTAAAAATCAGTCAGTTTGCTTTCATATTAGGCTGTCTGGTCCACAGCCGTTTGTTTACTGTGATGGTGTGCTTAGTTTTGCCGATTTGAAGCTTCTTAAACTCTTCAAACAGACTATTCTACAAAACTAATAGCAGAAATAAGCCAAGCTGGTCATAGGAGTTTATTTTAAGTGAGCAGGGCCAGCTGGTTTTCTTCTTGATGCTTTTCTTGTTTTTTCTTTTCAAAAAGCTGATATTTCCCAGCATGTTTATCCAATTTAATTTTACACACGTGCAGCCAAAAGCAACACAAGAAGGAATGTAATCAATACACAAGACCCAGGATAGAGTGGCACTTTCAAACTAACTTCTGCCTTCTCCTTGTGGAGAGCAGACGTGTTAGTTTCCACTATAGTGAATCACATGCCGCAACTTTTAACACCATCAAAAACAATGGTGTAAAATACTTGAGCTTTCACAACCCTTTTTAAATCCGTTCCTGTTGACCTTTACTTGTGGGAAACTATGCAAACAGCTGCTACTAACATCTAATGCTATGTTCACGCCAGTCTTCAAGCGACAGCTTTTAATGAAAAGTCTATGTAAATGTGCATAATTGTAAGTTTTGGGCTTCAGCATTCAAAAATCTTGCGTTCACGTGCAGCAGGGCAAGTTTTAAGTCTGTTTTCAGGCTCTACATACAAGACCCGCGGCTATTGAACATGTGTTGAAAGTTGAACCAGTTTAACTTTGACCAATCAGGGACTTCGAATTGTTAGTGACATATGGGTAGGGTCCTTTGCCAACCATTGGAAAAAATCATGTTGATTGACAAATTAATAATAGTGATTTATGACACCAAGTCTTTCATATATCGAAATAGAGCTGTGGAAAAAATGGCCTGGAGCAAGATTCATGAGATTTGCACCACTTAGACAGTTTGGACCAAGCCTCTTCCAGCTGTGAGTACATGCACTATCGGGTAGCAATAATCCAGCGTGAGTACCATTTGGTAAAAGCCCAATCAAGAACCAGTGTTCCAGAACTTGTGACCAATTCCCGGTGTGAACATAGCATCACATCTCCATGTAGTTTTCTGTTAAATATTGTTTACCTTGCCAGTTCAACAGTTTTATCATTGTTTTTGAGCATATTTTGGGATAAATTGACCAAAATTAGTCAATTTATAGGGCTTTTCCCATCTTAAAAGCAAATGAACAATTTATAAACCTATTATCATTTCATGGAACTGGACAGCCACACTGTTCTGAATATGTGCTGCATTCTTTACTCTTGAGAAACGTAATACACACCATCCCTTGTGGTTATCCTCTCGATTTGTACCAGTGTTTTCTCATGTGTTTTGTCTTGTTGTGTTACGTCAGGATCAAAGCTTGGTGCAGACACGGTGAAGCTTGCACCTGAAGCTGTATGAGCAGGAGGGAGAATTTCAATTGTCAGCCACGTTTATTCTGCCGCTGGTCAAGTTAGTCAGACAATGAGAACCTCAGTTTAGTTTGACTTCAGCCTTCTAACATGCTTGATTGTATTATAAAAGTCTAGCTTTTCCCAGACTGAAGAAACAGTTCAGTTTGTGTTACACTGTGGAGAAAAGGCAGCAGCAGTGTGGATCCATCTGAATACAGAACAACAAAGAGGCCTTGCCAGAGCAGCACTGGACCAACAGATTACATAAGTCGTTAAATTACTTTAACTTTAGGCACAAAAAATGAGCAAAAAAATTCTCACAAATCTGTAATTTTTACAGAAGGTAAATGGAATGTGACAGAAAGTTGGTCTGCTTTTTGCATTGATTTTAAAAGAACATTCTTGGATGGTTTACTGTTCATTAAAACAAACTCATCTGAATAGGGATTAGCAAAAAAAAATCAATTTCTTACATTTAAATAAAAAAAAGTAGAAAGTATCCTTTGATGCACAGCATCATTATGAATTTTGACATGATAGGTTAGGCTAATTGTGTTAATCCGCCCTACAGTTCTACACAACATGTAGAACTTTTTTCTGTTGTTACGGTTTCCCTCTTTATTCATCATGAATGCTTTTCTGTCACTCCTCCATAAAAGAGGAGGAGACCATTTGTTCTGGTTTAAGAGACTTGAGGTGTTTTCCTCCTCTGCCCTTTTGTCACAAATCTACTACAGATGGAGAGCCAGATAAAACCTCCAGAAAGTGATTTTTTTTTTTTTTGCCTGCTCTGAGGTCGTGACACTGACATTCTCCCTGGCAAATGTGATCCTTCCAACCCCCAGTCTTCTTGTGTTTCTTCTTGATCTGTCTCATTGGAACTTTTAAAGAGTTTTCGTAGAGACAAAAAAAAAAAAAAACAGACTGAACTTGATCATATAAGGATTTTTTTTGATACCTCTAATGTCAAAGTAAGTATTTCTGGTTTTTAATCATGCCTCGGCTTGGGTTTAGAAAACTATTGTTGCTCAACACTGGAAAGAACAGCTGTGAGGTATTTTCTTTTTGGCTCCTTGGGTGTTTTGAGAGGCCTTGGAGTGTAAAGAAAAGCTGAAGTGGCTAAACAGCCCCACCTCCCTCCTGGGCACTCGACTGGATCACCGGACTCAGGAAAAGTTCTTTCCTGAGGCGGTGACACTGCTCAGGTCAGATAGTATTTATTTTCTGATTTAATCAGGAGGATCAACAAGGCTGTGTTGCTGTTGTTGGGGATGAAGCCATTAAACAGCTATGGATCAAACTTGACTTAAAAAGCCTTAATACATTTAAAAAATATACATAAAATCCATATTAATTTGATTTCAACTTTTAAACAAATGATTAATCTAAATTTTCCCTAACAAGTTAAACGATTGAATAGGTTTTCAATGAAAAGAAAACCGTCCGAATAAACATTTAATAAGGAAACATGGCAGCTGGACAAAAAGCTCTGCTGTGGATTTGACTTAATGAAACGAACTTCCACTTATTTGACCCTTAATACTAGGTTTCCCATTCATCTATTCCCTCACTCAGTCAATTACTTGTCCAGCTTGTTGTTGGGAATCAACTTATTGTTGTTGAAAGGTTAGTCAATTTGACCAAGTGTTTGAAACAGCCTGTTTCTGAGAGCACTCTGTTTGAAGACCCACTTCAATGAAAATCCTGTTTTTAACATGTTCTTGTGGCATCTTGCTCATGATGGAGGACATATTTAAAGAAAATTGATCTAAAAGCTGCATTTCTGAGTATTTCCTTTTTCAGCTTGTTGTCAATCTGGAGCAGACAAAAAAGTGCTGGAGGAAAAAGCTTGTAGCTGTGGCATAGGTGCTACAGTCAGCAGGTCATAGCCTCCCTGCTCCACTCTGATGCAGACAAATAGATCTGTTTTCCTCATTTTCCTCATCTGAGAAGGCATCTGGCTCAAAACTCTGCGCCTGGATAGCTCCAATATTGCTCGCTATTTTTGTTGCACCGGTAATGTTAGGTTGGGGGTGTGAGAGGCTGTAAGCTAAGGGGGAGAGAGTCCAAACAGAGGGATGGCAGGAAATGGGGGCGGGCTTACTCTGCACCAACAGTCCCAACCAAAATTCAGAGGCAAATTTTGTAATGAACTTGCACCGCTTTGCAGAAATTATGAAATGACACAGTTGTTTCGGCAAAAAAAAACTAATAATCATAACTAAAAAGACCACTGGAAAGACTTTTAAAATTGATCAAAAAATGAGTTTAGATGTGAATGATTTTCATCTTAAAACTACAATCTATGTGGAAACTAGATGTGAAGTCTTATGTTGGCTTATCACTTACCCTTATCATCAGACAGTTTTCTCCCATTTATCCAATTTTCTGATACAAACAAAAAACTTGTGCAAACATTTTCATTTGCTGAGCAACGTCTGCATTGTCACATTGAATTTGTGCTCCGACAGGCTTTGAGCAAAGTTAGTCTTTTGATTTGCTTGCCAAAGAAAAGCCAATAAATCAAGCTTGTGTGCTAAGTATGAACTGGTTTAAGCATGCCCTTTACAGGCTGTGACACAGGCATGCTCACAAGCTTAAACCAAGTTAAGTCCCAGCTCTCCGGTCATGTGTCTCTGTCATGTCAAGGTTCAAGTGACACAGTTTAAATAAACCGTAGATTTCATGAGTGAAGCTGGAGAAAGTTATAATTATAGTAAGGGTTTTGGTTTCCAAGCAAGCAACATTTTTAATGTTCTATAAAAAAATGCTAATCCAAAGCAGCTACTGTTTGTCAGATTTTACCAATGCATGTCAAAGTAAAGTACTAAGTTAAATATAGTAAAACAAATGACATAACACCCAGGGCTCCATTTCAAATTCAGCTGATGGAACTGAATCAAATCTATGGACCCATTTCCCTTACAAGTTACTGCATTTCCTCTGGTTTTTAATGTGCAAATTTATAATCTTATTAATATAATTGTAATCTTGGTTGAGTTATAATCACTATTTATGTTTAATTGGTTTTTACTTTTAAAAAAATATCTTTGGATTGAACATAAACATTTTTTGGGGGTATATTTAACCCAGTTATAAATAGAATCTGTGACAGACTGGCGACCTGTCCAGGGTGTCCCCTGCCTTCGCCCAACATAGGCTCCGGCAGCCCTGTGACCCCGAAAGGGACAAAACGGAAGAAGATGATTGAATAAATAAAAAATAGCTAAAAAATAAACTATTAGATGTACAATTTTGGGAGCAATATTAGTCAGAAGTAAAAAAAAAACTTTGTGTTTGTGGTAAATGTCAGGTCTTTTGAGGTCATGTCTCAAGTCACTGAATGTAAGATCTTAAGCTACATTGGAGAGAAAGGTTTTCCAGCCCTGTTTCCAAGCTCTCCCTGCATTTCTTGTTTCTGGTTACCAGGATCAGGTGTGTTCAGTCAATCAAAATGAGGAGTGTCCGGAGTTGACATATCTGCAGAATTGTAAAGAAGGCAGAATGGTAGATCTCAAACAGCATAGGCTGGGCAGCCCAGCCTTAGAGCACATTTATCATGAGTACAAATCCCCTAAACTACAGAGCAACAGTCAGTCAGAACCAGAGATTTAGTTCTACTGTTCCAGTTTAAACAAACAGATTTATGTCCAGCTATAACATACACACTGCTGTTTTCAGTTCTATTTACAACAGCCGAGACAACCACAAAAAAAAAAAAGGAAAAAAACCTTTTTAAGTCTCCAGACCCCCATGCTGGAGTTTTTTTTGCCCGCCTTCTTGTAAATACAGGGACTTCTATGCACTGCAAATTATAATGTCAAACGCACACAAGCATCTGCAAAGTAAATAAGCACTTCTTTTATTCTGCCAAATACGTGGAGCAAATATTAAAAAAAAAAAACACAGTAGAATACCACACAGAAAATCTCACAACTTGCTCTGAAAAAACTCGTAAGAAAATAAAAAAATCCAAATATTGTTTCTTTAACCCAGGTACTATTTTATGAAAACAAACTTGTTCTTTATGGACATGAATCAGATCAACATACACAGGAAACCTTTATCCACACACTGACATAGACTATGCCTGCTGCTGCTCACATGCTCATTCTTATAGCACACTGGCCTGTTTAATTCAATTTACACTGCCATGGCTTCTTTCGCTCAGCATCCTACCACATGCTATCTCATTAAAGAGGCTATGGTCATGCCTCACAAGCTCTCAAACAGTTGGCCTTATTGTTTGGCACGAACACACATAAACACACATAGATTCCGGGGACAAGGTTGTAGGGAAATTCCCCCCTCTCTTACAAAAGAGAAGTGGGGAAATGAAATTTATTCCATTTATTCCATTTGGTGGTAATGTGATGTGTGAAAATGTGTGGCGCTAGTGGCAGAAATTCCATAGCCAAATATGAAATGAATGCTTTTTTGATGAGACTGATGCAACCCAAAAACCAGAATCTGTCACAGGCTTTAATCATTTATTCAAACATAATAACCAAGAATGAAAATAAAATAATATTCTGAGTTTCTAAAGCTTTTTGTTGACCCTTTTTACTTAATGGGGACATGGAAACACAAACATGAAATATTTGATTGCGAGCCAATCACTTCATCTTTGTGTCAGTGAAGTCTTTAGAGCATGGCAAAGTAAACATTTTAAGGGTTGAGGCTGTAGCTGTTTGCTCGATTAAGTCTCCTTACTGGAAAGCTTTTTTTTTAAATAATTAAAGGATTGAGTTGTGTACACTCTAAATTGTAAAGCTCTACCACATAACAAGGTGAAGTTTGTGCATGTTTTTAAGTGTCTAGGTATCTAAATGTGTAATTTTTAATGTAACTGAAACAGGCGTGGAGCTACAGGAGGAAAGGAGGGCAGTTGGCCCCCCTGTCAAAAAGTCACCCCAATTGCCCCCTAATATTTGAGTCAATATTAATATTATTATTGACAAAGATTAATAAATCACTGATACTAGCTTCTTCAAGCATTAAAAAAAAAATGTAACAAAAGCAACATATTTCTATGAAATCTCTAGCCCTGCTGACCCATCTGAGCTTCAGGAATTTCTACACATTTTTTGTTTTGATTTTATAATAGTCAAAGCACCTCAGCTGAAAGAATTGTTTTTTTACATATGAATCCGTCCAAAATCTTCTCTAGCTCCATTGTTCCACCACTGAACAGAACTATTTGTATAATAGGTATGAATGACTTAAAACAAAACTCAGGTGCAGCTTTATATTATTAATTATTGGAGATAAATCTTTCAGACATTCATATTTGACATACATTATACATGTTCAGCTTCAATCATTTCCATGTTGAAAATAAAGATGGAGAACAGGTGACGACCTCATTTGAAAGTAAAATATATTAGACTGAAGGCTCTTTAAAGTAGCTTCCTAACCTAAACTACAAATAATTAAACATTGTCTCTCATTTATTGTACATATTTTGTTGTTTGGAATTTCACTGGTCAGTCTGGGTTATGCTCTGAAAATACAGCATCAAACTCCTGTAGAAGATACAGAGACTAGAACAACGTTGCAATAACACCACACAATATGAATTCAATACAACTTCCAAAGTACTTACAATGTGTTTAACACTAATTGAACATCAAAGTATGATGGGAAAGGGGCAGACAAGAGGAAATAAACTCCTGTTTTTGTTCTAACCTTTCACTTAAACCTAACAAAAATGTAATCTTATACGGCCTTCCCTACAACCAGTTAACTCCAAATTTTAGTGGCCAACAAACCCACATGACACCAGAGAAACTACTACTTTTTAAGTTCTGACAGCTTTCAAGAATAAATTATTTAAAACATTAATGTTTGGAGGAAAACAATGTGGAAAAATACTTGTACAAACTTTTTAAAACATTAAATCAAATTTAAGAGCAAAGCTAAACAGAAAAATACATTTGCTTCAAATGTTTTTGCTGTCTTTGTTGAATCATGATAACGCTGATTTGGCTTCTGGAAGCTGATTAGGAAACAACTTTCCTAAAGGTCAACAAGTTTCTAAAAGCTTTTGATTGCAGTTTTACAAAAAGGACTCTTTGGAAAATGCTGACTTGTTGCCAACTACTTTGTCTCCAATTATTTTGATTCACGTAAAACACACAAATTGCACAGGGACAAACATAGACATGAGCGCAGACATTGAGTGCATCTTTGCAGCCTCAATCTGTCATGGGGCATCAGATGGCACCCAGGAGAGACGTGCCATGCTCCTTCCCCCTCTATGACTCCGGGACTGCCAGATCAAACTGTGAGAGGGGGTGTAGCTGAGCAAGACTCATCTCCTGGATGCCCTGTAGGGCATTGTAACACACATTTAACAAAAACTGAAATTGAACGGAGTTCCTGTTTTAATTTTCCATTGTGGGATGTGAGTCATAATCCAGTTTTCCAGACTTAACTTCAGCATGTTCATGTCCCCAAGGAGGCTTTTAGAAACGACTCTTTGTGGGATATTTAGCCGTAGACTGTTCCTATCAAGCGAACAGTGAACAGACAACTCCCAGCCCCTCAAGACTTGGTTAAAACACCATTTAAAATCATGAAATTTTGCGTGAATTCATGCAGCTCCATCTGGCTCACCGAGCCTGCTTGCATCTGTCACATTAATCGAGCTGATGGAGAAGGGTTAGAGGAAGGTGACAGCACTGTGCATACCGCAGTTTTACTATGAAATCGTTTTTACTTGGAGACATCTTCATCTTAACATGTCTAAGAAAACTGTACCTGTCAGTAACCTAGCAACAAGACCCCATGTGATGTTTAGAGGAGAAATTGGACAAATCACGGAGAGAAGCATACAAACTAAATTTAAATTGTAAGAGCTCTAAATCTGGAGAGCTTCTGCAGGTATGCTTTCTATTTTAGGCCTGCGCTGGATGGTGTTTGTTGACTGTTTCTGCGCGTGTTCCTCAGCATCAAAAATACCTGAAGGCATTGTAGCATGGTACTTTCCTCCACCTATGCAATTACAGATGTCTACCTGCTGTAGCCCAGTCAGTGACAGGAGCCTGAGGATATAAGGGAGGGAGAGGGGTAGCGAAGGTGAAGGAGGAGAGGAGGGTGTCAGTCTCTCCAGATATTTTCCCCACCGTGTCCTTCAGGAATCCACACAGCAGAAACATCTGCAGAGCCCACACATAGCCACACACCATGCTGCAGGAAAAACAGGCGATGGAAAAAAGGAATGTCTGGACCTGAGCTGCTGACCCTTCATCCATCCTGCCTGAGTGCAGCCATTTAGTGGTGTCTTATAGTGACTGGCCAAGCGTGCCTGAACTCCATCCATATACTGTACCTCCTGTGTTCCCATGAGGAAGAAGTCACTGATGAATGGAGGAAAGTAGGCCACCGCTACACCCCTCCCTCCTCATCCTCTTCCTTCTCTTCAAGAAACGGGATTTACTTGGAGAGTGGAATCCATTTGTATGCCACATCAAATTACCTTTCTCCTTAGTTTCACACAGAGTTTTTGTTTATCTCTGACAAAATCTCCACTTCCAGTGTGTGCTCCACACTTTTTGTGTTTTGACAGGCATCATTCAAACACGTTCTATTGCCTCAGAGAGTGCAGTGGTTAAATTTGCAGAGCAAGAATGAAGCTCTGCAGTTGTTGGTTTGGCCCCAACACATTTTCTGATCAGCGAGTCTTGGAACTGTGGGCTATAAAAGAGTTTTAAAGTTTAATCACAATCAGAGAATTGAAGCGTTGTGGCCTGAAACAAGCTGCAACATTGTGTTTGGTTTATGGTTTTCAAAAAGTCAAAAGAAAGTTTCCAGTAGAACAAGATTGAAACTACCCTCGCTCTAAAAACAATTAAACTTTTGACATCCCACTCCATTCTATTTTTAAATTGTTCCCAGTGGTCTCTTAATTATGATTATGCCGTTTTTTTTAGCCAAAATCAAGAGGAAGAAAACAAAGACGTACATTTTTTTTAATTAATTTTATTCTACCAGGAAATTCCATTGAGACTACATCTCTTTTTCAAGGGAGACCTGGATGGATCTATTTGTCTACAAGTAGATGCATCAGAATGGAGCAGAGCACAGAGCTTGTGGCCCACTGATTGTAGCACTTATTACAGCAATAAGCTCTTTTTCAAACAACATTTTTTCGTTTGTTCCTGATTCACAATACTTTGAATAAGGAAATATTCAGAAATCCAATTTTAAGCTTAATCTTCTTCATTTATTTATGTCATCCACCATCAGAAAAATGATACAGGGACATTTTAAAAACACCATTTTCATTGGCGGGGGAGTTTTAAGCAAATGAAAGACAACAAGTCGATCTAGTGTGAAGCTTTATAAAATGTTAGCATTCTGGTTTTGTTGGACATCTGCACACTGTGTAACAAATACAACACTGTCATGGTGGTCTCTTTTATTTCTCCTAAAAGCTACATGGGGACCCTGTTGACTTTAGTTGATGTGGAAACCTGCTAAAGCATTTATGATAAGTCTCTCCAGACCCTCCCAATGCTCTCTGCTTCAGCTCACAACTGTTGGTCCTGAAAGTTATTTGAACTGTAATGTTCACACAGTTTATTTTAAATCTTCAAGAATTAACACTTATTGTACAGAAGTCTGGCTAATGAACAACCTTAAATCAACTCCAGCTGCATTTGATCTGTTGATTCGAGTTTCAGCCAATTCAGATTTTTTTGCCAATTTCTTTCTGGCGCTTCACTGGAAAGTACATGGCTGGCAGCCATACGATATGTGTGCATTAAACACTGACAGGAGCTGCAGGGCTCAGCTGTTGATGGAGCGCTGTTATTCCTTTTCTCATTACTGTTTGGTCTACGTGAAATTCAGCAGGACTCAGACAAACCATCAGGGATATATGTGTGTGTGTGTTTGCACAGCAAGGCCAGTAAGGCGGACACGCACGCTCCATGGAAACACCTCTGTTTTACTCAGAGAAGAAATCTGAGCTGGCAAACTGAGCGTTTTACTTCCCTTCGTTCACTGTCCAGAGGAAATCACTCAGGAATGTAAGCACATCTTGCTGATAGACACTGTTCATATGTTACAAGTGAAAAAACGATTTGATCGGAGACACAGAATGGACAACCGGTAACCCTAAACACCTGTTCTGCACTCAGAAAAACAAGCTAAGAAAAAGATGAGTGTGAATTAATTTATTTTCTATTACTTTTGAAGGCAATCTCATGGTTGATAAGATGCTAAAAAAGTTCATTTGTAACCAACAGGTTTCTGTATTTTGTAGAATTCAGGTTGTCAACTAGATTTTATTTTTAACCAAATGTGTAGCTTTAGCTTTTATTTTTGTTCCATTTAAAATAAGGGAGATCCTGGACAGAAATTCAGTTTCAAGCACTGAGTCAGGTCTGCATTTGAATCGAGATACATGTTGACTGAGACCAGCAGCGCACCCTGAGGCTGATTTGTTCAAGCATGGACTAGTGTGGAGCCCAAAGCTGGCTGGTTAGCTTCACAAATTCCTCCTCTTTAAACTTATCTTTTGGAATGATGATCATGCTTGAAAATGAGAAAACCATCAATGCAGGAAACCGAATTCAGGAAAATTCTTTAGAAAGGGATCATGCAAAGAACAATGATCCTGGTGCAAGGCCAGATATCAGCATTGGTAAGGAGGGCAAAACGCAAAAAGATAAAAAAAAAAAACTACATAAAATAAAAGATTAAATATAAAACAAAAACATGTAAGGATGAATGGATGGACAGACTGGCAAATATACAGACAAAAAAAGAAAAAAAAGATGAAAGCAGCCTCAACAAAGCACAAACTAGTGGCTCGCTTGTCCCAAGCCGGGTAAATGCAGAGGATAGTGTTGGGATCAGCTATTAACATAAAAATTTATGAGGCATATCAAATAGTTTAAAGGAGAAGGTTATAGATATAACTGATATGATTATAGTAGATGATCGTTTTCTACACATTTTAGGGGCTTGGAGGGTTTTGACACCCCCAAACACCCAGACTTGCACCCCTGATATTCTAACGGCAGCACCCTACAGTGGAGCTGGCTAAATCTGGGCCTGTCTTGCCGATTGGGGAGCCCTGAAGTGACCCCTCAGAGTGAAGGTTAAATCCGTCAAAAAAAACAACAGGTCTGTGGTGTCTGTTTCTTCTGTTATGGACGTGAGAATACAGACACGCAGCGAAAAGGAAGCCAAGAACAAAATAGGAAAGCCCATATAAAACCAATGACAAAGAGAGCCTCTTTGTCTAGAATTAATCAGCAAAACACAACTCTACGATAGATTGCATCAATGAAAGGAATAAAATAAGGGTACATATGTGGCTCAGGTTGCTTGTTTCATCAAGCTGCAGAATCTTGTAATTGTTCCATCGTGTTTCCTTTTTTTTTTTCCAGGAATGGAGACAAAAATGTGGGGGCACCATGAAGCAGCACTCAGCTAACTGTTGAGCTGCTTCCTGTGTGGAGAGGAAGGAAGGGGCAAGAACCTTGTAGCTCCTTACACAATGGATGGGGTTCATGGCCTGTGGATGTGTGTCCGGGCTCTTTGGTGACGGAGGGTCTTCCGGCAAAGCAGAGAGAGAACAGACATGTTTCACAGGACGTTGCCGTGCCTAAAAGGAGGCCAGCTGGCCCGGATCATACAAGTCAGGGAAAATTGTCTGCTCAAACATTTTTTTAGCAGTTTACAGTCAGCCATTGAATGAAGTGATGACAATTTGTTTAGGTCACATGCCCTGAAACAGCTGTCAGACTTCCTGACTTTTCTGTTGTTGTCGATTCAATAATGTTGGGTAAATCAGGAATTCTGGAGCAGGTTTACTAATAATGCAGCCATTTTGCCTCCTATGCATGAGAAATTAGTACAGTGCATTCAGTCATAGCTTAAAATACGGTTGCAAATGTGTTAGTATTTATATGCAATAATCTTATTACTTGGACTGGAACAACAGAGAAAAAAAAAGACTGGAAAAGTCAAACCAAACAAGCCTATAAAATGGTTCGCACTAAATAAATCGAAACATAATATTTGGGATCATTGGCTGAATCACTCCCTGCAACTGTAAATGAGTTTCTTACACCTCTTAACTAGAATCTTTGACCACTCTTCCTTTGTAAATGGCTCCAGGTCATAGATTGGGATACTTTCTCCCCAACTGCCATGGACATTTCTCCATAGGTGTTCTGTGGGATTGCTGGTCTTTTCAGAACTTTCCAGCACTTTGTTTGTAACCATTTCTGAGAGTTTTTGAACTGTTTTTGGTCATCGTCCAGATGGATGACCCATGACCTCTGGTGGAACCACAGACTTACACTGACCACTTTCTTGTGCCCAAATATCCTTCAAAAATCATCAACTGTCATGATATTGTTCTCACAGTTGAGACATCCAGTGCCATCAGCGGCAAAGTGACCACAAAACATCTATCAACTTATGCCATGTTTGGGTCTTTGTTCTTTACTGTGAAGGCTTCATTTCTTTTCTCTGTAAAAAGCCCCACGACGTCCTTCAGCAAAAAGTATTATTTTTGTCACATGAATTTCAGCAAATTCAAGTCTTGCTTTTTTACATCTTACTGTCATCAGTGGTCCTCCAGAGTCTCCCAGCCTAGTATCCATTTTAATTCAGATGGCAAAAAATGCGAGCTGACACTGTTGGACCCTGTGTCTACAGATCAGCTTCAATTTGTGACTATTCCCCATGCTCACCGTGACTCACTATATAACCCACACCTGTTGCTTTAGTATCTGAGCATCATCAAATGCTTGAAAGGCTATTAGTTCTTGACAAGGTGCCAATAATTTAGTCAATCCATTTATCTCAGTCCACTTTTGCTCTCAGTTTTTTGTCTTGTTCTGGTTCAAACAGAAGGATGTCGGGAAGCAGGGGCAGGCTTACTCCGCACCAACAGTCCTGCCCACATTTTAGAGGCAAATTTCTGATGTACTACTGGCGCTCTGCAGAAACCATGTAGAACACAACACACTTTTTATTTTACTTTAGCTAAAAAACGGCATAATCAAAGTTAGAAGACCTCTGGGACTGCTTTGACAATAGATCCCCAGATTGGGACTTTAATGCCAAAACACCTGCAATTTCAATATTATTTGAGAAAAGTGTTGCATTTTTTTTTTTTTTTACAGAATTGCAAGGATGTGTCTATATTTGGCCATAGCTTTATGTTTCATAACCTTGAATGTGCATCATTTGAAGATTTATTTTGCTGTAATTTCATTCAGTCAAGTTTGTGCTTATTCTGTTTTGGTTAGTTTATTTACCAAATGTATCATTTACAGATATTTTAAAAAAATGACACCTGTAGAAGACTCTAAACAGTCTGATACAAATCTAAATAAAAATTGTGGATTACATCTTGGAAAGTTTGTCAGTAAAGAAGATCCAGGATACATTTGCACTTTACTTATTGTTTTTTTTATATATCTGTTATTTCACCTATATGGGACTGATTTTATATAGCCATGTCTCTCTCTGCTTATCACTTGTACCATTTTATTTCCTTATATTTTCTTTACTAAAATTGATATCGGTGTATATGCCACTGACAGCAGCAGGGGGTGGGGGACTGGGTTTTGAATTTGTTTGTTTGTTTGTATTATGTTTTAAAACTGAAAACTTAATAAATATATAAAATACTAATAAAGAAGATCCAGAAATGTAAAAGAAGAGTAAGGCTGGAGAAATACATTCATGCACCGAGACACAGATGATCTCTTTTGTGTAAGGATGATGTGACACATTCATTTAGTGATGCTGCAGGGATTACCCCGATGATTGACGGAAGGTGTCTGTCACGAGAAAGGGGCCACAAATCTTTCCAGAAATTGAGAAAAATAGACAAGAAAAGAGAAGATGTGACCTTGAAATGTCATTCATTGTGCTTACTCTGAGCTCAGGATGTGAACCCCCTGAACATCAGCAGTGTGCTGCTTTGGAATGAAATCTTCCTCAGGATGTAACAGCTGAAGCATCAGAGAATAAATAAACATAGCACAAACAGCGTGTGATACTAATGGATTTGTGAGGGGGAAAAAGTGGCAATTCTAATCTAGTTTTCTTCCTTTTGACAAAAGTCAGCAGGTGGTTTCAGGGGAGAAGCAGAACTGCTGAGTGTCATACAAAAGCGCATTTTAAAATGGTATTTCTTTGAACCATTGTCTATCAGGGGAGATTCAAAGCTTTCGTCAGTGGCAGTGTAAATATTCTTAGTAAAAGGAACCGATTCTTTGATGTGCCATTCCCTTCAGGATAAAAGTTCAGTTGTGGCTGACAGAAAGACAAAAAATGTAACGGTTGTGTGAGAAACACAGAACTACTCCATCAGCTCCCGTTGTTTGAGTTTTACAGGGAGACTTCTGTTAAATCAGTTCCAGCCAGTCACTTCGTATCAGGACTTTTCAGCTCAGCTGCTTTTCATCTCTTCTGTAAACTCTTATTCTGAAGAAACGCGGCTTGTTCATTTTTGCCAACAGTGCAGATGTTTGATTCCAGAGGACTTTGGGAAAGTGAAAGTACTTGCTGCTGGCAAAGTGGAATACTTTTTGGTGGGATTTCTTCAAGGACAAAACTGGTGAAATGTTTCCATTCAAATGCCGAAACACCTAAACTGAAATAAGAAATTTGAAAGATGTTTTTTCTTGATTTATGGAATTTTGATCATTGAGTGTATATCAAGATCAGTGGCAGGAGTTAAAGAATTTTTTAAATTTATCCTGTAAAAGCAGATCTCAGAGGAACAGTGAAAACAACCTTTTTAACCCTTTATCTGTCACCGGCGACTGCAAATAACACACGCTCTTACCGTGACTTTGACTGTTTACACACCTTAACACAATTTCAATGAATTCTGACTATGGTGCCAAACTGCTGTTCTCTGCATTAGAATCAGCAGATTTATGTTGATTGGATAAACAGTCAAAGAGTTATGGTACTACTGTACTGTTTTTCTCCGCTTCAGAATCTGCTGGAATTACGTTAATTGTATAAACCATTGAAGAGTTGCGGTGGTCAAAACAATGTGAACAATGGGGCTAAAGCTTCGGTGTCGAAGTGTCAAATAAGATCTTTATCTGAGCCTAAAAAGTTAGCAGTAGTTTGATGTGGGATCTTATTGAAAGTTCTGCAGTTTACCCATTTTTATTTCAAAAGTGAGTTTTGGAAACCAAGCATCAGAACCAGGGGCTGCGTGGTGGTTCAGTGGTTGGCACTCTCTCCTTAGAGCAAGTTTAAATCCCAGCTGGGTCTTTTCTGTACGGATATTGTTTGTCCTCCTCGTGCATGCTTGGATTTTCTCCGTGCACTCTGACTTCCTCCTGCAGTCCAAAAACATGCATCATAGGTCAGTTGAAGACTCCAAATTGCCTTTAGGTGTGAATGTGTGTGTGTGTGTGCTCGCATTTCTCTGTGTTGCCCTGCAATGGACTGTCGAAACATCCATTTTGTACCCCGCCTTCACCCAACAGTGACCCTGAAAGTGGAGCAGGTTTTGAAAAAAGGATGGATGGATCAGAACCAGGGCCCCATCTTTGACTAACACAGGTCCACATTTCACTCCAACTCCTTGATTTCTGCAGATAGTAAGCCTGTTTTTGAGTAAACCCTTTAGGTTAAACCTAGCTGGACCCTTTGTGGCTCCTGGGTAGGGCCCTGACAACCTCTGTGTCAGTTTGTCTTAGAAGACAGTTGCCCTAACAACATAATACCTGGGATCAGTGGGGCACCTCAATGCCTGCTATCTCTAACAGGAATCCAGTAGGAGCTTAAAGAGCTGCAGCAATAAGAGTTAGTAAAGGTGATTTAGGCAAGAATCCACTCTGCCCTCCTGGTGAAGTATTACAGGCATGTTCAACCAGGAGGAGACTTTATTGAAGGACCCTGAATACACTAGAAAGATAACATCTCCCAAAAAACGGAAATCCTGCTAAGAGAGAAGGAGGTTTTATTTTTTTCTAGTTTAAACTGTTGCCCTCACAAGACCATCCATAATGAGAGGCAGATAATGGCTCATTGGATGTAGCAGTCCAGTAATGTGTCTTCTAAATCTATGTTGAATCTATGTAATGCACCGACAGAGAGCCCTCACGTTTAAAAATGTCTGCCATCTCTGTTTGGGATTCTGACAAGCATGTCTGCAGAGCTCATGAAATTCAACTAAAGCGATCAGGAAACAGCCAAAATCCTGGTACCAGCAGCATAATGGCATAGTCTAAAGCCCAACTCTAATTTCTTTAATGGCTGCACATATGATGCATTCAATCGTTTCAGACAACTTTTGCAGTTGGCAATAAACTCAAATGTGTATTAATTTAAGTAAAAAGATCATTTTAGGCCTTTAACAGAAAAAGCAAAGGTCACACAAAGAAGATGTTGTAATTGTCCAGGGGTCTGTGACCTTTAACTCCTAATAGAGAAATTTGGTCCAATTTCTTATTTATCAAAACCCAGCAAGAGCAACAAAGTCCCACTTCACTGTTTGGAAAAATACACTTCATTTATGTTTTTGTGGCCATTAAGTCTTTTGTTTATAGAATTTTAAATGTTTACAATATTTGAAAACAATGTCATATTTTTCTGAATACAACAACTTTTAATTTCTTATACTTTAGACAGCAGCACATAAAAGTTCCTTTCACAATAAAACACACCCTGTGTCAAAAACCTAACCCATTTTTTAAGCATTAGCATTTTTTATTAAATCCAAAAAGCTACAATGGAGGGTCAAAAGAGCCTCATGTAGCTGAAGGTTGCAGACCCCTGTACTAGTCAAACCTAATCTCTAGGAGAAATCACAAGCAATAATCATAGAAACTTTCAAAGTAAAAGTCTACGTAAGATTTAGTTTTTAAACAATGAACAAGAAACTACAGAAAAAGGTTAACTAGATTCAAACAATATCACAAACACCTGTAACTGCAAGAAGTAAGACAACTAGAATTAAACAAAATCTATGAACACATGAAAGTACAGGTTAAAATGAGCAAACTCGATTGAACAGCTACAAAAATCATCAGTTATACTTGGAAGGGTGGTGATAATACATTTGAATGATGTTTTTAAGCTTTAAAAGGAATGAAAAAGCTGTACTATTTTGTTAACAACAGCTTCAACCTTCCTCTGTTGTCTGCTTAATTCATGGAACTGATAATCAGAGACATTTGAATTAATCATAGCAGAGAGGATGGGCTTTGAGGCAGCCATGGGAGCTCGACCCCATCAAGCAAAACTCCTTGTGGAAAAATGAGGGAAACGTGCAAATGAAAGGGAAATCAAGAGGAGGATTTTTCTCCCCTTTCCTGCAGACTTCATGACTTTAACTCAAAATTGAATCGGTTGTAAATCCGAGCCCCTTGCAGGAGCCTTTGTGTTGAACTTTTAGTAGGAATACTTGAAAGAACCTCGAGAAACACAGCAGACAAAAGAGGATGTGTGTGCCAGGGAACAAAGCTAGGGAACTGTAGGAGCAAGGAGACTCGTGTGAAAAGCTGCAGCACAGGAACCAATAAAATATAGATGTTACACATCACACTGAGATGACGGGGTGACCTTGAAGCCATGAAAATGCCACTCATCATGAATGTCACTTTTTTCATACAACAGAGTAACAGTAAATAGGTTTGACTTCCACATATTTTTCTATTTTTGCTGCTTTTCAAACTGGATAACATGTTCTGTGGAGACCCTGAGAACTGAAGAGGTTCCAAATGGAAAATCAATTCATTGCGCTCATTTTTACTCAGATCAAAAGTGCGATGATGAAACGAGACACAAAAGGATCACAGCTTGACCTTAAATGTGCTTGAAAAGTGCAAAAGGAAAGATGAAGTTACTACATAAAATGCAGAAGTTAGATAAAAGCTCATGCCAAGGGCTTCTTTGCTTCATGTTTAACCTCAAAAGAGACATCTACTCCTGTTCCACTGATCCGTTTGTGCCGCATAACTAAAAGAGATAAGCACAAATCAATTGTGTCCTCATTTTCTGCTATTAATTTTCTTTTCTTCATCAGTAAATTCCTCAAAGGCAACAACAAAGGACATTTAAAGCAAAGTGAATGCAGCTTCTTTGTTGCAGAAAGTACAGATTAAAATTTGGGGCACCACTATAGTCCGATTTAAATTTTCAGTAATGCACAATAAAAGCGCATGCTACATCTTATGTTAAATCCTGCACTATTATTCTTACACAGCTTGGTGCGACGTGCACTTGTGCATCCACATATGAGCACAAATGCCAGACACAGACCACTTCATCATCTCACCGCAGGACTCTGGCTCTCCCTCATTGTGGAAAGAAAAAAAAAATCTTCCAAAACCACATAAATATTAATGTCCATTAATAGTAAAGAGGCAGCACGAAAAGAGGCACAACACTGCATGCTGGTCTTATTTTCTGAGGGAGATGCACTCCAACTGCCACAACGTCTCCGTCGCCATGACGACGGGGTTCAATTCACAAGTAGAGCAGGACTTGGCCCCGTCGGTCTGCTCAGACAGAAGAAGCATGCTTCTCATGGAGATGAAACAATGTTCTCATTGAGTGGGTTTCCCACATCAACAATGTGTGTTAACTCAGAGCCACCTCCACTCTGCAGCGGGCTTTTGGGTAAAATGATGGAGAAACGTCCTCTGCAAACACAAGGCGTCGTTCACGTCAAAATGTGGATCAGAGGATCTCAGAGGTTTTAGAAAATGCAGGGGCACAGAAGATGTGAATACTGGGTTAGCAGGAAGTGATCGCATCCAAAGGGCCGATCCTTTGTCTTTAAAAATAAAAAAGACAGTTGTTTTGAAGAAAATGACCTCAAATGTTGGATATTGACAAACTGCAGCCACTCACCTGTGACTCTACGCTGCTGCTGGTGCCTTGGGCTTTACACTGTCGAAGCCCTGGCATTTTTTTGAACGCAGACGTGATTTCTCTTTACACTGACATCTCCTCTGGGACTGAAGATGCATGGAGAGCAATGGGGGATTCTTTCTGTCAACAAAAACCCAAATGAAAGACAGGAAACACCAATAAAGCTGAGGCGTGTGTCACAAAGCACAAACAGAAAGTTATTGTCTGTGTGTGTGTGTGTGTGTGTGTATCTGTGTTGTACCTATACATCTCCACAAAAGATTAGGAGGCCACCCTGCAAGAGAGATTTGTTCCAGCATTCTGACTGCTCAAGAAGGCAGTTTTTACCTCCAGACTCTCAGGTTTTCCATTAAAGGTTAACAATAATATTTGCTTATTGAATGAAAAAGACACTTTTTTCAGAAAGGATGGGTAGTTAATGGTTTGCATTGTGTAGTACTGCAGAAGACGAGCACATCTTGTCATGCCAAGGGTCTGTTCCCAAAGCTTTCCTTAAATATTTCCATTTTCCAATCCACTTTTCAAAGAAATTGCTCTCCTAGAAAAACACAGTTTGTTTTTTTTCCTCCAACCCAGCGACCACAAAATGTAATTTCTATGTTGCCCTGGGTGTGAAAGACTTCATTTCTCAACATGCTGGACACAAACGTTGAAATGTGACAACACACTAAAGTAGCAAACGGTTTTAAAATGACTTTCTGTGACAGACCAGTGATGGAGCGGCAACCTGCACGTTTCACCTTTCTCCTGATCCACCACCACACAATACAGAACTTAATGAAAATGGATGAAGCAAGCATTTTCTAATAAAAAGCTTAAAGGCAATCATTATTTGTTTTAAAATTAGAGGTAATTTAATTGAAACTTTTAAAAACTCCTTAGAAAAAAGTTTTCTCTTCATAGGGAAGTATTGGTGTTTCTTATTGTTAGAGAAACTTTATTTTCTGTCAATTATGAGATTATTTTCTCTTGAGGTATAATGGGAGCAAGGTTAAATCTATAACATAAAGCTTTGGGAAGAAAAAACATCTTTCATAAAAGGGATGTGAAAAGAAATGAATGAAATTACCATAGCAAACTGCTCAAGGCCTGACATTAACCATCAGAATTATGGATATTTGGGTTTTCATTTCGAGCACAAGTGTTGTGTCACAGATTTATCAATGTTTCTGTTTTTTGTTGTTGTTAGAAATATAGCTACAAAACAACACTTTTTATGATGTGCGTGTCATCAAGACAGATTGAAGAAAATCCTATCATTTCTTTGGTAATATTTTTTGTTTTTTTCTTTGTAATCGTCCTTTTTTTAAACTTTGTGAAGTAGTTTTGTCAGCTTTTATTTTATTATACCATTTAGTTTTTATTCTTGGTAACATTTTAATATGCTCATTGACTTTGAAAGGTTCCTTTTGGTGTTAGTTTAACATTTCATTCACTTTTCTTTCTGTTTAGCTTGCTCTCAGGGTGTTTGCATAGCCTGGTCTCTCCTTCTGTGCTGTTTGCTCACTACTGTGTCTTCTTGTCACATCACCAACTGCACTTCTTCCTTCATGAGCTTTACATGTTCCAGTGTTTCACTGTGAGGTGTCACCTGCTTCAGCAATTTGAGATTTTTTTACTTTTTTTTTTCTCTTGCAGACGGAAATCAAATCAGGAGAAAATCTGAAGGAAATAAATAACAAAAGCAAATCATAATCACAGAAGCACACAAAGCTGGACTTTAAACCCATGAGGCAAGAAAAAGAAATGCCCACAACAGAGCATAAGAGGAATGGGACAATGTTCTATAGAGTCTCAGCCGGACCTGTGGACAGTGAGACAGCAAACGTACTCTTAAACACACTCCGCTCATTGTTCGTGATGGCCATCAAGCAGGGCTGACCTACAAAGCTCATCTGTGTTTAGAGTGCACAACAAGCTGAAGAGGAAGATACCCAAATCCCCATGCCCAGCTCTCTCTTAAAGCCTGGATTAACTCACAAACGACCAGGAGACAACATACGGACAGACGGGCGGAAAATGCTGTTTAAGAGAACGTCTTTAACCATGACGCTGATTCAGAGAATCCACGCTGTGAAAAATAAAACAAACACTAGTGGAATTAAAAGTTCTAAAAAATACAACTGGTTTCAAGACGTTTCACCTCTTATCCAAGCAGCTTCTTCAGTTCTTTAAAACTGGGCTCGTAATTTTGTCCAGTGTTTTTTTAACCTTTCATTTGATCATGACCTGGATGACTAAGAATTTACACTGACAAATATGGGTGGAGTTTCATCACTGAGTTGGCTGTGAAACACCACAAAAGGCTAGGAAACCATGAAAAAATCCACCTACAGAAGGTGATTTCTGTACTTTTCTTTTCTAGTTTCTGTGTTTTGCTTCATTTCTAGATTAAAAATCATCAGGGTGTTTAGGGTCATGAGCAGAGGATGGGAATGTCGAGGAAGAAGGATGTTAAGAAGGTACAGAGGGTTTAAAGTCGTCACTTTATAAAGGGAGGGTGGTCAGTATGCAAGGAAAAGTCAAGGACAGGGTAATATTGGTATGAGTCCCTGAACCAAAAGAGTTTTATTTCAATCAAGGTTTCAAGAAGAGGGTATTTCCAGCATCATTGTTATACAAGGCCTTTCTGCTTGACCGAAGACCATCTAAAATACTGACAGTGAGTGATATGCAAGCTCTAATCTAAGCCAGATAGACTAGAAAAAAACATCTCCCCTTGATTCTTCCATTAACCAAGTGGCCAGTGGTTTGTGAGGCTGACCACAGAGCGGTCACTGACTTACTTTACCTGCCCGACTGCACATGCATTTAGACAAGAAATCAAATACGACTCTACTATGAGTGATTTATAAAGACATTCACTGACGTCACAGCTGTCATCTTCTGTCTTCTCATCTGAGACTCTTGAGTTGTGGCTCAGAGCCAGACTAATGGCACCTGTTGGGAAGACTTCATCACAAAAGCCTGATTACATAAGCTTTTCCTTTGAAAGGGCAATCAGATTTTTCTCTCTTTTTTTCCCTATCACATGGGCATTGCATGTCAGACTGACAGGGCTCAGATAAGAGAGAGTATGAGCAGCTTCAGGTTTGAGCTGGGGCTCTGTCCCTCCTGTCATGATGAGTTTAGACTGAGGCTTTGCGATGATGCAGGAGGACTCCTTCACCGCAGAGCAAGAGGGACGGCGTGTCTCTTTGGGACTTTGGCTGTCTCTTCTTGTTTATGTGACTTTTGAAGGCCAAAACAGAGCGAATAGGTCTGGGAATAAGTGACGTTCAAGAAAGGCAAAAATAAAAAACACTTTGGAAGACCTCTTTTTTTTTTTTTTGCTTTTTAAAGTTTGGTCATGACCGCATTTATCTAAATCTTGTATGTAATTGTAACTGAGATCATCCCTGATCACAACAATTCTAAGCATGAAGTAGTCTCTTTCAGTTTAGAAGTAGTTCCCTTGTTTGTTTGAGGAATGGATTAACACCGTGTTTGTGCTCAAACCTGGTTTTACTTTATTATCCTCAGCTGATATTTGCCATTCACTGAAATAAGTGTCTCCGACTCTTCTTCAGTTCAGCATGTCCTCCAGACCTGAGCTCCACTGCTGAAGGACATGACACAAAGAAATGCAGAGGATTGTTTCATTCTGTCCTAAATATTCCGCCTGTGACTTCATTTCAGCTCAATACGGATTCTGTGCAATGCAATGTTAATGTTAATTTGTGTTAGATCAGGCTGTTAATAGTGTTCATTGAGGACTGTAAGTTAGATTGGCCCCATTTTTAAGGACAACTGGTATTTATGAATGTGAGTGGTCCTACAGGCAAGGCAAGGTGAGGTGAGGTAAGTTTAGTGTAATATATTTCATGTAAAGACAAATTAAAATAGGTTTACATAAAACATTAAAAGTAACATTTAAAATATAAATATTAAAGAAGGGATCATTAGTTAAAAAGAACTTCATTTGAAGTAAGCTTCAAGTCCCACTCTGATCATCTTTTAATCTATTTCAAAAGTGCTCCCAGAAATGCCATATTAATATAAAATGTATTTATATATGATCCCTAAAATGCCTAGGACCATGTCAAAAACACCATATTCATTGGAGTGGATCTTTAACTTGAATTTGATTAAACTGAGTGTTTCAGCTGATCTACAGCTTTCTAGAAGTCTATCCCAGATATTAGAGTATAGAAGCTGAATGCAGCTTCTCCATGTTTGGATCCAGAAGACCAGAAGGTCTGCCTGAAACATACTGGGTCAGGAGGAGGTCAAAACGTTGTGTTTAAAATAAGATTTACCTATATACCCATCTTTTCTTCCAAATACCATCCCTTCATTAAACAGAAGTTAGTCTGACATGGACAGATATGGGTGCTCCTAATTTTTCACCAAGATATTTTTAAACTTTTTGTGAGAAAACATTTTATTCCTCTTCAAGCTGGAATGAGAAAAACTCCTAAAGCAGCAGACAACCCACAAGGTCAATGGTGCACATGCTGTACAGCCAAATGCAACAACTACGGCTGCTGCTTTACATGCATCCTGACTTCCTTTTATTTCCCCTGTCATCCACCCACCTTCAGCTTCCTGCAGAGGGTACAGCCCGCAAAAACAGCAAAGATCATTAAGTAGCACAATGCTCAGCAGTGGGATAAAGGGAAACATATCAAACAGCCAAGAAGAAACCAATTGAGTCTTTCCTGCATTTTTTGTGTCATTTCATTTCCCACAGGACCAATCGAAGACGGCAAAATCAAAACAATAGAAAGTGGGCGTGCTGTAGCAGTTAGCTTTGGACTGTTACAGTATGGAGTGAGCCTCGCATGATTCAAAACGACAAAACCAAAACAGAGACACATTTCTTTTCTGCTAACTGTAAACTGTTGAACACTGCTTAGATGAGGCACAGGAGAAATTAGTATATATGGAGGTATGGCAGCAGTCTCTTCTGGTTTAAATGGGTTAATTAAAACTATTTTATATGAACAGCACCTCTGACACCCGATCTGGTCTTATTTTCAGTAAACAGAAAGAGTTGTCTCTATAGAGGTCACATGTGGGTCATAAAGACCCTTCAGCAGACAGGGGAAGGTTAAGAACCAGGTGTGTTCACCTGATGCCTGGGCTGCCCAACTGGGTAAACTCATTTATACCTCATTGCTGTTTAAGGACGCTCTGCATTCAATAGCAGACAGTTTTGTCGTTTGTCTCACCTCATCAGAGCCCCATCATTGGCTTTTCAAACTGGAAAAAAGTGGAGCCTGCAGTGAAAGGAAACTGATTTGTGGATTTTTGTTACAGCTAATTCAACTTTTGAAGCCATATTTGGTCCAAATATCTCTGGAAGCTTGTGTGAAATAAGTTAAAATTATTGGTAGTCAAAACGTTTCCTCTTAGAACTGGAAGGAGAACCCCATTGTCAGGGCTAGCCAGGTGGAGAAGAGAAAGGGTTAACTATGCCTTATTCTGTGTCCAGGTGTGGCGAGCCTCAGCCCCCCAAGGCTGTAAGGTTTTTAAGGGTCCTAAGATAGAAGGTCACTATCCCAAACAAGCCTTCAAAACAGGATACTCTTCACAAATCCCTGTCTGTCTGGTATGGTCTTGTAAAGTCATAACTGATCTCCCATGACCCCCCCAAAGCTATCATTGGCTAAATCCTCTTTTACAAGGCTGGAGTGTTGCCATAAAGAGCAAAGCGGTTTGCTGCGTCAGAGATGAGCTCATGCTTTCCGCCTCAGATTCTTCACAATTAAAGATCAACAAGAAATATATTAAAAAAAAAACATGGAAAATGGTGAAGAAAGAAAACAGATTCTTCATATAAATGTTTTTTTTTTCTTTCTGGCGAGTCTTAAAGGAGCAGGAAACATGCAGCAGACCAAGAGGATTTTGACTCTTTAAATTCTTATCAGCTCTAAAAGATCATCGTTTTGGTCTAACAAGAAAAGGTCAATCAAAATCTAAAATTCTAAAACATTGCTTGTGGTATAAAACATCAAATATCATATATGTTTGAAGCCTCACATACAATCCACATACCAAGCATTTTAAGACCATAAAAAAAAGTCCACACCTGTTTCATAATTACTGCATGGAGACAAATCCAGGTGTTTAACTTACCTGGCTCAGGTCCAGAGCAATCATTAGAGACATTTAAGGTTTCACAAAGCAATACTAAACCCAACTGGACTCCAGAGCAGAGGAGACATGTTCTCTGGAGTTACAAAATACACTCCTTCTTTAGGTAATCTGACATACGGTTTTGAGTTTGGCACTTGGCAGGAGAGTCGTATTTTCAAATTTTATTAGGTGTGACGTTTGGTGGAGGGGGAATCATGGTGTGGGTTGTTTTTATTACCTGGGCTTGATCCCATAGTTCTAAAAGGGAAAAAATGTGAATGCTTCAGCTCACCTGAAGATTTTGGGATAAATTAGAGCCTTCCAGGCCTTCTCATCCAACGTCAGTCTCTAAAGCACAGACAGAGATGCAGATGTTGGATCAATAATCTCTGGTGTCACCCAGAGCATTCTGAACAACAACAATGAAGCCTGACGTGGGTCGAGATGTTAACACAGTTTTTTCCGTCCGCCTTGGACCCCATCCTAAAGACAGCAATAGGTTTAAAAAAAAAAAGAAACACAAATTTAAGTTAGTACATTAATGAAAACAGCTTATTTACCCGCCACCCCCCAACACAAACTTTTTTTCAAATTTGTCATGAATGACAAATAATGCAGAAAATTCCTACGAATCATATAAACCACACTGTGAATAAGTTTACTTTAGTATAGTCTGATTTACCGTGCCAGTGAACAGGAAGTTGCTCCCTTTTGAAACCCGCCTCCTGTGGTATTTTAGGATGTTACAATACATGGTTCTTACAAATGTATGCCTAATTTAGGAATGGAAGGTGGGGGCTCGACCTGACCTCCAAAATGTTTCTAGATTAATAGTCAAACTTTCCATAAGCACACTCCTGAACAAGTAAAGGTCTTCCCAGAAGCCATCATGGCTGCTAAGGTTATGACTTTTCAATCCAAAGACGTACTGATGGGATGTCACCAAAATCTCTAAGAGTGTAGGATCTGTTCTTACCTAATTCATAGCACACTTAATAATCAAATAATTACTGAAATGCAAGTACGAAGTCTGTAATTGGAGAAATAAATAATGAAGTGCTCCCTTAAAAATGTGCAACCAAAACTCAAACTGTGGACAAATTGTGATGTTTATTAAAATTCAGTAAGATAAAATTAGTCACAGATGCAAAGTAAAGCAGACTTTGATTATGGCCTTCTGTCACTGAATTGATTTGTGCAGGTTTGATAAAGTCCCTTTTAGAATGCAAACATTCCTGTAACATTTTTATTTTATTTTATTATTTTAGTTTGTTTTAATGTTTCATGAGTGGGCTATCCCCGAGCAATGCTCCTCTTTTCATATCATTCATTTATTCATCAGAGGTAATCAATCATCTACGTTTTCAGTCCATTTACTATCATGCCATCTCAGCCCTTATCGATTTGACATCTTCAAATATTAATGTTGTTTTTTTTTTTTTAATCATACATTTATATGACCTGTAAGTGAATTTTGGCCCTTTGAGCAAAAGAAAAGATGTCATCATTTTTGGTTTTATACAAAGAAAAAAAAAAGAGAAAAATGAGTTTGTCAAAAATACACAAAAATTGTATAAATATGCCACATTATTACTTACCACCAGGAATAAACAACCACTTTATTAACAATGAGCGTTTTTCTAAACATATTCATTATGATACATTCACAGTAGTGATGGAGAGAAGGAGGCTAAAAGGCTGATTTGCTTCTTTTAAAATTCCCATTCTGACAACGTATACAGAGCGCCCCTGCTGCAGCGTAAAACTCAAAATGATCCAAGAATATCCAGTTGTGGCCACAGATGTGCAGCTGTTCTAGACTCTAAATGCTCTAAAGGAAATGCTCCCTCGTGGTTAAAACATTTGTTTCTCCCCCAGATGGTGGAGGTTAGAGGATGTGACCGGGGTGACCGGAGACAAAACACCCTGTGTTCCATCCCATCTGACCTCCAGCGCCCCCCCTCTTTGTCTCAGCACACAGGCAGGACAATGCAATTAACAGAACCAAGCAGGTGTGTGACCTTTTGGAGGCCAACAGGAGAACATCGCAGCTTTCCTTTCACACACTTTTTCTTGGAGATTTTGCATGAATAATGTTACTTCTACAACAAGCTCTTGCATTAAATATATAAGGGCTCTAATTTCAGCATATGGTTTTACTTTGTTTTTACAAATAGGACAGCTTTTAGTTTCTGTTAAGGCAATAGGGATCTATAATGTTTAACTGTCTTTGTTGTTTCTCTTCCTCAGCACACTGAGCCCAAACATCTAGATCCTACGGTGGCCTGGAAGTGCAAATGACTCAATGTAAAAACATATCAAAGATCACAGCAACAAATAAAAAAGCAAAACAAAAATTTAAAAAGTTTTGCATTTTTGAAATCAAACTAAATTCCAGAAACAAAAACAAAAAACGTTTCGGGGGGAAAAAAAGTACTTTTCAGAAATCAAAATGAAATGTTAAAAAAGTAAACTGGAGAAGGTAGGTATTATGGGAGGTCATTGATTGGAGGATGATGTTTGAGTTTTGAAGAAGAGGGAAAGCAGAAGGATATTTTGCATGAACTGTGGTAAAGAGATGACTGAGCATCATCAAACTTTTGCAGTGATTCTGGCCAGAAGCTTAAAGAAATACTGTCTGATACGATATTACCATGCAAAATAACTTCCAGTGAATAAGTGTTCCAGTTATTTTTTGGAATTGTGTTTTGGTTTGTAAAATTTTGTTTTCATTTCTGAAATGTAATTTTTTTTTTTATTTTACTTTTTTAAGTGTCATTGTGATCTTTAATATGTTTTTGTGTAGAGTGATTTGCTAATGTGATTTGACCTTTGGGGCCACCGTAGGATCCTTAACTTTCTCTGAGGGCTTTTCCAAAGTCGGGAGATGGATCCACACTTCTGGAGCTGTAGCACCGATTTGCTCCATACAGGAGCAGTCTGCTGAGTGGCAGCCACTAAGAGGCTGTGATTTTCTGCCTGTAAAGGGGAAAAACCTACAGCAGTGGTGCGTTTGTCATTACTCCTGCTAATGTGGCCCAGCTGCCTGCCTTTCACGTAGCGCCACCCGTAACCAAATCCCAACGGGTTCTGGGGTTTGTGTGTGTCTTGGCAGGCAGCTCAGCCCATTTGAAGCCCCTCAGGAGGAGGAGACAGCCGAGCTGTGAGAAGCCTGTGATGGTAAAGGTGAGGCTTCTCGGCTGTGTTCATTACAGAATGTGTGGGGAAAACAAGCAGGCCCCCTGCTGTCTCAGTCCAGTGAAAACACGATCCCCTCTGTGAGGAGGAGGCGAGCGGAGATGACGAAGCAGAGAAAAAAGAGCAAAACGGGAGAAGGAGGTGGAAGGGGGGATGCAGACAGCAACAGCAGGGGGTCGTTCTGTTCTGCGTATTAGACTGTCAATGAATCTCATTAGCATGGCTTCTCTAATCAGCAGCTGACAGCGTGTTCCACTGAAGGCCGTCCACTCTGCTGCCCAGTTCCCTCCTCCTCCTCACATCATGAATATGAAGCATTCATCTTCTTCTGTGCCCCATTTTGTTAGGAGATAAAATTCTTGAGACTGTGTCTTCTGTAGTTTTTTGATTTTTTTCTTCATGTGGGACACAGCAGGATGCCATGTTAACTTATCTGCTGTGTGCTTGCCACATCCCAGGAAGCTCGTTTTTGATCATTGCTACTCTGTGGGCTGAAGAAAACCTGTGTTAAAACACAACTTTAGAAATCTGTTCATTAGAGTTGCAGAAATATCTAAATAATGACTCAATTTAAAAAGTTTTCGTTGTCCTTTGGTGTAAGAATTCTAATCATTTAAAAACCAGTGCTGATGAAAATTGTGTTTTTAATACGTTCTTGTGGCATTCTTCTCATAAAGGAGGACATATACCAAGAAAATTAAGTATAGTATTTCTTTATTCAAATCATTGTGACTTTTTCAATTCAGTTGGAAAAGCTTGTAGTTGTTATGCACTAACCACTATTGACGGGCCAGAAGCTCCCTGCTCCACTCCACTCCATTCTGATGCATCCACTTGCAGACAAATAGATCCATGTACGTCTTTGTTTTCCTCATCTGAGCTGCCATCTGGCTCCAAACTGTACGGCGGGATAGCTCCAATATTGCTCATCATTTATGTTGCACCAGTAATGTTAGATAGTGGGTGTGAAGGGCTGTAAGCAGAGCATGTAAACAAAAGGATGATTGGACGTAGGGACAGGCTTACTCTGGGCCAGTGGTCCTGTCCACAACTCAGAGGCAAATTTCTAATTTCTGCCACTCTGCAGAAACTATGTCCATAATTCAAAGACCATTTGGAATACATTTACAACAGATCAAAAGAGGACTGGTGTGGGACTTTCGATAAAAAGGCTAAAAGATTCTTGGATTTCTACAACTAATTGGCTTCCAGCAGAAATTTGTGGGCTTATAAACCATCAAGGTCTATCCTCACAAGGTGGCTTCATCTTTTGTTTTGATTTTTGCCCCTTATTTAGATTTTTTTAAAGCAGCTGGCATCCAATGGAGTAATGAAGAGTGTGTGAAGGATCCTCCTGTCCCCTGAGAAAAGAGCATGGCATTAGATGAAACAGGGCAGATTAGAGGTTGGAGGCAGAGACGTGTCTGAGACGTTCTCAACAGCACACGCTATCACTCTTTAATCACAATCAAATCCTGCCAATATTGGGAGAATCTGTGCAGCATCAAAAGGAACAAGAACAGTTTTCTACTGTATCTCTCCAGCAACTGACAGAATTACTAATGGGACCTACTGAAGCCTCATTTCCCCCAAACCCAACACCCTCAAGAAATCCAAGTCTCTTGCTTTTCAGTGTTTGAAGGAGCCGCCACGACGCATACAGCACTCCTGACGCTCAGCGTTGTGTCCACACTGGTTTTAAATCTGTTCTGTCCTTTTCTCAACACTCTTGCAGCTCAAAGCGATGCTCTCAGAGCCTGCTGCCGAATGTGCAGATAGGACAAATAAATCACGCTCAAGCTCCCCTGAGAGCAGAGAAACCGACTGGAACGTGCAGTCTGGAATTTAAAAAAACATCTGGTGAAAGCACTGGAGCCTTTCCATCGAGAAAAGACCAACTCACCGAGTCATTTATTCTACAGGCCTCTACCAGGGCTGATGGAGTCTGCTCTTCATGAACTGACGCATGCTGTGGGGGTTTCTTAAGCAAATGTTTACAGCACCATCCTAAGTCACAGCAGCTCTGTGCTGCAGAGGCCCGGGAGCCGGGACCTGTCACAGCTGTCAAAAGGAGAGGTGATGCACACGCGGGACCGGTCAGCAGTCGACACAGGGCTACCACAGAGACAGACATGCTACGGTCAATTAAGAGTCACAAATAAACTAGCTGTGCATTAGACAGCACAGAGGGAGGAACTGAAGGAGCAGGACAAAAAAAAAAATAAACAGAAGCAGTGAGAACATGGAACTGACAGAATCCAACCAGAGGAAATGGAGAAACACAGTTATCAACCATACGGCTCAATGCTCTCATAACAGGCATCTCTGCACAAATACAGTAATGCATAAACAAAAGAGATGGAAACATGATGTTTCTCTATGTGATCATTACATTTGCAAACACTTTTTTTCAATTTGAAAACCCACTTCAGCAAAAACTGTCTTTTTAACATGTTCTTAAGGGATTTTTTTGATGATGAAAGATGTATATGAAGAAAATTCATCTCAAAAGGGCCTTTATGAGTATTTTTTTTATTTAAGCCAATGTAAATCAGGAGCAGACAAAGAAATGACGTTTGAAAACGGTTGTATTGGTTATGTAGAAAATACGCTGGGTGTGCCATAAGCTCCCTGCTCTGCTGCGTTCTGATGCATCCACTAGTAGATGACTAGATCCATGTAGGCCTTTGTTTTTCTCATTTGAGCTGGTATCTGGTTTTAAATCGTATGGCTGGATAGCTCCAATATTGCTCCCCATTTTTCTTGCACCAGTAATGTTAGGTTGGGGGTGTGAGGGACTGTAAGCCAGTGGGAGTAAACAGATGTAAACAGATGGAAGCAGGGGCGGTCTTTTTCCACACCAACAGCCCCTCCCACAACTCGGAGGCGAATTTCTAATGAACTCCTGCCGTTGTGTCCTAGAACACGACACAGGTCTTTGGATTTGCGCTAAAAACTGCATAAACATCATTTAAAAAAGATCACTGGGAACAAATTCACAATAGATCAAAAGAGTTGATCGGAATGGGACTGAGGAAACATTCAAAAAACAAAAAGAATTCATCTTTTGGTTAAAAAAAGTTATTTGTACTAAACAAAAGGATGCAATTTAAACATAAATCACAAATTTAGTTTTTCTTTTGTTGCGTGACAAGAGATTCATCTTCAGCTCATTCTTGGCAGAATTTTTGGATAATGCTTTGAATTTTGTCCATCTTCACATGCGTTGTCCAGATTTGCTTAGTTCCATCGTTTAGTTCAATAATGTGAGAAAGCTTAAATGGTCCTCTAGTTCTAATCTAACTCTCTAACCAAGGGAGGAAATTAGATCCACACCAGAAAGCAAATGAGTTGACCCAGGAGCATTATTGTGTGGCAAAACACTTGTTGTTGTTTCATTTGTAGTCCACACATGGATCTGTGGCGGCGAGAGTAGCGGATCCTGTATCACCACTGGTCCCAGTGGGTTTTGCCAGCACAGATCCAATTAAATGCTGTAGCTGCTGAGGCAGCCGGCAAACCAGAGGGATTCCAACCCCGCACAGCTCGGTCTGCTGCAGTCGTTTATGCAACAAAGTCAGCAAGATTCTCCAGAAAGGACAGAGAGCTGGGTTTGTTTGCTGGGAAGTCCACATGAGGAAAGAGGTGATGCGAAGAAAGTCGGGCAAAAGGAAAAAGTCATCCACAATAAAGCCACTCTGCCAGGCTTTTCAGGCTGACAGGTGCATTATCATGGGTTAATGAGAAGCCCCGTACTGCCTGTAGCGGCAATCATGGAAGCAGTGCTGCCTCTTGTGCCACCTCCATCAATCAAGTCAGACAGAAGCCCTCTCAAACACACACACACAGAGAAAAACATACAGTGTATATATATATATATATATATATATAAATCTGGTATGGAAACACCCTTGAGTTTTGAGAGAAGAAGTAGATCATCACAGCTCGTGGGTTACACTGATGGACCAACATTATGGCTGCACTTTGGTGCAGGAGATTACACTGTGATTAGGAGCCATTTATGGACACAATGAGAGATAATTAGTACTTCAGGCACAGCTCTCAGGTGTGATCATCTAACTGTACCACAGTCTGCAACCTCTGCAGAGAAAACAGCTCCAGAAGTATGAAAATCCCTTCCTGAGAGGCCCACAAAAGAGCTTTTTAAAAGATCTCTTTTATTATTGTTAGGACACTATATTGCTCCAAACAAGAGCTTACGGCTTCTCGGTGCCTAGAGACTGCATTTGAACAAAGAGAAGTCATCAAAGGGAAATATTTTCTTTTATTTCTGTCGCTGACAGATTCTGTTGTCTTTTTAGAGTGATTAAATCCTCATAATTACCCCTAAAACAAAATTAGTAAAAAAGAAAATGATAATTGTTGCTAATATAATTGCTTTAAAAAAAAAACTTACATCAGGAGTCATCAACAATATGTTTGCGAGACAGAAAAAGTTACAAACTTGAGATCTGAGTTACTGTGACTTACTTTAGTTTTTTTTATAGTTCGTCCCCATAGCAACCATAACATACCTGTTGCTACATGCAGCAAAAAAAAAAAAAAAAAAAAAAGCCTTTTTGTCACTTTTGTCTGATCCAACATCATTTATGGCAGATTTACTTTAATCCCTTATGGCTTTTTGTTCTTGTGGCATTTTTTGATTTATCACTTACCTTAAATATGTAAATAATCCCTCATTGCACAAAACAAGTATATCTGAAGAGATTATGAGCAAATCTGACCTTCGTGAAGCTGGCAAGACTGTTTTTTTGAATCATGCGAACCAAATTACTAGTACTACTTTTCTGTATTTAATTAATAAAATTTAACATTTATTAAGAAAGTAAAGTGTCAAAGCAAGTACACCAAATAGTTCTGGAACATCATACTTTAGCTTCTAGTTCCTGCTTGGTAAAGTGTATTTTAGAATATTACAAGCATTTCTCTGCAGCATTTCATCAGTGTTGTGCAGATTTTTTTTGTGCACAGCCTAACCAAAAAATTGTATCGTTTTCCATCCAAGGCAACGTCTGGCTCGGCAAGAGGAGACCAAGTTGTCCAGCTATGGTGTTTTACTCCCATCACTCCATTCTTTTTGCAGTTTCTTTTACTACAGCCTTCTTCTGACTGAACTCTGTAGGGGAAAGCCGTGTGTTTTCACAGCCTCTGATGCTGCTCCCCAGTGTTTGTCGTGGCGGTGGAGCAGTGCCCCAGACCATTTCAACAGCTTTTTACTCCACAGAGCCTCGCAGAGGAGAGCTCACCCTTATCGCGCTGGATTTGCCCACAAGGGGGACAAAGAGGTGTAAAGAGCCGAGGAGAGAGGAAGGATCCAGCCTCTGTGAGAGTCAGTCTATCATTCCTCTCCATTCTACAAGCCACTGGGCAGGAAATGAGGCGGAGGACACCCACTGACCTAAAGCCACTCGCCTTCCCTCTGCCTATCACAGAAACAATTTAAACAGCTAATGGAACCAGGCTGATCCTCTTTCCATCCCACATGGGGGTACTGGGACTTATACCTCTCATTTCTGATTAGAGCACCTCGGGCTTTAAACCCTATCTGCACCAGACAGGATAAATTCAAGCTCATCGTGTTATTATAGGAATAAATCCAGCAGACAAAGATGTGAACATCTATACCGTGTTTATGTATGACAAACCGGAAAGACGGCGAGGGCAGGAGTCAATGTGCAGATGGGATTGGCCAGTGCTGAGTTAACATGTTCATGACCCAGTGTGAATGGAGGGGGGGGGGGTCTGCAGAAAGACCTGCTCCATCATCTGTGTTCCATGAAGTGCAAAGTTTATTAATTAAGAGCACACATTAGGCTACATTCTTGATGCACACATCCATGACCCCCTAAAACTGAAATGTTCTTAAATGATTACCTGAATATATACAGGTAGAATGAGGGATGCAACCCTTTCTGCCAGGAGAAAGTAAAACTCCAGCGGACGCTGCAGTTATGACCACGATGAACTCATAAATCACATTTTTATCTTCTTTTTTTTTGGTTCTCATCATCCATCTGTCCACCTCTATGGTGCATTCACTGACCGATAGTGTGGAGCAATGCATCCTTTTCATTGTTTTAGACATAAAACTAATTGAAATAATAAATAACCCTCTGCCACTTACAAAAATGAGAATTAATTCATTGTAATCTTGTGTTTTTGTGTCAAATTGTTGAAATTTTACCTAAACACATAGCAGAGTTTGACGGATTTTACCTAACAAGTCCGTATTTAGCAATGATGAATGTTGAGTTTGCTTCCAGTGTTCTTCCATGACTTCCTGTTTGATGTCCATCCATCGGATGGAATGGCACCTCTTGACGGAGCTGAGTCATGTGGACCAAAAGATGAGGAAGACGGATTATTTCTCCATAAGGGGGCTTCATCTGTGGATTTCAGCCTTTTAATAACAGCAGTTTCAACAGGTTATGGGCTCAGAAAACAGTTTAATTCAGTAAACTGATTAAAAATGCATATTTGTGTCTTGTGATTTTGATGAAACAACCCAGAAACAAGATTCCTAATACAAGACAAAAAGTAGCAGTCAGTTTTTGTTCGACAGCGCATCTCTTTTTCAGTTTTAAGCTGATTTTGCACATGTATCACTTTCAGAAACTTTTGATACCATTTAAAACTGCAGTCTAAAAGTCAATGGAGCTGAAAGCATTCTTATCCGAGTTCTATGTTGTAGTCATTATGGCAGTCTCAAGTGTCTTAGATAATTATGAATCAGAGTGGGGACTCTGGGAGCGGCCCCTTCTGCTTGAAGGCAGGAGAGCCATTGATGGCGTGGAAGCTTGAAGCTCCACATCACAAAGTCCTTCAGCTCTCCTCCTGTTTATGCACACATCACATATGGAAAGCTGGTTTCCTGATGCAGTGACATTCATGGAGGCAGTCAGACCAAACTTGAGAAAATGCTGGTAAAATGATATATTTGTCAAAAATCCAATTATAATAACATAATTTCAATCATTAAATCAATTAGAACAAAATGGTTTTGCTTTTTATTTTAAAGTCTGTAATACAATCATGTTGTGTTTCACAGATTTATTTTCTTAGTAACAGATAACCTTTTTAAGTCTAGACTGCCATCTTCTGGCTAATTTAGGTACACAAGCAAAAAAAAAAACCCATTTACCAAATACTGTCTGTATCCAAGTTTTTTTGTTAAAAACATAAAAAATATATAGAAAAATGAAAGCAAAGATCAAAACTTTTTTGTGGATTTAAATTTATTTGTCATTCTCAGTAACAAAACGTAATAAAAACTGTTTCTAAACATAACTTTTAGTTGTTTTTTTGTATATTTTACTAAACAATTGCGTACAAAACATGTTAACAATAAGAAGCCTTCATTTTTCCTTAACTTAAATAATTACCAATTGAACTGGTCAAAGAACTTGTAACTAACTATTACTCCTTTCACAGTAACAGCTTAAAATGACCTCGAGTAAAAGACTCTTATACGATGAAATATAAAAGGACCACGGTCAGATAAAAGTGCCGGCTGCTTACTAAATGATAGAAGTTCATCTATGAAGAGAGTACTGAAAGTGAAGCGTAACAACACATGAAGGAAGGCAGAAAATCAACTTTCTTTTAAAAGATAGAATAAACTTCAGGTAACAGCTGCCTCTAAATCTGTCAAGTTTTCTTTTGCTCTAGGAACAGCTGTTTCACTGAGAGTGATGAGACTGATCCCTTATAGGCCAAATAACTCATTCAAATCTATTTCACATCAAAAAGTGCTGACAAGCTGCAGATGCAGCCTTCTTCTACACAGCCGTGACAACAGAGGGAAACATAAACAAGAGGAATCAGGAGTGTGTAAGTAAAACCCTTTTCATGTAAAACCAAGCACCAATGTGCTATAATCCCTTAGACACACAGAAAAAAAGTACAATTATTTTAAAAAAAGGGAAAAATCAGGTCAAAAAATGAACATCAACACACTAACTTCAAGCAGATCTGGCTGTTTTTAGAAGCTTCTGGCTGCCAGCTGTGCACTCCCAACAGGAGGACAGATTTAGAGACGCTTTACAGATGATAAAGGTTAGGAGGTGGTGGCGGCGGTGAGATTCAGCTGAGCTTAACATCAGGGTGACTGTAAGTGTGTGTGTGTGTGTGTGGGGTGGGGGGGCTTGATGACAAGAAGCCAAAAGCCTCCACCGCAGCAGCCCTGCCCTGGGCCGTTCCTCCACCCTTAGCGCCAAAAATACCAGCTTCAGGATCAGAGGAGGCTGTAATCTTTCAGAGGGTCTCCCGCGTGCACGCGCACACACGTTTGGCTGGAAAGTGCTCACTCTTAGGAATAATATGGCTTCACGGAAAACAAATGAGTGAAGAAATCAGGAAAAATCCACACATTTGCATAATGTCACACAGAAAAAAAACTGTGAGCTCTACCCCTTAAAAAGATCTCAGGAAGAAAAATCATATATCGCCAGCATGTGTGTCAAACTGGATTTAGATGGGCGTGTGGGACATGCTGCGTGGGGCGTGAGACGTTTGCACAGCTGGGAAGATGTCAGGGGCTCCAACACCACAGACAGCTGGTTTATATGCATGTGTGAGAGTAAACAAAAACAAAAAAATGAGGCAAGGAGGGAAAGAGAGTCTGCTGGTCTGTGTGACGGTTTCATCTTCAGCTCAGTACTTTGGTACTTTAGTATAATCCTCCTGGACCACACTCTTGCACAGGCACATGGAGAGGATCATCCCCAGCAGCTGGAGCAAATGGAGATGTGAGTTTAGCCATGAGAGTTTATACTGGACACATGCAGTAAAGTCTGCATCAAACTTAAAACCAACAACTTTTTTTCTCCTAGGAATTTCTACCAGTAGGGGGCAGACTTTAGCAGAAATACATGAAATACATTTCCAAAGAGGCAAGGTGGTCCTAAAAATAAAAAAAGTATACCTCTACAACTGCCACACCGACACAGATGCCCAGAATCACGGCGCAGTTTTCCCGCAGCCACTTCTCCACTGAAGTGATGCAACCCTACACAAAAAAGCAAAGACACTGAGGTTAGAAAACAGGGAGGAGGAGTCCCAAATGGACGTGCAGGGAGACAAAGGCGTCGGGTCATCCCAGCCCGATGTGCATGGAGACTTTTACGGACACAAAAGCTTTGGATCGAGTCAGAGAGGGAGGGAATGACAAAGCTTGGCCGAGCTGAGAGGGTGTTGAGTTTCTGAAACACACAGACCAAACAAAAGAACAGGAGAGCTTTCTTTCCCTCCCGGTGTTTGAACAAATCTCAGCACAAACGGCTCGTCTCAGCTGTCAGCAGCTCACTACGTTCATTAGATCGAGCTCAGGCATACAATAGGCTGGTATTACACAATTTATTAGTCTCAGATATGTAAACATGTTTTGAAAGGTGAAAGGTGTCAGACAGCCTGTAAAAGAACTAAAGCATGAACAGAATCAAGGCTAAAACACAAAGTATTAGAGATCTACAGGGATCCCTGTGCTTTGTGCTGTACCTTCAAGACCCACTCCAATGAAAATGTTAGTTTGGGGTGTTTTTAACTAGTTCTTGTGACGATGTTCTGATGATGGAAGGCATATATGAAGAAAATTAAACTCAAAATGGCTTTTCTGAGTATTTTTTTATTCAAATCATTGTGATTTAAGAGCAGATGAAAAAAGGTTGTTTGAAAAAGGTCATAATTGTTGCATAGACGATCCGGGCCATAAGTTCCTCACTCCCTTCTCATGCATTCACTTGTAGACCACTAGATCCATATAAGTCATATAAGGTGCTCTGATGAAACTATGTCCTAGAAAACAACACAGGTTTTTGGCTAAAAATAATCATAATTCATTTAGTATAATCCTCCTTAAAACAGATCAAAAGACGATTGGAGTGGGTCTTTAATGATAAAAATACAAAATCATAACTTCAGGGCAAAAAATCCTAAAACAGCAGCTGTTTTAGGATTTTATAGATAGTAACAGTACTTCTAAAAAAGGATTTGGGGAAAACCAAACAAGTGGGTACTTTCTAAAAACATTTCTAAATGCAGCTGTGAAAACTCTGCAGAAACAACATCCACTTAGAGAACAGAGACCAACAGGAAGACCAGGTCTCCAAACCCACCAATCATGTCAAGGGGCTGAAAATACAGAGAAGCTTTTTCCAGCCTGTGGGGATAACAGCAGCCAGAAGCAGACAGATTAATGTGTGAACTCCTGTCATCGGGTCTTAGGAGAATCTTCTACAACTCATGCAGCAACATTTCTAAACAGCAGGTGTGGGGAAGCAGTGATCCAGACTCAAGCTGTGAAGATGAAGAGGAGGAAAAAAATATATCCACATTTTCTTTTTTTCCACAAATTGGCAACACAGGTTCAGTCAGTAATTTAATATGCACAAATGAAAGCATCTGAACAGGGTTATTTGACTTTACATAAACTGGATTTTTTTTTGGCAAAACGTGAAACTGATTTTAAGCTCTCAGACTCTATAAAGGTTTGACGTCTCGCTTCAGGAGTCGCCACAGCAAAGTGGAACTCACACGTGGGATAGACTCCGCCTTCCTGACTCCGTCCTTTTTGTTGAACATAGGACAGGCGTACATGTGGCTGCAGGTGGTCTCCTGCCGGCTGGAGGACTAACCGGGCCGTGAAGCTGGCAAACTGCATGCAGGTGTTGCTAATAAAAACCCAGCCTAGTTGATAAAGTGATCAGCAGCTGGTGTGAAAACCTCTATTAAAGCAGAGCGTTTGTGAGCTTCCTGCATTCAGAGAGGAGCTCAGAGGTGAAAGAGAACCTCTGAAAAATGAGGAAAGCTAGAGCGTTTATGGGATGTCAAGACCATGTTATACGCTAAAGATCAAGATGTTATTTCAATAAAAAGACTCAAGTGGTTTGAAAAACATGTTCTCTAAAAAAAAAACACAAGAAAAGCTTAGGTTTGCATGTTGGAACCAAAAGAACTCCACAAGACTTCTGAAACAGCAAGAAATGAAAGCCGAGGTGTGGTGAGCAGGAATGGAAATGACCATGAACTGTGTCATACTTAGATACAACTGAGAATCTGCTAAAGAAACCTCAACCAACAAGCCTTTTATTTTGGCAGATCATCACCAGTTATCAGTTAATTTAAGTCAGACCGGACATGTTTTGTCATTTGGAAATGTGTTTTGAGCACCTAAACTTAATCCTAACTCCACCGTTGAAAACATCCAGATAACAGTGATGCTCACTTTGCAAAAAATAAAGAAAACAACCGTTTCTGTTCCAGTCATCCCCCTCTGACTGCTGATGGTCAGTCAGACTTCACTTCCAGCTCGGACACCTGAGCCTCTTGGAGCCGCTGGTGACAGGGCAGCGATAGGAAAATCCTGTTATGGGTTTCTCTCATCCTTTGATGTCGGAGTTCTCACAGTGTGTTCTGGATTGCCTTAGCAGAACTTTTTTCCCCGCCTCTCGTCTGGTTTGGGAGAAATGAGCCTGGTTGGTGAGGAAAGGGGACTGGTGATGGCTGAGCGGTGTGATGTGACCCGACAGACAAGTCTCATGTTCTCCTCTGCATGTGACTGCATTGTGATGCTTTTGTTGTCCTGTTATAATACAAAGCTCATGTGATTGTTCTGCATGGGGAGGACTTCCCACTGGTTTAGCAAATGGGAATCCTATGAAGTTTAAATTCAGCACGAATCAACCTTGATTGAGAAGCTCTTTTTTAAAATTTCGCTCTACATTTTTGTGTTGTGTTTCGTACCGTTTCATAGACGGGCAGTTCATCAGACAGGTTCTCACACAGGCCCACGTTCTTCACTTCAGAGCCAGGGAGGGACTCGTTGCGGCAGGAGCACGAGTATATGTTCTGAGTGCTGTTCTTGATCAGAAGGTTCTCAGACCAGTTCCCTGGACCAGTCCATCCACAACATTTCATCTGAAAAAAAGAGAAAATGGTTTGAAAAAAAAAAAGGAAAAATGGGAACATAAGACAGAGATGGAACCTAATGAGATTAAAGACGGTGACATCACATCAGGAAAGATCTCACTGGCAGATGTTTTTTTAAAAGCTTTAGAAGAATAGAGGCCTGGCAAGAAAAAGGAGACATTTTCTTATTAAGTGAGTGGGTTCATCCCAAATTCAAAAATCATGTTTTTTCTCACTGATGATGCCAGTTTAATCCATCACTTCAAAAGACTGAAGCCACAAAGAAAAAGCATTTGGTTTAGTTACAGTACAAGCTGCCCATAATAACAGTGTTTGTGTGTAACGATCAGACAGGAAGTTGATTTGGTCAGTGGGTCATTTTTTCTTTTGATCCTGAAAGCTTTGATGGGTTACATAAGAACACTACTGCAGCTCTTTTTAGCAAATGACGTCACGTTACACTGTTTATTTTGAGGTTTGTCTTCACTCAAACAAAAAAGGAACACAAATTACACTTCTGTTTTCACACGGCTGCAAAGAAAACCCAACACTAATGTTGCTAAAACAAGCGTGGCTGTGGATTTGAAGAAATCAAAACTTTCTTTTTACCTACCATCAATTAATTTAAAATATGTTGAAATTTAACTTAGAGAAAAATATATTACTATAATAAGTAAAAGCTTTGTTATAAAAATAATAATAAGAAAGCTAAATAAAATGGAAATATGCCAGAAAAAAAAAAATCGCCCAGCGTAATTACTATTGCATAGCTGTGGTGGCAGTATTATGGTTGGTGTAGGTTCAGCAATAGAATCTGTAAAAAGTGACTGAATATAAAAAACAACCTCTACCATTGATGTTTTGGTTTCTTTAAATAAAAATTAAACATGATTTTAAATTGCAAATGACAGAATGATTCAACAACATTTTGATGAAAATCTACTATTTAGATGGAGGAGACGGCAAACTGTGAAGCTTAGACTCACAGTTTTCTGAATGTAGTCCCATGTGTGCTCTGTGGTCCTGTTCAGCCCGGTGTAGTTGATGATCATGCCCTGGATGATGTTGGACATCTCATATTTCAGCTGGAGAGGGGGAAAAAAAGGAGTCAATCTTTATCTAGTCCAGTGTTTTTCAACCTTTTTTGAGCCGCGGCACACTTAAACCTTGACAAAAATCTCGCGGCACACCAGCATTCAAAAAATGTAAAAACAAACAAAAAAAAAAAACGGGAGAAACTCAGTCTGTTTTGAACAGTTCCTCCACAATCTCACATTCTTTTTTTATAATTGTGGCAGAAAAAGCTGGAAGCTGCAGCTGTTTTTTTCTCTAAAAGATGTAATAAAAGTTAAGTTAAAAGATTTAAAAACTGTATGATTTGTGTTCGTGTTGGTTTCAAGACGTTAAGAGGAGAGACGAGTTGGGTTACTTTTAACCCAATGCATCATGGGAGATGTAGTTCAATAATCCGCCGAATGCAGAACGACCCGGTCTCTGAGCTTTATTGTTTTGATCACTTGTTCCACGGTCTGACACCGGATTCTGTGGAAAGCTACACCGCTAAAGACGAGCTTTAGCTGGTATTTTATTTGAAACTGAGCGACTTTATCAGCAGAATGCACAAGGAAGTGAAGACTTTAACCACTTCTGATTGGTCAGACTGATGACACGTGATTAAGAATCCAAGAATGATTGGTGGAGACAGTTAAAGGGGCGTGACTTTTGCTAAAACGGAGATTAAGCTGCAGCTAAATCGGTACCGTCATTTTTATCAAAATGTCTTTAATAGAATCAAATAAACACAAAGAAAACAGTATTTTATGATCTGTCATATTCCTTATTTCTTAGTGTTTTTTAGGGCTTGTTTGGATGAACAAAGAGGTGAAATCCTGGAGATCATAAATGTTTCAGTTGAGGGCAATTTCCCACGGCACACTTGACCATCTCCCACGGCACACTAGTGTGCCGCGGCACACTGGTTGAAAAACACTGATCTAGTCCTTTCGAATTTCTATAATTCACTTTTCCACATTAATGTTTTGAACATTTATTTACAGATGTGCAGTTTAGAGGAGGATAAGGACAAGAAAACAAACAAGTCCTTTTTCTACTATTTGTTAACAACATTTAAACTTGATATTTGTGAATAAACCCAGCAAAAGAAAAAGAAAGCTTTAACAAAGTACATGTGTGCATGTGAAGAAGACCGCAGAGAGCTGGCTCTGATGGGTCTTCTCAGCTCTACTGAAATTAAGTGAGAACCTCACCCTATTCTGGGAACGGGCACCGCCCTGCCCTGTGGTGAGCCTTAAACACAGGGAGGCTAAAGACGCAGCGCTATCAGGGACTCACACTGACACAGAGACCCGCAGGCTTCCATAGGTACAGACACGCTGGAGGCTTTGCTGCAGCCCCCTCAGACTATCTGCTGCTTTCTTATTTTTGGTTAGAGAGGAAGAAAACCAAAGAGGTCTGTGTTCAAACAGACCCTCCCTTCTGAACAAACACAAAAGGTCTGCTGCGTCGTAGTTGACCAGAACAATACTGTGATAGGAATAGAAGATAGAAGGAGCCTGCTTCAGTTTATTAGCTACACCCAGGCTTTTTTCTAACCGATGGAAGCTAAAAACAACGAAAGCAGAGCAAATTTTTATGTGTTGTAAACAAAATCTTATGTTCCTTAAAATGTCTAAACTAAAGTTATATCGTTGAACTAAAAAACATGTGCTTTCAACATAAATGATATAAATTTGAGCCAGAGCTTTATGTGTGGAACAAATCAAGATTTTTACTTGTACATTTAAACTGAACTGGGTGTGTTTTGTCTTTTCGGTGAACTTTTTCTATGTTCACAACAAAACTTATATTTTGAACATGAATTACAGAGTTTAGGAAACAAACTGTGTTACAAGTCAATGTTAGTATGTGACAAAAGCTTCATCTACTTGTGTATCAACAAATTCGCCTCTGCCTGAATAGTAGTCACGTTTGTCAGTCAGATTAAGTTCTTCGAGGATCTAAAGTCCCACGGGTCCTGAACTGACTTCTGAAACTTATTTGATGAACTGAAACTGTGTTTTATCAAATGATAAAAAGGATTTATGTAAAAGACACCTAAAACTGTGAGAGGAAACCAGTAGGAGGAAACCACGCTCCAAGTACAGAGATTGACTAAAAGAGGTCAGAGAGAGATTGAACAGAAGCTCAATTTAGACCCAAAAAAGATGTTAAAAGAAAAACATTTAGAACTAAAACCCAAACTTTATGGAGAACAAACAAAGCAAAATGAAAGTGGCTGTCTTTACCCGATCTCTCTGGAAGTAAATAAGGACTCCAGCGGTGACCTGAGCGATGAGGATGAGCAGGAGGCAGGTGAAGTACTGGAAGAAGACATGAAAAAAATGTCACTAAACAAGTTCTTAACACGCATTAAATGAGGAAACACAAATCAAAGTAATATTATGTTAAAAAGACGTATAAATCAACACTTTTATGATCTAAGTTTCATACTCAAGGCCACACAAAAGCTTACATGATACAAACAGATATGTCAATTATTCTTTATTATTGGGAAATTTGGATTATTTTCCCCTAAAGGTTTGTTACTTTAAGACTCTAAAAGTTGTTATTTTGTAAGAACCTAAATCCCTAAAGGCCCCACACAGTTGTGTGTTTGCGTGCAGTGCTGGAGTCTACCATCACATCATAAGTAGGTCACAGCAGTTTTCCTGTTAACCCCTCACAGGTTTAACTCTGTAGAGGTCAGACACCCCTCCCCACTCTTGTTGAAGACCCCCCCCATGCATTTCACTGGCTTTATCTGTCGCGCTTCCCTTCTCTGAGCAAATCCCTGCGTGCTGCGAGCTCCCACTCCAACACATTAGCAGAAAATGCTGAAAGGCTTAACTGTCAGCAGGAATCTGTCATGTGCTATTGCCAAAGCTGGAGAGCCCGCACGGTCCTTTTTGGATGGAGATTTCCTAATTTCAACTGTCTATACAAAGTTGAAAACAAAGTGTGCTATTAATAAACTGCAAGTGAAGTGTTTGATGGATGTAAACTTAGAACAAAAAGTTTAGAAATATGTTTCTTTTTCGTAGCTTTATAGCAATAAATCTTATCACACTGGAAAGGCTGTTTATTATCCTTTTAAATGGTGCCACATTTGTCAGGAATGTGCAATCCCCTCTAGTTTCAATTGTGTCACAGAAAACCAGTCAAACCTGACCCTTATTATCTGAGAGCACAAGATGATTTGAGGAATCCAGGAGGCTCAGCGTAATAATGTGAGACCTGAGCATGTAGAGCTCTTTCCTCACTTTCTGTGATATCAGCTTCATACAAGCTTACAGAGAGAAGAGTTCCTCACCAAACCCAGGAGACAGCGGATCTCATAGATGGCACCAATGCAGCCAAAGAAGCCCATGGCCATGGACAGGGAGCCCACACCAATGAGAATGTAAGAAGCCACTTTGACTGTGTGAGACGATTCATCTGGAGAAAACATCAATGGAGAGAGAGATGACATGAAGAGTTTTACATCCATCTACAGATCCATCCATCCTAAGACTTTGAGCAAACCAGAGACACAATCTGAAGTTTAGTAACAACAATTTGGGGCCCCCTGTCACCCCCCACATTTCTTTTAAAATGCTTTAGTGCAACTGATTGAACCTCCAGCCAAGCAGTGTGTGACAGACAGGCCCAAAGTGTGTGAGGTAGAGAAGACATGCCTCAAAAATCAGGATGCCCAAGATGTTGAAAGGGTGGAAAATATGTCACCCAGTATTTAACTCTGTCAAAGTTATTTTTCTGAAAATTCTGGAACAGAGTCTAGTGCACCAGCATCAGCAGATTATTTAATGATGAGAAACCATAAATGGCCATTATGTGTTTTGATGTTTTTTTTACATCTCCACTGATTATAATTTTTTCATGAAAAAAGTGTATTTCTTATTTAAGAATCAGTTTTGCTGTAAATATCCAAAACAAATTCTGTTGTATTCAGTGCTCAGTTCTTCCCATACTGTACCTGTCAGTTGTAATGTTATTTTGTCACAAAGATGGTAATGATAGTAAAAAAAATACCATCATAAGGCATAATGGTATGAAAAAACAGCATTAATAAATTGCCACTGTGTTAAGGGTCCTGTAAAAATTCTTCTCATGGAGCCCAAAATCCCAAGCAGCGACGCGACTCTGCCAACAGTAATAGTGCTTTGGAAAAAGGAAGAAGATTATGTTAAGAAAAATGCTCATATGCAAACAAATGGCTAAACTCCTCACAGTGCAGCCATGTTTCTGCTCAACTCAGAGCACTGAGAATATTCTCTTCAATGGAAAACTATTTTAAAACAGAAAACCACCAGAGGGAGTGAAACAAGGACAAGCCAGCCTCTGGCTAGATGAATTGATTTCTGTCTCTGGTATGTGCAGTGGAGAGATTCAAGAGGTGGAGGAGGGGGGGCAGGGACAAAAAAATATGACTAGGTTGGAGAGGACATCAACTGGAGCTGCTACACAATAGTGTTATCTGGTTTGGAAGGGGCCCCACAGTGACACAGTTCTGTCTGCAGATGAAGCCAGAGTCGGAGCTTTGGGAAGTGACTCCAAGTAACAACAAAACAAAAAGAGTCTGGCCTGAGCAAACTGTAGGGCCATTAAATCTCATTTTCAAAACTTCAGGGTGAAGAAGTCAAAAGAAACTGCAGAAAGTGCTTTAACATTTAAGACCCAAAGATTTCTCTTTGGCTAAATGATGCTATTAAAACTCTTAAAAGACATCTGAGAGCATTCTGGGAATACTTCTTCACTTGTTTATGCTGCTCTTTAAACATTTAAATCACTGGATGAAGGCTGCAACATAACCCAACTGTCAAACTGCATCACTGTAGTCTTTACCTCAAAGCTTTTCTTTTTTTCTTTTTTTATTTCAGAACTGAAAAATTAACTACTTGCCATGATACAAGTTATTTAAAGCTTCAACCCTAATTCATCAACAAAAAAGCGTGATATTAAACAAGTGTTAAAACACTGAAGATGGCGGTTCAAACATCGTCAAGTGCTTCCACTGTGAGTCTACGCTGGCGGTTCTGGGCGTAATTGAAAGCCAACATGACTCGGGTCAACATGTGCTGAGTGTTTATGTGGTAACAGGGTGGCATTTAAAGTAAGGCACACTGCATGTTCTATATGCAGAACACTGCTGACACATGGGTTCAGTCTTTGTTTACACGTACGGCCCAAGAACAAGAAGCTAGTTTCTGGAAAGCCAAGAGGAGCAAAGGCTTTTCAGAACACAAACTGAGTGCACAATTTCAGCGCATGTCGAAAACATTTTGACCCACAATGTTGACACAAAAGCAGCTTTCTAACACAATGTTAGGAAAAAGTCAAATTACATGAATGTGTGTTGCAGTTTTTGCTGCGTACTAAAGCAGAAAATACTAAAATAAATGATAAACGTCGAATACAGAGAAAAAAAAAATAAGTAGAAAAAATGTTAAGTACAAGGACCATAAAATACCTAGCTAAAATTCGGACATTTCTACAGCTACCATTGATTTATAGATTATAGTCATAAATACTTTATATTTTAAATATATACTAAAATGAAGTACATCTTATCAGAGTTTTCTATATTTTTTAAGTTCTCTGCATGGAGCCTTGACACATCATATCAGTTTGAATCATCGCTTTATAAATAAACTCAATTTTTATGTTTCTATTGTTGATGAAGGGTGGTTTTTTTATTTTTTTTCAAAGGAAATGGATGGTAGAAATAAAAAAAAACAACAACAGCGGGAACTTGGAGAACTTGCAGTTAGCACTCAAGATGGAACCCATTACAAGTTTTCCATTTTTATAGCATTTGCCTTAAATGCTTTAAAAATGTCTTCTTTAAAAGGTCTCTCCAGACATATGAAAGTACTTATGAAGCAGATATCCCTCATTCTGCTCTGTTGTGCATCTTCTGTCAATGCAAAGATATTTTTTTGACTTTTTCTAACCTAGTTACTGTGTAGCTCTCTGATGTATAATAATACATTTCTGTTCAGGCGTTTGCCAGGGATTCTATAATAGTTCATTGTGTGGTCTTTATGGAACTTTCCATATAAAAGAGGAAAGAATGATTTGTCCTTCGAGCTGGCTGCTGTGAGGGAGGGAGGACAGGGGGAGGACTGCTTGGCATTGCAAGGTCTCACTGTAAACATGGCCAGAGCCACACATTCAGCTTACCTTCAAAGAGTAAAAAACCAAACAAAAAAAAAAAAACACACAGACTTGACTATACGTCTATATTTAAAGGTAATAGAAAGATGTGGAAGGATGAGTGGTTCATGCTTTTTTTCTGGTGATTTTTCTTGCAGAGCTAATTCATTTACATGAAGCCTTTTTGCCAAAAAGGAAAATGTCACAGCCTTTTATAACATCGACACAGAACGCTCCATTTTGGTCCACAGAAGAACGACAAAACCACTTTTATATGCATATAAAGCCAATATAAAGCTAACTGTCTACATCCCAGTACACATGTAGCGAGGCACAGATAGAAGAACTCCTCTACGGAAAGTCAAACCTAAGAATCCAAACACTGGGGCTTTCTCTGTGAGGATATGGGGACAGCTGCAAAGGTCTGCTTCACCAGAGCCCAGAGAATGGAAAGTGAAAAAAGAGAGATCCTGTTTATGAGCAGGCAGAGACAAAACTTGTGAGAGGAACACAAAACAAGTCAATAAAGCCCTGAGCCTTGAGCTTTTGTTCCACTAGAGATTTCCCACTCAACCCCTAAGATGAATTTAAGATGACCAATGAAGAGTACAAGCTACAAAAATACAAAGGATGAATGTTCTGAAAGAATAGAAATAATATTTTTCTTTTAGTAAAAAGAAATGTTATGAAATAAAATATGTGAAAAAGAGACATGTTTATTAGTCTGGGTTGTGTCTTTCTATAATGCAGGATTGGGGAATCCTCTTCATGTGGCTTTACTGTCCATTGATCAATCTATTAGCCTACTTTCGGGTATTGATGAATTTACTGGGCTTGGTGGTTTAACTGAGGGTGATGGGAGATGAGAGATGCCCCGTTGGTTGTTGTATTTTGTGAAAATTGTTTAACTGATGTCTTGGTGTGTTCAATCTAATTTATTCTGTTTCCTCATCTCTTCTAGTGCAAGCTGGCTTTGCCTATAAGTCTAAACCGGATGGACAGTTTAGTCTATCGTTTTTTTCGATCTTCCTGCGGCATTCACTTACATTCTCTATTTCCTCCTCTTCACTTTTTCTCCTCTCTATCTTGGTAACTGGTATTAAACAGGCTAATTAGTAACTAGTTGTTAGAATTGTGATTGCTTGATGCTGACTGAGTAGCAGCTTGTGTTTCTAGAGCTCTGGGTATCAATGCAGACAAAGTGGTTCTGGGTCGCTGGAACACAACGTGTTTCAGGCGCAGCCTGGGTTATAGTGTCATTTCAAGTGTCTGCAGGACTTCTAATGAATTAATCATTCATTATTCTGATTTGTTTTTTATTCAGGTATGTATTACTAGCACATTAACTTGTGCATGTTCCTGTGGTACTGCTATATTTAACTTGTGACTGCTGTGAGTTGGGAAGCTGAAAGCTAGAAAAAGACTAAATGTGAAGGACAGCTGGCAAGACGGACAATGGTGGACTAGCAACTCACAATGGCAGTGACTTGACGATGTTAGATGAAATCTTTAGAGCTACAGATAAGGCATTAGTCTCATGCCCCCGTACAGGGGGTTGACCTGTACGGGTATTGCAGGTTTTTGGGCTGTCCAGGTTGGTGGAGGGTCATTGATAAGATACAGCTGTAGATACGCAGCTGCATCTTAAAGGGAGTGCAGGTGTGTCTTGCACATAGTTATCATGAGGCTCGTGCTTCCACCTCAAGGAATGTTATGAATGGTCATGCATTGTGAAATATTTCTAAGGATAATGTAAGTTACATGCACTTATGACCATACAGGTGATGCTGTCAAACAGTGTCCTTACGCCACACTTAAGTCATTCATGAGGTGCTGGTCTCTTACTGATCCTGCAAAAATCCTGCACGCACAGGGTGTGTGGGTGATACATATGTACCTGTATAACGTCCACAAAAACGACACTGTATAATTTCCTTATTTTTAAACGGTGAGGCCGCATGCAAAGAATGCACATTTATCCCTTGAACAGCACTAATGGGCTCCCTCCGCAGTGGGCAAGATTTGATGCTACCATAAGTGTTCACTACAACCTGTCGCCTGCAGCATGCCCATACAAACAAATGTGTATGAACATTTGGACTATACTCCCCACCAAACAGGTTTGCCTATTTTTTGCCCACAGACAGCCGGCATTAAGCCGCATGGGCAGTTGTGACTAAGACTTAAACTCAGATCACTAAACCTGAAGCCGACAAGAGCAGAGGCGGAGAACGCCGCAAAGTTGTAGGAAGCACTAGTATTGAATGTAGAGGAAAGGCAAGTACAGAAATGTCTTTGAGGAAGGAAAAAACTGACTTCAGAAAAAATCAACAACAAAGAGGGACAGAGTGCTTGAAGGTCAACAGTGGGAATGTTAGACAGGGGCCCCACCATGCCTACACCTAAAAAACAGTGGCTCAGCTCAAATCAATCAAAGTGAAGAGCAGATAAAGCAAAACAAGAAGAAAATAAAACAAGTGGAGTAAAAAAATACAGGAACAAACATTTTACTGCTCCAGCCTTGAACAGAACGCAGACCCTCAAAACTCCACAAAGATCCTCTGTCTTTTTTACAAAACCCAAATGTTTAAGAATGACTTACAAATTCTCAAGTCGCCAGAGAATAAAACTGTAAGAGTCCTAAAAAGAATGAGGGCAAAACTAAAAGTGCAGCTCTTGAAAATCCAACATGTGGCTTGAACGCACTAAAATTATTTATGACAGAGTTTATGGCAACTAAAAGTTTCCATGCGGTGCTGCTTTTCTCCAGCCTTGCAAAAGAAAGGATTAGACCTGGATTCAATCTGACGGTCTCTGATGCATCCCCAGAGGATGTACAGTCATTCGATAAATAAATAAATAATTAGGGAAATAAGGTCAACTATTTCAGCATGCTATTTGGATGCTTTGTTTCCTTCTGACACAAAGTCAATGTTTGTTTCAACATCTGCTAGAAGTTAAGAATTCATATGTGCATCAACTGGGGAAACTGTACAAAAAAAACATCTTTGGACAGTAGGATGAATAAAAACTTTCCTTTTTAGAATTACAGTTAAGATTTCTTGGCTTTTTGACCAACCTTTACAGTACAATTCTTTCTTTTCGTACCAGGGAAGGTAAGTCTTGCTTAGGCACATATTTTGATTCATAATCCACTTAAAAATGCATTAGGGAGGTCAAGAATTTCAGGATTTCCTTAATTTTACAAACTATTCCGTTTACAGTTTTGGCGGCACTTCAAGTGCCACAAGCTTTATTGTGAACAGATTTATGACAAGTGGACCAGGAAGCAAAACAGCAAGTGCTTTTGGGTATGAGAGCACTTACGCAGAACAGAAATGAAGCTCTGATTATCAAAGAGAACCCAGAGTCCAAAGCCCATGATCAACGCTCCAAAGATCTGTAAAAAAGGAAAGGAAATAGTCAAACACCGAAGCTCATGAGAGTAAAAGTCTGTATCTGTTATGGTATGGATTAGGAAGAGGGGTTTTTTTTTTTCCTTCCTTGCTTTCACATCTGTAAGTAATCAGTTCTCAGCTCTTCTCTACATGGCTTTGTTTACTTGCAGCTCATAGAAACGCATAAGAAGTTTTGGAAAGGTTTAAAGCAATCGATGTAATGGATTCATTTACAGTTGGCGCCTTAAGAAAAAAGGCTACAAAAGACAGAGCAAAGGAAATAAATACATAATATCAAAGCTCAACTCCAAACTATATACAACAATCTCCAAGCACACAAAAGCCCCAAAAGAATGATCTGATTTGCTCGTAAAGAAGTTTCAAAGTGAAGAATGCAGGTGCTGTTACACCCAGCACCAGTTTGGATGTGTGGTATAATTGTTCCGAGGTCCTCTTTATTCGTCAACTTCCTGCTTGTATTCAAGCCCCCAACAATAATTAGTGCCTTGGTTTAAAAAGCTGTCCATTTGCACAGAATGCAGTCATCATTAGCCCACCACTTCCTGGCTTCCCCTCAGCCCCGATGCCAGGGAAGCATTTGTCCACATGGATGAAAACCTGACAGACACACACGTTTCCTATTAAAACACCGGTTTCAGCACCGACATCAAAAGGGCCGTGTCAGGTTTATAGTCCCAGACTCCTGAGAAAGTCCGGACATGTTGGAAGAGTCAGTTTTAAGGGCCTGCAGTTTTAGCACAAACTGAACTTTAATGCTGCAGCCGGTGTATGAGAAGGGGGGGGGGCGCAAATGGAAAGCATCTGCAGATGTTTAGATCTGCCTGCGCTGCAGTTGCAGAGCAACAAACAATTTTCTATGGATCCTCAGGAGATGCCTTTATATGGAGAAATCGACAAATAAAGAAAAATGTTCATGTTTTCGCATCGTAGTTATCTTTAGTTCTATTTTCTAATGTCTGATTTTAGGTCTTTTTTGCACTTTGTTACTGAGAAATCAATTTGATGATAAACTAGAACATTCTCTTCTTCTGCAGGAAAAAACAATAACAACTTACAAAAAAGAGGAGATTGAAGAGAAATAGAAAGTATTTGGTGACTGTGATGCATCCCTTCCCCATGGTTGTGTGTCTGAAGGCAGAGAAGATACTTCAGTGCGTCGCTGACCTGGGAAAAGAAGAAAGAGCAGATTTACGAGGGGAAAACTGCAGTCACTCAAGCACAGAACCAAGTTTAAGGAAGCAACCCAACAGGAACATCTGCACAGCTGGATTCCTGAAGAGGCACAGCCATAGTCTGCACAGCAACACCACAAGCCTTATTTGTTTCAAACGTTTCTTGTTGTGTGGAACACCAGAAATTTCCCACAATAGGCTTCATAGTTAAATTGCATATCAAATGTAGTGGTAGGCAAGAATTTAACACAATAAAATCCCCCAAGTTAGAAAAGAGTGAGGTGAAGTCACGATGACGATGATGTGAGAAACGTGTGGTCTAGTCTGCCTCTGTCATCACAGGAAATAGAATGATCAAAACATTTTCTGCCTGCTTTGGTGATGTCACTAAGTTTCACTCAACCTCACATTTCCTCACATCCGGTTCTTTTAGCTGCTGTACTTTCTTCACTTATTGAGTTCTCAGCAAACAGAAGCTTTCTCCAACAGAAAAATCTGAAAGATCATCTTTTTTTTTTTGTTTTGTTTGCAGTCAAAAGGCCAAAAGTACAACAACAACAACAAAAACATAGGATTTTCAGCACTGTAACCCTTTGTGGTCATTTTGAATGGGAATTGTTTGGCTTTTTCTGTCATTCCTCTTCGTCGCTATGATGGTTTGTATTCATATTTGTAAAGTGCATTCAGTACTTCAGGGTAAAGAAAGGATTTCACTGACATGACTTTAGATGTACTTTGTTCTACACATTAGTGCTGCACGATGTGAGGCAAACTCACAATGTGCGATATTAGCGATCAATATTTTGACGACGATACGACTTGCGATCAAAAAGCAAAACAAAAAACAGCTAAAATATCCTTTCCATTTCACTGCAATAGTTTTATTTAAATAAAAGTCAACATAACTTAAATTATACAACACATAATCCTCATCTACAAAGGAGATGGCCATCTGAGATAAGAAACGATCGGTCAAATGCCCAAAAGGCTCTATTTAATTACTGTAGTTACATCCTCCAAGCTGCTATGAGATTGTTTTAGCATGTGTAAAGATTTAAGGTAACCTTTTCTCGCGATATGCACATTGCACAGGTTGATATTGCGATGACGCTAAAGTTGTGATTTATTGTGCAGACCTACCACACATTAATATAAAGCAAATAAACACATCTAAACAGCTCATCTCGCAAACATTTCCCATCAACAACATCTTCTCCTTCTCCCCTTGATCTCCATATATCTCTACAGCCGTGTGCAAAAAGAATACATTTCACAAAATCTGAATAAATATACTCAAGAGCTGGTTTGTGATCATTCTTTAGAACATCCTGTTTTATTAGTTTAAAAACCTGTTAATCAAATACACGATAAACTGAATTTTCTGTCTTCAAGCCTTCTGCACTCTATACAGCAAACTTCTGATCCTTTTCAGGATTTATTAACACAACTATTTATCTATTAAACGAACTGTATGGCCTCAATACGAACAGTTTCCTGTTTACAAAACTGAACAGTGTGCAAAGCCCAAACCAGAGAAAGATACGACTGCTTAGTAGATAATCCTCAAAGGAGATTGCTGTTGAGATTGTTGGGTAGCAGCTCGGATTAAAATAAACTTAGTTATGATAACCATCCTTTGCAGATTGAGCTTCGACACTTTCTTACAATAAAAGAACCTCTCACAACTTTAAAGACAAAAAACATCATACATTCAGAGAAAACTGAATTTTGTCTCCAACTGTGGCCGTATGTTCTCATTTTTAAAAGGTTTAAAATACAGAAATAAACTTTAAAGAGGTCTGAAAATACTTTAAATGGTAACCCTAACAAGGCAGATGTGCAGCCGACTGATAAGTACACTACTTTTACACCCTGCAGAGCCATTGTGTCTTTATGCAAGATCACTACTTTACACCCCAACAGCAGGAAAGTTTTACAAAGACAAAAAGTTGAGCAAAATAAAAAAAAGCTGCTCAGAGTGCAGACAGATCGGATCTGGAGAATCCAGCCTTTGGAACGTATCCATTTCAATATATGTTACAGTCAAAGCAACTGCACATTATTCAAATGACAAACTGTAACCAGTTACTCGAAGGTCAAAGTAAAATGAAACGAAGCACGATTTAAAAAAAAAAATAGTCAAGTGTAGGCCTTGTCATAAAAAGAACATCCAAAAACAAACAAACAAAGAAACAAACAATGCCCTTTCAGTTGTGTCAGTTCTGCACAAGTGTGTCACTGGTGCTGGAAGAAGAGGTCACAACAAGTCGACATGGGATGTAGGTCAACTCATAATGTGTGCAAAAAAAGAAAGTCAATAAAAACATAAAAACGTGAACAAAAATTCACCGAAAACTCAATAGATGGAACTGTAAAACTAAGTTTTCATTTAATTTTTATGTGAAAAAGTTCAATGTGGAAATGTGTGAGGAGGATCTGTAACACAATACGTAAAGGGAATTTGGTAATTCCCTGTAACTGTTTCAATTTGAAATATTTATGTGCAAATGGTTTCTACATATCTCAAATAGTGTCCTAGTCTACTGAGAAAGAAGCAGCTTTTTCTGACTTGAGGATTGAAGCATCAACAAAAACGTACCTGGAGCTGAGAGCAAAGCTTCAAGTAACTACCAGGGATTTGATCCCGAGAGACGCTACAATACTGAAGTCTAACAAAAACAAATATCCCACCAGGTTATGAAAAAGATTTATATCAAGGATGGTCTTTAAACTGTCCTCACAACTATAAGCTGCTGTTTTCACATTTTCCCAAATGCCAGGGTTTGAAGACGCCGTCAAAAATGGCGATGATGACTATTTGGCTCTTAAACTGCTTTCTATTGGTTCTACTTTAACACTACAGCTTTTACAAACTTTACTTTAAAATAAAAGCTTGACAGAGTCCTTAATTTCTATAAAAACAGCATTATTACGTGGAAACAGGTGGTGAATGTTAAGGGCTTTATTTTATAGCTTTATAGTTAACAATTTTCTGAATATAAATGCTTATTCTGTTCCAAGAAATTGAAGGAAAAATGAAAGCAGTGCAAAACAAAAGCAAGTGGTAAGTGAGATGTTACAACAATGCAGTAAAAAAAATCCCCAAACTAGGATCTCTTTTGTTGTTAAGTAAAAAAGAGAAGCTTAGAAGATCCTGAAGGTGTGTATGTAATCCAGTAAAGAGCAAAAGCTAAACATTTCAAAATAAGTCACCCAAACTCTTTCCCCTCCACGTCACCTTTCCCTTTATATTCAGCAGAAAAACACATCGATACCCATTTTAATGATGAATTATTCTGTTATTAGTCAAAAAAAGGCAGGCAAGCCTTTCCCTTATGTGACCTACTTTACACATCTGTTGGGTCATGAGCTAAAGGGGAAAATACATGCACTGAAAAAAAAAACATCTCTGGAAAATGAAGAACCTTCAGAACCTTCACTTTTACTTTTACATCTGCAATGAGGTTTTTTTTTTTTTTACTTCTGTGAAATCAGCTCTGAACTTCAGAGTATGAGGAGGAGCTTCAACTTACATTTTTCTTGGTGTTTATAAAGCTCTATGACAAACAAATAAGCACAAATATCAATAAGTAATTTGTGTAATAACTGTTTAGAACTTATTGGCATTAGGGTTTTCAACTGACTAAGAGAGAAAAAGGTATCATGGCATCACAACTGTGGTTATAAGCATTTATTACTCAAATGCGTTTTGATCTGTGTTGTGTAATTTTTTTTAACTATCTTTTCATAGTAATTTCAATCTATAACTAATATTAACTTTACCTAATTGATAATAAAACTGCTTTCTCTGATGCCTCACTTAGTTCTAGCAGTCCGCCATGGCCAGATTTTAGCCCCAAACTCTAGTTCCACATGATAAATGTTCCTTTGACGGGAGAAGAAGACACGGAGGAACCGAAACACTCAACGCTTCCGCACGTTGGTTCTCTTAAAAGTTGTAAAAACTTTGAAGCTCCTCGTCAAAAATCAATCGTTAACCACGTTAACCCAACTTTTGGATTCCGTTAGGGCGCGTGTCTGTGACAGACGGACCATGCCGGGGGTTTAAGCTAGCTAAAACTTTAGCTGGAGGAAAATAAAGAAAACTTACTTCGAGTTGGTTCTCCAGAAAGTCGGGGCAGGAGTCTACGGGTCTGCTTTGTCGCTCTCTGTGGAACAAAATAAAGCTTCTGTGTGAGCGTGCGTGTGCTTGGGTGGATGTGTGGGTGGAGGAAACAACCCCGCCATGCGGTGACTATCACAAGCTTTTTTATTTTTTTAACTCTCTCCTCTCCACCACAGGCGTTTACCGCGGAAGATACCATTCTGACAGACACCTCTCAACGCAGATAACTTATTTAAATGTTTAATTAAGCATTAAGTAAAATGCTTAACATAAAACTTAATTAAAATAATAATAATGAAAAAAGATATTCAGGTAAAGTACTACATGTAAAAATGTGACAAATGCTACACGCTTAAAAAAATAATTATATATATATATATATATATATATATATATTTTTTTTGAATATATTTTTTTGCATGCTTTAAATAGGCTGGATGCTGTTCAAAGACCAACTGCAATAAAAATGGATTGATTTTTAACATTTTTAACAAGTTCTTTTTTATGATGGAGGACCCATATAAAGAAAATTAAACTCAAAACTGCGTTTCCAAATATTTCTTTATGGAAATCATTGATAATCAGGAGCAGACACACACACACACACAAAAATGCGTTTGGAAAAAGCTTGTATCTGTGACGCAGATGCCACTACGGCAAGCCACAAGCTCCCTGCTCCACTTTGTTCTGATGCGTCCACTTGTAGATAAATAGATCTATTAATGCCTTCGTTTTTCTGGTCTGAGCTGGCATCTAGCTTAAAACTGCAGGCTGGACACCTCTGGCCGCTAATGTTAGGTTGGGAACATTGGGGAACATGACGGGCTGTAAGCTAGCGGGAGTGAGTGTAAACAAAGAGGGGAAGTTAGAGAAGACGCCTCATGCCAACAGACCCGCCCCACAACTTAGAGGCACATTTCTGATGGACTCCTGCAGGAAATGTCTTAAAAAATGACACTTTTTTTGTTTTTTGTTAAAACCACATAATATTAAATAAAAGGTCACATGGAAGGCTTTTAAAATACATCAAAAGATGACCAGAGTGGGACTTTAACATTTATTTTAAATACTTTATGAAATTGCGATAAAAAAAAATCCTCAATGCTGGTCAAATCCACACATATTGGCATATAGTAAATAAGTTTGTTCTGAAAGAATATGTATTTATAGAAATAAAACTCTGTTAAAACACATTTCTTAATCATTTTTAAACCAAAAATTATAGAATCTAAAGGTTTTGTAGGCCTAGCAGTTAGAATGAAACAAATTGTTTTCTAGAATTTTAAATACGTTTCTAATATAAATTTTGTTGCCTTGATGTCATTTCCATTAATACATGTATTATTATGGGGCTGTTCCTGCTTCACCAGATGTTTTACATGGTAACTACTAGAACTGTAAGTTATGCAAAAGTGTTGTTTACCAAAAAGCCCAAAAAACATAAAAGGCTTGACAGATTTGGCAGAAAGTATGAAAGGAATGCCTCCACATATTGGAGACTTGAGAGCTTTTTGTACATAAATAGCACAAACTAAACATACATTTCCTGGGTCAGACAGTAACTCTTTAACCTTCAGCATAGATCATCTGTAATATTCAGAAAGTGTCCTGGAACACAGAGGAGGAAACGAAAGGCCAATTGTGGTTACATTTAACTTAAGAAATCTTTGTGTAAACACAAAAATGTTCATGTTGCAACACATTCCACTATTTCAACTAAAAGGGAAACACCAAAACAAGATGTGAGTCTGCAGAAAGAGTGACGAAGCATTTGTTGTGGCATGTTAGAACAGGTTCTTTTAACCTTCTGTTGCTCCTGCTTGATTTTGGAAAATAATGTAGTTGACCACACATAATACAGTTGGAAAACACACAAAAAAATAAAATAATTCAAAGTTTTATACTTAATTCTGCTCTAACTCCTATCCACCTAATCAAGTCAACAATGTCAAATGCTTTCCTTGCCCGCAGGCCTGAGTGATTTTAGAATGAATAGAGTAATTGTGGGTTGAGTTGCTGCCAATCATTCCCAATGTTAGGCTACAATTTATAATCACTACGGTTTTCACAGCTGACAATATAAAGGATTCAATATTTTCTTTTTGCATCCATTCCTGTATCAAAGGTTTGCATATTTAGCTTATTTTTCTATTAATGATCCAATACGAATACTGTATAGAAAAAGACTCATGAGTCAAGAGAGGGGTGAAAGAAAAAAAAAGATATATTTTTGAAATCAAGATTTCATTAAGATCCAGATCTTTATATAGAACTTTATCATGATCAGTTTTAAATCAATACATCTTCAGGACATGGCAAGCTTCCCTTTCAGGAGCAAAGCCACACCGAGAGGCAACGTGGAGACACCAGTTCAACTATTGAGTTTAAGCAACACTAGGATATTACAGATGCAATAGAAAAATATATATGCAAATAAACCCCTCAAAAACATAAAAGACAAACTTACCTTTTTCAGAAGGTGGATTGACTTCGCTCAAAAACCTTACCAATTTCTAAAGAAACATGGATAGTCATTTATTAACATTCTTTATACTTTTAGGACATTTGGGTACTATCTGAATTAAGATGTATTGATCTGATTTTCAACTAACACTGTAATAGGTACATTTACAGGATGTGCATCAAATCGGAAATGTAAATCTTTCCAACATTAACCAATAAATAACAGTATAAGCAAATCGTCGATGTTCAAACAGAAGTATTTAACGAACATCAATTTTTTCCTTTTTTGTTCTTTGATATCAAGGAAAAACAAGATGAATAGAAAATGTGATATAAATTTCAGTTATGTTGCATTAACATTGACATTTTGGTAAATGGCAGAACAAAAAGGAGATGCTTTCAAACAATCAAATAATAAAACAATAGTGTTCTTTATTTCAAAGTGATTAAGTAATTACATAACAATTGTTTTACTGAGGTACAATATACCTAATATACATAAAAACACATGGCTATCATTCAAAACTTTGACAAAGATGTTTTATATACAAAGTATGCCAGATGCTGAATTACACAAGAATGGCCCAACAGACATATACATATATGTTTTTTACATTTTCCCCTGTTTTTAAGATGTAAGAAAACTAGTAACCAGTATCATATTTGGTATAATTTACAACAGCGAGGCAGGAGGATGAAAGTCTTTTTGCCTCCCATCTTTTGCCTCCCCTGGAAAATTGCCTCTCTAAAAATAACCTGCCCTGCAGACCTTTGAACATTTTACAAGGCTACCCATTTGAGGCCTGTAGCTCTGACGGAAATGGAATGACATTTTTCATGAACTCCATAATTACCATGCTAGTCAAGACAGAGGAGCACTGGAAGTTTGGGGTATACAATCTTATTTAGGAGACTCGCATCTAATTAAACACTGAGAAAAAAAAAGAGCTACCCACTACTTATCAAGAGTGCACGAGACCTCACCCATGTTTTAAATTCTTTCCATCAGAACAGAGCATACCCACACTCAGTCTGACATCAGGAAAATTCTGTCCAAAAAGCCTTTTCCAAAATCATGGATGTAGATGACTGTAAATAAATTCTTATTTTTGTTTGATCTGAAGATAAATGAATAAAACACATTCCCATTTTTTGTCAACCAAGGTCTGATAGATTCAGATTAAGTTAGGGAGGGATTATATATCTGAAAAAGCACTAAATCTGAGATGTGGCATCTTTATGACTGATTTCGGAGTACTCAGAGGTAGAACATGAATGGACTTCATTGAAAGAAAATGTGAAAAGAATTTTTGTCTATTTTCTAATTGTACATAAATAAAAGTCTGAACAAATGAGCTTGGATTTCAAGAGATACACTTGAGCTGTGTCAATTGAGTTTCCTTGTGCAGCAGCTTTTTCTCTGTAAATGGACAGAGGTTGCTACAAACGTTTGTGCTGTTTGTGTTGCTGCGTTTGGGATAAAAGTGAAGGAAATGTGAAAAGAAATACTGAACGAGTTCTCTGTTTGCTACACGTGAAAGCCATATAATAGCAAATACTTTTATTTACATATGTACAAAAGGTAGGGTACAGTGTTGAAGACTGTTCTTTAAAGAAGTTTTAAGGCAAGACTGAGGTCATGATACACTTAAAAAAAAAAAAAGAAACCTGCTACATCACTAGAACGGTAACAGCTCAGGTTTGTTCTGTGACCGGTTGGTCCCACTGGCTTTATTGTAAAGGTCAGTCAAGTGAAAGCTTCACCATTACAAATACCTAGTCTCTATTACATTTATTTAAATACTATGAGAAGATATAGATTTTTGAAAATTGTTTTTGAAAAATGTTGCTGTGAAATTCTGTGCAGTTTTTTTGTTACTTTTTTGGGATAACTAAAAGTGGAGGAAATCTGAAAAGAAATACTGAACGAGTTCCCTGGCTTTACTGTAAAGGTCAGTCAAGTTAAAGCCTCACCATTACAAATACCGTGTCTTTATTACATTTATTAAAATATTAGGAGAACATATTTATTTTGGAAAATTGCTTTTGAAAGAAGTTGCTCTGAAAATTGGACAGTGAAATGTTTACAGTAAATTGAGCAGATGTCCACATTTGATGCCCAAACAGATCCTAAGGGTTCATGGTTAGCATTCAGCATTTCTTCTGATGCAGCTGGTCATGTATTTTCTATCAAGCACATTCATTTTAACGACGATGATGCGTTTACACCTATCAATAAATGAAAGCACAGGTAAGAAAACAACATCAAAATTCAACTTTTTTTTTTTCTTTTAAATCACTGAACACAGAGTATGGAATTCATGTTGCTGTACATGAATAATATTGTCAGAGGTACGACAGCACTCAGCACTGTACATGTTGAATCAGACCAACGGAGACACAAAGGCATCACCGACTAACTGCTAGCTCTGTACACAAGAGCACAGCTCAATAGAGGAATGTGTGCCATCAGGGGATTAACCTTAAAGCCCAGTTGGAGAATATAATGTCACTATGAAGGTTTCCCATTCTTGATATAGAGTCTGTAATGTGACACTCATTTAATAAATACAGAGGATTATGTTAGGTTAGGTTCTTATGGAGGGGGCCAGGGCTTTACTGGCAATGCAACGCTCTGAGCCCCATTCAATATTGATCCAAACCTTCTCGTCATATTTGTGCTCAGTCTTCAAATATCCCCGTCTTTAAGGGATCACACAGTCCGCTCAGACCTTCTTCGGTTTACGTCCCAGGTGGTAGTAGTAAGCCATCGTGACCGCCAAGAAAAGTAGCCGACTGAGGAGCAGGAGAACGGCCGTGTTGGGCAGGATGCCGATTTCCATAAGGGTGATGGATGTCACTGAAGAACAAGAATACTTCAACATTTAGGCAGAGGGTGCAGCAGGTGATTTTAAAATACATTGCTCTTATCAAGAAAAACTATCTTTAAGGATTGGTTTAACATGCCCATGTGCACTAATATTTGTAATTATAACTGCAACTCCTTCGTTAGCGTTTGCATTCAGCATACTTTTAATGCACAGCTTAACTACACCAGTGTCTCATTCAAGCAATTTGTGTGCAACTATGTACTTTTATCCAACAGTAAAGGAGGATAAAACAGAATATCCAGAAACTCTGCAGCTCATAGTTTCACTTTTCATTTTATAACGTCTTAAAAACATAACCAAAAACATCAATTTCTGCAGATACTTTAGGTAACAATTGAAATGTAAGTAACAGTAAGCAGAAGAAAATAACCTTTAAATAACACATTTCAAAATGAGTTTTTAAATGTATTTACATTTTGGAATCCAACATTTATTTTAGTGTTAAGCTGAAAAATGTAATACAGCTCAAGTTGCTCAAACTGCAACTCCCCAAACTAGACACGAGAGGGCACCACCAACGCACAAATAAGTAACAATTGTAACCATCTGACTGTGATTGTGAGATAAAAATAGAGCTGTTAAAGTAGTGATCTTCATGACAGGAAACAAAACCAAACAAAACTTCATCCCATTTGTGCACTATTTACCGAGAAACTGAATGGCAAAGTAGCAGGCTTCACTGAGCAGAGTCCACTGGATGATGACCTTTTCAGCCGTGTAGAGACCGTTCCACATAATAAGGGCAAGGCCTGGAGAGGAATATGATTAAAAGGATTTCATAGGTTAAAGGTTTGGAGGCATGGGAATGAAAAAATATGTGAAAACATGATCTATTTATGGCAGAAACTAAAAAAAAAATAAAAAAAAGATGTTGGCAGGTGCAAGAAACGTCCTTTATACTGCAGATGCATGCCAAAGCTACTATGTTTTAAAATGATACATTATGATGAGAGCTCATACTCAATTTATTCCCTTGCTACCCATCCTGAGGTCCATTTTTTAACTCTCCCTGACACAAACGATGGAGGCTATGGAAACAAGAAGGGATGGGCAGAGAAGGTGGGAGGGCTGATGGACTGCATCCTCTCCCTGCCAGGATCCATCTGTGTGGCAGATGAGCCCCCATCCCTCACCCCTGCTCCTGCACCTCGTCTTGTAAGACATTAGCCTCTCTCTTTGCTAATCCCTACAGCTCTGCTGACATTTGTGATAATGAAGCCAAACCTTCGACGAGCATTATGAAGCTTAAAGCTGATTCAGCCATGTCCTCCCGTGAAGTGTCAGGTTTAAGGGTTTCTACTTTGAAGAAAAAAGAAGTAATCCAAAAATCTGTATCAGTTCGGATTTCCCTCGGCTGATGAATTAGGTAGGAATCTTTAAGATTGCAGGACTGGAAAATTGAAAGGCTGACACATCTGAGTCAGGGTAAAAACATCACATTTTTTGCATATTCATTACTTAAAGACCCACTCCAATCATCTCCTGATCTATTATAAAAGCACCCCAAGAGGTCTTTTCATTATTATGATTCCATTTTTAGCCAAATAAAAAGAAACGGTCATTTTCTAACAAATCTAATAATTTTTCCAGAGCGGCAGTAATTCATGAATAAATTCGCCTCAGGGGGGCCAGAATACCTGCAAGTTTGTGAAAACCTTGTGAAGAATTACAGAAAACATTTGACTGCTGTCACTGCCAACAAAGGTTATATAACAAAGCATTGAGTTGAACTTTTGTTATTAACCAAATACTTATTTTCCACCTTAATTTACAAATAAGTTTTTTAAAAATCAGACAATGTGATTTTCTCTATTTTGTTTCTCATTTTGTCTCACAGCTGAGCTAAAACTATGATGAAAATTACAGGCCTCCCTCTCATCTTTTTATAAGGGAGAACTTGTACAATTGGTGGCTGACTAAATACTTTTTTGCCCTACTGTATATCCTCCATCATAAGAAAAATGTCACAACAAAAACACCCAGAAAAATATTCATTGGAGGGGGTTTTAAAAGATTTTGCCTCACCTTAGTTTTCCAATTTCCTCTAAAAAGCTGGAAGTATGTACTTAGCCAATTCTCACATCTAGTCTTTACATAGCAAAAACATGCATGTAAATCATCTGACATATACCTTTTCTCTCATTTCTCTTCTTTAAGTTTTCTGAAAGCATCATGTGGGGCGGAAGAGCATACATCCAATTTAGTTTCTGAATAATGCAGAACATGAAGGAGGGAATACTAAGCTGTATTTATTTACTAAGCTTTAAGGATACAAGCTGCAAGTTGTAGTGGAGTGTAGAAAGTTTTCTCCATGGAGTTCCCAGCCAACAAACACACATAAACAAGTCTGTTCTACCATATACCCCATTGAATTCCCACCAGATTTGGATCCGATAAAAAAGAAGCCAACAGAAACTGAGGCAACAGGAGAATTAGCTGTCAGATTTCTGGAGAATCCACTTCTGTGCTAACATTCCCCCTGCAGTTCTCAGTCCATTTTCCAAACTCGATCAGATTAAAACAGCCTCTGTTTGTGACAGGAGAGACTTTAAAAGGAGAAAGAGAGCTCTTTATGCCATGTCTCAATGAGTGTGCATGCACAAGTTTTTATGAGTGCATTAAAAGCCTATATCACATCAGAACACGTGCAGCTCAGCTGTGGATTCTTTTCTCTTTTTTTTTTTTTTTTTTAAATACACATGAAGACACCGAGTACCAACATGGTTGCAGCACAGTGAAAGCATTCAGCCATGCAGTCTACTGACTGAAGCCATGCACGACAGGACCATGAATAGCTTTTTGAGCGATTTATGCGAGTGTCCTTCCCCAGACGTACTCAGCAGTGCTCCTCCATAGAGACGAACGGAGATGCTGGTCGTGGAGAGCTCCTCCTCAAAAACAACCTCATATAGCTGGTTGGGAAACACCAGTGCCTGTGTGGGGAAACAAAAGCACAACACAGCTCTGTCATATCAGCACAGCAGCATTCTGTCCTCCAGAGAGGCTTCCGGTTTACACAGAAACACTGTGTGTGCACAGAAACACTGGGGACTTTGAGAATTTAGATGTTATGACTGACAAAGACAGAGCTGTCTCTCCAGATGACTATGGGTGATAAGCTGGAGTGGAATCCTGCTGTAATCCTGCAATCTCTAATGGCAAATAATATCAAATGCACAAAAAAGAAATATGAAGTGGGATTTTAAAGTTTACACTCACCATCAGAGCCATTACTGTGAAACCCACAGCTGAGATGAGGATCCACACTCTAAAAAGGAGAAATTAGATTATGTGCCACATCATACAGCAAACTTTGCAGGAAATTATACACAGATGACCTTACTGGGTTGTCCGTGTTAACAAAGAGCTGTTCTGATGTGCTGTCAGTGTGCAGCTGAAGCCTCACCTCAGCCCAACAGGCTCTCGCACCGCAAACTTCAGCTCGTTCCCGAGCATCTGGCTGATCTGTCAGCAAACAGAGCAAGAGGGGAGACAAAAACGAAAACCTGGGTTATGAGATGGTCAATGCTGACATGTTTATCAGACGAGAACCGTAGAGAAAACAGCCACCCCCCCAAAATATAAACCATGCTAAAGGGGATTTAAAAAAAAATAAAAATAAAAAACTCCTTATTAGAAAGAAGCCCATCAAGTGAAGCACGAGACAGGAAAAGAGGCTGACTAATATGTTAATTAAAGACTTTGCTCGTGCTCATCTCCCTAATGACCTCCTGACGGTTCTGAGTGTTTGTCAAAATAAGACATCTCACAGAACGCAACCTGAATATGCAACTAATATCAATATGCCAGAGGAAGAGTATTTTGTCACAAACTTACCCCCCCCCAGCACTCAAATACTATTTTTAAAACCTGCTTAATGAACAAAAGAGAAAAGAACTTAAAGAATTGTTGGAGCAGTCTGTCATCAGCTGTTCAAATAAAAAATATATTTTGTTACATTTCTTTTAACAATATTTGAAAATACACACAAAACTGCATTTAAAAAAAAAAAAAGCAGTTAAAATGAATGTTTTTCTCATTCTGGATCTTGACAATGAAGTTATGAACAGAGGGATTAGAGAACAAATTATTTTAAATTTAATATGTAAATAGAAAAAAAAGAAAAGCTAGAATTCCTAATCTGATACTGGAAATATTTTTGACAAAAAAAAATTAAAGGTTCAATTTAATTTTATTTTTATTTAATCGCACTCCTTCACCCACCTTAACGCAAAAAATGAGAAAAAATTCCAATCTTTGCCAGAGATTATTTTTAGGAAGTAAAATGTCACAGGAAAAGTTTAATCACTTCCTGGTAAGAGCAGTTCACAGGAAACCAGAATCTGTCATGGAGAGCTTTCCTGATTGATTCCCCAAAGAATGTCTTGAAAAACATTTAAACTCATTTGATTGAAGGCAACAAAATTATTCTATTAACAGTATTTTCCCCAGGGAACATAAACCTACTGGAAAAAAATATAACCTCAAATGATTTACTACAACTACTTAAACCAGTGAATAAATAAATAAATAAAAACAAGAGTCTGGTTTATTTTGGTCAAACCTTTCAGGCAGAAGCAACTCCCAAAAATTCCCTGTGCAAGACACACACTGCTTACAATAGACATCAAGAAGAAGATCTACCTCCAAACGGCAGCTTAATACTTTATATGGGACATGACAACGACAAAGAAAAATATCATTAATGATGATGAGCATAAATCCAGTGCACTGGAAGGTTTATGACACCAGCAGCTAATTTTGATGCGTTCACAGTCAGTGTTATCTTAACCTTCACTCCCCCATGCTTCATTAAAGAGATTTGAAAGTATTAAAAAAGTGAAAACAGTGAGAACATTTTATATGAATGAAATATAAAGAAAAAAATCTTTTAGACTTATAAATATTCGTCTATTCTTGATTGTTTAAGCTTATTGTTGAAGATTTCCAAAAAGAGAATCACCAAGGGGAAAAGAAGTTGAACCCTAGATTGACTGTCACTCCCCACACTGAAGCTGAAGTACTTGTTTATGAATCCTTCTGTAGCAGCTGTGATCACATGCTCAGGTGAATCAGCCTTCCTTTACCATGGTTCCAGGGGCTGTTTTTGACAGGAACACATAAATATTCATGGCTAGCATGACAAATGCTCGGTGGGAACTGAACGCTAACTGATGCCACAGGCTTGCTTTGGCTCTGAAGGAAAAACAGGAAAAGATGCTGCGCATACACAACGGCATTTTTAGACAGAAAAAAATCATGGAAAGTCAGCGACAGACATTGAGAAAGATGCATTTTCTGGATATTCAGCATTTCTGTCAGCTCGTGACAAAAATGCTCAGTTTTAGTGGCAACCCTGACCTCGGATGACCCAGACATTTAGATGGTGGCTTAAATGATCTGGTAAACCAGGACTGACCTGTGGCCTGCCCATGAAGATTATACAATTTTGTATTCCCACTTTAATTAAACACATTAAATGTTGAAGTAACTGGTAAAAATTCAAACCCCTTAAATTGTCAACTTAGAAATACATTAAGAAGCCATGACTGTTTGATAAAAATGTTTTTATCTTTTTTTCTGGACTTAAAAAAAAAAAAAGTGAAATTTCCTAGTAAACCCCCCCCAGGGCGGTAGTTAATTAACTCACCTGTTCAGCTTCCTATTTAAGTCCAGGTGTGCAGCCGTTCATTCTCTTTCTTACCGCAGCGCTGCATTCGTCGGCCCACCCTCCTCCCCGGCTTCCACCTGTGGGCTCCGTCGGGGTTTCTTACCCTAAAGTTTATGGAAGTTATCTCATGGAATTGTACGGAGCCTTATGCCAATCAAAGTTTGTGAATGCCAACTAAGATGTAAATTAAATATGTGAAAATAAATGTATTCTACTGCAAGAATTTGTCTGACTGAAACCCATATTCTTGTGTGGGGTTCTGTTGGTGATGATGCTTTTTAGGGGGCTACGGCTTAAAGCTGAAAACAGCGAATATGAATCAATTCTGCCGTTTCTGATGATGGAACGGACATATTAGCTAGCGGGGGAAAACTGATTTATGACTAATTCACGGCATTAGGAAACAAGATATTTTGTGTTAGCTCTGGAGACTGAAAATTAGATTCCATTGACAGAACAACTGAAATAAGACAAACTTTAGGAAAGTTGACTGCCTTTAAGGCCATATTTTAAGTTAATATTTAAGACTTTAAGAACCCACTACCTCTCTAAACACAGTTGATTTCTCTTTCAGGCTGGATAGTTTTCCACCTACATTGGCTGCAGAAAACAAGTTGATGAAACCTCAATTACCTTGGTTACAAAAAAAGCTAAGAAAATGTGCTTTAAGCTTATTCTAGGAATAAACCACTCTGACTGTGGATTAAATATTTTACCACCACCTGTCTTAGTTTTCTGACGTGTTAAAATATAATGAGAAATAACAACTCAGCTAAAACAAATCAACCAAAAAATACAAACCTATTATCAATGTAAATTGTTATTATTAAAAGCCAAATAGCCAAAATGGAGGAATAAAGGGGGGCTGCCTGTGGTTGCAGGCCCCTGGTCTAGATCAATGTGCAGGTGTCAGAAACTAAACAAGCAGAGCGAGACCCATTCAGTCTGCTTCCAAAACGGACTCTGGCACGGTTCCCCTACTGTGTAATAATGAACAGACTCCAATCTGATCCAAAATTAACAAGTTATCATAAAAAGGTAGTAATGTAAAAATAAATACATAAATAAAATTCATTTAAATGAAATGGACAAAATACATATTTTAAACAACTTCTCAAATATTTAGAAATTTGAAATTGTAAAAAGGGAGCAATATGCCAACATCATCAATACCCAGCACGTCATGACTGTATTTTCAAAGTTGTGTTTTCCCGCTCTTCTGATTTCTGGCCAATGGGAGCAGCAACCATCCCGCGCAGGCTTATGCTTACAAATTAGGGCAGTTGCAAAAAGTGCAATGAGAATTTTAACTGAAAAGAAGAGAAATAGGTCTGTCCTGGACCAAAGAAGCAGACCAACCTACTCCCCTGAATGAATGCACTCTTAAAAAGACAGGAAACAGGAAAAAAGGATTGTGCAAGCAGGACTTGGACAAATATTACTTCGACTCTAGGAGAAAAGGAGAACAGCACAAATAATAAACTGGACAGTTGACACAGAAAGCACACCAAAGAAATTCATTCCTAAACCTTTTTGTACCTTCAATAAATCCAGCAAGATGGTGCACAAAATATGACAGACTGTTGTGGTGAATACAGCCGTCCCTACAGCAGGAAACATTGGCAGTTTGAATGTTATTAACATATATTCATCTATTCAACAATTACCCTGAAGATTTTGAAAACAAAAGGCTTAAACAGAATTTAACAGATGCACTGGCAAAGGTAAAAAATACAAGTGACTCCTTTAGTTCTATGGTTCGCAGTAGGAACAATGTTCTCATCAGTAAAGTGAGGCAGGAAGAGACGCTCAGCAGACAGCAGAAACGTTTCCCCCCTTTGTTTACATGGATCATCAGGATAAAGGTAAACCGCTTCCTCTGCACGCCAACCTATGAAGCAAACTTTACTTCTCACGTCCTTCTTTCGGCAACAGAGAAGAAAAAGAAAATATTAAGGCAAATCAGGAAGAGATTACTCAAATAAGGTTAATATCAATCTTAAATAATGGTGAAAACATTGCATGCTACTCTCCATTGGTGCTTTATTACATAAAATGGACGTGGACACTTTTTTGTAAACAATGTAACTATCCTCATCTAGGGTAGTAGAGCATTGAGCATTTCTCGTCTCCATGGGTACAGCATTAGAAAGATTTAGGTGACAGATGCCTGGGTTAGGCTTTGTGCTAAAACATTGAGAGAGAAAACAAACACTTTGAGAGGGCTGAGAAAAAGGGGGCTGACATCTCATCACAAGTTATCAGCCACCACCCTACCGTATGCCTTCTGCCTTCTGTCTGTTCCCTTTCCTCGTGTGCCTGATTAATATTTCAGTGAGGAACTGCCTTGTGTTCCTTTGCTCGCTGCAATGCAATCTCAAAAAAAAAGAAAAAAAAATCTATACCAAGATGAGTCAGGGAAATTGCGATTTAAATCTCCTGCTGTTGTTCCTAATAATCATTAATAGGACTTTCTTTGGCCTTTTTCTTGAATGTGTGCAGTATTTTCTGCATTTACTCATGATATTTATGTACAAAGACAGATGAAGAAAGATTATTTTGAATGAAAAGACAAAGACAGGCAGTCCCAGATAGCTGTCAGTCACATCTCAGTGGAGATGGAGGATTTTATGAGAGCATATACTCTAGATTCACTGAAAGCTGAAGCACCAAACGTACACTAATAATATGAGCTAATTATTTTCCCACTGTGGCTTTGAAAAAAAAATCAATACCATCTTCAATGGCTAATAAATGCATGTGTATTTTAGTGAGGTTTGTTTCATCCTTTGACAAATAACAATTTCCCTTAAAATACTTCGATCGTTTATAACCAAGCAGCTGGTTGCACTAATCCACTCTCCTTTGCAGTCTTTTGTTGATTACTGCCCACATAGAAAAAGATGACTGATTTTCATTCAATCTGACCTTTGAGCGGTGCACTTCCCCATCATCATCCTCGCCACCAACACCGAGGATCTTGCGGCTCTTCAGACGGCTTATCAAGTCTGTCTGACTGTGCTTCTTCATCAGCGGAGGCTGAGGTTTGGACGCCATGGTGCAAACCTGAACAAGAGGGGAAAAAAAATGACCCATGAAATGCATTACTGAGAAGATAAAATAATCAATAAACAAGTTACAATGATGAAAAATAGAAACGGAGGGAGACATTTCAATTTCCAGAAGCTATTTACACAGAAAGTCATAGATGAAGCTCATTTTCTTGCAGTATCTTTTAAGACAACAGAAGAGCCAGACATCGAGTAAGACAGAGGTATCCAAAAAACTACAAGTGACTCCCTTAATGTATTTATTTATGTTGCCCAGCTTCATATTTCAGCTCCTATAAACGCAGGCAACCCTGTCGGGCCGAGTGAAAGCAGGACACAGGTGCCTGCTCACACATGGATCTTCCTTTCAGCAGCAGCAGCCACAGAAGAATTTTGCTGCAACCTCAGTTCAACTCCAGGTTTCCACCAACTTGATGGGACTACCTGTTTGATCAATTTAACGGAAATCTCCAAAATAGAGATGATGCAAGAACACACCATGTTCTATACAGTAATCAGAACAATGAGGTAAACAAAGAACTCTTGATCCATTTATCATGGACTGTATTTCATTTTCCAAACATTTCAAATGTTGTTAAAATCAGATCTAAGACACTGAATTTCCTTTGTGACTTTCCTCTGTGCTGTATGAGGCTATTTTCACTGAATGCGTAAAAACAATGTTTTGTTTCTGGTGTTACCCTTTGAAAATCTGACAGATTCTAAGGCTGTTGTGCCAACTTCCATGCATTTCTTATCAAACTAAAGCAGACACCTGACCGTAGTGAAGCAGCGTAAACACTTATAAAGCTGAGCTTCTGGTACTTTGATTTGCTGGGTGTAGTTTCCAGCAGGTGGTGTAGTATAACGACATCTGGTAGGATTTAATAAAGCTGCACTAACAATCCTTTTAATCCATACTGCAATTGACAAGAGAATTGAGTATCTGAGCAATGGAATTTGAGTGAAAGTCTTTTAGGAATGTAAACTCACTTTTGTTTATTATAACTTTTTGCTTTTTTAAGTTTAAACAAGCTCCCACAACGATATTAACTCCAATGAACAATCCAACTTTTCATAGTTTTTTGGCTTAAATAAAAGATTTTGATTGTGTTCAAATTATTTCAATCCACTCTATAGGTTTATTCGTTTTTCCGAAATCTTTTTTTTTTTTTAGGAGTTTTCCTTACTGCGTAGGAGGGTCTAAGGGTAGAGATGTCCAGTTTGGTCTAGTTAGTTCAGTTTAGAATTTTTCTATTGTCATATTCATAATCCTTTTTATTTTATGTCTTACCCTACATTTATCTGCACAAAGCTCATCGAGACGACTGTTGTGATTTTGGGCTATACAAATAAAATTGAATTGAATTGAATATGTTTTCAGTCTATTTTCAGTTATTGTCAAGCTTACACTCAAAACGGCTTTGTATGAAATAAATTGTCTCTCTGTGTTATGCATGCTGAAACAAAACAAGCATATTTGCATATGAAAGGACTAATTTGTCTTCACATTAATTGCAATAAAGCTTTGTCTCACACTGCTAAAGCACCGCATGCGCAGAACCACTGACAGCGCTTCATGGGGTCAGTGTCAGCGCTGTTCGACCTACGTTTAGGAACCTGCAACCGGCAATTTTGTGGGACAATCTGCATATTACAACAATCAACATGCTGAAAAGTAAAACCACAATGGATTACTTCCACAGCAGTCCAGCTGGCAGCGCCTGTGCAGTGAGGCTAAAGGTTTGTAATTGAAGCCCCACCCTTATAGGTTCACACTGCTGCACAACCAAAAGTAAAAACATGTTCAAGACCAGGTCTTTTTTTGTTTTTACAGAGGTCAGGGCTAAACAAGTTTAACATTAAAAGGTCAATCTTTCTTTACACCTGCTCTCATTTCAAGCAACATCCACCCCATTAATCTCGGATTTAGACCATGATATGGGACTATAATGTCCAACTGTTTCAGAGTTGAGGAAGTGTTTTTATACCTCAAATGACTGATTTTTATTGGTTGCCCAACTGAGAAATGAGGTCGCATAAGCTCTCTCTAACATGGAGGGCAAATTTAACGACAACTTTGTGGGTTGAATTTATCAAAAGACCCACTCCAATAAAAATCGTGTTTTTGGATTTCCTCTAACATGTTCTTGTAGCATGTATCTCTCTATGGAGGGCATATATAAACGAATTTAAGATTAAAAATGCATTTCTGAGTGTTTCTACATCAAAATAGGGATGAATAGTGAAAAACTGTCATTTGAAACAGCTCTCACTTGTGACGGAGCAACTGAAATGGGCGGGCCAAAGTGACCATGCTACGGTCCATTCTGATGCATCCACTTGCAGACAAATAGATGCATGCATGTCTTCACTATTTTTGTCCAAACTGGCATCTGGATCAAAACTGTACCGCTCAAATATTGGTTGCCCTTTTTGTTGCACAAGTAATGTTTGAATGAGGTTGTGAGGGGCTGTAAGCTAGAGGGAGAGAGTGTAAACAAAGGGATGATGGGATATGAGCGGAGGTTTGCTTCAGTGCAAACAGTCCTACTCACAACTCTGAAGCGGTTTTCTGATGAATTACTGCCGCCCTGCAAAAACTATGTCCTAGTAAAAAACTGTTTAATTTTGCCTAATACTGGCATTATTATATTTAAAAGACCACTGTTTTTTAAAGACCACACTTTTATAATAGATAAAAATATGATTGGAGTGGGACTTTATCACATTTTGATGATTCTAACTTACTTAAACACCAAAGTCACCTTTTGATCATTTTGAAGGACTTTTCAGTAACATTTGATCGATTCTTGTTCAGCACTAGATTGTTTTTGCATAGAAAGTGTAATACTTTAGCTTTGGGCCTTCAAGTACAGCCCAAACTCTTCTGGTACCAGTATGTTTTAGACTCCTAACAATATGCCTTAAAATACTGTCAAAATATTTCTGAAATATAAAAAAACAACAACAAAAAAACAAAACACACTTCTTTATTGATTTGTTCAATGATAATGGCTCTATAGATGCTCGTTTAATGAATTGTAGTTGTCAATTCAATAAGCAACAATAGTCAAATCAAGGTTTTAATCGTTCCCTTATTTTAGTGAATAGTAAAAGATGGCACACTTGTGGAAGCACACAGTCAGCCAAAAGAAAAGTCTTGAATTGATGGCTACTCACTGGGCTGGTCTCAGGGGAGACAAAAATGAGGAGACTTATTGAACTTCTCTGCCAAGGATGAGAACATCATCTCTAATTGGGAGCTTTTCCTACAGAAAACACCCGAGTTTATGATAATGGGCAGTTAGTATAAACCAACAATTAATTTTCTCTGACAATACTAAAAAAGAGAGACACGAAAACATTACAGCTGCTTGATTTCAAATAACTTTTCATTATACAGCATTTGATTTTCAATTATTTCTATTAAATGTAACAAACACATTCAGTGATAGAGAAAAGATTAATGATAAAGGAATGTGTGATATATTCCATTCTATTGCCAAAAAAACACTGAAAAAGTACTGTCATTTTTATATCTGAGTTAAACTAATGTAAAGCATTTCCTGAAATGCAACTCAAGTGCATTTAATTAGCAAAAGCTAAAAAAATACTTGTATCGTTAGTTCATTTGAAATGAGTAAAAGTGTATTTTGCTTTGCTTAAATATTATGCTTTAAAACTGTTGACAAAACAATGAACTTCAAGTTGTTCTTTATGTTAAAACCTTGTTAGGCTACATATTTGTTTAATGAGACACATCATCTATAAATTAGGCAAAAATCAAAAATAACTGCAGCTGAAAATCAGTAGAAATAAATAAAATTATCTCATTATAAATAATGTTGATCGAGTCCATATATCTCATGCATGCTGAAATGCCATCGCATGTCCCCACTGGTGCTCCTCGACTTGGAATTCTACTGTGATACAGTTGCCTAGCAACTGCCAATGGACATCACTTCCTAAATGGAAACACCTTTCATGACTGAAACCAACTTTGACTGTGAACCTTCTTTGGAAGCTGATTTTTTTGCTTTTTTGTCGGCATTATGGGTGGTTGGCATTACAGTCCCATGTGAGAGAAGAGCTCTAAATTATGCCACAGAATGAGGCACTTGCATTTTTTTCTTTTCACAGATACAAAATTTAAGTAAGGACTCATTTTAAAGTCACAAAGTGTTGGTTGATGTAACTATATTACTTGTGATATAGAACATATGTCCCATTAGGTGAACAGAGGAATACTTTTAGTAAACATTGCAGTAATCCACTATGCCTAATATAAATGCCAAGATGTAAAACAGACTGCACAGGCTTTGTTTGGAACAGAACATGTGCTACAGCTTTGAAAAGCTGCTAAACACAGGAGGGTATCGTTGGAAAGGTGCAACCTTTAAAAGCTCCCTAGTAAGAGACTAAAAAGATGGTCTGCAAAAAATAATTGTATCACAGGAACAAAGCAGTGAGTGGGTGAGGAGGAACAACTGTGCTCAAAAGTGGTGTTAAAATTAAGACAGAAAATCAACACATTTTTTCTTTACACAGGAAGAACAGAAGACACAGCTTAGCTTAACAGTCTATCTCACCTCACTATTGAGTCTTGGATTTCCAACAATGCCATATGGTCTCCAGAAGAGAAAAGTAAGGAAAGGAATATTTCCTCTAAGAAACAGGGTTTTAATTTCAGGCTCCTACTCAAGCTATAAAATCACTTTCACTTTCCTAGATAAAACTCACTGTCATCACCAATACTGAAACTGCAACACTGCAATCTAACTGAGGAGAAGAAGTCAGAAAAGTCCAGTCTGTTCTGCTGAAAATGGATAATATACAGTGGGGAAAAAAAGTATTTAGTCAACCACCAATTGTGCAAGTTCTTACACTTAAAAAGATGAGAGAGCCCTGTAATTTTCATCATAGGTATACCTCAACTATGAGAGACAAAATAAGAAAAAAAAATCCAGATAATCACATTGTCTGACTTTCATATAAAAACACACCTGTCCACAACCTCAAACACACTCCGCACTCCAAACTCCACTGTGGCCAAGACCAAAGAGCTGTCTGAGGACACCAGAAACAAAATTGCTGATCTGGCACAGACTGGGAAGACTGAACCTGCAATAGGTAAGCATTCTGGGATTAAGACATCAACTGTGGGAGCAATTATTAGGAAATGGAAGACATACAAGACCACCTATAATCTACCTCGATCTGGGGCTATGGGTTTCACAATCTCAACGACAGTTTAGATGTATGATTCTTTCAAGTCCATGGCAAATATACTTTTTTTAAGTGATAAATGTCTATGCCACCAGAAATATGTTTCTTGCCATCATGCATATTTCCTTTTTTGCTCTTCAGACCTCAAACTTACATTTCTGCATTATTCTGTGTTGTATTTTTGCCACATAAATAGTATATATGACTTTTGTAATAAAAACTAGTGGTGCTTCAATCTATTGCATGGCGCTAATATCAAGTAGATATTCCTTTTACTTTGATCAGCATCTTCTTTAAACTCTGATGAAAAAAAGAGCTATTGAGGAGCACTTTTGCTCTGTGTGCATGCCCCGCTGGGCATGTAACAGATGTGCAGTGGAACCAAGTGTTCTTCTCTTGCCAAGACTCGTGAGATCACGACTTTACCCAGAGGAAAAGAAGGAGCCCCCCACATGACGTTTTATTATTTGAGAAACTGACAGAATTCTTCCTTTTCTTAACGCATTTTTCTTTATCTCAGACAAAAAGCCTTCCTGTCTTCATTTGGAGCGCATCAAGCATGTTTGTGCATAGAAATAGATATTTGCCACAGTCTCCCATTAGGCATTGTTTTTAAGCACAAAGCAGATTTACCAGGAAGAACTTATTAATTTTTCAGGACTTTTACATTTATGCAATCAGTAAGACAAGGTCAACTTTTGCAATTCCCTATTTTCTAGTTCATCTGATTTTGAATCTGTTTAGTCCAATATATCACAGGTATTTCTCTTTTAAATCTCACATCAACTAGATGTGAATAATAAAGAAGGTGTCTTTGCATTACACAGAGAATCTGCCATACACGAATGCAAGTTCTAAAATGTATGACCCACACCTATGGGGACGCAAGAGTAAAACCAAGAAAAAGAGAGTTGCACTTCACAGTAGCTCCACCAGGATTGCTAACCCTTTTTCCAAAGATCAGCTTAAAATGATAATCAAAGAACCTCTACTGGCTACTTTATGGTTAGATTTTGGTAATACTTTTCTCTCCAATCACTGTCAATTCAAGTTTCAGACAAAAAGAATTAGGAACATCTTATAAGTCAGAAAATGTTAGTATCTATCTTTAGCACAGGTCTAATGAATAATAGAAAAATGGAATAAAGTATGGAAATTACAGCTCATCTATCAGGCATTCACATTTACATAGCTTTTGAGCAAGAAAAAAATCCAATTAGGAAAAACTCAGAACATTTCAAGAACACTGATTGCTACTGCACAGTGGAGGAAATGTTTCAATCTTTGAGTGTGCGTTTTCACACACACCGATGACAAAATACCTGTAAAGAGATCAGCTGTGAATGCTCTCAGAAAAGCTGCACATGCAGATTTGAAAAAGACAGAGATCAAGCAGAGATTGAGCGTGGCAGCGAACATCTCTAAAATAGGAAGACGCAGTTTAGAAGTTACTGCAAATAGATATCTATCCACCCTTGTAAAGGCTTCTAGTTCTGTTTTTCTGTCATACTTTGCATTTCTATATCAACAAAGATCTTAAAGTTCACCTTCATCAACATAAACAGGCTCAGTCAGTGGTAACTTTTATTTCAGGGGTATTTATTTGTTCAGGTCACGATGGCTGAGCAGTCTGAAACATATGTCAAAAGTTTTGTTAGCCATGTTATGACAGCCATCCAGTTTCCTGTCCATTTGCACCATCTCTAAAACACAGCTTTTTTTTTTTCCTTTTCTTTCAGAAACCACCAAAAGCCAACACTAGTTCTGACAATAACTCAGAGTTCCTGGTGTTTTACAGAATTCTTCCCACTGACAACTGCTAGCTTACAGCAGAAGTGCTCAAAGCTAAAGAAAAACCATAGCAGTTAAAATGACAGCAGTTCAGAGTTCTTCATCATCTAAGACAGCAATGGTCTTCTACGGTAAACAAACACCCAAACCCAGCCTGTATTCAATTATTTGATGGTGAGGACTGCCCAAGAGTGTAAAGCTATACTAATACATATATTTATACAAATACATACATACATGTGGGGCAGCTGTGGGGCAGCGGTAGGGCGGTCAACCCACTATCGTAATATTGTAGGTTCGATTCCCGCCTTGCACGCCCATGTGTCGAAGTGTCCTTGGGCAAGACACTGAACTCCACCCTGCCCCTGGTGGGAGGTTGGCGCCAGTGTTCGGCAGCGGAGCCGCCATCAGTGTGTGAATGTGTGTGTGCATGGGTGAATGGGACTGTGACTGTAAAGCGCTTTGGGTCTTCGAAAGAAGGTAGAAATAAGTATACGCCATTTACCATACATATATATACATACATACATATATAAAAAATGTTTTACTTTGTTTTTCTCTTTTTAGGTGCAACCGAACAAAACTTCAACAGGAATAACCATTTATTTGAAAATGAACGGCCATCTTGTTTTGCTGTTAAATCAGGTTTTACTCAATTATTTAAAGAAGTTTTGAGTCATTTTTAGAGTCAGTTTAATTTGTAGTTTTATTCCTATTTCATGGAAGCAAAGACTTCAATCAGAATGTTGGAAGAAATCCAAGTCAACTAGGTAAAAGTGTAATTTTTAGAAAAAACAGATTTAGGCTTTTATCATTAAAACGTGCAATGGTTACAAAAGAAGAAAAAAAACTCCCCCACCACAATTTAAGTCAAGACAGGGCATTAGCAGCACACGACAGGTCACTTGTGTTGTGTGAATGGAAAAATTGATCTTGTTGATATACAAAGCCATCAAAGGTGCTAAAACGTGGACATCTGAAGTCACCCGAACCAATCTGCCAATCAGATGGACTTGGGTTAGAGCATATGACAGACAGGGATCAGTCATGTAGAAAAAAACAGAGGAACACATGGACATAGAAAACAAGGTCTAACAGTTGTGTTGAACAATGGACAACAAAGATAGTATAGTCTTCCCCTGACACGAAGCAAGCCACCAATGCACACAGTAGAAAATCTTGGCTTTGCAACACAAAGAGGATCTTTATTAAACAGTTAATTCAGTGAAATCTGCTTCTCACTTCTCATCAACTGATCAATTGATGCAGTGCAGCGACAGAAAACAAAAGTCTCATCAACTGCAGTGAGACAGCATGGAATTAAAATGGAAGTAGGACTAGAATGAACAAATTACATAGACTTTATAACGATAAGAAAAAAGCTGAAGATAACAAGGGCTTTGAAAAACAGACAGAGGATCAAACAGAAAACTTAAATATCATAAATCAAGTATCTTAAAAGACCTCAAACAACTGGAAGATTAACACTCGTAATTTCAGATAAATAGCGCTTTTCTTGTAGAAAATGATGGTACGTCTCATGCTGGAGAATCAGAAACTCAGGGCAAGATTTTCACTTCACTATATGCCTGACAACACTGCAGCAAATCCCACCCTATTTAAGATAACCAAAAAGTTTTTTTTCTAATAAATAAACTGTCAAGAGTCTTACAGAATAAAGCCAAGACTCAGCTTTTTTTTTTTTTTTTTTTACACAGAAATCAAGCAAACAACAGTGATCCAAAAGTAGTAGTAAACTCCTCCTTTCTCAGTGGATTATAGGGTTGAGCAATACAGATTAAGATGTTAGATAATCTACACACAGATTGAACGAAGATGACAATTGCAGAGATTTGGAGTTTGCCTAATCTTCAAATATTGCATAATTTTTCTGCAAGAGGGATGTACGGTCTTGTTTTGGTATTCCTTGATCGGTGACTCCAAACCTTTGAATAAGTTTCAACATGGGAATAGGAAGGGTAATGAGAAGCTTCTTACCGAATGTAAATAAAATTGTTGTGCTAAACGTTTTGATGTTTTTTTTTATTTTGATCTTTTTAATTTTGTGGATTATTTATTCTATAATTCTTTATATATATAATGAATGTAAATAAATAAATGCTGGAGTTTTCCTTTCTTCATTCAGCTGCAAAGAAAAATTATGCATAAATTGAAAAAAATAACAAGTAACATTGCAGACTCCCTATCTTGACAAAGAGCAGTCTTATTTCTCCACATCGCAATTATTTTAGCGTGATATTTTACAATCTTTCAATGGTGGTGTTTTTTTATTTGTTTTATTACTTGATATTTTTTTATGCAGCAACTTTGTATATACAATACAGTATCCAAATGCAATAACAGGCATAAACAAATTAAATCAGAAATGGAAATGTATTTCTGTTGTTGCAAGACACGGGTAAACCTAAACTTGCAGCAAAGAGCAAAGGAAAGCTGTCTAAACATCTTTAAACTGACAAAAAAATTTCCAAACTTGGGGGTGGGGGGGTCAGCTTGCGATGCTACTTTGGGCCCCTACCCTCTTGGTTTTTATTGCACCTTAGACATGTAGGACCCTTGGTGGTGGTGGTGGTGGTGGTGGTGGGGTGCTTGGACAACACTGCCAGCAAAAAGGAGATGTCCTCTCAGTGCCCTACCCACCAATTTTAACTGAACCCTTTACCCCACAACAATATACTCTCCAAAACACACACACACACACAAACACACACCACACAAGGAATCTGGGACCTCTGATCTTCTGTCCCCTACTCCATCCCTGATGGGGGTACCAAGCCCCTTGGCAACGGCGGCCATGTCCCTTGGGTGCTGGCTTCCTGGGCCCGGCACAGGCCCTTCTCCACGCAGGAAAAGGAATCCCTGAGTTCTCTGGCAAGAACATGAGCTGGGGATCACATCACATTTGAGCCTGGGGGTGTCAGTGTCCCTGTGGTGCGGGTTCAGGTCCTTGCCCTCGAGTGCTGGCCCTCCCCAAAATTCCAACAGTGGGTGAGCCTGGTCAGGCTATGTTTAAACTTCTCTTGGGCGTCCTCCTCCTGGGCGGCCTCTGCCTTGCACTCTCCTGGACCTCCTGTGGGGTGGAGGGGTGGCTGCCAGGAGCATGGGCTGGGTCTTCCTTGAGGGGCCCTGGCTCATGCCTGGGGTTGGGGTGGAGGGGGATGCTCAGAACTCCTGGGTGGTGGTGGGCTGTTTGTCTGGGGCTGGGGGTGTCTGTCTGGGGTTTTTCTGGCTAGGCTAGAGTTGTACTCTTTGGTCTTTGTTATTGGGGGCTCCTGTGGTGGTCCTGCTGGTCCTGGTCTGGTTGATAGACGTGATTGCGTGTTAGCTCACCTTTGCACAAATGTATGCGTGACTGAATGAAATGCCTTTTTTTTTTAAAGATATGGACCTTCAAGAAGTTTGGCAATGCTTTTAGATGGGAATACAGTCCCTGACAAAAGTCTTGTCGCTTATCCATTTTGTAGAAACAAAAGCATATAACCTCACTTTTAATGAATCCATTGGTTTTAGAAATGTCTCATATGAAAGCTAAAACCCTCCCAAATTATGTTCAATATAGTAAAATAAAATTGCTTCACTGAAGAAAGATTGATCATTTAATGAACACAGAAAGGTCACATTTTGGCAAGACAAAAGTTTTTTTGCCTTGTCATATGATGCACCCAATCCTAGATTACAGCCTCACCTGTGATCAATTACTGATCAATCAATTAGTGGGTGTGTATAAAAAGAATCCCAGCACACCAGGCCTTCACATCAACTGCAACTTTACCTCTGACAACATGCCTAAGATTCACCCTGAGACCAAAGCGTTGATTATCAAGAGGCTGAAGACCAGATCCACTGCTGAGGTGGCTGACACCTTCAATGTGTCTCAGCGTCAAGTACAAAGAATAAGAAAAAGATTTGAAGAGACTGGAGATGTTTTTGACAAGCCCAGGTCCGGCAGACCCCGCAAGACAACTGCTCTGGAGGACCGTTTGTTGGTTCGAAAATCCAAGGCCAGCCCCTTTTCCACTGCAGCAGAGCTCCACCAGGCCTGGTCACCTCAAGTCCCTGTGTCAACCAGAACAGTTTGTAGAATTCTGTCTCGAAATGGCCTCCATGGTCGAATCAGTGCCCAGAAACCAGTACTAAACAAATGGCAATTGAAAAAACGTGTGGCATTTGCCAAGGCCCACAGCCTGCTAAAAGGATGGACGGTGGAAAAGTGGCAGAAGGTGGATTTCTCATATGAGTCTTCAGTTGAATTACATCACAGCCGCTGCAAATATTGCAGGAAACCAACTAGAGCCTGCATGGACCCAAGATTCACCCAGAAAACAGTTAAGTTTGGTGGCAGAAAAATCATGGTTACATCCAGTATGGGGGTGTGCGAAACATTTGCAGGGTGGAAGGCAATATCAATAGCCTAAAATATCAAGAAGTATTAGCTACCTCTTACATTCCCAACCATTAAAGGGGTCAAATTCTGCAGCAGGATGGTGCTCCATCGCATACTTCCATCTCTACATCAAAGTTCCTCAAGGCGAAGAAGATCAAGGTGCTCCAGGACTGGCCAGTCCAGTCACCAGACATGAACATCATTGAGCATGTCTGGGGTAGAATGAAAGAGGAAGCATGGAAGACGAAACCAAAGAATCTTGATGAACTCTGGGAGGCATGGAAGACTGCTTTCTTTGCTATTTGCTAATAGTATGAATCATTGTCAAACCGCATGGATGCTGTCCTTCAAGCTCATGGAGGTCATACAAGATATTAAATATGGATCTCACAGTAGCACTACTTAATTCACTGAGGTTATGCAACATATTTTTGTTTTTGAAGTAAATTATTTGCTAAATTTTCACATTATTCTCTGTAGGCGACAAAACTTTTGTCTTGCCAAAATGTGACCTTTCTGTGTTCATTAAATGATCAATTTTTCCTCAGTGAAGCAATTTTATTTTACTATATTGAACATAATTTGGGAGGGTTTTAGCTTTCATATGAGACATTTCTAAAACCAATGGATTCATTAAAAGTGAGGTTATACGCTTTTGTTTCTACAAAAAGGATAAGCGACAAGACTTTTGTCAGGGACTGTACATGGCATGTGCAAAGAGGTTTTGCTCCAGCCAAAAGTCCTACTGGGCATGTTTTAGAAGAGCAACACCAAACACTGTCCATCGTGCAGGACTCATGGAATCTTGAAAAAACAAGCAAAGCTACATTTGGTAACTTATTTACAGAAGACAAGAAGATTCTCTAATTCTTAATCTTTTCATTTTTACTCACAAAAGGTCTCCTGTCCAATTCATTTATTTAAACTGAATCAACTTGTTTACAATTTTAAAGTTTTAAGTCGCCACAGAGTTATTTCCACAAGAATAAGGCGGAGGATTTTACACTGATGCTCTTCCGGACATAATCAGATCTTTGAATCTGCACTCCAACCAGCAACTTTCTGATTACAAGTCCAGTGCAGTGCCTTCCATACTTTGGGGGTCTATAATTCAACTCTAGCAGAGTGACAAAATAAACTATTTTAATGTTGAGTGCACCCACGAGCAGTGCTGGTTTCGGGACACCCCAGAAACAAGCACCTCCAGTAGCTACACTCATGCACTAGAGTGAGTTCTATTCATGGCTGCTTAAGCTGCACCCTGCAACTGCACCACACCAGTACTCTGTGTGAATGAGTCTTTTTGCTTCCATATATGTACACAACGAGCAGAATAAGTGTCCTAGTGCATACTTTTAAAGATCACGTCTAAAAGTGTATGAACTAAACTACAGAAAATGTTCACAAACTAGAAGGAGGTTTGAGCAGTACGGACCATCCGTTGTTCTCAGGAAGTAACCCAAATACTGCAGAGGGGGGTTCCTATACATTTTATAGATATATTGCATCATAAAGCTTTAGAAATACTCTAACACAAATATTTAAGCTTATGGTCTCCTTCAATAAGATCTGTTTGGCATTTTGAATCCTAAATTAATCTTGCACAAAAAAAAAAAAAGAAAAATACAGGAAATGCCACAAGAGCAAGGCTTTTAAGGTCACCATTTCCACAAGCCTGTAATGTAATTAAGAAGTGGGACTTGAAAGGGATAGCAGAGGGCAATCGAAGTTCTGGAAGACTGAATACTTTCAGAGGGAAATGTTTATAAGATCCCTTGAGAAGTAAATCAAAGCTGTGAGTGACTGGATAGGACCTTTGGGTAAAAAAAGAAATACATAAATAGAAAACAGAGTCTGGATTTGGAAAACCTTCTTAGTATATGATATAAAAATCTTGATTAAAAAGACAATGTTATATGATGGCTAGGGCATTTAAAAAAATTGTTTGAGAATAAATAGACAAATCGAAATCACTGTAGTGAAATTGGAAATTGATCAACATTAAATCTGCATTTTGGAACTGATTTAGACAAAAATCTCCGATTTTATTTTTTTTAATTCGATTTCCGATATTTTCCCGATTTTTTCCCCCCCTTACTTAAGGAAAGCAATAAGTACAAACGGCAGACAACTTAAAGCAAATGTTGCTTTTATTTAATCAAATGCAAGACAAATGTAACTCCCATTTCTGGTATGAATAATAAATAAATGGAATCAAAGTTAAAGTTAAGTATACAATTTTTCTTTTTCTCACTCCCTTTTGGACTTGTGTTTATATAATTTTGTTGTGTTTTATATAATTTTTTCTTGTTTTATATAATTTTTGTCTTGTTTTTGTCTTATTTTGTTATCCTACTCTTGTTTTCACTTGTCCAAAATGAAAAGTTTACTTTCTTACTTCAAGTCCCAGCTGTGTTTTAAGTCACACTTTATAGTCTAGACTAAAATGCGACAAACATTCACCTGAGAGTAGCAGCATTTTCTAAAAAGTTACCAATACAGCTCATATCTGGGTCTAAAGTTTTAAATAAATTAATAAACCCCGTCTTGATGATGAAGCAGCAGGAGTCGCGGTTACCCCCCCCCCCCCCGAAAACAAAATCCTACGGTGGCCGCGTCGCAAATGAATACCTGTACAAGTAATAATTACAACGCAGTATCTTTATTAACAAATAGTAAAAGATAACTATCTAACTAATGAACTAACTATACAGGCGTTGTAGAATGAGTATGTGTGTCAGGTCGCGTGTGTGTTAGGGCGCGTGCATGTGTAAGAAGACTGAGCGCGTGCCACGCGACCGCGCGTGAGAGCCTTCGACTCCGATGGGCTCCTTTAGGTAAATGTTGCAGCGTGGGGGGGGGGCTCTTCCTCTACGTCTGTGACAGTAAAGCCACACCCGTTCCACACAACAGATGAGTTCATTTCTTTCTTGGGAACAAACTGCCCACTCTCACCGGTAGCCATGCTGTCGCGTGCTGTTTCGTGTGTTGTTTGTCGCGTGCCATGTGAAACTAACGCTACGGAAGCTCTGATCAACATTAAATCTGCATTTTGGAACTGATTTAGACATCTGAGAGCAAATTTGGGTAATTTATCTTCCAGTGGCCATTCACTCACCAAAGTCTTTGTTTAAAATAAAACCTACAGCATCAGCAAGACAGGAGAAAAATCCTTACGACAAAAAAAACACAATAAAAGCCTATTGTTTGATGAAACAGTTTATTTTTACACTATGCAACACTTAGCTCACATTGAGCAAGGATTGAGGAGAGGCTGCAAAGGTATTAAGTTTAAGAGGCCTCCCAGCTGTTGTGTGGTGTGTCTATCTCTGGAAGCATCTTGACCCAGCAGGCTCACTGAGAAGCCTACGCAGCAGCACCAAAGATGCTGTGAGGTAGAACAGAGCTGACACTTTGCACACACGCACAGCTGGGAGGTAAACAATCTCTTAAGCAGCGAAACCACCACAAGTCATCAGGGATTTAGCACAAAGAAAGAAGAAACAAAAGACTTAGCTCCCACCTTTATCTGCAGTTAAACAATAGTGGCACGTTCATACCTCTTTGCCTGGATGACAGGACAAATAACAAACCAGAAATTATTATTACTTGCACGTACATATTGTATTTACTTTGCCTATTTCCAAATGCTGCAGCAGCACTTCATCACAATAATATGGTATACAACTGCTTCAGACTCCTAATAAAGCAGCAGCCAAATGTTAGGCAGCATTGGATGTGACTGGAAGTGAAGCCCTGTTGGTGCAGTGCAGCCACAGGTAGCTCGAAATACCAGATGGAGATGCTTGTTGTCCAGGGTAACCATTAGCTAAAACTAATTAAATCGTCTAATGAAGCAGACGTTAATGACATACAACAAATGGTTATTAGCATATAAAATTCTGCAATACAATTACTTCCGCTTTTAAGCCACTGGCATGCCATAGTCAATTTCTAGCATCTTTAGCCTCTTTATTACAAACATCAGCTCAGCAAAAAAGGTATGATGCTTAACTTGGGGTTAAAGGTGTTTGCTCTTTGAGATCAGGCTTTAAAAAATATAGATAAAAGAACTATTTGTCAAAGAAAATGTAGAAGAATCCCTGGTTTTACTGCGATTGCACCTCATTTGTTGTCATTCAATGAATGCCGTGAGAAAACCAAGCAATTGTAGAACTGCCTGCTAAAAGGTTCAGTCTTTAAGAGAGAAAAATGGAAAATTAAAATGGAAATGTTCAGCAATTTTATATCTGATAAAACAATTTAGTAAAGTCATCAGAAAAGGCATGATAGAAAAAGTGATTTGATTTCTTACCCTTTAATCTAATGAACATGAACATGTTTTTAACATGTTTTAATGGCATTTTTCTGATGATGGAGGGCATAAATTATTCAAATTACTGAGTCTTTCTGTATTCAAATCATTGTGAATCAAGAGCAGACAAAGAAGTGCCTTTGTAAAAAGTCTTTAGCTATGACGTAGGTGCTACTGTTAGAGGGCCACAAGCTCCATGCTCTGCTCCATTCTGATGCATCCACTTGTAGATAAATAGATCCATGTAGGTCTTTGTTTTCCTCATCTGAGCTTGCATCTGGATCAAAACTCTAATATTGATCGCCATTTTTGTTCCACCAATAATATTAGGTTGGGGCTGTGAGGGGCTGTAATGTAGCAAGAGAGAACGTAAACAAAGATATGATGAGAAATGAGGAGAGGCTTGCTCCGCGCCAACAGTCGCCGTCCACAACTTGGAGTCCTGCTGCTCTGCAGAAACTATGTCCAAGAAAACAACACTGTTTTTTTGGTTTTGCCTAAAAACAACAGTCATTATTAAAGCACAGCTGGGAACACTTTTAAAATGGATCAAGAGATGATTGAAGTGGGACTTTTAAAGCATATCTTAACATATTTTCAATAAAATTTCACTGCATACCAACACCCCCAGACGGATCTACGGTCAGACTAGCACACCCATATAATGTAGACGTCATTCAAATCAGCCTTTTGTTCAAAAGTGACCAACTCTTGTCATTTCCACTATTGTCCATAACTTTGAGAACAAACTTTTATCTGAATTAGAAAGCTACACCAAACGTGTGCTTTGGCCTTGAAGTCACAGATAAAGATGGAACTGAATAACTAGAGGAGATGACACACATTCAAATCATTTATAAAACCTTTCAAAAAAGAAATGCAAAAACAAATGCAAGGGTATTGAAATGTTTTCCAGTTCACCGATGGACAGCGTACCAATTTGTAAAACAAAAATGTGTTTATTGTTCTGTCATAGAAACTTTCCAAAATAGCTAAACGTTAAAATGGCCATAATCTAACACAATATGGGAGCAATATAATAAAGTACTTAACAATTTGCAAATAACAAAATAAACATACTGACACACAACAAGGCATCAACACAACTGAATTTGTACTGAATCAGTTTGCAAACTTGAATTGAATGTGTTTCAGTCACTTTGTCAGCCATTAAAAAACTACATCCAAACTTTAAAACTACATTTTCCTGCTTAGGAATGTAACAAAAAATTTTTAAAAAGAAAATTAAAAATCTACAAATCTAAACCTGAGTCAATTGGTTAAATAATGGAACCATTAACATCTTTAAAAAAGCCATTTAAGGGCTGCAGGTTCCGGCTCAAGCACACAACCAGCAATGGTTACACAACATCACAGAGAGTGCACTTCACATGGAACCCTATTTACAAAATATGGTCTGACATTTGCATCCTTATATGTAAACACTCTAAAGAATGTGAATTTTCAAAGCTTTAAACCAACAGATGTGGCATTTGAAGACAGAAATTATTCATTTAATTTACAGTGAAGAGCTGATCAACTGTGCTTGGTTCAACATAGGAGTAGAATAACAGCCAGAATATTTTAATGAAAGAGCAAGTCGGAACTGTTTAAATTTTGTATACACTTCCTGTCAAAAGTTGTAGAATCTGATTAAATCTCCAGTTTTATATTATAAAGTATTCAGTGTAATGTCTTGTTTCACTATGAAATACATGATGGTACAAACAAGCAACTGGAGTTTAGAAATTCTGAAATTTAGAGCACAAAATTTACTTAAAACTTTATTCATTACGGTAGCCACCTTTAAATATTTAAAAGCTGAATACGCTTGCAGCAGTATATATAAAAAAAATGAAATACTCTTTTCTCAGTTCTCTCACTCTTCTTTCCTGTTCCTCTTAAACCACCACAATGGGGTTTTCATTCTAGTTCTCTTGTTTGTTTGTTTGTTTTATGTAGTTGTGTCGTAGTTTAGACTTGTGGTTAGGGTCATTGTCTCGCCCTGACCCACTAGGTGCATATCGCAGGGAAATCCATGGCATTGCAGAATACTGTGGAAAGCTGATTGGTTCAGGATTCCTCACGCTGTAAAGGTGACTAACCAGTCTTCAGTAGTCCAGTAGTGATCATCCCTCACTCAGCCAAGACTCTTGCTATAACTCGCCCCGTCAACATTGCAGCTCATTGTCTTCCCTCCACGGTTAAAACTGAGACTGGCTTAATTTGACATATTGCTGCCTTTTTCTAGAATTTTCTAAATACAACTTTCGGCAGTGCAATAATGTTCAACTGACACTCAAAGGGCTTTGGTACCCCAGTGAGTTCCAGCACTAATTCTTGTATACAGTAAAGGTCTTAGATCTTTTTTGTCATTGCAAAAAAAAAAAATATATATATATATATATATATATATATATATATTTATTTATTTTTTTTTGTGTGTGTGATAACAGTCACTGCAAATGATATGAAAGTTAAGAGGAAAAAATTAGTGCTCAAAAATAAAAGGGAAGACACACTAGTTTCAACTCACTTTAATTTGAAAAGTGGAGAAAAATGTCCTTGCTATCCCCCTTTTTAGTTTTTGTTTTCTTTCAGAAAACACTATCATTTTGGCTTTTAAAATACACATACCATGGTACAATTTTTTGTGACAACTTCTCCTCTATAAAGAGTTGTTTTTTATCTAAAAAAATGATATTTTCATCTTTAGAAAAACTTTGCTGTATCACTTTTGAAGTAAATTAGACCAAGGAGACTTTGTTGAGCACAAACCCCAGAATTTTTACAGTATAACTATTTCAAGCCTTTACTATGATCATTTTCCAGTTTGCCCTGTTTGCTAAAGTGCTACCTGGTTGCTAAGCAGCGATATCAGAGTGGACTCTTGAGGGCTTGACTCACGTCACCGTTCTGCTAGAACTAATTGCTTGTTAAAGGTCAAAAATAATTCTTAAAATATCCACTTAGATGGTATTTTTTCTTGTTTGTAACAATTTAACAAGATGTAGTACTTTGCACTGCACTGTGTTTTGCTGTCTTATTTTTGCTCTTGGAAAAGATATCCAATTACAATTTCATGTGGGGGTTGGATTAGTGATGCGGAGTTACACATGTATAGTTTCTGCAGACACAATTATAGTGCACACAGACAAAACAACTGGAAATTTCTCAGCAACAACCAGTAACATGGAAAACAGGACATAAATTCTCCTTGTTTCCTCAGTTTATACACTCATGGCTCTTTGTTTGTAAAAAAAATATAGGGATAAAAGTTATAAGTTAAAAAGTACGGAGATTATTTTTTTAATTGGTCTGGTGTCAATTTGGTTTTCCTAAAGAACAAGGTACTTTACTTTTTTAAATTATTTCATAATTTTTTTTTTTACAGGGTTAAATAGTTGCTCATTTGTCAGTCAGATTGAATTCTAATCCGTTTCAGCTCCTTTGCGAACTTCCCGTTCTTACAAATGAATGCCGTCTCGACAGCCAGATAAAATTAAGTATGCTGGCTGACCTTAAACAAATCAGGTTGGCCTTTCAGCCATAGTACAAACGTAGGTTAAGCTAATTTAGTGTTTTGCTGGAGACTATTACATCCTTGTGGGAGAGTTGAGACACCTTCTCTGAATTCTGTTTTCCAACAAGGAATACAATTGTTTGATGACAAGTGACTTCATTTTAATGACAAAAAAAAGAAAAATTTTTACGTGTATGAACAATACATACTTAAATTGATATAAACAAAAACATTGTAGAAGTTTTTTGCTTTTTACATTTTACATTCATTTGTACTATTCCATACTTATAAATGTAATTATTTTTGATCAAGGGAGGTAACATATGCAACCCTACTCCTAGAGTATTTTTTTTCACCCAAACCATTAATTTGTGTGTTTGACCTGGTACAATTTCTCCTATACGTCAATGTTTTTGAAAAACATTCTCTCCGAATGTTTAGACAGCTGCAAAATTTGATTTTGTTTTTGTGCTACTCATTCATGATCCCAAACTCCACTCACCTTTGGTTTAAAGTTATTTCCAGCAAAACCTCAATTTCCTGGTGCTTTATAGAGGTTGGAAAGTAGTAATTGCATGTTCAAGTCACCTTTATGAAATTTAATAACATTGCATGTCACGTTTTCGTATTGTGCAGAACCTATAGCTTATACTTACAATATGGTTTATAATGTTTAGTGAATTTAAAAGATGAAAATAAATAACTTTTTCCTTGAATACGCATCTCCCCAATACAAATCAATTCAAAGATTCCTATATGTTTGTTAGAAGACACCTAAATTTTGTGTCATGTTCTTAGTAAAAAAAAAAAATTTAAAAAAGGAAATTTACTGATGTTTTACTAAGCAGTCATTCAAGGCTTTATTTTTCTGAGGATCGATATTGTTGATTTTTCATCTAATACCAAGACACTGTAACAATGTCACCATTTAGCAGCTTTTGTTGCAGCGAAGCAGACACTAAATAAAACTGAAGAACAAGGTTTTCAAGGCTAAATGCCAGAAAACCATAACCTGTGGTACCATAGTTGCAACTGTATCAACCCACAAACAGTTTCTCTAAATTTTCTCCCACACAGCAGAGGGATGAATCATACTGTAATGGCATGCATCCTGTTTGATATGGTACACATTTCTTGTGGCTTCTTTTAAGGGCAGCCCTCCACTTTTGCCAATGATCCAAGGGATGCCAAAGAAAGAGCAGCTCAGAAAAACCAGCAGACTCAACATCATGATGCCCAGATGTAGAAGTTCTACTAAAAATAAAATCTAATTTTCCGGAATTCAAAGAAATCTCTGAGCTAGAACGTTTTCTTTTCAGTGATCTTGCATTGGCAAATTCCAGATCAGTAACAACACCTTATTCATCCCTAAATTCCTATAAGCAAGTTTCTGAAGATTAGAAAATTAATTGGAAAACCATGTGCCAGCGGAAACAAGGAGCCGCCACACCAGTGACCAGATGCCTCCCTGGCAGAAGAACAGGAACTACAGGGTCCAAACTCATCAGTCTGACGGATGGTAAAGATATTACACAGTTGGTGTCAAAGATCTTCACGGCAGGAATACAGGTGAACTCGAGCCAAAACACCACCCATGCTCGCTCCTTTTTTGGCGAAACTTCCTGCGACGCAGGTAAGCTGAAACTGCTGATAGGAGTGAAGATGATGGAAGAGGAGGACATATACTAATATTTTCTAAATAATGCTTTAAAAATCCCTCATAAACCATCTGAACACTGAGTGACTGGCAACCATACAACAGTTGAGCAGGGACAATATCAGATCAAACACTAGCAAAAAAAATAAAATTATTAAGAGGGAAGACGACACAAGAGATGGCATACCACTCACTGCTGGCGCCATGACCAGAGGAGATGGCAATCAGAAATGCAATCATTAGAAGACGAAAAAAGACATCCTCTACTCTTATTTTTAAAGCTCTTTCTCAGCAGCGTATCTGGTGGCAGAATATATTTTCATAATGCACCAACCAATTACATGTATAAACTAGGCATAGATTGCAGTCTTTAGCCATGTTTACACACAGATTTTTAAGGGCCTAAACATAAAAAGATTGGCTAAAACTCTGTAACACTAACAATTGTGGTAAGTCCAAATCAAGATAACTATTTTAAATGACCCATTTCAAATTTTCCACACAAAACATTTCTTGCAGTTATGTAAGTATCTGAGCATTTTGAGAGAAAAATAAAATTAGGGAGCATACCGTACATGGTGTATTTTTTCTAAATGGGTTCAAATTGGATTAAGCTTTCTCATAACCATGCCTCATTTCACTTCTTTTCTGCAACATTAAAGCTTTTATCATGTCTGACACTTGACCAATTTTCTCATCAACAAACAAAAGAGCCTGGGACCAGTAATTGTATATTCATACAGTATCTGGAGCCATGTCAACAAGATTCACACTATTTCTTTTACTATTTTGACTCAAGTTCCCTTGTGTGCTCCCTCACAGCAGACAAGCCGAAAATAATAATGCACGTTCTCTGTGACAGGAAATCAATAGTTGGAAGCATCCATATTACCACCAGCTCAAAACCCCAACTTCCCCCGGCAGTCTGTAGAAAATACTACAGAGCCATTTCAAATGTCATGTGCAAGTCAGCATGCTGCCAAACAAAGACAATTTAGCTCAACACCGAGTAAAATTTGTTACACAGCTGCTGAATAATGCACCATAGAATCATTTCTTCTGAATTTCCTTTTTGAAAATCCAAGGTCAAACGCACAGGAAATGGAACTTGGCCTTTAGCATTCCACAGATAATGGACACAGCCCACTTTTCAAGCAAACACATGAATAAATACAATCTTTGTTACAGAGATCAACATTTGTTGTTTGTAGTATAAAACCCCTTCCAGCCATCAATCTTGAAAATGCATCTAAACCATGTTGCACCATTATAGAGTGCATGTATTCTCATAATGTTGGAAATTCAGTATTTAGCCAAAACATATTCTAAAAGTGTCAGATAAAGAACAGTTGCTTCATTTAAGGTTGATTGAATGCCAGCCATGTGTGAAAACCCAAGAAAATTTGAACTTTTCTGCTTTACGGACCTATGAATGCACAAATAATAAATGTAAAGCGAGTCATTCATCATCTTCAGTGGGTAAACATGTACACATGGTTTTGATCTTTTTAAGTCAAACTTATTTACATCAGCTTTTGATTAAAGTCAAGTTTCTCCAAATATCACACAGGTCAATACCACTACATTCATCCTTTTAAAGTCCCTCCGATCATCTTCTGATCTGTTTTCAAAGAGCTCCCAGTGTTTTTTAAATTATGATTCTGCCATTTGTAGCCAAAATAAAAAAAACTGTGTCTATTTCTAGGACAGTTTCTGCAGAGCGGCAGTATGTTCATTAGAAATTCATTTTCTAATTGTGTTGGTAACTGTGGGTCCGGATCAACACCTCCCTCTTCCCATCACCCATATCTGAGCGCTCCATTTACATGCCTTCCCCATACCTTACCACACACCTCCAACCTAACAATCCTGGTGCAACAAAAATGGGGAGCAATATCGGAGCTATCCAGCCGTACAGTCTTGAACCAGATGTCAGCTCAGACCAGGAAAATGAAGGCATACAGGGATCTTGTAGTCTACAAATTGATGCATCAGAATGGAAAGGAGAAGGGAGCTTGTGGCCCGAAATCATATTTTCTATGTAACAAAAACTGTACAGCATTTTTTGGTCTGCTCCTAATTTTACAATGATTAGACTAAAGAAATACTCAGAAACGCACTTTTAAACTCAAAAATCTTTATAATTTCCCTTCATCATCCGAAATATGCCAGACATCAAAGACACTAAACACCAAAAGACACAATTTTCATCAGAGTGGGTCTTTATTATGTTTAGTAACCCACAATTAGCAGCACAACATTTTTGAAGGTGTTCAAAAAGTTACCAAATAAGTGGAACCCAAAGGTATATAGTTGTTTAGTTGCAATCAAGTCCCCAAATATCATATTAGAGTTCCTAAGATGACCATTGAAGGGTTATTTCAAGTGAGCTTAGCACCTACCATCAATTAGACGATAAAATGCTGCGTTCTGTTGAGTGGCAGAACTGAAAAGCAGCATTTAAGTTTAAAATGCAGAGCAGCTTAAAAACAGATCTAAAAATAGTAAAAAAGGATCTCTAAAGAACTCATGTTACAAAAACAAACCTAAGTTGTCTGAAAGATGACATTCTGCAGAGACAACCAGTGTTAAAAATCACCAATCAATGCCAAAAACTGATGGAGCTCCCAGCCAAGGCAGAGCAGAAAAACGGTTTTGTCTTGTGGAGAAGAAATCTGGATTCTGTCATTCCTTTGACATTTCTCCATTATAAAACACATTCCAAAACAAAACTCCACTCAACGCATGTAATCCCTCGTCTCTGTGTGCTATTACAATCACTACCCACCTTATTGAGCTTTAGCCGATCTTCATTTTATAAAATCTTTATGACAACTAAAGAGGTTGTTGTTAAATAGTAAATCAATGTAAAATAAATTCTCAGAATACATAAATGATAAAAGATATGGGCTCTAAAAATGTAACACTGTCAAAAATGTTACTCCATCTGCATTTATATTGATATGGTAATATAGTAGCAATAACTGTACTTACATGGTAAATCTTGTCATTTGTGTTCATGAATTTGCAAACTAACATTGTTTTTTTTTTCTCTTCTGCACAACAACAAATGTGGAAAGCCCAAGCATAGATACTACTAAAACATGGAAAAGTTGGGTACATTTTCTGTGGTAAAAATAACTTCACTTTATTGAACAAGATATACAAATATGTAGAAGAAATGCAGGGGCCACTGTAGGCAAGACTTGAGGGTTTTACTTTCCATTACCCAGCAGGCATCAAATCAAAATGGATGCTGTTCAAAGAAGCATCTGAGTAGATAAGAGATGAGAAAGGCAGCTGTAAGAAGGGGGGCGGTTGATGCAATAACATCTCTTGTAACTAAAGACAAGGTTCTTTTTAAAGCACACAAAATTAAAAACATCCAGTATATCTTTTATCTCATCACTAACTCTTTTTAAAATTTGCCAAAAATCAAATATTTATCAAAGACAAATATAATTTCCTGCATCCTAAAATAAACTAAGAAAAATGTTTCCAGGTGCATTTCCCAGGAATACTGTTCTGCACTTCCAGAGGTCAAACAAAGCTTTCTTGTTCTCAGATTTCATCCTCAGGGGAAAAGTTCATGGCAGTCATATAAAGCAGGGCTACAGAGTTAAATTCTACTGTTTACTTTAGAGATGTCCACAGCAGGTTCACTCCATTTATATGAGAACAATTGTGGGGGTGGGGATTCCACAGACAAAAGGAAACGGAAATTAATTTATTGTGGTAGGATTACTTTTAACAGATAAAGTTTTAAACTTTTTGCGGTCCTAAAAATGATATTTTTTCTAAAATCAATATTATTTCCAAATGCCATTATTGTCTCCCATTAAACATGTGATCACCTGTGCAGCCTGTTAGTCTGGTTTTTGGCTTGGCGGAGTTTATACAGAAACAAATAAGGCAATCAACCTCAGCCAGCAGCAAATCAATGCCTGCACAGGTTGGCTGTTGTCTCCTGGTCCAGTTTACTTCAGTTTTATTGATTTTGAAAGAATATAAATGAGCTCCCATTCTTATGCAGTTGTAATCAGTGTAAAACTGTTAAGCTGAATGCTGGTTTGAAAGGAAAAATTTATATTAAAGTTTACGAATTAACTTAAAAAAAAACAAATAATATAATTCATCTTGAATTTGAAGAACAGTTTGTTTCTAAATAAAAAAAATGGCCACAGGTTCCTGCAGGATCACAGTCATTATCTACAATTTATAAAACAATTCTGTCAGTTTGAATAACATATCCAAATACTAAACTGTTCACATCATGTTAAAAGTTTATCCCAGTTTTAAGAGTAAGTTCTCCCAATGAACTGCTAGATTAAGTTGAGGTAAATTGGGTAGACAAAAATGTTTTCTGAGAATTAAAGCCATCTGTAGGTCAGAGCTTAAAACTCTAGTCCAGGGGTGGGCAAATATTTTGACTAGCGGGCCACATAGAGTTTGAAAATCGGATAGAAAGGCCGAAGCAGGAGCAGATGCATGGAGTGAGAAAGAAATACCATGGAATCTAGATGAAAACATTGTATTGAACATTATATTTTAAAACAAAGACTTTTAGAGTTTTTAGGTTAAAATCTTTGTTCTCTCTTTAGAGCCAATTGTACCTGGTGTAAAACTTGGAGAAATGCTGCGTTCATGTGGTGTCCGAATGATCGAAAGAATGAAAAACAACAAATCTTCAAACACCACATGGATGCTAGAGCGGAGTCCCCAGAGTTTTTTTGTGAGGGCCATAATAACTCTTTTTCTTTAAAACTTTCAACTTCTTTTATCTTTCTTTTATTGTAAAGCCCTATAATAAAGTTGTATTAATTCATGATCCTTTTTATAAAATAAATAACACTATTTATGAAATAAAAAATCTCTGTGATTTTTAAAGACAAAAAGTCAGGAAAAAATATACTGATAAATTAAAAAGAAAAACCAATAAATAGTCGATCCTCTCCTGTCATTGTCCCGCTGAGACTTTTTGGGCTGCAGCTCTCAGTTTCTCATCCAGTAATAATGAATTTAGCACATTTCTATGTCTTCTGCTGCAGCTACGCATATATCTACGTTACCTTTTCACCAGTACACTATTCCCTCGTTTACTGCAATTTAAAAATAACCCGTGATCGGTGAAATCCACGGAGTATGATAACAGAAGTTTATGGCAGTTAAACTCCTCACTGCACATTTTATACACTTTTCTCAGACAAACATGAACATTTTCACCCTTTTATCTTGCTTAAATTCTCAAACCTTCATAGAAATTAGGTCTTCGGTCTGAGAATGAAAACAAAGATCTGATCGCGATCACAGATTTCTGTAGATCTGAAGAGCTCCGCGTTTCTGTACAGGAGACACGGCACGGAGGAGATGGATTGACAAGGTCTCCAGCCAATCAGGACACAGAACAGGATGCGCTGTTAAAAAAAAAAGCAGCATAATCGCTCTAAAAGAATGAGCTAAACTGGGAAAGATGAACTGCGGCGTAGAAAGGGAAGACTGTCTTCTGTTCTATTTGACAGAGATTTTAGAGGGTTTCAGGTTGGAGTACAGACTGCAGTAGGGTGGAATAAAATGTTACGTTCTATGCGGGTCTTGATCATGTGGTCTGATAAAAAAATTAAAAAAACATGGGTCTTTGATATTGTTCAGTGGGCCGGACCAAACATGGAGGTGGGCCGGATCCAGCCAGCAGGTCCGAAATTTGCCCACGCCTGCTCTAGTCAGGAATTTTAAAAAAGAATTGCTTGTACTGTGAAACACTGGAGAAACTCTAACTAGTAAGTTAAGAATCACAGAGGAAAAGACTTGAATTTGTTTTTGAACAGCCATAGACACAGACTAAATAAGAAAAACTGCATGTACTTCTTCATTAGTTCCTTTCAACATATTTACTTATGTGTTGAATTAGTAGTGACAGTGTTTCCACATGTATGACGTGACTTTTTTAGCAGATGTATGTTTTACACCTATCTGACACAGATAGCAGAGGAAACAAGTTTCTGACTCCAACCGAACAACTGCCCTTTGAAAAAACAGTGTATTTAAACATGGATGAATGCAGTTTTTTTTTCTGCAAGTGTTTTAATTAATTCTATCAATTTTCCAAACTAACAGAAATGTTTCAACAAAAACTGACAAGAACACATTGAAACAGGAAATAGGTTTCAGATCACAGAACCACTGTAGATTGATGTTCAAATCCACTGATAATATAAAACCATTTGTCTTCATTATAAATTCTGTGATCGTTCGCTATAAAACATTAACCCATATATTGATTAAGAAACAAAAGAACAGAATAAAAGAAGATATGCGTTTCAGATATATTAGCATGCTAGCATTGGTTTTAAGTGAAGTTAAAGCTTTTACTTTTCCTTCAATATGCATTTCCATGTTGGAGAGGCATGCTTTTCACACTCCTTAACTTTAGACAGTTTCTTTTTATCTTGTTTCAGTGTGAGGTTTTTTTTCCAACACCCATACAGCATATAGTACATTAAAGACAGAAATAAAGAGCCTTTGAAGCTGAAAATCTAAGATAGGGGCTTTATTGCAAGCCTTCTATCACAAAACCAGAGGGAAGATGTAAGACATGAGACGACAAACAATCCTGCCAGAGGATGACAGGGACACAAACAAGCAACACCAACTTGTTAGGAGAACAGCAAAAAGGTTAATAACAGAGGTCTACCATTTAGGAAGTCTTCAATAATACAGGACACATATTTTCATAGGTGTTTGTCTGTTGTCAGATGAATATTTGCATGAGGGAAAACTCAGGAAAGTGAAAAAAAAATTGTAATCTCTATCAAAATTGGTTAGATGGATTACTGTTTATTGCTGTGAGTTCCACCGAAACCAATCACTTATTAAATACTAACACTACTTCCTAATCAGGGTTCCAGGAGTACACGAAAGAATATTTTAGCTGTCTTTAGACAAAGATCTGAACAGGGAACTGAAACTAAACCAAAATAATTAAAAATAAAAACATAGATAAAATACAAATCGCTGATTTAAAGAAAAGCAGAAGCATCTCAGTATGTTAAGACAAAGCTTGACAGCTCCAGGTGAGACAGACAGGCATATAAGATTGACATTTATGTAGTCTGCTGCATCATAATCTGCTCCGGTTTAAGGACAGTCTGACATTTGCACCTAAAATTCTGTTTTGACTGAGATGATAAGGACTCTCGTCTGTTTGAAAATAAAAGAGCCTTAAAGTGTACTTAGATCCCCCCAAAATCTCAGGGTTTTTTTGTTATTGTCATAATTAAAAGTGTGTGTGGGGGTGGTCTATCCTAAAGCAATAAAGCTGTTTGCTAGGGATGTGTTTTACACGAGAATATGTTGGTAATGCTCACGTCTATATTGCCAAAAGTATGTCACTACGGAGAAAAAAAAGGGAAAGTTTTTTGTTTAGATGTACTGGAATCCAACAACTGAATCCCCACATTTCTAACTATACATTTTTCAATGAGATATGCTTCTTAAGAATTCTTCTTTTATGGTTGAAGTTGTCTGGATTTTCTAAAAGAAAGTTTTTTCTTTGAATTCACACTAACATCAAGTTCTTCAGACAAAAAAGCTTCCAGCAGCAAATCTGAGCTTTAAAGGTTCTAAGAAAGTCTTTAATCCCATTTCTGAAGTGTTTGCTGATAAATAAAGCAACTGCAATAAATTCTGCAATACTGAGTTTAAACTGTTTGGAGTGGATTTTTGCCAAGGTTATCTACAGAGAGCTCATGTGTCGGTTGCAGTTGATGGTTTATATTCCATTGTCAGCCTTTGCTGACACAGCATCTGATGTCATTGTTTCAGTCGCGACAGGTTACAAACAATAAACGTGTGATTCCAACCACGCCTTTCCCTCTGCTAGGCTCTCAGCTGTCAACAGTTGGCTAGTTTCATCATATCAGGAAAAAAATTGCGGCAATATCTTGAGAAATCAGTTCTGCTTTTATTTCTATCAACCAAACCCAACTGAACTCTTCAACCCAAAAGAATGATGTGTTCACACAGGAAGCTGAAAAAACTCTTGAGCTGCTTTAGACCACACTCTTGGACAAACACTGAGTCACACGGAGATGACTTCAGTACCATGTAAGTGTTCATAACAGATTACATCAACTTGTGTGAGGAACATCCCCTTGAAAACAGTAGTGTTTTTGTAACAATAAACCTTGAATTAAAAGATCATAAATGGTAAGAACAGAGCACAAAGCAGGAAGACGGCATTTTTCTTAAACAGACAAACAGAAGCTCTATGACAAGAAATCCTTAAGAGGACATTAAAATAAAGGGTCAGTGAGGAAAGTTGCATTTAAAGACCCACTTTGATGAAAGTTACACTTTGGGCGTTCTTACCATGTTTTTTCAGAATTTTTTCTTATTAATCTTAAAATTGCATTTCTGAATATTTCTTTATCCAAATCATTGTGAATCAGGAGCAGACGAAAACAAGGCTGTTTGAACCAGTTTGTAGTAATGATGTAGAAAATACAACGAGTAGGAGATAAGCTCCCTGCTCTACTCTATTTCTATGCATCCACTTGTAGACGACTAGATTCAGGTACGTCTTTGTCTTCCTCGGTCTGAGCTGACTTATGGCTCAAAACTGTACGGCTGGATAGCTCCAATATTGCTCGCCATTTTTGTTGCACTGCTAATGTTAGTTTGGGGTTGTTAGGGGCTGTACGCTAGCAGGAAACAGAGGGGTGATGGGAAGTGGGGACTGGCGTGCTCAGCCACAACGGTCCCACCCAAAACTCAAAGGCACATTTCTAATGAACTACTGCTGCAAAAACTGTCCTAGAAAACTACAGATTTTTATGTTTTAGCTAAAAGGGGCATATCCATTAATAAAAGACCACTAGAAACGCTTTGAAAATAGATTCAAGATGATTGGAGTGAGTCTTTACAGAGAGCGGAGCTCAGATGGATGGATACCCAAGAGCACGCCAAAAAGCTGAGCACGTCTTTCAACAATTTCAGGTGAGGGAGAAGGTCGCATCCTCAAGTGACCCCAGCCCTACAGATGGCTTACCTCACAAGCGTTTCTGTTACGCTAACAAGCAAACAACTTGCAGGAAAAACAACAACCCTTTGTGAAGCCAAACTCTGAAACTCTGAATGCAGTCTCAACGTTTCTGTTTCATCATCAGAAACACAGATCTGTATTTAACCTGACATCATCTGTTTGTTAAAACAAAAAAAATGCAAGTGTGAAGCCAGAGGTTCCTCCAGCATCTCAGTATATGGACAGCAACAACAACAAAAAGCGGAAAAGTGTCAAATTAAACTGACTCGACTGTGACTCATTGGCTGAGTCAAGAACGTGCAACATTACACCACTTTAGCCTTTAAAAGTCAGCAGTTCTATTAAATAAACCAGAAAGAATTGTAAATCTTTAATACCAATGAGGATGTGAGGGATTTGGAAAATAAATAAATAAATGAAAGTATTTAGAACTTAAGATATTTGAATGGTTGTATACTCATGTTCAACATTTAAATACTACTAAAAGTCAACCGGGACAGAACGTAAAAATGTTAGAAATAAAATATGCGCACTGCAAAGGAAAACACCACTCTATCCAGAAGGTAAACAGGAAAGATGAAACTGAACTAGGAAAAAATGTATTATTGCTGTACCTCACATGGAAGCAGCTAAAACATTCACCATCTCTCACTGCGAGCGTTAAACAGACTCGAAACAACCCGTCTCTGCTGCACATCTTCCTGCACTTCTGATGAGCAAGAATTTAACAAGACATAAACTTTAAGTTATGTAAGTGCAATTCAGCCACATTACCTTCAAGATTGTTATGACTTTGGGAAGTTGCAGGCCACACCATCCAGATGACTGCTGATGTGAAGTGCTGATCAAAGATAATCAACTGAGAATTAAATTAGCCAGAGTTTATGCAGGCAGTTAGAGCAGGCAGAGTGAAATCATCTCCCAAATATACACAAGAAAATAACCACTAGTGTTTTGCCAGGCCTCCACAATAAAACTGCTGTTCTGTTTTGCCCAGATGCAGCCACTGAATATGCAGAAGTTATTGAGAAAAATGCTACATAGATTTTTTCATGATTTTGCACTAAAATTTTCTTTCATAATTATCACCAAACTACAATAACCAGAGATGATTAGGAAAATATTTCACTGCATAATCTTCCACAGCATGTTGTGGTTCTCAAGAGCCTGTGAAACTTCCAAAGATGGGATCCGGGCTATCTCAGGGTCTTCAGACTAAACTATGCAGATACCTAATCCTCCACAGATGCTGATGCTTGCAACAACTCTCACAGGAGAATTTCAGCCTCACCACCCATCTCCACAGAGACTGCTTCAGCTCTGAATCCAGGGGGCTTCTGCACACGTGCAGACAAAACATCCCGACGCAGCAGCTCTGCTGTGCAGCCAATCTGAGGTCACGGTGCATCTCTGGTTTGTTGTTTTGTTTTGCACAAATATAAAGCAAAGTTGTACTACTACACATTACTACTTCTAGATGGCAGTGAGCCAAGAGGTCATTCTGCATCACAGCCATTAGTGGAAAAACTAACAAGGTAAAAAAAAAAAAAAATGTGTTGTAAGAGCCATTCATGTGAGAGAATACAAGTCAGGTAGGGCACTGGTAAACCTGTGAATTATTTTTTATTCAAAGAATTGTCTGAGCAGCATTTCACAGGAAAAAATAGGATCAGTTAAGAGGGTAGAGTTACCTAAAATAGAAAAAATGGATGCTCGGCTAGTGTCTGAGGGACTTTTTTAAAAAATCTATGGGGAGAAAACAACTGAAGCGCTCCTTAACAGTGCATTTCTTCTGCCAATTAGTAAACCCTTGGGACACACACATAGAGATCTGATGACCACTGCTAGTTTGAGGGAAAGAGTTTTACCGCTGCCATGGCAATAAAGCTCACGTTATTAGGGAAAAAATGAACATCTATATGGCTTAAGTCTGACAGCTAAGCCAGTCAGAAACGGTTGCGAGTTCAACTTCATTCAGCATTGCAAATAAAGGCATGTCAAAGCCTAGCCAGCATGACTTTAAAGGTAAAATCACAATAGATCATTGTCTTTTCAGGCAAACCAAACCCTTAGAGCGATATTCTGGTAAGAAAAACAAGTTGAGCTTCAAGATCTAAGAGATAGATCTCTATGAAAAAGAGATTTGAGAGATGTTTAACCTGTTCCAGGCTCACATGGAGCCAGGATGGTGCTGGAGAATTGCTGAACACTTTAGACAAGTCCTGACAAACCAAATGGGTCAATGAGATAAATGATTTATCCCTCGCAGGACTGAACAGACGTTACAACACCTACTGGATTTAACAAGGCTACTTCAATCAGAACGGAAAAGTGTACAGAGACAGAACATTCTCTCTTTTTTTTTCAGGAATAAAAGCACAAAACCTACATTTTTTAAGTGTAGCGACGTCTTAGAAATTTTGAAATGATACTAAATTGTTCGGATAAACTACAAATATTCTAATTATGTTTTAGGTGGAAATGGTCAGAAAACACAATGACTTATAAAACAAAAAGAGTCGGGGTTTTTTTTAACAGGGAAAATAAGCGGTTGCTTTTGAGAGACAATTATAAAGGTACGTTTGGTGGACCAAGCTCAACTTCACCGCATCACTGTTGTTATTTGTGCTTAAAAAGAAAATAAACACCAAGCAGTTATGTTTCAACTAATAACTTCAGCGCCCCGCTCAGCGCAGCATCGGAAAGCTTCTCCCCCGCGCGCGCGCGCTCATTGAGTTATATTTCAGCCAGCCGTGAATAATTAACTCCCAACAGACGTTTGACATCCAGAAGCAAGAAAAAACGGAGCCCAGTAAAGTAGAAGTGTCGTTCATGAGCGAGTCTCAGGTGGAAGCAGAGGGTTTGAGTCCAAACTTACGGTGGGAAGCGGCGCGGTGTCCGGAGTTTGGCTTCAGCGCGGATTGTTAGCTGTGGTTACCGGGAGTGGGCGCAGCGGTAATGGGGAGGCTCATCACAGAGCTCCGCGCGGCAGACCCGGGAGTAGGGAACAATGTGCTACCGTAAAAAGAGGCGCCCGTTGTGCGACGCAGCCACAAATGTCACTACCGTAATACTCCCACTAATGGGAAAACAAATCTATTTTGGGTCGATAATTAAAAATAAAAGAAACTATAAATATTTCCGGGTTTGCTTACATAAGTACAAGTCATTTTAAAACCTGGAGAACCCACTAACACATTTATTCTGGGCTTTTAAAGTTAACTTGACATTTCCGGGTAATAACAATGGAAATGAAAATAAAAATAAATAAAATAGGATTTTTTTTATTATTTCCCCTGTGGTTTATCCAGGGCTAAAGTCTCAAAAATCATTCAATTAATTTTCCTGTTGAATACGGACAAGCAAAACTGTATCCACATCTTCTCTCTTCCCCCTGGGTTTCTATGAGAGAAATTCTGATGATGCTAGAGGTGACCTCCAAAGAGATGTAACCATTAACAGAGTAACTGGATTGAGTGGCCCGTCCCCCTGGCTTTCCAAATAAGTACCTGCTGATTCCAAGAAGCCAAAATCTCATATACTTCAATTGAGAAATAAACAGCTACTACTCAGTTATTCTGTATGTAAGATTAACCATTCTTGCTCTACTAAATTTTTTCAACAAATTCTTGCTAATCTCATTTTTTATCTTTCTGTGTTTTTTTCTGTAGTGAAAATTATTCAAGTTTTAAACTGGCCCATCAGATGCCTCTATAAAAGTGTGTGGTCTCAAATCAAACGTTCAAGACATTTGATTGACAGATTCTCCTGATCCTGCTTTCAAGTGGTAAGGGCGTGGCCTTCCAACAAGCTTACTCCTGATTGGCGAGAGTGGTTAACAATGAAATGTTGATTTGGACGAATCACTGCTTTACTGGTGACGTCAGGTTCCAACATGGTGATGTCCATATCACACAAAAAAAAATGGCGACTAAATTGATTCCATTTAACTGGACCGAGAAGTAAGTCGTTTTCTATAGGTGACGTCAAACTCTCTCAGTCCAGTTCCTATAGACATTCAATGGATATAACCAACACCACCTCTCCAAAATCTCTTTCTCCACCGTGCTTTGGTGAGTTTCCTCCCACAAGTCAAAATTGATACCTCTGTTTATGCATTCAAATGATTCTGCAAAAGTAGAAGTCTGCTTATTTCACAGTTTGCCTCCTCCCTTTCTTTTTGACCATCTCTTTTACTCTCAATGTCTGTGAGTCAATGAGACACCATGAACCTTACCTTGGAGTTCTTTCTTTGACCTCCAAACCTTCAGAGTGGAAAGAACTGCTCCTGCCGTCACACATGAAGACCTCCTTTCCCACAGATGACGTTGCCAGGATAGTTGACTTCTTCCAGAAGCTGGTGTCTTTAGTTGAACAAACTCTTTCTTGCTGACTATTTCTTGTGACAATTTCCCAGCCTTTGTCTTGTTTTGTGGATGTCAGGCCCTGTCTGTGCTGAGATGTCATTTTTCCTGGTTCTTACCTCATGCATCTCCTGTCAAGTGTGAGAGGGTAAGACAAGGTCATCCTCAAACTCCAGCACCTCCAATTTGATCTGGAGTAGCTGTTCGGATAAGAAAACATGTTTTCTCTTTTTTTGGGACATTTTGCTATAATATCTAAATACGGTAATTAGTTAGGAAAGTATCGCTTTAAATAATGAATAAGTAAGGAAGTATGATAGATAGCTCGCTAGATCGACTTACTAGATAGATAGATAGATAGATAGATAGATAGGATAGATAGATAGATAGATAGATAGATCGATAGATAGATAGGATTTTTTTTTAGATCGATAGTTAGATAGATAGATAGATAGATAGATAGATAGATAGATAGATAGAAAACAAAGGGAAAAAATCATGTAATCTTCTGCAGAGCATCAGCTGCACTCATCCAGGTGCTAATAGAACAAGCTCCTCTGCTTTGCACAGTGGTGTTGAATTAGTTACAGGGAAAATACCTCTGAGGATTTGCTGGATGTTGGCAGCAATATGAAGTAACACACATGAAATAAAACTGTTCCACGGCGGCATCAATAGCAGGTTTGTGAGAAAGGAGTCCCACGTTTCTGCGAATTGGAGATGGAAGCGGATGTGAATTTGTTTGTCATTCTAAAGTGAGACTAAGGTTAGTTTGACATCATAACTGGAACAAAAGGACTCAAAATGTTTATTGTGAATCCAGATCTCTCTCCTGTCTTGCAGTGCTTTTTAATAAACGGACGCTGTTTTCATAGGAGATTACATTTTCTAGGGGAGAGATAAAGGGCGGGAGTCCTGATGACTGTATTTCATTCAAATGAAATTTTGTGGACATGTTTTGACGTGTTCAGGGGGCTGAATGAAGATGTCACATCGTTTTTGAAATCTTTGTTGTTAGGCAGTAAACACTCCAAACACATGTAGGATAATGATTAAATCAGGCTGCGTCAGTAAAGCATAAAATTGAAAAAAAAAGTCAAATAAAAGGTAAGAATATGTGTTTTTAGGATTTTCATGAAAATGTATAAGAAGCAACAGGCTGATTTTGTTCTGGTTCTGGTTTGTTTGCATATTTTGGTAAAATCATACATTTATTTGGCAAATGAGACCTTTCATCACTCCAACATGCATGTACAATGATTACTGGTTATCTTTTAGGTTATAGGTTGTCATAAAAGGGTTTTAGCAACACCTTGTAAACATAAAGAAGGTATATTTGTTTACTTGTGTGTGTGTGTGTGTGGGAGCAGCCATTCATCCAAATACAGACTGTGTCTAATATTTATTATGTGCCTGATTGCCAAATATAGTTCTCTCTGATGTATGCCGGAGTATTTGCAAGATGGAGCAGGGATGGCAGCAGCTGGATTTTCCAAGTAAATGGCAGTCCAGTTAATTCTGATGAAATGGAAAAGGCAGTGATGAATGCGCTGCTTTGGGCTGGGTACAAAGCCAATAAGACACAAGGTATTCAAGAGGAGGAGATGAGCATTTAAAGGAAAGCTGTTTTTCATTCATCTTATTCAATATAATGGGTCTTCTTTTTGAAAAATGTATTGGCTGTGTACGCAGAAATGTGCATTTGCTGTGTGCGATTTATGCAACAAACAACAAAATGTGGGCTTTAGGAAAAGGGGCTTATGGGGGAGGCATGTGTGCTTTGTCCTCGCCCACATCCAGACCTGTCAAATAAACACCACTCTTCTTCCACCCCCATCCTGCAGCGACCAATCATCTTCTCGTGTTGCAAAACTTGACTTCTTTCCATCCATTTCAGAAAGGATTGCCTGGAACAAGGTGTTCAATTATTTTGGATGAAGACAGGGGGCTTTAAAACATCCCGGTGTGTTCTGTCACTGATTTGTCACAAGTTAAAAGAGGAAAAGGAACAGCAAGTGGTACACGGTACATTTCTCTGCAATCCTCCGTTACCAGGTGTTATGTGTAATCTCTAAAAAGCAGGGCTCTTCATCACAAAGCCAGAAGATGACCACAAGATTAAAGACAGTTCTTTTAAGGTGGGATTTGTTGCACTTTCAGACTGAATCATTGAGTGAAAGCACTCAACAAATCTTTCAGGAGGAGTTTCAGGTCACTTGCTTTAAATAGTTTACACCTCAGTGGCTGGTGGTGACATTAAGGTCTTGTTATCAGCTCCTTGCCAGACATCCTACCTCCTCAGTAATCTTGTTAAACAGCCTTCCAGCTGCTTCGTCTTAAATTCTCCAACTGTGTTTCATCATTCTCCGCATGCAACAATTCTGGGATGTCTTTAAAAACACGGGCCGTCCCTCGGAAGCAGTAGTGATGTTGTCTTACATTCATTAGGAGTTCACCATGTAATATTTTTTCACCTAATCCTCTATTGTTTTTTTTAGACAGCAGGATATTTCTAAGTGGGAATATGATATTTCTTTCACTTTAAGGGGAGCAGTCATCCCAACAGGAAGACTGCAAAAAAATCAATGCTAACAGCAATTCTGTGAAAAGGAACAACTGGCAGCCAATACTGCCCACAGCCAATAATACCAGGTGAGAGGAAACGTTGAAGCCATGCAACTTTTCAGCCATTGGAAAGGAAGTTACTGACCTAGACTTGTGCAATCTCTTTGTTTACAAGAAGATTCATTGCTGGTATGTACAAATTCGTGTTGGGAAGTCGACTACCCTTCTGGTCACAGACACTGCAATGCAAATATTTAAAGGCTGAGGGGGAGGAGGTGTGGAGTGCACAACAAGCAGTTGTCATCTGTGCTGGTGATTTGGCTGTTTATCGCTGCACAAAGGTGTAGGTCAAGTATTAGTCAAAGGCAGATTCTTTCCAGGCCCTCCTCTTTTCTCTAAATGATCATTTCAGCTCATCATTAAAATAATATATATATTTTTTACTCTTCATTTTATCTTGTGATCTTAAATAAAGCTTTGATTCGTCCTGTAATGTACAATGGCAAATGATTATCAGAGTAACTGTCTGAAATTTAGGAAAGGAGTCATTTGTAGAATAAATTAAAAGTGTTCTGAAGACCCACTCCAGTGAAAAAAGTGTTTGTTATGTTTTTAATATGTCCTTGTGGCCTATCTCTGATGATTGAGGACATATTTAACGAAAATTAAGCTCAAAATTGCGTTTCTGAGTATTTCTTTATTCAAATAGTTGTAATTCAGGAGTAGACGAAAGACAACAGTCGTATAAAGATTGTATTTGTTACATGAAAAACACAATGATTGTGCCACAAGCTCTCTGCTCTATACTCACTTGTGGACTAGGAAACAACACAGGTTTTTAATTTTGGCCAAAAAACGAACATCATAATAAAAAACCTCAGGGAATACTTTCACAATAGACCAAAAGATGATTAAAGTGGGTGTTTGAGTAGATACTCCCAACTAATTGATGTATTTTGTTATAAAATAATGGGCTGATGAAAATGTTGTTGTGGAAGGAGGAAAAACTGTGAATTCAACTTTGGGATTAGCCCCTAAACTGCCCAATATAGATGAACTCTCCAAAGAAAAAAATAAATGTCTCCTGTGCTTTTACCGAGAGCTATTTTTAGGTCTAGGCTTATATTTGTTCCAGTCAAAAGAAAATCCATCCTTTTTCTCCACCCGCTTGATCCTTGGGGGTGGAGGTTTGGAACCAGAATATAACCCAGCTGCAATTGTGCGAGCTGTGAATTTAAGCCTCCGACTGGAGGAACAAATTATTAAACCAAACACGGGTCTAATTTGAACTTGAGGACATTTTTATCCCTCAGCTTTGACTGTGGAGGCGGTGAGTTTCCTTTAAATCAGATTTCACTTAGTGTGTGACTCACAATTGTTTCCCTAGCAGAAAATGTCGCAGGAGTGAGAAAATGAAATCGCATGACAAATGAGGCGCTTTAATTGAAGGTGCCAACAGGTCTCTGCCATGAGAAATGCTAATAACTTCATTAAAAACATATTAATTCTAATTCATTTCTAGTTTGAAATTGAAATTAGTGCTGACTGTGCCATCAGCTGAATATATGTATAAACAAAACAGAAGTTTAAAAGAGGGGAATAAACCGCTTTGAAGCTTGCAATCCAATAAATGGAAGAGTAAATCTGAAAATGACTTCTTAAACACCCACGTCTGCTGATTATTGTTGTCTGCGACTGGAGACAGAAAGGCATTAAGACTCTACTTACCTGCAAAAATAAATGTATGACTCCCCACACTTACTATTTTGACACTAATTTTACAGCACTAAGGCAGAAAACTACCAAGAGCTGAATTTGCCATGGCAGCTGGGGGGGCTCTTTCTTCCCCTCCTTCTTCATTATTCATCGCTGGTACATAAATGAACATTCTTGCCCACGCACAGAAAAATGAAGATGTTTTAATATTTAATTAGGTCACTTTTATGTGGCCACAACAGCGATTTCCCTTGTATCTCATTAAAACCCCAAACTTTCTACCAAATACCACTTAGTACGAGATGTTAATGCATTACATCCCAGTAAAAGTTTAAACAGGGGCAAAGAAAATAAAAGAGAATGATGAAAAGGAAAGAAACTTAATGGCAAATCTAAATCGAGTTGCTGGTTGCATGTCAGTAAACATGATTAAAAAGACGGATCTCTGGAGGTTGGAGGAGGTAACGAGAATGACTCCTAAATATAATTTGTTTATCTGCTTCAAAAACACAAATTACAAGTAGTTTGGCTTTTACATTATCTCCATGTAGAGAAATATCTTCAGGGAAAAATAGAAATAAGGAAATTGCTTGCGTGGTAAACATGATGGTAAACACTAAGGAACATTTCAGTAAACAGATCACAAACCTACGCCAGAATGTCTACATATGAGCACTCATGTGGCTGCTTTTTTTAGCTGAGGCCCATTAAAATCAAATGGACTGGGGTTAGTTAGAAAGTGTCTTGTGGGCTCATAAATTAACATGTGGGAATGTTCTCATGGAGAAAAAGGAAATGGAGCATTCGTCTTATCATTAGCACTGAGCTAAAAAGCTCAAATCTGTTAAAGTTTCAGGGCACATTTATTCACATGGCAGTGGCAAACTGTGCGTCTCCGAATGCATCATTAATGCAGGGCAAAACAGATGGTTTGAATTAGCATATGCTGCCATCCAGATGATGTGCTCATCGGATTATGCCCTTTTATCATTCAAATAACAGTACCTTGCTTTTTTGAATGGTACTAAACTGGCCTGTCTGGATTTTAGATCACATATGAAACTTTATTTAAATAATAAAAAAGACACACTTATGGTTTCATCAGTTTAAAGACCCATTCCTATGATAGCTGGGCTTTTGGTGTTTTTAACAGGTTCTTGTTGCATTTTCTCCCCTGAGGACACAGGAAAAAAACTTGTAGTTTTGAGCATTTCTTTATTCAAATTATTGTGAATCAGGAGTAGACCAAAAATGCTGTTTAGAAAAAGCTTCTGACATAGAACCTATGACGACAAGGAGTGGATGCTCCATTCTGATGCATCCACTGGTAGACGACTAGATCCATACGTGTCTTCATTTTTCCTGAGCTGGCATCTGACAAAGCTGTACGATTAGATAGCTCCATTATTACTCACCATTTTTGTTCAATGTTGACATTTTAAGATTTGAGATGGATTTTATTTACTTCCTTCTAATGCACATAGGATGTACTTCAGTTCTAAAATGAAGTTTTGGTTTTGAAAATGTCAAAAACCTGGAGCATAGGAGTCAAACATGCAGGAGATTAGGCTTGTAGTGAAAACTTAAAGAAAAAAAAAAAACTAAAAGTGGGACAAAACCATAAACAAAAAGGTTGACAAAGCAGCTAACCTGAAAAGGCAGACGCTTAAATTAATTAAGAGTGATTAACTGAATGACTTAAATGAAGACAGCTGTGGATAAAAAGAGGCTTGAAGCTGGTGTGACAGTGACAGGAGGAAAACACAAAAGCTGAAAACACAGAACACGACAAGAACCAAGAAAACTCAGCTGAAAATGAGCCAAACTAAAGAACCCCATCCTCCTAGAAGAGGTTTTATATTTTAAAAAAGGAGTTTATAGGAATAGGTTTCCGCATAAGCAATGTAGGAGAGCATGGCACACTCTTTCTGTTTTCAAAATTCATGGTTTTATTTCCTCTGATGGTGCAGCAAAAAGTATTCCAAAATGCATTTTACTTGGAGTAAAATGTCTTAATCCTAACTTTTGAGTGGCTTTAGTGGACCTCGACACCCGCTTAACCAGATTTCTGATACGTTGGCAAACCAACAACAAAAGCACAGAATTCTCTTGTTTCTTAGCTCAGTAATGTCAGAATAAACTTGTTTTAGCAGCCATTAATAACCTTTAAATGTTAGAGGAGAAGCTAAATATGCTTCACACCATCACAAGCATGGCCACAGGAAAATCCATCATTTTATCCGTTTAATAACAACTGAACAACAAGAGTGAGAAAGTGTTATATCAGAGATCAGTTACACACAGGGAAGAATATGAATGAATAAATCAAAGAAAATACATAACATCACTTAGGGGAGCTTTGGAATAGAAAGAAGAAAAAATTATGATTTAATTGGATTAACAAGACACAGCTTGAGCAGCAGGCCACAGGGGAATGTGGGGTGCAGCAGAATGTGGAAAAATGAAATCCAGCTCAGAACCTGCAATAAAGGGATTTGAAACTGCTGGGCTAAATAATTAACAGGTTGGAGGCTTAGAGCTGAGAGTTTGACTCTGCGAGAGTGGTTGTTTTGTTGTTAAGGGTCATTCTTGAGCAAACACAGTTTTTGAACGTCAGTTTTTGCTGGATTGCCAAGAAAAAGTATAAACTGGGTGACTTGCAGATCTCTGCTTTCATAAATGCATTGAGGGAAAAGTTGCTTCAGTGTACGTAATGGAATATACCATGTGATCTGTCTAAAAAAGTTTCCGACTGCCTTCGCCTTATCAAAGACGTTCTCGAGTAAGGCACACATTGATTTGTCCTGAATCCTGCTGACATGCTGTATTGATGGGGATGAAGAGGATGCAGAGTACATTTCAAACAGGATGTGAAATCAGAGCCAGGCTGGAGGTCTCTGTGCTGTCAGATGAAAATATAACAGCTCTCCAAGGACAGAAAGGGACAAATGACTTCTCTTACACTTCCCTCATTTCCACTCGGCTCCTCGTCAGTAAGTCCCCCATGGCCCAAGTGTAGGCTCTTCCATGATTAGGTCCTTCATGCTTTTACTTCAAAGGTGTCTTCAAAGGCCATATTTGGATCAAGCTAAATATGGAAATAAATAATGCTTAATTCAGTTTTTCAATATTTAAATACCAGAATGCCAACCTTATTTTATAATAATATTCTTTGGAAACATTTAACTTACTGCCACAATATGTCATTTCAGGTTTAAAAGAGAAAGAGCAACGGTGGCAGACTTTAAATTTCTTAAAAGTACCGGAATTCAAAAATTTACATTTTTCTAAATAGCTTTCTGTAAAAACTTAGCTTCACCAAAAACATAAATAAGATGCATATGCAAACCCACATCTGATTTGGACATGTCACCAAGTTTAAACATCACAGTGTTCCAAGAATTAATGCTGTTTTAATATGAGTTTTTACGAATAGTACCACTCCGATGATCTTTTGATCTATTTTAAAATGACTCCCAGTGGTCGTTTAATTATGATAGTCATTTCTAGATAAAAAAAAAAACTGTGTCGTTTTCTAGGACATAGTGCCTGCAGAGCAGCAGGAGTTCATCAGAAATTCACTTCAGACTGTTGCCGTGATGTAACTCCAGCCCCCTACCCATCCCTGTTACTGGGAGCTCTCCATTTACATGCTCTCTCGCTAGCTTACAGACCCTCATGCCCTCAACCCCATATTTGTGATGCAAAAAAGGGTGAGCAATATTGGAGCTATCCACCCCTACAGTTTTTTTTAAACAGAGTTCTTTCGTCTTCTTCTGACTCACCATGGCTTGAATAATAATATATTAAAGAAATGGGATTTTGAGCAAATTTTTCTTTATATATGGCCTTCATCTCGAGAAGAATTGCCATGAGAAAATGTTGAAAGTATCTAAAACACAATTTTCATCACAGTGTGTCTTTGACATGTGTCAACAAAACAGGGAGATTCGATCATTAGGAACAGATGAAGTCATGAGTAAAGATAATTTATCAAGTGTACACATAATCTGAGTCCCAGATCTAAAGTAATCCACTGATGCGTCTCCTCCTCCTTGTCACTCATTGTAAGAAAACACAAACAAAAACTTGAGAAGAACTGGACTGGAAGTTGAAACAAGAAAATCATAAATCAATATTTTAAATCTTTTGAGCATATTATTAATGGAAAGAGGTTTAAATTTTTTAAACATGTTCTAGCCAAACTCTGTGCAGTCAAAATAATTATTAAGTTCAAAGATCAACATTGAAGGGAAAAATGCCAGCCATTCAGTTACCAAGCCACCACAAATGCAAATAAACTACTCAGCCAATGACTCTGCTTTTTCATTCACAAGTGCAACAGTAGAATCTCTGTTATGCAGCAAAGAGGTGCATTTTAGTTTAGGCTGGGGCGGATGTCAACACTAGTCAAATTGGAATTGCACAACATGACCTTGAGGGGGAAACAAGCTCCTCATAAAGTATTTATATTGTAGGTGGGGGACAGATTTAGAAAGTGTCTCAAAATAATCAGCTGAATTTAAAACGAGCAATGACTTCTGCAATTAGGAGACTATAGATAGCATCGGTAAGCGTGTATAATGTGTGTCCCAGACAAATGTTTATATAAAACATAAAAAATAGAACTTTAAGAAGAGTTTGGATGCTACACACAAATATTGTTTTGATGTAAAAACGAACAAAATTTCAAATATATCAGTAAGGGAAGGGTGGATGTTTGTTAGTGAAGCTCTAAGAAGTACATGAAGTGGTAGCAAATATTCAATTTCCTGTGCAGTTATTACTTAGTTGACAAAGAAAATGTGAACATTTTTACAATAAAAAAAGAATTTATTAACAGTGCAGCTTGTACTAAAACAGAACCTGCATATACCATGCAGGTCTAAAAATGTAAACAGTCTTCTTATTCATGACAGAAATATGCTAGGAAAGGTTTAGTTTCTTAAATTATCACAAATCATGCCATCTTGTCAGTTTACCATCATCAAATATTCAAAATTATATTTGTTGGAGAACTGGAATATTAACCACTAATGGAAATGTTACACTCAGCTTAACAGTGCAACAACACGCTATCAAACAGCTAGAAACAACAGAAATCAAGACAAATTGTGAGTGTGAAAATTGAAGAAACAAAAAGATAAAACTCGAAGCATCATGGAGACTGAAACCTTGTAGTTCCAACCACAAAATCTTTAACTCTAAACTAAAATAAGCTGTGGTTTGTAAAGAGCAGCAAAGGATTTCGGTTAAATGATTCAGGTTATCCGCCACTGCTTTGGTTTACTGTAAAAATACACACCAATCGCCTTGCAACATGATGTCATAGGAAGTTCTAAGTTTCTATGAACTTTTTATGAACTTCCCGTAACTCTGCAGTCCTCAGCTTCAAACACGAGTTTTGGAGAAATTTAGTAGTTGAAGTTTAGTAGTCTTGGAGAAAGAAAGTTTAGTGAACCCTAATTAGAGCTCACTTGTGACAAAGTAGGCTAAAAGTTACAGGGCTTCACATGTCTGGTAAAGCCAAAATGAGGAAGAAAAGAGTGTGAGGTGAGACTTTCACATTAGTCAGGGCCTACTTATTCCCCTTTCTAGAAAACCCACTGGAGTCATTTTTAGTCACTCTCAATTACAGACATGCATGAAGAAACGTGGGCTTGAAACATATTCAACTGTGACCAGCCAGTCACTCTGGGGACTCAAATGCCATTCACATTTCACAACCTGTCCTAATTTAAAAAGGTAAATAAATCATTCATGTCAGCAAAAGCTCTCTGAAGATAAATAAAGAAAGTGTGACAGAAAGATGCAGAGAGTGACGACGGAGAATAAAAACAACAACAAGTTTGAACTAACAGAGGGGAAAATTGTGAAATGGGTGATGATTTCATGGTAATTGGCATGCTTCTGTTGGGAATGGGAGACACAAAAAGAAAAAGTCTCATTTTGAAAAACACCCCTGCCTGCCACAAATAATGCTGCACTCATCTCCAACATAGCAAAAGCCCACCACATAATAATAAAAGGTAACTTCTCAGGCGCCTGGACTGAAGATGCCCTGCTTGCAATGTGCGCGCTGGTGTCCATAAAAACAGCAATAATGCCATGATCCATAAAGCAAATGTCCATCTGAAGGCGCATACAGCAACATAACAATTATATCAAAAAAGAGCTCAGAGCTTCACCTCCATCTGCGTTGATGCTGTGTTCCAGCCAGCTGAGAGCAGGTCTCAGGATGGGGAAATACAAATGTTGGGTGATTACATTGAGCATGCAGTGCCTCCTGCGTCATAAAATAAAACCCAGTCTGATTGCGGCGGGCAGATCTGATGGTCTCCCGCTGGTCCAGTTGCTTCATGTAACAGCTCCAGTACTGTGTGTGGAAATGCCAAGCCCTTCCTCCTTCACAGAGTCTCAGGGTGTCTTCTTCTGCTTTGTATCAGAAGTGTTCCCAGCTGACATTTGGATAATGCTGGAATGAAAATGATGGAATATCTCCCACCACTAAGTTAAGGTGTCTTGTGATAACTTAGATTCATTGTTGCAAATTTGACCTAAGCCATAAAATCCTTTATGATGCCGGCTGACTATTGTTCTTGGAGGTATAGACCAGGAAAATGCAGATGGGGCATTCTCTCTTTTTAATGATCTGCTCTAGTGTAGCTCTTAACTCCATTGGAAATTTGACACGTCTGCTAATAAGCTGCTACTTTTCTGCAGAGCTGGGAAGACGTCACAGCAAAGATGCAAAGAAGTGTTGAAAAATAGGCTGCAGTTACAGGATTCAACAGACTATTTGTAGTGCAAATAGTCTGTTAATTGCTGAGGTTCATTGCTCCCAGTCAGAGAAACTTTAAAAATACATCACTTTTTGATCTTTTTCTCCCAACTTTTACGTACTTTTTCAAGCAATACCTGCAGCACACCTAAGGGCAACAGATGCACATCTTTAAACAGTTTTCCTTCCTATTTGTCATATCCAATTATTTAGAGAAAAACAAATGGAAATTGATTTATAATCAGAAAAGTGATGTCAGAGAGAGACCAACCTTTCACTGCCTGCAGCCTCACTGGGAATTTTGATGTGTGCGATGGGAATAATTACCTATTATTAAGCAATAAAAGAGGAAAAGCTAGGGTTTATTCATGAGCTACTTTTAGAATATGTTCCTGAATAGAAATAGTATTTTTAACACGTGAACAGTGTGCTTCAAGTCGACTGATGGAACTCAGATGTTGATGATCAATCGTTCTGATTTAAATGGACATAAATTGATATAAGTGGTTCAAGGAGGGAATCCACAAATGCAGCCACCATTTAATATGGAAAAATGTTTGAAGGAAGTATTTAAAAAAAACAACAAACTCTGAAACCTTTTTAGGAGACAACATCAAAAGCAAAAAAAAAGGCTTTATGTAAAATTTGATTTACTTTAGAAAGAAAGACATAAAAACAGATTGTTGGACAAAAAAGTTATTACCCTGTACAATAACCAATAGACAATGGACAATAACTATTGGTGTAATTATATTTTAAGTGCATTTTTAGTATTATTCCTTATCTATCTCCTGTAACATAAATTCCTCTTTGTGGGATCAATAAAGTTGTATTAGATTGTATTCTAAAAAGAGCTGTGGAATAGAGGTTAGCACTCAGAACAAAGGCCCCAGTTCAAATGAGTCCTGTCTGTTTGGAGTTTGCATGTCTTCCCTGTGCATACATGGGTTTTCTCCGGGCTCTCCAGCTTCCTCCCACAGTCTAAACGTAAACATCTTAGGTTAATTGGTGGCTGACCCTGGGTGTAAATCTGAGAGTGTGTGCCATTGTGTGTTTCTGTGTGGCCCGACAACAGACTGGCGGGTCTATAGGGAGCCTATCACTGGATATGCTCCAGCAACCATGTGGTTCCAAAAGGGATTATACAGGTTCTGAAGATGGATGGATGGAAAAAGGGCCTATGAAACAAAAACGGTTTTGGTTCATCCTCCAAAGCTATTGTTAGAATGTGCATTGAGTAAAAGCGACACGCCCCTCACCGAATAAGTCTTAAAGGCTCACTTTACTCATCTTTTTCTCTATTGTAAAAGCGTTTCCAGTGGTCTTTTAATCATGATTATACCTTTTTTATCCAAAATAAAAAAAAATGGTGTGGTTTTCTGGGACAGTTTCTGCAGAGTTGCAGTATTCATTAGAAATTCACCTCTGAGTTGTGGGCGGAGCAAGCCTTCTTCTCCCCATTTGCTGAGAGCTCTCTGTTTAGGTTTACAAGCTAACTTACAGCATCATACTACCCCAGCAACAAAAAAGCGAGCAATATTGAAGCTATCCAGCCATGCAGTTTTGAGCCAGATTCCAGCTCAGACGAAGAAATTCAAGATGTACATTGATCTATTTGTCTTCAAGTGGATGCATCAGAATAAAGTGGTGCAGGCTGCCCGTTGTATTTTCTGTGTAACAAATAAGCTCATTTTTAAACAGCATTTTTTCCTCTGCCCCTGATTCACTATTAACTATTTAAATAAAGGAACACTCAGAAATGCAATTTTAATCTTAATTTTCTTTCCTATGTGTCCTCCATCATGAGAAAAATGCCACAAGAACATGTTAAAAACACCAGAAACACAATTTATTTTTCTTTTCAGAATGGGTCTTTGAACAACAAGCAACAATTGCTGGTAAAAGCTTGGTTCTGCAGATCCACCTCTGTTTAGTGAAGCACAAAGATCATGTATGAAGTGATTATAAAATGAATTAAACTAGAGAAAAAGCAAAGAAAAGTAAAAAAAAAAAAAAAGATTTTGTTGCTATGCCACCAAATAAATGTCTCAGTTTAATTTTAGTTTTAGTAGAGTCACTTGAAAGCTTATTTTGCAGCTCTGTTATGTATAACAATATGCAATTTTTATTTTCTAATGAAACACTTCTGATTTGGGGAGAGGAAACTGTTGTTTTTCTGTGAGCTGCAAAACTATACAAAAACATTTAGGGGTGGATTGTTGGCATTTCAGAGGGTTTTTTTTTTATGGCTTTTCTTATTTGCAATCCTCTGTAGGTCAAACACAGGGGTCTGACACATTTCCTGTTATATATTTGGTACTTGGATTATAGCAGAGATTGAATATGATGCTCAGGATTGAGAATACTTTCACACAACAGGAAATTCAGTTAAAAAAATGGAATAACAAGAAGAAGAAGAAAAAGAAAAAGAGCACTGAAATAATGTCTAAACAATCAAAAATGACAACTCTTTGAAGAGAATTATTAGGGAGCAAAGTTTTAGATGATTTATAGGAAATAAGAGATTTTTTGTTTTACATTTTTTGGGAAATTAGGAATATGCTCTTCAAATCTAACCCCTTTCACAAGTTGCTGAATGTTTCATAAAAGAAACAACAGTATGTGGTTAGAAGGCTCCTTCTAGAGCCCGAAAATCCTGTACAAACACTCTGTCACCTCCTGAGGCTCTGTCTTCCACCGACCTGTTCTCTAACCTTCTTGCTGACGAGCCGAGAGAAAAGAGTGCCGGGACAGGCATATAAATAAGTAATGCAGAAGATACTGCTGATATTCTGAGTGATGATGGATCAGGAGAGCGGCGCAGTGTGGGGGAAGGGGGAGACATGCTGACACTGAGGTTGACAACAGGGACTGTGAAACAAATGCCATCGCTTTTTCCCCACTCATTGTGTGTTGGCACGTCTGTGGCTGAAAGTCCAGCATAGTGGAGGTTGGGTTACAAATGTGTCTGAGTCTGACTGATGATGCTATATTGCACACAGTTTTAATGCCATTGTGCACCCCTGATGGTCGTGCAGATTGATTTTCCTGGGTAAACGGGGATGGAAAAAGTCTTCATTTGTGCACCAACAATAGGCACATTACTTCTCCCTTCTCTCATTTCCACGAACTGTACCGAGCCTGGCAGGTGACTGGGTCAGACATGTGAGAGTCTTTGCTCCCCCGGGCTCACCACCTGTTACCATGCCGACTGACAACACGACCACATAGGTGTCTGCACAGGCTGTGCCAGCCCTTGGCCGCACTTGCATACAAGAAAAGGTCTTGATCTAATAATGCTTCACATTCCAGTTATGACAAATGTCAACTGCAGCTGGTGAAGCAAAGATATTCTGATCAATGCTTTATTGGCACTTTGGATTAAAGCAAAAGCTGAAACCGTACCAAGATCATAACAGTGCTACTATTTTGAGGGATTTTGGCACTTCTCTGAAGCTATTTGGCAAGCTCTGCTTGTTGAGGCGATGGAAATGTTATGTTGCTACAATAATAGAAAAGTTCCAGGTCTTTAAGGGAGCTGAAACCATCTAGCTAAATGACAAAGACTGAAAAGACAAAGAACCGTTTCAACAATTGGCGCATGGATTTTATTTAATAATCCATCATTGTTTGGTGTCAGTTCTTTTCTCAGAAAAGAGAGAATAAAATACACTTTTTATACCACCATTCTATTCAACCAAGAAGGCTGTTTGCCATAATGTGGGTGTTGATTTCTTTTTTTTTTTTTTTTTTAGTCCTGAGCTGCAGAATCAGGTTTAACTGACGATTATTCTCTTTTTGCACTGCACTTAACTGGCTGTTGTAGGTGACCTTATAGCATCATCAAGGTCACCCTATGGTGACATTGGTGGCATTTACATTGTGTCCCCAAGGCTGAAGTGCTGGAGCTCCAATGGGTCCACATGATACTTGCACTTAAAATTCACATTTTTGTCACAAAAACTTTATAAAAAAGAAAGAGCATCCAATTCGTGGGAGCTACTTCATCTCCTCATCAATATTGGCTTATGAATGACAGCTGTGCTCTCACGATAAATGCCAGGAGAAAGCTTCTCCAATCTGCTTTACAAAGAAAAGAGAGCATGTGTTCTGTCTTTTTTGTTTGTTTCTTCTGCCACCTACATTAAAACAGTTCAGTCTCAGCCTTTCCAGATCAACTTCTCATGTTTTTTTAACACCCCTGATGATCTTATGTGCACATTTTGACATAAACAGACAGAATCTACCCCTGTTTTTTCTAGGATTGGAGCTGTTGATGCAGCATTTTTCCTGAATATTTTTAATTCACTTTAGCAGTTATTTTCCTTCATCTTTTTTCCAACAATTTCCTAAGTGTTTCCTAGAGCCTCAAGGTGAATTCTTATTAAAAGCCCAAAGTGGATTTCTAATGATAGATATTTAAAAATCAATCTATGAAGGTTGCTTGAAAAATGTTGAGTTAAACACTGAAGGCTGGCTCAAGATTCATTTTTCTTCATAAGATGACACAACATATTGGCTACCGGTCTGGGTTCAGCAGAGACAGTTGTTATTGCTGTAAGCTTGCTGCTGCAACAAAGAAATCTTTCATTTGGAGCAACAAATAATCAACTTTTCAAAGATCACTAGTGATGGTTCGACTTCAAGTAATCTAGCGCCATGTCGCCATCGCTGCAGCCACAAACTGAGTGGAGGAGTGACGTTGTGTGGCATTAAGGAAACGCTTCAATGGAAGTGCTGCTGTCTAACATTTGACCTCGATTATTTCATGCCATTCCACTTCACCGGCAGTAATGAGGAGTAAGAGTATGCAGTCTGAAAGAGAGTGCTGCCTGAGCCTTGGCACTGGGATCTATTTTGACCTGTTCTCTGCACCACTTTTTCATATGCTGCCTGAGGAAGAGACTTTTTTCTTTTTCTCCATGGAAATAGTAGATTATATAACACTATTTCCTAAACTTGATACATGTAGATGCGTGAGTGAATACAAAAGCTCTTTTCTCCTCTAATTTTAGCTCTACATCTTAAAGTAAAATTAGCTGAGTATTGTCCTCTCAGATTATGACAATAGTCATTCGGAGGCTTTTGTTGCTTCATAACAAAAAAAAAAAGCATTGACTGAGTAATTTATTAGTGTTCTGACATAACAATTAAGGAGTTGAATGCCACCCCCAAACACACACCCATTTGCAGGAACCAGACTCAAAGCTCTTCTGACAGAAATTTTTTATTTAGTGGTGCTTTATTTTTACCACTATTATTACTTAATGCATTGTTCTGTTACTAACATACAAGTAGTTTAGTAAAAAAGCATAACCTGGTCAAGGGCCACACAATGATAAGGAAGAAGAGAATTTAATTAAGCGGCCTCTTCCTCTCTGACATGTCTCCTCTTGCTTTCGTATGTCAGCTCTTAGAGAGGGAAAAAGAAACCCAGAAGGTTTGTGATTACCTTTGGGGCTTCAACTGTGAAATTGTGGTCACGGTTGAATGGTGCACCTGGGTAAATGTACTCCAAATCTCTGAGTGTTTGAAATCAAGCCAAAGGAAAAAGTCTATCAATGGAGGAAGGAGATACTTTTTTTGGAACGATGGCTTATTGATGGGTTTACCCATCTGAGCTCCTTTGTGGAAACCATTTATTTCCTTTGAATTCAGTCATGACGGACTGTGCGGCGTTTGCTGCTGGAATATGTTTGATCTGAAAGTGATCTGTTGACAGCTGTCCATGAGCCAGAATGTACTGAGTGGTTGTCCAGGAGGAATTCTGTTAAACGCCTCTTTGATCCCTCAGTCACGGCGTCTGTAACCAACTCAGAATAAATGAGCCTTGGATATCTCAAGGAGAGGGGCTGCTTGGGGAAGCGTTTACACGTGTGTGGCGCAATAAAAAGTTGGAGCCAAAGGCTGCGTTTGTTGTCAGCGAAGCTCCGAGGCTGTGGGGGCAGGGAGATTTCAAAGCCAGCACCTGTTGAGGGGAAACATCACCCACACCTGCGCCTCCAGTTGAACTGGAGTGAGAATCCCCAAACGCAGAAAGCCATGCTTTCGTTTGTATTTGAAGCTTTTTATTGAGTAAAAAGACATCATAGGGAATCCTTCAGAAAAATCTGAGAACTTATTTCAAGGGTTTTAGCAAAGACATATAAGAACAGCTCACATTCCACTTAGAAACACCTTTGTTTTTTTCATTTTAAAAACATTTTAAAAAATGTAGAAAATGATCAATGGAATGTCAAATAACCAACAATTTACCTCTCATTTATTCTCTTATTGATGTACTGATATGAACCTGTATTGGATAAATGCTCCTGATGCCAAGTTTAAAAGAATAAATGAAAAGATCTCTTAATAAAAAGATAAAACTTTCAATTATTCTGAAATTGAAAGCAGAACTGATATCTGTCTACTGGAACAGGTCACACATGGCAAGCTGGGTTTTAGAAACGGAAAAGGCTGGGTAAAGAGGGCTGGAAAAGCTGTGCTTGAAGTGATGCAACAAAACAAGACTGCCCCCTGGTGACGCGTTGAAAAATGACAAGCTGCCATCCTCGAAGTCAAGGAACACGCCGATCGTTTGAAGGCCATCCGTCTTCACTGGGATGGATTCTTTGTTGTGAAGCGCCTCCAGCTTCTTTTTGTCACATGCCAGGCACCAGGAGCAACTGTTGAATCCCAGACGGGCGTTGTCCTTCTGGCCTTTCCTTTCCATCTGACTCTCGCACAGCCCCACCTTCCAGCGGCCGTCATCCACGGGCACGTTCACCTCCCAATACCAGCGGCCCTTCTCCAGGGAATTGGAGGCCAGGACTTGTGGGAAGGAGGTGAAGCGAGACTCGTGCTCTGCGTAGGCCTGTTGGGTCTCGCTGTAGCTCACTTTCCTGTTGTTGTCAGACAGCTGCAGTTTGGGATGAGCTGTGTCTTCATCCAGGATTGGGATTATTCCATCTGAGGGTAGAGACGATCAAGACACCTTCATAAGAGACTTAATGGGACATTTGGGTGTAGTAATACACTCAAAAGCAGCACTTGTCTTACACTGCAGTCTGTAGAGGTCTCTGTCTTTGCCAGGCATGTTGATGATGACCGTGTCCAGACGTTTCTCCGTCCAAGTCTTCAGGCAGTTCAAACGGGCGCAGTCAACTTCTTCTGGCGTTTCAAACAGCTCCACACAGCTCCCAATGCCACTCACTCTACAAAGGAAGTGTGCAATCAAAACACGCCCTTAAAAGTGTAACAAAAAAAAAAAAAAAAAAAAAGAAATATAAAACCAAACCATTTTTTGCTATGAGATGCCATGAACCCTAAAGATTCCACTTTTAAAAACAGAAATCTTAAAAATATTTATTTAGAACATTTACACTGAACCTGATTCACGCATCAAGTTTGCGTCAGCTGCTGTCCTTTTGACACGGATCAAATTCACTATTCATGGAAGCATTGACTGTATATCTCATATACAGGCAATGCTTATGCAGCCCATGAAGACACGGAGGATGCTGAAAGATCAGATTCAGTTATTTTGAAGAGCCCTCTCAGAACGGTGAGGTTCACCATCGACTGCAGGAGCGCCATCTGAATGACGGCCGCTCTCAGCCATACTCCTGTCTCTGTTATCCAGTTTGAGGACTTGCTGACCCGCATTAGTCTGAGGAGGGGGAAAAATAAGAATACAATTGAGAACCTTTTTGTTATTGTTTCAATACAAATAACAAAAAATATGATAAAGTTCAGGAGAATGATCAGATTCTTGTCCGTGTTGGTTTTGGACCTAAAATTGGTTGTGCAGGCAAAAAGGATGTAGACGGAGCCCAAAAAACACGTGAGACTTTACTGTGGAGGAGTCATTAACACGTCACGAGTTCTTGATTGGTTGATGCGACGCAAATTCTTTGCTAAAGTTCCAATATTTGAATATCGAGCCATGATGCTGGAAACGTGGTGCTGCTAGACCGCTGCACCGCGCCTCACGCTCAAATTGCCCCACAGGACCTCTGATCGTGTCTGTACATCGACTGGACGCCTCTGATGCGTGAATCCTGTTCGGTCTTTACGTAGCTTAAGAGTTTAAACTAATTTACAACAAAAATATAGAGTTCAGTGTAACAATTACTTACAGTTGAGAAACCTTGCAGTATTCCTGTAACACAAAAAGGCAAATTTATCAAACTATGTAAATGAATCTGATTAAAAAATGCCTTTTTATTTGTTCTTCAGCTGACCATGATAAAGACTTGGTCCTGGACACGTTTGTCTGCTTTGGCGTCAGCCAGACCCTCCAGAGTGTGCAGGCTTTTCTGGATGCATTGCAGTGTCTTCTGGAGAGAAGACAGCTTGTCTTCTAGGCCCCCCAAGACCCTTTTCTCCTCCTTTAGGATGCACTGTAGAGCCGACTGCTCCTCCTGGTCCAAAGCCTCCCGAATGGCTCCATACTGCTGCTTCACACTTTCCTGAGCCTTGGTTAGAACAACCTGAGCACAGTAGGAATGAGTGTCAGAAAAACACAACAAAACAGGATTCTTTGTCTGGAAATTGGTTGAAATTCCTCCAGAGGAACTGACCAACAATTACTGGAAATCTGTCTTTGGACTTGATGCATCATAAGGGAGATACACTACATGTAATCCAGGAAAAAAACAACTTTTTTAAAACAATTATACATAAGCAAGCTTTTCTAATTCTTTCCAAAAAGACTGAAATGTCATTCTTTTCTATCTTTTAGAGATTTTTTTTTTCTCCAGAAAATGCATGTTTGATGTACATCTTTGACAAGAAAAATGTGTGATATCAAAAAAGAAATAATTATAAACATCAAATTACTTTCTAGCCAAACATGTTTTCCCATTCTTTAAAATAAACAAATGAAATGAAAAAAAGGGGAAACATAAAGAACCAACTATATATCTGTAGAAAGAACTTTCTCCACAGAAAAAAAAAATAGGAAGCAGTTCGATACATTTTGATGAATTTTGAATTTACTTGTGAAACATTGGCGTGCATCCGATTGTTGAAACACTTTTGGACGTATTACTTTTGTTCACTGATAGACACAGAGGACAGTGGGCGTGTCGTCTGTTTGAGTGGCATAGTTGAATGAAGAAGTTTTAAAGCGTCTTGCAGGGTAAATGTAGAGACAGACACCTTGGACTTGAGACCGTCCCATATGCTTTGTTATCCTTTAACCCTCTAAATCTCAATGTACACAATGGTGCAAACATAATAACTGAATTAGAAGAATCAAAAGAGGCGGATTGTTCTCTTTGGATGCGTGTACAGATGCTGCATCACGTCAAAAGATTAAGCTACATGGAAGAAGCCAGCCCCTGACGGCGCTGATGTCATCACAAACAAACAAATGAATGAAACTCTGAGAACACCTTAACAGCCACAGAAGCGATACAAAAAACTCACAGACTACAGGACCCTGTCTTCATATGTACGGATTAAAAGAAACGGGTACATTTACAGTTTGTTTAGACGCTTATAAACAGGAATAACAATTGGCATGTTGGTCGCAAGAGGGCACCAAACCCCACAATGAAGGTTGTCGAAGACAAACTTCAGACGTTAAAAGAGGACGCGTGCAAAGATGCTGGAGAGGTGCTGGGTGCGGAGAAATTCCAACAAATACAAAAAATGATTAGAACATGTTAAAAAAATGTAGTAGAGCAAGAATGGTAATTCTGACAAATATGACTGAGTGCTAGCCGTTTATTTCTCAATAGAAGTCTATGGGATATTGGCTTCCTGGAGCCAGCAGATACTTCCTGCATGGAACAGGAGGGGGAGGGGGGGTCACTCAGTCCAGTTCTTGTATAAAATCGATGGTTACAACATGTGGCTTCAGTTTTCTGATCATTGGTCTAAAATATATATAAATGAAGGCTTCAACTCACTCTGGATGTTTCTTTCTTCTCTCCGAGCTGGCTCACTCTGTTCTTCACTTGCTGTTCCGTCTCCTGCAGTTGTTTGATCTCCTCTTTCAAGTTTGCCTGAGAAATCACAAACACAAATGTTTGTGAGTTTCTTAGGTTTCTTTGACCTACTAACTGCTGATTACCTGGATAAAGTGAAGCAAAAGCCTATTGTAAGACAATGCGCTCCTTCTTCTATCTAACCTCTCCAGAACTCCACCTCACACACCAACTGCGTTTGAAGCTGCTGCACTCACCCGGAGCTGGTTCTCTGCCTCCCTGATGCTGATGCAGGCATGGTCCCGGTGGGAGCCAATGAGCGTACACACAGTGCACACACACATTTCACACTGGCGACAGTAGATCCGGTTGACCTCCTGGTGCTCCTGACACTTCCAGAGGGAGATGTCCTCCACTGGAGAAATCAGGGTGTGGCTCTGGAAGACTGGGGACTCCAGATGAGGGAGCAGATGCTCTTTGCACATGGAGGCCCCACACACCAAACAAGTATTTACTGCTGGCTGACACCCCGTTTTAGGGCAGTAATGGCAAGGGACGGGGGTGCTGGTTTTGTTCTCTGGTTGGAGGAAAATGCCGACGTGGATTGGGGATCCTGAAGCAGATTTGGGTTTTTTAGGGGATACCGGAGACCCCCCGCTAACTTGGATTAGACGAGACAAACCCTGAATGGAAGGCCCGCTGCCGCAGTTGGAACTGCCAGGCGTTGCGGATGTTTTTGACATTGCATGGGTAACTGGCTTTGGGGTCACAGAAAGAGGCGCATCGCACAGATCTATCTCACTGGAAGTGTCCGAGTCTTCCACCAACTCTGCCGTCTTCCTTGAGGTGTCTTGCAGGCCAACGTTTTCATTCGGGACAGGTCCATCACCTTGATCTGACCGCACATGCGGGGCACCCACTGCTTCCAGAGACATCCCCCCGTCAGGCGGCTTGTTGGGGTTCGGCGACCCAGAAGTAGTAGGCTCCACGTCGCCGGACGCCTCAGCATTTGATCGCTTGGAGACCGGTTGCTCTGGAATCTGTGAGCTGGCCTTCCTCTTCCCCAGGAGCCTGCTGGTCAGAGAGGACGTCTTCTGTTTCAGGTCAGAGGTGGTTTGTTCCACATTATTGGACATCCCTTAACAAAAAAAGCAAACAATGAAAATCTGGTCAGCACGAGGGTTAATGTTTTAGAAAACAGCTATAACTATATGAATCATCATAAACATGACATATTTTGAACATACATATTTAACAAATGGCGTAGACATCTTTGAGAACACTTACTATAGTTATTTAATGAAACCTGCTGAACATCTCCTAAGTAAAACTTTTACATAAAACTTCAATGTTTCATCATGATTCCCTTTTTAACATCAGGTTTTGTATTGCCATTCTTATTATGAAAAATTAAAACAGTAGTTGGAGACCCCAGACAAAAATGAGGGCTTAAAAATTACATAACCGTGATCAAACAAACGCGTTAGAGCGAGTTCACTAACGAAATGCATCAAGGGCAAGGCAAAGGTCCAAAGTCCAGGTCTCGCGCTGTTTAAAAAATAAAATAAAAGTATATGTATATATATTTACATATATTTTAAGATATAGAAGAAAATGTGCATTCCAACATGCTTAAATCTAAGTGAGCTAAAACTGCTTTAAAAGAAATCTTAAATCCCATCAGAACGTATTTGTGGATGAAGGGCTTAAATGAAAACGGAAGTTCCTCGTGACACCGAACCGCTGAGAAAGTCTAACATTTTGGAACCAATAACCCTCTAATTGTTTATTTTCATTAGTTCGAATGTTAAGACACATTTATATATGAACTTTTTTTTTTAATAACTGACTCTAGTTTTATTTTAATGTATGTCCCAATGTTCCTCATATGTTTAGCCACTTTTTAGCATGAAGTCCAGTTGAGCTGTACCTGCAGAGCCGCGTGCCTGCACCGGTCGGCCGGGAGTGGGCGGCCGGATGAGGCTGCCGTCAAACGGGAGCGTCTGGTACACGGTTTTGCACCTCCACTCCGGACAGTGGTACGGCCCGTTGGGGGTGACGCTCCATAAATCCCCGATACATCGCTGGCAGAACCGGTGGTTGCATTTCAGCACAACTGGGTCGCGGGTTAACTCGTCGCAGAGAGGACACTTCGCGGGGGTCTCCAGCACGGCCCCCATTTTGTTTTGTTGATGTTAGTTTCTGTTTCCGCAATGGCAAGGGGGGTCGGGGCGGGGCCAAACATTTGAATCTCGCTCCTCCCATCTGCCACTCTTAAAGGTACAGTACACATCAGAGGCGCGGTGATGACACATTTCTTTTTTTTTTTTTTCTGTGCGAAAAAATGTGTCTAAATAGCTTCTGAATTTCATTATTACAAAATAGGACTTGCTGTCTGGTTGGCAGAGAAGTAGCAGTTTCAGTTTCCAATCCAAGCACCTTTTGAGCTATTTTAAAAGTGTTCCCACTGGTCTTTTAATTATGATTCGTGTTTTTAGCCAAAAACAATAACTGTTTTCAGTTTCTGCAAAGTGGCAGTACATTCATTTGTGGGGGGAACATTGGCATGGGGCAACCCTGCCCTCCCTCCCCATTACTGAGAGCTCTCTGTTTACACACTCCCCGTTAGCTTAGTGCCTCTCACAACCGCAACCTAACATTATCAGTGCAACAAAGATGGGAAGCAAGGTTGGAGCTGCCCTGCCCCTTAGCTTTGTGCCTGATGCTCTGATGAGGAAAAAAAGGGCATACATGGAAGAAGATGCCCTCTTGCACTTAACTGAGGAAGGAGGAAGCACGGAGCTCTGGTTTTAAGGCACAGAGTGAAACTCTATAAAGTACGCTACAGTACAGTCTATTGTTCTGACTAAAAAACCTCTTATTGAGCAATATTCCAAAGTTCTTTAATAAATGTTTCACAAAGCATCAAAAATATTTCAGAAGTGTTTTGATGAGTAAGGATCAGTGACGGACAATCTTCACCTGCTGGGGGTGAGGGTGGTGGGTTTGTGCGATATTGTTATTATTTATAAATCCTTTCAACTTAAAAGACAAATTATAAAAATAGCAATACTGTTTAATTCAATGTCATGTAGACGTTAGTATTTAAAAGTATGATCACACTTAAAATATTTAACAAATATGCTGTAATAATAAACGCATTATGTCCCAAATTAGATGTACATTTATTATTTAGCCGTTCAGGTGGACTAATGAATATTTGGAAAAAAAAAAGGGATTTCTCTGTAGGTTTAATTCTGATTATGGTAAATATACATTTTTAAAATTATATTTAATTTTTTTTAGTAAACTCTAGGAAAGCAAACTGGTGAAAAAACTAGAATTTGAATCTGAACAATTTAGGTTTTTATAATTTATGTTTAAATGTTCACGTTCATTGTTGTATGGATATGTATTGCGTTCAATAAAAACTACTCTGGTGGAGTATAAATATGCTTCCATACTGTTGGGCTTAACGGGGGAAAAGATGCATCTGTAATCTCCAGAAAAACCTGCAAAAATTCAGTTTGAAGCTTCATAAAAAAATGATATTCAATTCATTTTTTTCTTTTAAACTTCTCCTTTGATGAAAATAGTTAAAACAGATGATTTTTAAGTCACTGCCAGAAGAAAAAACTCACAACTGTACATTACAGTGAAAACCTTTATTAAGTATTTATATATTTTCCAAGGAAACATTTGTATTGGTCTAAGCTGATCCCCGCCTTGATAAAAGTTCTAATCAATATCTACAGAATTTCATTTTTACATGGGTACAGATCCAGAGGTTAAGGTGGGACAAGCCTCACTTCCTCACAGTCTCTATACTCCTGCTTTACCCTGTATGTCCCAACTAAACACAGAAAAGCAATCGAAGAGAAACAGAACAGCCAGGCTGGAGACAAAGGCAGACACAGACTGGACAGTAATGTGTGACGCTGGCACGTCTGCTCACTGGCCCGACAAACCTATGTTCACACATCGCACTCGCATGTGCATGCACTCGCTGGAACACTCACACACAGAAAGCCCCCCTCGCCCAGCAGCTGGGAGCCCTGCAGCAGTCAAACCGGACAGCCACCATCACAGTGAAGTCACACAAACTACAAAACAGCAGGTCTCCTCTGAAAATGAAGCACTGTGCAAAGTTAGCTAGCAGGGTGCTGAATTGATTAAGTTAAAATTCCTACATCATTTTAAATATTCACTGTACATACTTTGTAATACAAGTAAATGTTGATAGTGTTATAAAACAGTCTTAAATATTTTCTTCTAGTACAATAAGGGGGACAAAGTGGAATATAAATAAAAGAATAAACCCAAACTTTGAGTATTATTCTTTAACCTAAACACAATAGATTCACATTTACTTTGTTTTTTTTTGTTTTTTTACAAACATTATGCATTCTAATGGTAACACATACAGCTAGTGTTGAAATGTGATACTTGTAATTACAACCGTTTATTATGGTTTTGTTGCTTATTTGTACAGAGTTGTGTGACTGCTGGAGAAGCTCACAAGTCCAAGTCAAGGTTGAAGTCTTTGGTCACAAATCCAGGAGAAGTTCAGAGTCTTTGGCTGTAAATTAAAGCCTGATGTCTTACAAATAATTTTAAAATAAAGAATGTTCTGTTCTCCCGTATGTCATTTTGCCACATTATGACATCTTGTGGTGCGTTTTTCCATCCCCTCCAATAAAATAACAGAGAAAAACCATTAAAAGACTTCTTCTAGACCTGAAAGTGATGATCTCGAGGCAACATTTAAAATAAAAAGGGAAAGTTGTTCACAAGTCGAGTCTAAAGTTGATGTTGAGTCTAGAGTCAAGGTTTGTTTTATGAGACTTAAATGTGGCTCAAGTCCAGGTTTCAAGTCCAAGTCCCCGTCTGGTTTCTGCATATGTGTGAGTGTCCATGTGTTGTCAGGCAGGATGGGGTTATTCCATGTCCTCTTCCTCTAAACAGGATAACAGTCTCTTCTCCTGCCATGGTCTATTCAGTGCTGCGTAAAGGTTTAGCTCTGGGGACACATGTGGTTGGAGGAGTGCTGGGCCCATCTAAATGCTGGAGTCAGATGTAGCAATCTTGGGTTTGATGCAAAGACAGATTATTTTGGGTTTTCTGCAGGTAGACGTGGAAGGATAGTATTTTTTCCTCCTTGTGAACCCATAGTGTTTTCCTCTCATGAGGTGATGTTGAACGCGGTGGGGCGTCGTGAAAAAATGGAAGCATCAAAACCCAGAAATCTGTAAAAACAACAAAAAGTAGAAAAATGTTACAATCTGCTTATTTTCTAAAGACATTTCTTTACATTTTATTGTCCTCTTCAATGGTTGTCTTTCTCCCTCTTTTGCATCTCAGTTACATTAATTTCCACATAAAATCCTTTACTTTTACATAATATGTTCTTTAACTTAGTCCTTTAAATTCATAGTTCAATTGGTTTAAAGTCTGATTTAGAAAAATGCGCTTAAATATTTGTGATAAGCAATTGTCCCTTTTGTAAATTGCTCATTCCTTTGGCATAAACTGAGAAAAGCAAATATAATGTTGAAATATTTGCAAAATTTCATATCAATAGAAACCACACATTGGGTATTAACAATATCTGAAATAAAAAAAAAACGGCAACAAATTCATTTTTACGTGCATTTACCTCAAGATTTTCTTTTGTCAGTACACTCACCAAAAGATTTGCTTAAGCGTTCCCTCCCTCTGTAAAAACACAAACACAGAAAATGATGACGCGTGTACAAACATGTATGGCAACACAAGTCCAAAAGCTGCACCTTTATTTCTTGAAGTACATACACTTTCAACAATAACCACCAGATGGCAGCAGAGAAAATCTTATTCATGAAATACTAACCTGGAGAAATGGATCCATAGACCCCACTTTTAATTTTTCAAATACAAATATATTTATCATAATTGAAATGACTGTTTTATTTGAAAATGTTCTGTATTATATTTTATGTCTTTTTATGTCTTATTTTTATGTTCTACTATTTCTACTTTGCTCTCTTCAGTAGTCAGTTCTAGTCTTCTTTTTGCATTTCTATAAAGGAAATAAGGACACTTGTATGTTTCTTCCTTGAAAAACATACCTGTTCTAGCAATGCTTTCTTGTGCTCTATTTTTGTTCTTTCTGACCATTTCCTTTCCTAAATGGTCACATTACAAAATTATTAATTATTTTGATCAAAAATATGGAAGCCTGATTGTGGTAATAAGTATGAGACATCCTACAAGAGATTAAAGATAAATTCTTGCACAAAACACTACCACGAACTTGCACAGATACTACAACAATACTGTACTCATTCAAAAACACTACTATACTGGGACCCAGACAGTAGTTTTGGAAATGACTACACCAGTCTGTGCATGAATTAAGTTTTTTTTTAAAAAGTGCAAATTATCTCTCATAAAAAAGTGTCCAATATTTATACATGTTAAAGGAATATTACTGTATGTTTGCGGCAGCCTTAACAATTTTTTGGATCCGAACTGACATAATCAAAAATATAAATAGAAAAACATACAGATAATCTTTTTTTATTTTTTATTTTTACTTGTCCTGTCCAACAGCTGGGCAAACAGATGAGAGCTGAAGGCCTCTTGTGTTGGACATATTTTACTTTAACAGCAGGGGTTATGAATCTTCAGACAACCCAGAGGTATGTCTGAATAAACCCCTTTTGGAATCGAGGCCAAACTTTATTCATTGAATCATATTTGAGAATCTTTGGTGTTGGACCGGACGGAAAAGGAAAGGAGGGAAGAAGAGAGAGGGAAGTTAGAGAGGACGGGGGATAGGAGGGTGATCATAAGGGGGGGGGGGGGTAAGACCATAAAGCGGCATAAAAAAATAAATAAATAAAATTGAATTGAATAAAGCAACAAGTTACTGGATGTTTATCATTACAGTGAGGTTCAGATGTAATACAAATCTCAAAGGGGCGGAGCCTGTCCACACACACACTCAAATGTTATAAACACCCCTGTTAGCTGGAAAAATCTCCAAATCTCAACATGTACACAATACAAATAATGTTCACACATGCATACTTATACCTTCAAACCAACTAGTGTGAAATTATATCTCATTCAATCACACAAACTATTAGTGCAAAGGTGAGCTAACACCTGTGCTCAGGTGAGTGTTTATGTTCTTCTAAATGGATGATGGAATGTGAAAAGAAGGAGGGGGAGTGACCAGCCATCCCCACACCAAGACCCCCGCCACAGCAGCAGCGGCAGCCAGAACCCCCCAGCGCCACACGGCAGCAGGCAGAGAACAACCGCCCCCCGGGCGATCCCATCCGCCACCCAGGCCAGGGCCAGCAGGACCGCTGCGAGGCCCCCAGAGCCAGAGAGTAGGGAGGCATGGGGGGAAAAAAAGTGCCGCCCCAGCCCAACCAGGAGAGCAGCCCCCCCACCGCGCCGGGAGGGCCCAATGCCGGGCCCCGCCCGAGAGGGGTGCTCACAGCCCCAGACGAGCACCTCATCACCACCCAGGAGTTCTGGGCATCCCCCCGCCCCAATCCCAGGTACGAGCCAGGACCTCCCCAAGGGAGACCCGCTCCACGCTCCAGGCAGCCACCCACCCGGCCCACGGTTGGTCCAGGAAAGAGCAAGGAAGGGGCCAGCCGCCCCCGCCCAGGAGGGGGGCACCCCGGGGAGAAGGGGGTCCACGAGGGTGTTGTAGATACATGTCTCAGATAATCTGAGAGAAGGAAGTTTCAAATTTAGTCAAAAACTTTTTAAACAAGGATTTTAGAAACGTAATTCTTTTGAAAGAATTTCAAATAAAATACCCTTTTCTTAAAAAGTGAGATGTTATTTTCCAAGACTTTTACAAGTTGCATAAAAGGTTTCTTTATCCCAGTGGAAAGCAATGACTGATTATGTTCCCAGAGTAGAGCTTTGCTGCTTTCTTGATGAGCATGCATTTTATTTTTAGAAATCACATGAATGCATAAATGCATTAAGAGATTATTCTTGAATCTTGATCTTGGAAAGAACTATTTTCTTTAAAATGAGATGTTTTTTTAGTTGTAATGCATTGAAGATGTATTCAAAAAATTTAGTGAACAACAAATACTTCAGCGAGAGGCATACATTTTCCTTAATAGTCAGTGTGCAATTCAAATATGTTATTTTGACAGAATTTTTGTTTCAAATAACAATTCTCTACAGTGCTCATATAAAAAGCACAGTCCCACAGTCTCACAGTATTTGGGTTAGCAGGTTTTTGCAAATGCACTCAGATTACTGCTTCTATGCAGTCCAAATCCTTCTTTTACAATCATGAGTTTTTATTTGACACAAGCTCTCTAAGTTTCTGGCTTTCAAATATCAACGTGAATGGCCCTTATTATTTTCAGGACAAACTGAGAAACATCAAAACAAATAAAAGAAAATATTTTAGTGTTTGTTAGATTAGCCAACTCTTGATCGGTTCAGGGTGTACCAAACCTTTGTCCAACAGTAACTGGGATGGCTCCAGGAACCCAGTCAACCCAAAAAGGATTCATTGGCTCCCAAAGATGACTGGATAGATGAATAGTCAACTCATTCTAACCTTTGCTTTCAGCCAGCAGCTCTTCTGTCATGAGTCCATCCTGCCTGTTCCCCAGGACGAAGGCGAGGAAGGAGAGGATGAGGGCGTCCAGGATCCCCATGATTGCCAAGATGTAAGCCCAGCGCATGGAGCAGGCCCCCAGGCTGTATTTGTCCGTCTTCTCTCCGCACATCCGCCTGACCTCATCACTATCCCAGCCGTCGGGATAGATCATACAGCCCAGCACCAGACACACACCTAACGATGGAGGAATGAGGAAGAACAGAGCAATATTCAGCAACACTGTCAGGAGGTAAAATGGAAAAAGACAGAAAGGTGAAAAAAAAACACATCAAATTTTGAAAAATCAAGCTTGAAATTGCATTTCATAGTATTTTCTTTATCCTTATCGTTGTGAATCGGGAGGAGACAAAAAAATTGTGCTTAAAAGCTTATAAAAAATTATATAATCATGACTCAGAAACTCCACTTGGTGGTCCACAAGCTTCCTGCTCCGCTCCATTTGGATGCATCCACTTGTAGACAAAAAGATTCATGTAGGTCTTTGTTTTGTCTGAGCTGACATCTGGCTGAAGAGCTTGAATATCGCTTGTCATTTTTGTTGCACTGCTAGTGTTAGGTTGGGGTTGTGAGGGGCTGTAGCTAGCGGGAGAGCATGTAAACAGAAAGCTGCCAGCAACTGGGGAGAATAGGGGCAGTTGGGTTGCCCAAAAAAGTGCGTCTGCCAAAAGTCCTGCTAACAACTTAGAAGCAAATTTGTAATGAAAAACAACACAGGGTTTTTGTATTTTGGCTAAAAACAACATAATAATAATTAAAAGATCACTGATCTTACTGAGTATTTACAGCATGAGGCAAGAAGTATACTGCTCTTTTATGTTTTACAAAATTGATGCTCAGTTTTTGTGGCATTGTCTTAAGCTGAGGTGCATTTTCATACATATATCTCAAAAATTTTCATGAAATCTTATCGTTTAGCTTCAGATATCTAGAAGAAAGAGCAGAAAACCAGTAGTTAACTGGTACTCAAGTACAGCAGAAGTGAAATTATGTAGTAACTCCTCTAATGTCCTTAAAAAACTGCCTAAAATCACATTGAATTTAGTGAGTTCACTCTGCAGCTCAGTCTTGAGAATTTACATATGATCTCTCCCTTTTGCTGTTTAAGGTATGCAAATATTGACCTTCAACCTGCAGCTCCTTATTCAGAGTGTACAGCCTCTGATGTTCAGCTTGGCTTTGGCTCATTTTTGCTTTAAAAGAAGTTTCTGTCAAAGGTAACGCTGCAGCATCAGAGAACCAAGACACCACAAGCTTAGCTTTTTTTGCCCAAAGGGAGGAAATTTCACTCATCCTCCATTGGAATGAGATTCTTCTCTGAGGTGGGGCTGCAGCAAAGCAGCATAAGACCTGAGAAAAGAAGCTGACTGCATATCTACTCAGAGTGCATTGCACATTAATAATCCAACAGACTTTGTACTTCTTTATACCACAAGCATTTAGCTGCATCAGTCGTTTCTCACTAAACTCCACTTTTAGGCTAATTTTGTTCAAAGCACTGGTTCTGAAACATCACATAGTCTGCGGCCAATGTAAGCTTAAATGTGTTGGTCATGTCTCTAAAAAATATAGTTATTGCACCATACTTATTTGCAGCTCCACTTCACTGTTCTCCATAATCTCACAAGGAGGAGTGAGATTAAGCCGTATTCTCACACGCATGCAAACTTCCATCATGCATGCATTGCAGAGCACAAACGCTGCAGTTTGTTAGTTACACTGCAGTCTTTAATGCTCCTGAGGTGCATCAATAATTAAGAGATGTAACCGTGGGAGAAAGCGAGTAAGACAGAAATGACAGAGCTAAGCAGCTCATGCTTCAACAAGGCTCCAACAATGAAGGTAAGGACAATAAAAATGTGCAAACATTTCAAGATACCAAAATGTTTGTTTTTTTTCTTCTCAAAATTGAAATTATATCTGTAATATTTTATTTAAATTTTTCAATTATTTTAGGGAGCAAAAAAAAAGCAGTAAAGGAACAGAAATCACATGAAAACTGTAGTTGTGCATAGAGGTTATCTTTGAAGGACAAAAGGGTAAAGGAATAACATTTTGTTATTTACATTTTTTACTACACTGGAGCACAATCTAAAGCTTTCGTGTGCTGGTCCCAAGACCAAAGCAGGTTAGAAAGGCAGGAAAGATGGAAGGAGAACTATGAAGAGCTGTAGAGGAAAATGTCAGTGAGCACGAAGGACAAGAGTAAGTCGCCTGTTGTGAAGCAGAAAGATCAGTAAGGCTGAAGTGAAGAACATTGAAGAGGATGAAGAATAGAGAGGCTGTCGGCCCAGACATCATACCGTGGAGGTACAGACGTGTTTGGTAGGAGGCAGTTAAGTAAAGATGTGGAGGAATGAAGGTCAACCACAGCAAAGGCAGACTTTCTGTGTGTAAATGAGAGGAACTCAAGTGGAACGATGAGGTACAAGGAGCAGAGATGAAAGGGCTGAAGGATTTTAAGTCCTTAGGGTCAACAGTCCAGAGCAACAGAGAGTGTAGGAAAGAGGTGAAGAGGCATGTACAGCCGGAGAGTACAAGCAGGTTGGGACAGGCGTAAGTTTCAGGTTTCAGGTTTTATGTGTGACAAAGAATTTTAGCACGAGAAATGTGTAGAAGACAGTGGTGTTAGCAGCCGTGCAGTTGGTTTAGTTTCTGCAGATGTTGAGGTTTTCTTTGGGAGTGACAGACAGATAGGATCAGGAGTGAATCCATCAGAGGAACAGCTCAAATTAGATGTTTCAGAGATGAGCTAAGATGTTGAGAAGAGGGACAGGGATGACGTTGTAAAGTATGCTGAGGTTGGAGCTTCTAGGAAAAAGACCTAAAGGAGAAGCTTGAAAGTCTAATGCTCAATGGTTATGGTCATGGAGGACATGAGGGAGGCTGGCGTAAGCATAGAGGATGCAAAGGATAGGGTTAGATCGGTATGATATTTAATGCTCCAAGAGCAAAAAGTCTTATTTCGTTAAATAATTGCATTATTTTGATTTATGTATTTCATTTGATTTATAGACTTGGCAACAGTCGAGTCACAGAGTCAATAACTTTCAGTCCAGAATCTACTTTTTCAGGATGTAATCAGACTTTACAAACCAGCTGTGCTGTAGGATCCCTGTCAGCCCAGAGTCTGCTCCATCTATCTGCTGCAGCATGTATGTTTAAATTTCCTCTGCTTACACAGGCTTAAATCAGGCCATGATGAAGTGCCGCTGAGCTGCTATTTATATTTTCCACTCTATTGATTTTCTTAGCTTTGCTTGCATTGCTAAGTGTGTGACAAATAGAGAATCGGATAACTTTGAAGAGCAGATTAACGCTGCAGGGGACAGGAGAGAAAGTGTCCTCCTTGGACTTTAAAGATGTAAAAGACGTGTAATGAATATCTGTGACTCTACATGGCTGCAGAACAGATGAGCTGTTCAATTGTTTCAATGAACATTTTGGGAATTAACTTCCTCTTGTTGGTTTTAGCCAATATTTTCATTTTGTTTGGAACAAATAAACAAGAAACTCCACTATTTAGGTCATGCCTCACATTTCCCCCCCAAACATCCTCCCATAGCTGCGGCGGACACACATCACTTTCAATGATGTAACTCCAACCTACATGATTTATGGAGGGTGTAGCTAGTTAGAGAAACGGAATGATGGTTAAAGTATAGTCTTAGGGGGACGATAACCAGGTAAGAGTTACTTTGTATCTTCTCTAAAGCTTGTCTCCTGTCATGATTATCTCCATGAAATGTACTGGCCAGGGCTTCAACAACAGAGGGTGTCACATATGCCACTCCAATTTCCAGAAGCAGCTTGTGGTAAGAGGAGCACACAAGCCCTCCATGCACTGTCATGGGAATCTAATGCAAATCTGATAGTCTTATTGTAGCAGAGTACTGCTAAAAACAATGTGAGTTGGAAAGAAATTTGAAAAACAAAAAGTCTGTACCTGTACTTATATCAGAGGGGTGTAACGATTAATTGATAAATCAATTTCTATTTCTACCGTCCAACCAGATCGATCTGTCTGAGGCAGAATCAAATCGACCTCTGGTCAGAGTGACCGATACTATTAAAAAATCATTTAAAATGAGATCAGTTAAACTGGAATCCATATTGGAAAATACCATTTGGATTTGGTTTATCAAGTACCATCACAGTGGACAAAAACTGATCAGTCCATCATTCCAGTCCAAGAAACACTTGTACAGGAATTCTACCACAACAGTGTGGTAGAATGTTGTAATAATGTTCTGTTTGTATCATTTTGATGTGGAAAAATAACAGTGGGCTGAACTTTGTGAAACTAAAATGTGAATGTATTTGACAACAATTTTCCTTTATTAGTTTGTTTGAACACACATGTAATTTACACATGATTATCTTGCAAGAATTACAAGGAATCTGGAAAACTTTACCTGCACCTGTCAGTGAATCAGACTGTTTAAAATAAACCAAAATTGACCATTAAAACATATCAACAACCACAAATTATTATATTAATAGAATAAAATAGATTGTTACCCCTAATAGAAAGTAAATTACCCATTGCTTTCATTAATGATAACCCAAAGCTTAAGTTAAACATAAATACAAATACAAACATACTGTATGTTGATCTGAGCTGCTAGTGTGACAGGATTTGTTTTTAGCTTCACTGTAAAAGCAAAATCTTTCTGAAAAGCGTGAAAACTCATATCTTCTGACTTTGCGTGACAAATTATGCTCCGCATTTACTTCTATAAATAAACAATGAACACTGTACTTTGTTTCTTCCTATAGCACTCCTGACAGAATGCACCTGGTGTCAGTCCAAGCTCAGAAAGAAAAATCCCTAAAGGGGGAATTTTTCTTCTTCATCCAGCCCTTTCAGCTCTTCTCTCCATCTCTTCCCTGCTCCCCCAGAGGAGCTGCAGGAGAGCAGTGGATAGAAGTGGAGACTCTGATTATGAGGCAAAGCAAGGAAGGTGGAGACGCACTGTGGGTTCGTGTGGAGTCAGGCTCATGTCCTCTGAATGGCTGCCAGCAAGCACCCATCACTGCACTGAAGTCAGAGGCACCATATGCCGGAGCCCCCCAGCAGAGCTATTCTCAGCAAACTCCCCCCACAAGCACACACCTTCACACTGGTGTGTCTGTCTATCGTCCTGGAACGTCGGGGTAATTGGGAAACTGAAGTGAGAGACGCTCGCTGGCAAACAGCGGCTTATGTAAGAGACTGTAGGTAGGGCAGATGCAGTGCGAACTGAGCTGCAGGAAAGTCGAATGGCAGACCAGCAGATGGCATAAAACGGCATTTTGGCATAGGCACATTGGCTCATTTTCCAAAAGGGGTTAGTTAATACGGAAAGAATGATATTGCTTTGTATAATCTCTGCATGTTAGCTGCAGTTCATGGAAGTGAGTGGAGGTCCATGGTCACCTCCATTTACATCTAGAGCCTGATTGGATTTGCGTGCCTGTAATCTGTTTTGCTCCAACACTGTCAACACAGCTGCCCAGCCGAGTGCATCCCCAGTGTTTGCCAATGAGCTGCATGTCAGACACGCATCAACATTTTTCTTCATTGCTTTCCATCAATTGCACTCTTAAAAAAAAAGCATGTAATAGTATAAAAAAGGGAATCCTATTTTTCATCTCACACATTCCTTTGTGGATCACATTTTCCACTCTGTATGTAAACAGCAGTGACAAATAGGATTAAAGCAGCACACCCTGAGCAGTGCTGTCTTACGCTGCTTTTATATAAACCACATATAAACAATAACATGTACGCATATTAACTGCATAGACATCTTTGGATTTGGACACAGTGAGGAATGTGCTCACAGGACTTCTTCTTCAGCTAAAATAAGAAAATCAGCTCAAATATAGAAGTTGCTCTGCCTCAGATTTCTTTTGATTTTAACACCATGGTTCCAGAAATATGGACATACTGCCGTCAATTTAACAAGATTTCTTCTGCATCTCTACACACATTCCTTTTCTATGGCACTTTCCACTGCCTCCTGAACTGTTCCTGTCTCTTCAAAAGGTCAAAGTTCTTTCCAAAGATGGATTTTAGCGCTATTTTCATCAGCCTTATAAAGAACTTCCCACCATAAACCATGTGTATAAATGAAAGTTTAGAAAATTCAGACAGTCATATCTAAAGGTGTCATGATTCACTTTTACAACAATATGATTTAAATCATAATTTGTGGATGTTGATAAGATTCAAAGTTGATTTTGATTAATTATAAAGTGAACGAGAATTATTGTCAAATCCATTCACATTTTAGCTTCATAAAGTTCAGCCCACTGTTGTTTTTCTACATTAAAATAACCCAAAGGGAACATTAGTAGAACATTTTACCACTCTGTATGGTCACATGTCTGCAAAATTGAAAGTGTTTCCACACAGACTGAAACGATGGGCTGATTAGTTTTTACTGGATCACATGTGTGTTGTCTGCTGTGATGACACTTGTTTGTTTTTACATTATGTTAAAATAAACCTACTGCGCCACAATCCAAATGGTATTTCCTAATACTTCATTTAAAATATTTTGAAACAATTCTATAATGGCATAGGTGGATTTGATTAACAACTTGCCTCAGACAGATGGATCTAATTGGATCATAGGAATATAAATGGATTCATCAATTTAGTCAATTAATCATCACACCCCTATTTGCTATGTAAATAAATTCCTTAAAAATTCTATTAAACATAGTTTTCAAATCAAGAACACCTGTCAAATTTAACAAGGCTCCACTGACAGCATATTTTGTTTTAATTAATGTACTTTTAGTGTGTTCTGATGGTGACATAAGCATGACTGTATTCTATTTTAATAGAGCTCCCTCCAGTATTTATTTGGTATGTACCCCCTTCTCTTTGTTCATTTCTGTTTTCTGACCAAAAAGCATTTTTGCATTAATTCTAAAATCTTTCAGAAAGTTAATGTAGATTCTGAAACCTCACAGAGAAATGAGGAAAGCACAGATTGTCTCTGACAGGATCGTCTCCCTTCCCTGGAGCAGAGTTACAATTTTTCTTTCTGGCTCCAGTGATGAGCAGCTGAGTATCCAGAAAGATGGCCCGGAACCTTGACAATAATATGCCACAATTACATTTGGATAAATGGGGCAATTAGAGGTGTATTATAAATATATTAGGAATAAATGGAGTGTGAAAATGTGTCACAGCGTAAGCCACAGCCCAGGTTTATGAGGTGGAAGGGGAACAAAGAAACATGGTGATTAAAAATAATGAGACAACTATTTAAAAGCAAGCTCTAATGGGAATGAGATAAAAACCTAGATGGAAATGCAAAGTAATTAAGGTGTGATGTGACAAGAAGAAGATGAAAAGGCGGGTTGCAAATTTAAGAGTGTTATCTAAAAATGTACTTCCAAAGTGTTCTGGAGAGAAGCTGGTGAGAAGTGGAGCAAGAGAAACTTTTGGAAATGACTCCAACAGCTTCTTCTGGTCCAAATCTATTTTTGTTTTAGTTGCAGAGCGTAGCGAGAAGCTTCCAGGCTCACTCTGTATTGCAATCTGACAACATGTTTTTGGAACAACAAGCTCATGCCCAGAGCTCACAAGAAGTTCAAGCAGAGCTAGCTGACACCACCATCAGCTTAGATCTACTCTCTGCTCACAAAGGTTGGCTAAAAACTTTTTGAAAGTTTTCCAGAAAACCTTCTCACCACTGTACACTTGTAGCTGCAGATTGGTGGAAGGTTTCACTATTTTATTGACCATCAATAAAAGTAACATTTTTAGACATTAGCAGCCAAATCAATCCATAATGCATGAATACATGTTACATTTCCTCTGCATCCCCAGAAATGATGAAGATAAGTAAATGGTAAATGGTGTATGCTAGTATAGCACTTAGCTTCCTTGAAGGCCCAAAGCACTTTACAGTCACAGACCCATTCAGCCCTTCACACACATTCACACACTGATGGCGGTTCAGCTGCAGAACACTGGCGCCAACCTTCCACTAGAGGCAAGGTGAGGTTCAGTCTCTTGCCCATGGACACTTCGACGATGGGCGGGCGAGGCGGGAATTAAGCCTGCAATCTTCTGATCAGGGGTCGACCGCCCTGCCACTGCCCCTAAGTATTATTGAAAATTTGGTGAGAAGTGGAGGAAGAGAAACTTTTGTAAAAGTATTATAACTTTTACATGTAGTCATAAAAAAACAGGCTTAAGTATTAATTGATCAGTCCATCAATTTTCTTCATCCATCAATCCTGCTTCATTTGAAATTTTTAGGAACTGTGCTATCAACCTACTGATTTGCCCAAATATCATACTTCCTAACAGAATTGACCGTGTAACTCTTTAAGTCCTGCTCTGATCATCTTTTGATCTATTTTAAAAGTGTTCCAAGTGATCTTCAAATTATGATGATGCTCTTTATATTCATTCATTCATTCATTCATTCATTCATTCATTCACATCTTCTGCCATTTTTCCCTTTCAGGGTCACAGGGCTGCTGGAGCCTATCCCGGCCACTTGTGGGCGAAGGCAAAGGCCACTCTGGACAGGTCGCCAGTCTGTCGTAGGGCCACAATCACACACCCATTCACTCTCACACTCACACCTATGGACAATTTAGAGTTGCCAATTGACCTATGGAGCATGTTTTTGGATGGTGGGAGGAAGCCGGAGACCCTGGAGAAAACCCACGTATGCACGGAGAGAACATGCAAACTCCACACAGAAAGGTCCCCCACTGATGTTCTGTTTCAAGTCCCCCAGCCAGGACTTGAACCGGGGGCCTTCTTGCTGTGAAGCAAGAGCGCTAACCACTGCGGCACCGTGCAAAATAATAAAAAAAAAAATGTTGCTTTCTACGACATAGTTTGGACAGATTGGCAGGAGTTCATTAGAAATTCGCCTCCCAGTTGTGGGCTTGGAGCAACCCCGGCCCCTCTTCACCTCCCCGTTGCTATGAGCTTTCTGTTTATGCACTCTCCAGGTAGCTTACACTGTTCAACCTAACATTATCGGTCAAACAATAATGGTGAGAAACATTAGAGCTATCCAGCTTTGAGCCAGATACCGTGCAGACGAGGAAAACAAAGATGTCGATGGATCTAGCAGAGCAGGGAGCTTGTAGCCCGCGAGCTGTAGTTTCTATGTAACAACTATTTTTTTTTCTTCTGGTCCTGTTTCCCAATTATTTAAATCAGGAAATACTCAATTTTAGTCCTAATTTCCTTCATATGTGTCCTCCCTTTTCGCAAGAATATGTTAAAAACACAAAAAAAAAAACAAAATTTTCATTGGGGTGGGTCTTTGATGTTATCAATGACTTTTTTGCACCTATGAAAGCTGGTTTTAAAATCCAATTTTAAACACCTCAAAATTTTGTGGCCATTTAATTAAAGGACAAACCTATGCTTAAAGCAGCTTTATTTGACCAGAACCCAAAAAAGTAGTGGGAATATGGTTGTTCGGATTGGAGGAAGAACCAAACTGCAGCACACTGGGGCAGGGAGGGGTCAGATGTGAGTGGAGGGCTTATGTAACAGCACAGATGTGACCTACACCTATGTGAAGGATAAAGACTGACAAGGGCAGCAGCGATCAAACGCAACCTCTGCCTTTCCAATGAAAAACCATCGACTCGCAACTCCAAACAAATATTTTAGACATACATAAATTAGTTTGGCATTTAAGCTTAATGAAAGGTTAAAAATAAAATGACGTCTGGGACAAAACTTTGAAATCGGGATGTTGTGGTTAAATGTGTAAATGATGTCATATAATAAAAGGAAACTGTTGTTTTTCTGAGGTTGCATTTTCATTTTTTGAGACTATGTGATATCCCAATATGAAAAAACTCCCACATCTGTGAATATCAAAAACTGGTTGAGGTTTTGCTAAAGTTTACATTTTATGATTATAGAACATTTTGGGGAAAGAGATTTGACATGTTTTTGGTTTTACTGGCGTTTAGAATTTAGATAACAGTATTTTAAGAAAACCTTTCCCTGCTGCACACTAAATTAACATCAAAAGTGCATGCCATGCATAATAATTTCCACACTTGCATATGTAATGAGTTTAATAGCGTCCTCAGCTTCCGTTCCTCATCCTCTCTGGGGGCACACAGAATTGTTGAGCTGCATTCTCCCACTAGTGTCAGCTAAATGATTTATCTAAGTGCCTTTTAGTTACAAAAATTTAAAAGACAGACGTTTTAGTGGAGCAATGAAGAAGTCATTTCCCCTTTCTATGGGTGACATCACACTTCCACACATCCAGTACAGTCAATGATCAGCACTCCAAATTTTTTGGGGGCAATGAAAGGTTTACAATCTCTAATGAGCTCTGGACAAATCCAGTCTGTTAAAGTGTGCATCAGCTCTGTTTTATGCTGCTGATAAACAGTCACTGTCTAAACTTTCCTAACGCCAGTTCATGCAGCGCCCGTCCATTTTACATTTCTACATATTTTAGGACTGTGGGAGGAAGCTGGAGTGCTTGGAGAAAACCCACACATGCACAAGGAGAACATGCAATCTCCACACAGAAAGAAAGCAGCCGGGAGCTGACCCTAGGCCTTCTCACTGTGCAAGAGTATTAACCCCCTCACTACTGTGCAGCCCCACATGAGCTCCTCTTTGGCTAATTATTCTAGTACTTGTTCACATTATGCCATAGAGTGTCTGAAGAGGTGTAGCCACTCTGACCCCAAAACGTGTGCAACATTATAAACAACTCCATCCACTGAAGTAACAACAGACAAAGCTGTGAGAATGCTTTTACTAGCAGCACACATCTATTTGATATTGGCAGCACAGGTTGACAATGGTCTTAAGAGAATTGATAGTTCCAAACAGACAGACCCAAAGCCAAATACAGGAGCATCAGCTTGTTGTGAGTTCCCAATACCACCTGCTAGGATATAAAAACTAGTGAAAAACCCCAAAACCCATTTCAGACTTACTTCAGTCAGACTTGCATGCTGCACTGTGTGACATGTCACATGACTGATCATGTAACAAAAGGGAAACATGTGAACATCTCTCTGTTGTGTTTATTTTATAAAAATGTATTTAAGATGCCTAAGAGCTTCACAGTCTAAAAATAATATCAATCTCTAGTTTAAAACAGGCATTATTTTAAGCTTTCAAGCAATTAATCGCCACAAGAAAATAAATTAATTAAAAATCAAAAATACATGTATCTTACTTGATAAACGCATTTCTGAGATCCCTATCAATAACAAGATCCAAACGTTCCTTATAAACCCATTGTGTAGAACTTGGTCTGTGTTTTCTGTCCTGTAATATATTATCGTTCCTCTAGGGGTAATAGAATTCATTTTCCAGCTCATTTCAAAATGGCTGCAACCATTTTTTTTTTTTTGATCGATTTCAAAAACTTTATAGTGAAAATTACTCATCTGTTTTTGTTCACTTTTGTTTACCGGTAAATGGCTACTTGCTTTATTGAAAGAATGCTAAATTTGGTTAACCAAAATCAACCAGTTGATTAATTTTAGTCATTTTAGTCAACTTTTTTTTGTTTTGCCCATCTTAAACAAAGTAAAATTCCTGACCTGAAGGAAAGTGAAGCAACAAGGTTTCAATGCCTCCTCATCACCACAGGTGTTCAGATCACTAGTGTGAAAACATATATTTAAAATCCTTTCATAAACTGTAAACAATCATAAAAATTTCCCACCAAAGTGATGGTGATAGTTTATAATCCTGCCACTTGATTACCACTGTTTCTGCTGTTACATTTGAAATAAATGCGATCTCTGGATCAGAACTCGCATAGCTCTTCTTGTCTGTTATGTGTCTAACCAAAGTACCAGGAGGCAGCACTCACACTCACTTGTGCTGTTTGGCTGTATTACATATGTCAGCTCCAGCGGTTATTCAGCCTGATGTTTCTGCAGAGAGACATGACTCTCTGTTCTTTGTGTGTCTTAGATGGCAGGAGCGATACACGACATGAGATGACATCTAAGCAGACTGTTCCCACCATGAGAGCAACCAGCAGTTCTATAACTGACACACAGTTTGCTTTACCAACCGAAAAGAGGGGAAAAGATGAGCTTTCATCATTGCATATAAAGAAGCCATACGTGACATAATTCATTATGAACCAATCATAAACATATTTTCTCACTCTTACATACAGATGTCCATTGACTCCACATTCCATTGTTTTAAAGGTAAATGTTTTGCACATCAAAAACTTTATTGTACAGCACTGCATAGAAAAACTGCCTTCTTCTCACCAAAACTTCAACTATTTTGACATCATTAAGTGTGTATTTTTGTCGAGAAAAACTCTGACTCTACAGATTTTTTTAAAGGGAGAGTTGGAAAGTTTCTGTCTGTGTTCAGAATCATGAGTGTGGTCACTTATTGCCTGAAGTGCTTTGGCACATTGATCTTTTGGTCTAGATTTGCCTCAGAGTTTTTTCCCACTGCAATTAAGTCAGAGAGCAAAACACTGAATCAATCAGTGCAGCCGTATCTACACATATCTGCACTGATTGCACCGTAATTGTAACTTCAAAATATTCTATTATTTGATTCGGGAAAAAAAGGTTCATTTTAAAGATGCTGTTGGTTTTCGCACAGATGGTGTGGAATACTGACCAACACAGTGTGGCAAAACACAGGTCAGTTCTTCAAACCAGTGCTTGGGTTATTCATGTTGAGATACATATTTTTTATTCATTTTTTGAGTAAGACTATTTGCTTTAAGGTTATGCTAGTTTCACTTTAACACAATTAATGTTTTTTTCCTGATTTTTTTTTCTGAGTTAAAACCCTGAAAAAAGTTAGCCCTTCTTTAACCTTGGAGTTGGGTTAAAAACAACCCAATTTGAGTTCTTTTTTTTTTTTTTACTTTGGAGCATTTAGTGTGCAATTTAAATAAAGTAAAAATACTTCACATAAAATGTCCTCAGAAAATATTGACTGGACAAAACCTTGAATGACAATCAGTTAGAAACACTGCAGTGAAATTCCATGATTAAATGTAGAGCTCAAAGGGGGCTCTTAATGGGTTAAATCATCTGCTTTAGGCCAAAGATCATGCTGTATGTAGCGAAATGGCTACATATTAAATCCAGGACAAAAAAACAGAAGAATATTTTTCAATATAACTAAAACTTAAATCAGGCATGAAGGGGTTAAAAATGATGTGATACTTACGGAGCTTGACATTAAAAATGTTAACAGCAATGAAAAAAACTGTTATTTGACAAAAGATTGATATCAGAGGGGTTTATGTCACTTAAGTCCTGTCAGCATGAAAACATAATAATTTGGTTTTTATTTACTTTATGCAACCATTTTTACTCTATATAAATACTCTCAAAAGCCTAATTTCTACATAATTTGTGGCTTTTTTTTTAGATTCCACCATAAATGTTTAAGAAACACAAGAAAGCCCTCTTTCAGTAGATAAATAAGAGGTCAAAAATCATTGCTTAAAATTGATTAGAATGAGCAACAAAAGAAGAAATGAAATTCCTCTTTTCATTGAAACAAATCTTCTTTAGCCCGAAATTAAACTTTTTAGAAAAGGCCTGACATGTATCCACCTCGAAGTGCTCATTTGCAACATTAATCTCAAAGCTGGACCAGCTCTAGTTTTGCTGCAGTACAACACCTTCATGTCTGGTACTCTCACGCTGAGCTCCTCCACCCTCCGCCTCAAAGAGGCTTAAAAGCTCCTCTCAGAACACGCCTCTCAATTGAGCTAAAGGGCCATTAGTGAGGACCAGCTACGGAAAAACAGAGATAATGATACAGTGTGTGGAAATAAAAAGGCAGAAAAAAATGACTTACAGGATCAATCTGTCTTCTTGACATCTGTTATCAGACTGACTTTCTGCTGCCCGTATGCTTCCCTGCAGACCTCTTCTCAGCGCCTCAACACTTTATGTTCTGTCATCTGTTCATTATTCACAGTTTTAAGGTCAGAATGGAAAATTCGGTTTACTAAAGTCTTTACCTGAAATTGTTTATAATAATTTCCAGTTATGTGCACTTGAAATTTGTGAAAATGTCTATTTTAAATCTTCATATCATCACAAAGGGTTGTTAAAAAAGTTTTTGTCCTTAAGATTTATAAATGTCCAGTTTAGATAATATTTATACAGTTTTTAATTCCTGCTTTTTGTTTCTGTTCCCCTGTTCTTTTTGTATTTATTTATTTACCACACCTTATTTTTTGTATTATTATTTTCTGGGCAGAACTAAGGGGGAAAAAATCACATCATTTTTGACTTCATAAACTCAATTAATTGCTAAAAGATGCTGATGCCCAAAAAGCACTGGACTGTGCACAGTATTAGCCATGCAGGATAACTAAAGTGTATCTTATCCTAGAATATTAAATACATGAAAGGAAAAGCAGAAGTTGTTTCTGAGCGTACTTCTAACATATTTTTTTGCTTATTTAATCAAAAGCAAATCTTTCATTTCTTAATAATTTCTGGATTTACATAATCAGACCTCTCCTCTGTTAAATACAACTGTGAGTAAGATGAAAAACTAGAGACACCACCTTAAAGTATTTTGGAAAAACAAGCCCTTGTGCATCTTTCCTAAATTGACTATTCGGATTCTAATCTTTTTCTATACATGTTTTATATTCAGGACAGTTTAATATTTATGAATTATAATGAAACCACTCAAATGATACAGTGCAGACCAAAGGTTTGGACACAGCTTCCCATTCAAATGACTGGGAAGGTGTGTCAACATTTTTGGTCTGTACTGTACATCTTGGGGTCACAACGCCTGCTGGACAGACTACAAACAAGGTACAAAACAGAAATGCAAAAAGGATCAATCACATTTTTTTGTGTCAGCTTTAGATAAAATGATGGAGACTAACACGTGTTTTACAGAACTACGAAAAAGAAATGAACTTTTCTTTGCACGGGGCGAGGAGACTACAGAACGGTAAGTGCATGTCATAAATATTCCTCTGCTTGTTTCACCGGAATAATCTTGAGCTTGTGCAAAGGCACAGAAATAGCTTGGAAAGAAAGATACAAGTCCATCAAGAGCAGGGTGGAGGCCCGAGCACTTTCTGAACTCAGCTGGCTGTCATGAACATTCTGAGACCTTGGCTGTGTCCTGAAGGTTGGTCGGCTCATTCAACTTTTAGCAGTTTAACCTGGGCTTCATCAACAATTCTTTTCTGCTGAAGGTTCCTCCGTTCATCACAGCAGTCCTTTCCATGTTCAGAGGAAACTTTGGAAAGTTGCTGGGACAACTACATACATTTCAAACTAAGAGATGCAAATTATAAAGTGTAGAGCAGTTTTTGAAACTTTTTTGGTACTTTTTGATAGAACATCCAATAATCGTATCTCAGAATCTTACACTTAATCTTAAAAATAGTTGTATAAATCATTAGCAACACACTGGTTATTATGAGGTACTAAATAAACCATCTATGACGTTACAGCTGTGCATTTATGAGATATAACAACAGCAAAATCTAGGCTAAGACAAGGATGGAGGAATGCTACTCTTATTGCACTATAGGAAGTCATAGTGACTTACAACGGTCCACAGTCCATTGAAAGGCATGTACTCAGTAATCACATTGATGGGATGGTAAAATGTTCTGATTAAAACATAACAGTTTTTTTTAACTTCCCTTTAAAAGACATTTCCCTCCCATTTCCCTCCCTTATGTGTCGTACCCTCAAGTGCTCAGTATGTATTATATGTGCAGCACATTTTTGAAAATAATCTAAAAAATGTCACCTCTTTTTCTAAGGACAAAAAAAATGAAAGTCCTGTAATGATGGTTGCTGAAGCAGAGAGAAAGATTAATGTTGTGGAGCAGAGAGCAGTGCTCTGAATACTGACTCTGACACTTATGTCCTCTAAGCATTAGGATAGCAGGATGGGTGTTGAGAAGCTCTGCCCTGGCCAAAGTCAATTTCCCTTTCATGATTTCTGTGTTAAAAGGAAAATTTGTTAAGAAAATTATACGAGACAAAGAAAAGAAGCAAAAAAATATATATTTTTGATATCTGTCTCTCTGTGCAAAAGCAGACCATTGGTCTGCAAAGCACCTGCCAATTGTGATGCTACTTAGCAAAGGCAGACTATGACTTGCCAGCTAAGCAAGTGGTAATCAGCCAGGCATGTTCGTTCGGTGTCCCTGCACCAGATTGCAGCAACCAAGGTCTCTCTTCTTCACTTTCTCTTTCATCTCTTAGCAGCAGAAGCACAAAGCCCGGCGGACTCCTCATTAGTTTGGCTTATTGCATTAATTCGGCCCAACATAACACCCTCAGCTGGAGCTGATCCAAACAATTCCCCTTTATGTTTGTTACAAACAGCAAGCTGACTGCGTTAACCACAGCTGCAGCTGAGAGAACTGATGTTTGGCAGTGATGGAGCTCTTCAACTGATGCAGGGCGTGTGCCCATCCTGGAAACATTTTTCCCACAGTTTTGGCCACTGCCAAAGCGGTACTGCCAGTTTAACCCTTGACCCCTTCATTCCCTACACACCAACTTTGACGTGCAAATATCTAAAGTCTGTGGATGAGATAAAGCTTGTTTTGTAATCTGCTAATGACGATGGCTCAGATTATGTTGCATTTTAGTCATATTATGCAACCAACTTAAGTATGACGCAGTCATGCAGCCAAAATTAAGTTTTTATCAGTCTAAGAGCATTTGTGACTTTAATGTTAGAGCAGGTTTTGAACACTAAACCATATCAATGCGTTACATTTTTAGATATTTTGAAAGACACATGATTTCAAAGCGTGACTTAAGACTTTTAGATTATAAATTGATCAAAAAACCAAGTCACAAGTACAAGATCTGGTTTTAATCACAAAGCAACACCACACAAAGCTACTATTGTGAGAACATGACAGAACTCTAAAGTCTGGACTAACTTTTTGGCTTTTATTCGACAACGTTTTTAACCAATAGTCAAGCTAAGATTTAAATGAACTTAAAAATACTTTAAAAAGACCTAAATTCCAGTATGTTTTTAAAATAATCTGTAAAACCTGACCTTCTCAATGGACCTCAAGTTAGTGGGATAGACTTGTGCAATACCTGTGAACCTACACAGGATAAGGCAGAATGAGAACAGGGATGGATGGATGGATGGATGGATGGATGGATGGATGGATGGATGGATGGATGGATGGACGGATGGATGGACGGATGGATGGATGGATGGATGGACGGATGGATGGACGGATGGCTGGACGGACGGATGGATGGATGGATGAATGGATGGATGGTGGGGCGCAATAAATTAATATGTGACTCCTAAAAATGGTTGTGGAAAAGAAGGAATGCACTGATTAACCAGATTCCTAATGAAATAAGAGTTAAAGCATAGCAGGATATTTTCTTCAATCTCTGCAAATGTCGGGGATCTTTCAGGGCTGAGCATCTGTCTGACTATCAGTTGAGGGTTTTAAATCAAAGTATTGACATTCACTGTGTCCTAGGGCAAGTGACTTAACCCCAAAATCCATTGAATAAAAGCAATCACCAAATCACTGATCGGGAATTTAACAATTTTTCAAACCAATTAAATGCAGCTAAAATGTTTCTCTCATCAAACTTCTAAACCAACCATTGAATCTGATATTTGCCTAAATCGAACTGATGCTGAGAAGTTTCTCTGATTCATGTTCTAAATGTTTATGGTGTAAACAATATTATTAGCAACCACAGCATTTTATTAGACAATGACAACTACAAACACAATGCCCGTTGAACCTCTACAGCTGAGTTTGGTAGTAATGAATCCTTCTGAATGGAACCCACATTTCAGCACCATGGACAGCACTGTCTGCTCCAGGGACAGCTTATTGTGTATTCAGACTGACATTTATTATTTTAGAGAGAGATTTTATTGGCAATTTGTAATAAACACATATTTAATAATTCACCAGACACTCATAGAAGGCATTGCGTGCTTTCAGAACATATTTTCTTTGCTGTGAAGAGCTAGATTCATCTTGATGTGCCATTTTTTATTTCTCTATAGACGAATGGCGTTTTTTGTGTAATAAACACTAAAAGTTGTTTTTAAATGCGGTCAAACTCTTAAAGAAAACATATTTTTTTTAGTCTTGTGTCCAAAATGTGATTAAAATGATGACAACGCCTCTTAAGAAAGACTACCTGATGCTGCTTGCATCCAGCCACAGATCTTGTAGACGGTGGAGGTGCTGAGGAGGAAGAAGAGGCTGAAGCAGCCAATGCAGGTGACCACCAGCATCATAGACATTCCAATGAAGAAGGAGGCGGCCTTGAAGGCGCCGGAGGGGATGGCGGCGAACTCGGTGAAGCTGCCCTGGCAGGCCAGGTCTCTGGAGTGTCCGTCCCCGATGCAATAGTGGAAGAGGCCGAAGTAGCCGGCCTGCGGCGTGTCCACGCCATCCCCAATCCAATAGGGCTGCGAGAAGATGGTTATGTTCACGATGCCGAACAGGATAGTAAAAATGGCCCAAAGAAGTCCGATGACTCGGGAGTTGCGGACGTAATTGGTCTGATAGAGTTTCGCAGCTTCTGCAGACGGTAGCATTGATGCGGCAGATCCAGGTATCATTTTATGCGATCCGAAAAATATAGGTGGATGCTGCTGTGATCCGTCCGCGCGCGCAGCGATGACTGAACATCAACAGTTTATTTCAGAGGACCATCGGAATCAGACGGAGTCAGAGGAGCTGCGGCTTTTTGTCGATCATTTCATGACGTGGCATCCTCCCAAACGCAGGCGGTGTAAGGAGAAAAGCTGAAACCCTGCTTTAAAAAGCAGACAACTCTGGAAACTCGGTGACTGCACAGCCCTCCCTCCTGACCTGCTCACTTCATCCGGCAGATCATCTCTGCCGCATGCTGGCGCCCTTGGAAAATTCCAGCTGAAGAGCGAGAAATACGTTCCAAACCAGCTTCACGCTCCGCTCCTTGACGCACGTTCGCCCCGTGAAGCGTCACCGAACGCTGCCGCATTCAGCAGCACCTGGCGAACCACCTCAAATGTTCATTCAAAAACCGCGACAGCGGCGATCGGGAGCGTCGGGTTTCTGCCTGCCAAGGATGCTGCGAGCCAGAGAGGGAGGGAAGGAGGGAGGGGCGCACAGATGGCAGACGCAGACGCGCGTCTTCTTCCCTGCAAACGGTGACGGACACCTGCAGAACGCTGCGTCACCAGCCAACGAACTGACGAAATATCAGCGCGGAAGACAGGGAGGGTTGCGCGCTGTCTCCCGTGCGCGCGTTTCAGCAAACTGGAAGACCCTATCATCACCAGTTGAAGTACATGACTTGGTTGGATGTGGGTGTGGCAGCACCACAGTTGATGCCATGCTATACCTTTATTACACGTTTCTTCAGGTTGTCAAACGGGGGCACTGGAAAAGACCTATTGAGAAGCAAAGATCCATTTAAAACATTTTGATTTGGTTTTGCAAATAATTATTTCACAAGTATCTTAACCAACTAGAAACATGGGTAGATTAACTCTCCATATTTGGATCAGATCTTATAGTGGAGGTAAAGGTGTCTTATTAGTAAACCTAAATCTGAAAGAAAAAAAAATACTAAAAATAAGTTCTCCAAAGTTCAATAGGACCCCTGCTTTTCAACCTGGATGCTCTCTCTGAGTTAAAACATGACCAATAATAATGTGCATTAGGAAGGTAACTGTCAACTTTGGTTATGACACCAAATAACCATAGCAAATTTTCTATGGGGACCCAGACTTGGGCCCCCTGGCAGCTGCATAGTTCAGTGGAAACCTGCCCAAGGACCCACACTGGTTACATGTGCAAAATGGAGCGCCACACCACATTCTGCTACAAGAATAATGGCACATTGCACCCCACATGACGCTGCCGCTTTCTGGGTAAAAGATACTGTGTGGACTTACTTGCTCCCTTGGCGGCCACTCAGCATAATCCTAGTTTGGATTAGTGCCATGAGGATTTACTGTTCAGCGCTGATTTATGAAAGGACGTACTGATGCTAGGTCACTGGTTGCAAGTGCTGAGTCGTTTATGCAATCACTGTGCTGCCATGACGCTGGTTAAAACAGATGTTCGCTGCATCAGGTTTTTCCCTTGAAAATTTAGCAGTATTTTAATAGAGGGAGAAGGGAACAGTATGGATTCCAGTCAAAGTCACTTTTTTTGATAAATGTGTGAGGCCAAACTCAGTCTTTGTTGAAGTTGGAGAACTTTTTAAAGATTAAATTGTATAATTTTCATGTAGATTACTGGTTTACAGTCTTATGTCTGAAGAAAAACTTGTAAATGCTAATTTTATGAAAGCATCATACATTTTTTTATTTTTTTTAAAGGCATTTTACTGCAGCTTGTATTATACTTTGTTGGATCTTAACTGGTTGAATAGGTTCAAAGGTTAAAAAATGTTGTTCTCATCTGTGTAAACAGATGGATGATGATGAGTAGGGGTGGGTTTACTCCGCACCAACAGTCCTACCCACAGCTCAGAGGCACATTTTTAATGAACTACTGCCGCTCTGCAGAAACTATGTCCTAGAAAATTACATAATCATAATTAAAAGAACTGTTTGACCTGGTTTAACTTTCAGCTCACGTTCATTGGCCATTCATTTTGTACGTAGAGCTCGAAAACAGTCGTAGAAACTTGCATAGCTAAGACCACTGGGAATGCTTTCACAATAGATCAGAAGATGATCAGAGTGATGATCGAAGATGATCATGTGAGACCCGCAGGGGCCAGTGCATTCTGTGGTCACTGACTTTGCCTATAACATTTCCTTTATATAACACACATATTTTGATACTTTTGCATCTAACAGAAGTGGATTCACATTTTGTGGGCTATGGCAGCTGCTTTTGAAGGCAGACAAAGTGGAAAGAGAAGGAGGAAATTGTATTTATTGGTATTTATTTGTGAGGAAGAGAGGTGCAGAACATAGCATATGGGGGTACAGCCCAGTTGGATGGAGCTGGAGACTAACTACTGGCCTGTAGTTACTCAGAAATATTACCTGCATAAACATAAGCCCAGAAATGATTTTGTGGTCTGAGTTAGAACATGAAGGATATTCCATAAAGCTCACATCACTGGAAGAACTTTTTAGAAATGGCCTATGATGGAAAGAATCCTAAATTCACAAACTTGGTTGCAGAAGGAGAGGAAAGCAGATGAAGAGCTAGATCACAATGATTGTAGTTGGTTTGTGTCAAAGATAGCTAGCTCTTTGCTTAGAGAAATTGATATGAAAGAAAGGAGCAGTTGATAAACAAAATGGCCGACCTTGCTGCTAGCTGCAGTGAGTACTTGTGGAAAATGAGAACGTATGCTGTGTGGAGCAGTGTCAGCAGAGTTGGATTGCTAGATTTGGGCCTGCTACCTTTGATAAATTTGTAAGTTATTCAACGTATAATTTTCTGGTTTTGGTGTTTTTAACTAAGGTGTTGGGGGGGGGGGGGGGGTGAAGGCTGGTTTATGTTTTTCTCTAGAGTTTGTTTAGCTGAGTTGTTTGTTGTGAGTTGGTGTCTTACATCTGTTAAATCTACAGCATAAGTCTTCTAGTCTGTTTTCTCATCTCTTCTTGTAGAGACTGGCATTACCAATAATTCTACACCAGCAGGGGAGAATTTAGTTTATCCAGACGTCTGTCCTTGAGCATGTCTGCCTCTTCATTCACTTTTACTCTCCACGTGTCTTTGTCTACATTTATCTTATATCTATCTTGAAGGCTGGCAGTTCTCACAGTACAGTGAACTTTTTTTTTAGTTGTCACTATCGTGATTTGTTTTTCTGGTAGATTAGCAACCTGGGTTTAAAGAGGTGTGGTATGGGTGTAATGAGGAGGTTGGTATAGGATGCTGCCTAGAACAAGTTAAAGACTCACTCCAATGAAAACCTTGTTTTTGGTGTTTTTAACATGTTCTTGTTGCATTGTTCTCATGATAGGTGGCATATAAAATGAAAATTCATCTTAAAATTACATTTCTGAGCATTTCTTGATTCAAATTGTTGCGAATCAAGAGCAGATGAAAAAAATGCAGTCGGAAAATGCTTGTTGTTGTTATGTAAGATCTTCAATGGGCGGTCCAAAGTCTCCCTGCTCCGCTCCATTCTGATGGATCCACTGATGCAGACAAATAAATCCATGTGCTTCTTGGTTTTCCTAATCTAAGGTGTCATCTGGCTCAAAAACTATATGGCTGGATTGCTTTAATATTGCTCGCCATTTTTGCTGCACTGCTAATGTAAGATGGTTGGAGTTGAACTCAAAACCAGACTGTTGAGTGAAAATCCACCCAAAGATCCCAGTGACCTGCTCACACCCCCAATACCCACTACAGCTCTGTGTAATTTCAATGTTTGCAGCATAAATGTAAGAAGGTTAAATGGTGCTGCTAGTACTACAGCTCCACAGATGGATGACCGCGCAGTCTGCTGGATTTTTGCCTTTGAGGCCAACTGATGGGTTAGAATATCATTCTGTCTGTATTCATTTATATTTAATTTTCTTGGCAGATAGACTTTCTTAGTTTACAGTGTGGTGCAGTTGTTTCTGTTTTAATTATAGCTTTTTGGAGAGTTTAAATGAAGGCTGTTCTGTCTCTTGTTAAATGAAGTTTTCTTCATTGCTAGTCATTGCAGTATGATCATCTCTGTTCCTTTTAGCAGGTTTTCCTAGTGTGTCCTGTCTGTTTTGTATCATTATTTTTTCGACCTATTCTCATTTCTGTATCTGGTGAGTAACAATTGTTGGTCCTTCAGTGATCTATTTGTTGCCTTTAATGGTGTGTTACTCTTGTGTAACATTGATTTACTCTCTGTATTTTCCTTTTAATTATTCATTAGTTCAAATGTTTTTTCTGTAAAATTACTCGATTTTGTATTTAAAATAAACATTTGCAAAACTGTCAATTCGAACTGAAGGTCCTGTTAAGTTTTTTTTGTGTGAAATGGCGTCCTCTGCTGCCCTATAGTGGAATCAAACGGGTTATGAAAATGCAGCAAATCTACTGAAACAGCAGGATAAATGTAGTTTTAACCCTTGTGCTATCCTAGGCACTTTAACATTGGGAGTTGGGTCATCTGGACCGCACTACACAGTGAGCTGAACCTTTTTTCTTCAATGATTTGTGATCTTCACTGGTGTCCAAGGATTACATGAAATCCTCTCCACCTTTATCCACCTTAGGGATAACACATCAATGGTCATCTTGACACCATAGGATAGCACAAGGGCTAAACTATTTGAGAATGCCAGAGTGCCTACATGAGAGGCATGCATGTAGGGAAGAGAACACTAACTCCAACCAGAAAGCTGGAAAATTCTAAGTTCTAAGTTCTAAGCATTAAACAAATTCAGTACACTCCACTTTTGTCATGGTAGGGAGAACACGTCAATGTAAGGGTGGGGTCATAGGATAGCACAAGGGTTAAAAGCAATAAGGACAGGCTTCCACACTTTCACACCAGGTCGCTCAGTTCTTACCACTTTTTTGTTTTTTGTGGAAAAATATAAATGTTGTGCTGCTAAAAAAATAATAAAGGCATTATTGAATTGTGTAAAAAACACACAAAACTAGTTTTTTTTAGGTCCAATTGTGAGAAAATGTGATACATTTTAGCTGACTAAAGCAGGGGTGTCAAACTCATTTTGGTTCGGGGGCCACATTCAACTCAACTGATCTCAAGTAGGCCGGATCAGTAACATAACAGCAAAATAACCTTTGGTCAACTTGTTATCTGTAGCTTTGTTTTTGTTTTGCCTCAAAAACATAGTAGCCTGTACCCTTATTATTACACAGTCATTCACGGAGGCCAATAAAATGCATTTCACTTTAAAAAAAAATTTGGTTTATTTAATTTTATTCAGACTGAATATTTTACATCTGACACTGAACCGATTCCAATAATAAACTCAGAAAGGGCCACGGAAAAGAAATTCGACACCCTTCCTAAAATGTAAATGTCAATCATTGAAAAATTAAAATAAATTAAACTTGCAAACATTTGTGAACATAAAAATTTGGATTTAACCTCCTTTCTCTCCTGAAACTTCACCATCAATATCAGGATTCAAATCCTGTGGAGCAACACATTTCACTGTCATTTAAGTGTGCAAAACAAAATGAAATGTCCAAGAATCTTTTCCTGGTTGCTGCCTGAATTCTGTGGCAACACCGGCCTTCTTCCTGACCTTTGATGGGGCGCCATCAGGGACCAGACTGACGTCACTTGACCAGTTCACTCCAACATTTTCCAGCTAGAGTGCTGATCAGCTGTTGTGTCCATCAACTCCAGAAATTCTGCTGTGATGGTCTCTTCAACACCTCTAACAAATATGAACAGTTGTGGAGCATCTGTGATGTTGGTGCTTTCATTAATAGCGCCTGAAAATGCAATAATTTACTTGATTCCTTTATTTGTCTCCCTTCTCCTCAGAGATGTTGTTTCTGCAATCGTAGTTATGGGTTAGGGTCACTTCAGTTATGGTCCGGTGGTACATCCCATGCAGGGGTTTGTCCTCCCATGAGGATCTGTCCTCCAGCATTGTATCCTCTGCTGGCTTCTCAGGACTTGCCTTACTCGTTGAAGGTACTTAGCTGTTGCAGCTTTCCTTGTTGCCTGCTCCAGGTTGCCATTTGCCTGGGGAATTCCAAGGTACTTGTAACTGTCCTCAATGTCTGCCATTGATCCTTCTGGGAGTGAGACCCCTCCTGTGTGGACTACCTTGCCTCTCTTTGTCACCATCCGGTTGCATTTCTCGAGCCCGAATGACATCCCAATGTCAGTACTGTAGATCCTGGTGGTGTGGATCAGGGAGTCAATGTCACGCTCGCTCTTAGCATATAGCTTGATGTCATCCATGTAGAGGAGGTGACTGATGTTGGCCCCATTTCTGAGTTGGTATCCATAGCCAGTTTTGCTGATTATTTGGCTGAAGGGGTTCAGACCTATGCAGAACAGCAGTGGGGACAGAGCATCACCTTGGTATATCCCACATTTGATGGACACTTGTGCAAGTGGTTTCCCATTGGCTTCAAGGGTGGTTTTCCACAGCTTCATTGAGTTTCTTATGAAGGCTCTTAGAGTCCTGTTGATGTTGTACAGCTCCAAGCATTCAGTGATCCAAGTGTGTGGCGTTGAGTCATAGGCTTTCTTGTAATCAATCCAGGCTGTGCACAGGTTGGTGAGTCGTGACCTGCAGTCTTGAGCGACTGTTCTGTCAACCAGGAGTTGGTGTTTGGCTCCTCTGGAGTCTCTGCCAATGCCCTTCTGTGTGTTACTCATTTATTGAGCCATGTGCCCATTTATCTTGGTTGCAATGATGCCTGACATGAGCTTCCATGTTGGGGACAGGCAGGTTATTGGCCGGTAGTTGGATGGGACTGCACCCTTTGAGGGATCCTTCTGGATCAGGATCATTCGCCCTTCCGTTAGCCATTCGGGGTGAGTCCCATGTCTTAGCAGCTGGTTCATTTGTGCTGCCAGGCGCTCGTGGAGTGCGGTGAGCTTCTTTAGCCAGTAGGCATGTATCGTATCAGGGCCCCGTGCTGTCCAGTTCTTCATACCTGAGACCCTTTGTAGGATGTCTGCCACTGTGATGGATACTGCATTCTGTTCAGGGAGGTTACTATGTTCTTTTCTCAGAGAGACCAGCCACTGGGCATTGCTGTTATGTGCTGCCTCTTTCTCCCATATGCTTTTCCAGTACTGTTCAGTTTCCAGCCTTTTTGGGTCTGCTCAGCTGGTTTGACCCTGCTACTGAGCGTACAATTTCGCAGGCTGAGTTGCGAACAGCCTGTTTATTTGTCTGGCTTCATTGTCTCTTGTGTACCTCTTTAGGCGGCTACTCAAGGCTAGGAGCCTTTGTTTGGCAGTTTCCAGTGCTTCAGGTATGGGCATCTGGCTGTATCTCTTAGGTACTTGCTTTCTCATTGTACCTCTTTGAGCCTCTGTCAGCTTACTCACATCCTTCCGAGTTGCCTTGATTTTGGCCTCTAACCATTGCTTCCATGGTGGGTATTGTTTTCTTCCATGGTTGCTCTTATAGCCAAGCATCTCAAGGATCACTGCTGCTGAAGTGTAAACCAGTTCATTGGTTTCTGTGATTGTTGTGGTAGGAATTGCCCTCAATGCTTTATTCACAGTTTCCAGGAGACTTTCAGGCAGTACATCACTTAACCGTTGTAGCTGGTGTCGGGGTTGTCTAGTGTTCATTCTAGACATGATCTTGTCTTTCAGGTCAGTTGCTGCCTCGCTTAGCATATCTGTAGTTGTTGGAGCTGTGTTCCAAAACTCAGGGTGGGAGTGTGGTATAGCCTCCTCTCTGACCTGCTGTTCTGGCTCTCCCGTGGTATTGTATTGTATCGCTTCAATCTCAAGTTGTGATAGGAATTGCTGCTTTATATATATATATACATATATATATATATATATATATATATATATATATATATATATATATATATATATATATATATATATATATATATATATATATATATATATATATATATATATATATATATGACATTGAAAGTTATTTTTTTCCACAGCAGTATATTGGTTTAATTTGGTTAAAGTTTTGTCATCTGGAAAGAAAAAGGGAGCTGACATTAATTAAGCTAAAATATACTTATGTTCATTAGAATTTCAAAGACCCATATTTTGACCATTTTGTTTTACAAGGCTCATATGTTTAATATTTGATCACTGCCTTGAATTTTTCATAAAAATGAGAGAAAGGAACGATCAGCTATGGGAAATGCAATACCTCGTTTAGCCACCAAGGGTCAGTATCGCCCAACATTGCAGAAGAGGGCCATTCTTCTCTCTTTACAAATTGTTTGGATGGGCAAAGATGATGGTGCAGATTTTAATTGTCCCCAATTTATTATAATTTGTTTTACTGATCTATTTAGAAATAAGCATCAATTCTCCTGATACCAAAGAGTTGTAAAACAAAAAGAGGTTTCCAGTGGAAATTTTAAAAATGCACTAAAACACAGATATAATGTTGATCTCTCTCAAAGACATATAACATTTGACAAAACACTGCTAAAAAGGTGTTTGGCTTGATATTTGTATTGTAACCAAACTTTTCAACTGCTAAAAAATAATGTTAATGACCTCTCTTGAGAGTGCAGATAAAAATGAGGAGTTGGAGGTCTGACTCTTTTTCTGGACTGAATGACCGATTCTTCTTTCACCGTGTGCCCTCAGGATCCATGCAACCCTCCCCACTTTGGATATGGTGTTCTGCTCATAAAAAAGAGGGAAGAATTACTTTGAGGTTCCAAAAAAAAAAACTGAATGTAACTGTCATTATGGCAGACTTGATCAGCTTTAATGAAAAAAAAATACATTTCTTACAGGCTGCAAAAGACTAAAGGGGAACAGAGTCTCTGAAAATTGTTAAAAAAAAATGATAGTTGGTGAAAGATGAAAGTGATTTGTCTTCTTGAATTCTGGGATGACAGAGAGGCTTGTGTTTGCATGTTTGACAGAGAAACAGAGAGTGAATGCCAAACAGAGAAAGCCTGGGTCTGTTGAGATAAGGCCGGGGCACACTGTGTGCATGTGTGTGTTTTTGTCAATGACTGTCACCACGTGTGCACACAATGTTTTGGACTAGTGGTTGCATAGGGATTTGGATGTGCAGTCATTTCTTTAATGCCCCCCCCCCCCCCCACACACACACACACGCACACACTAATGATGGGCATCCTCTGCACTTCACAAGCTGTTTGTATTATCCAGTGATTTTCTGTTTTACAAAGTTTTCTTTTTTTTTTTTTATCCTAATTTGTAGATAGCTGCAAATCTTTCTTATCATGTTGGGAAGAACACATGTGGATACACAACATTGGACAAATATTTAGATCACAATATTTACAATATTAAAATTATAACTGGGTTATATTTTCTACAAATACCAACTTTAACTTCTTTTACTTTTGCCAGCAGCACTTCCAAGTTCCGTTCAAAATAAAATCCTACTGCTGCAGCAGATTCACTTTAATTAAAGATGCAAGAAAGCAAAATAAGACATGGCATTTGCTTTAATGATGGATTGATGTCTGGATGGACAGAAAGTAGATTAAACCTTTAACTTTAATATTTCTCAGTTATCAGATGTGTTAAAAATCTTTTTATAGTTTATAGTTTTCTTTTTATAGTTTATAGTTTTCTTTTTATAGTTTATAGTTTGCTGTGAAATAAGGTTTTAATTACTGCTTTAAAGTTGTTTAAATCTCCAATACGTTGAGGAACATCAAACATGTAATTTTTTTTTACCAAAATGCCTAAAAAACAACAGAAATGTTCAAAATGGTTTCGCTCATTGGTTAACAGGGACAGTATAGTCAATGTTAAATATAGTTTATGCAATATTAACTAACCAACACATGTAACAGTGTATATCTGTAAAATCCAAACCCACAGTTTTGGTCGCAAAACTATCTGGTGTTTGATGAGGACCCACTGTTTAAACAGCTGAATGGTCCATTTGGAGTCTTTGGAAGTTTCTAGACTTGTTTTTTTTTAACTTTCTGGTTGAAACTGTGACTGAAGTTGATCCCCGCCGTGTGGAATAAACTCTTTCTCACAGGCTGTTTACCATCACAATGCAGACACTGGCACTTTCCCCTCACTGCCCGGAGGAGCCACATGTACGCACTTTCATTGTAATTACATGGCGCCATTTTCATATTTCTGCTATGCCCTTGTTTACCCCCCACTTGGGCTTTTCATCCACAACAGTAGATCAAACCAAGCTGCTGCCAACACTTCGCCCCCTCTTCCCGAGCCGCCAACAAAAGATAAAACACCCAAATGAAAAAAAAAACTGGAGAGGAAACAAAGTCAATACAATGAGAGAGCTTTTTCTGAGCAGTGGTGGTGGGGTGAATGTTGACCGATGCTGGCTGCTGTTGGAATTTGTTGGTTATACAAGGGAAGGCATAAGGGTATGTGTGTGTATGTCAGTGTTTGTGTTTAGGGTGCCTGTGGTATGAAGCAAAAATATATACTTTGTGTTGGAAAGTTGTTAATATCTTCACATAAAAGTGAACAGTGTAAACAGACTAAATCTACTAATAAATGACTTTTGGCTTCCGCTCATCAGTGACCTGGTCCTGGATGAGCTGAAGAAGATGGATGGATGGATGGAAAATTATTTTTCCTTTTTTTTCTTTAGACGGTGATCAGTGACATGCTTTCCAAAAACATCATTTTTAAAGCCCAACTTTGTGTCTTTTGTCCCATGAGTTTGCTCTTGTTTTATCTGTGACACTGAACACCATGGGTAAAGCATATTATGAGTGATGCGAAGTTGTCTGGACTACTTAAAAAAATTCCTAAATACTCCAAAACACACCCCTAATATAGTATTTAAAAATACAGAAAATATCTTCCCATAACTGGACGCCATACACCACCGAGTAGTGACCTTAGTGTTGCTGAGAAAGCCTTGTGTGTTATCTTTTTGTGATGTGTGTGTGTTGTGTGGTTAAAAGCTGGAGTCTGCCTTCCCAGAATTCCTGCTTTATTTAAAGCTTATGTTTATGTTGCTCTCATTAGATGGAGACATTCCTGGGACTTCTCTTATGAGGCTGTGTGAGATGTGAATGTGTCCATGTGCACATCCACATTTTGGTTCACACATTATGAACTCAATAACATAAAAATAACACAGAATTTTAGAGTTAAAATATTGAACAAACAGACGGATTTTATCAAGCTTATTTTCTTAACGGAGAGGATGAGGATTGAAGCATCAATACATGCATTTTTATGTCACACATATTGACCTCATATCCTTTTCTCTCAGGAAAATGATGAGAATTTCAAAGTTGCTGGAATATTTTGCAGAAAAAAAATGTTTTTCTGTTTCCTATTGTCACTTTTGGACCTGCATGGGGAAAAATATACAGTATAATTGCAAAAAAGATAAATCAGTGATATATGTGTTAGCAAGAGAAACAGAATAACAAAGACTACTATTTTCCCATTTCCTAGGACAGAAAGGTCTGGATTTCTATACTTCTGAATAATATGGTAAAAATCAATAAAAAGCTTTAAACTTCTTTGTATTTGAAACTCTTCATTTAATTCTCTCTGAAAACGCAAACGCCTAATAAAAAAAAGGTCTTTGAACTCAGAAAGTGTATGACTTTCGGTTTACCAGTAGATGGCAACCAAACAAAAGGTTAATCCATCTCTCCTGCTGACAGAGCAGCTGTTAAGTATCATCCAAATTCTTATGTTATATTGCTGAATAAATGTCTGGATTGCTAATCACTATTTTATCCAACTTTACAGCTTTGATCTAATCTTTTTTCGGTCTTATGCCATTAAAAAAGGAAGGTATTTTTTCATTAGTTGATACATAAGAAAATGGGTGAGGTTATTTGGTTTCTGGGGAATCAATGTAAAGATCAAACAATGCCATTAAACCTATGATTTCTTCATACCTGTTCAATGGGAAGGCTAAAGCTAAAACTGAAACAGCATTTATTATTTCATATTATTTTCCTGGTTAAGTATAATGGTAAAAAAACCTCTCTTTCCATATAACCATTTCTTCTTCAGCCCGTCCTTCATCATTTCTGCTATTTCCCTCCACATCATACTGTGTCTCACTCTCTCCTTCCTTTTTTTTCAGCTCAATCACATCACACCGGCTCTCTTTTCTTAGCAAACCTTTCTTTCATCCATTATTGAGACTTGTTTTTTTTCCTTGAGTCTCAGAATAAAGAAAGGGAACAGATCTTTTACATTTTTAATGCCCAGCATAAAAAATACATATTCAGTCATTTCTTTACTACACGAACTAGTAAACTTTTAGCAGAACACGACATGGCAAGTCACCAGATGATAAGAGACGAGGAGCAGAAAAAAAAAGGGAAGGAAGCCGATGGCCTTCAATTGTATAACAATAAATCTCATATTCATGTATATTGTTTTTGGATTAACGTTCTCTAAAAAAACATTTAATTTTTGCATTTGTCTAGTAAAGTATTACCTGTTAGGTTTCTTTTTCTTTGTTTAAATTGTAGTTCATTGTTGTTTGTCTTTTACTCATGTCCAAGTAAAGGTTTTGAATGGTTGGACTACAGAGTTACTGGTGAAGAATCTGTGTCTGCTACTGTTAGGACTCTTCAATGCAGTAAAACTTTAGTTTGAAACCAATTTAGTAGAGATTCAAAGTTGTTTGTGATTAAATATCAGACTAAAAACTTTGATCATGAAAACAGCATAATAAAACATTCATGCATATTTTTTTTCCTAAAAATTGAACGATAAATACATGTGTTGTGCCTTAAAGCACACATCAACAGACTGAAGGTGCAGGTTTGAAACCCCAGATGTGCATAGAGAGAACAGATCATTTCTTTTGCCGCCTTTAAGATTCTGAACTGCAAAAATGAAGCTGGAAGTAGGTGGGGCTTACTGACAGATTGTTGAATTATTGGGCTGGGCTGAGGGTGAGGGTGCAGGTGGGGGTGGGGGTGTTAGTGAGAGTTTGATTCAGACCTTCACTGAAAAAATTTAAAGAAACAACAAACCAAAAGAGTGATAGTGGAATCTCTTCTCTTTCACACACGCATCCTCGTCATAAATTTAAAACACCGTTTTAAACCAGTGTTCATTACTTTGTTTTTTTTTTAACATGGCAGCCAATTGAAACACACTTCCTTTCAAAACCAGCCTCTTGTGGTCTTTTGAGGAACTACAACATTTTAAACTTTTAGGCTATGTCTGAATTCCTTCCCAACTCACTACATAGTGCGTTTGCCATTTTCTAGTTCGGTCCGGATCTACAATTCCAAAATCGAGTGCCCTAGAAATTTCCAAGAAGTGTCTAGAAAAAACCAGTGTATATTGATGCTCACTAAATTGATGAATATAGACCAGAATGCATTGCGTTAAAGCAATTTTTGCAAAAAAAATATATTTGAATGTATTTTTAAAATTTAAATATTAACGTTTTGCTCCTCAGAGCACAGTAGATTCATAAATGGTTATCGCAAAACGCTCATATCAATTAGGTTTTCACTTTTTGAAATCGATGACGTCATATTCGGTGTTTAAAAAAAAAAGTAGTGAGCATGGTGTTTGAATTGCTTTTAAAATCCAGGGCACTACCTAGTACCACACATTACTATTTTTTAATGGTTAGGGATTAGGGTGGGAATTCGTGACACAGCCTTAGATTTGCATTAAATCCTTTAAAAAAAACAATAGATGGTGAACTACTCTCATGATTGTTTTATTCCAGGTTGATTTGCTGCTATTTACAAGGGAATCTATCATTTTAGCATAAACTCAAGATTATGATATCAAGATGATGTTAAAAATTCAAGGCTTCAAACTCCTTTAGATGCAGATCGTCTTGTGTCTGTTGCAATTATGCAACGAATGTATTTGGAATATCCTTTATAGTAAGGGAACTCTACAACATAGTAATGTATTTAGCAATGATTGACACAGAAGATAATTCACTTCTCCAACCTTCCTTCTGGCTTAGCCTTTGCAAAAAGTATAATGTGGCTGTCTAAAGCATTACATTTATAAAATTAGTGACAAGTTTAAAAATGTATTTGCACTGTTGTGATACACTGATTGCTTATGAAAAGATCTTAAAATAACCAAATTCCCCATTGTAGTCCGCGTTTATCCCTTGTGCTGTCCTATGACCCCACCCTTACATTGACGTGTTATCCCTACCATGACAAAGGTGGATAAAGGTGGAGAGGATTTCATGTAATCCATGGACACCAGTGAAGATCACAAATCATTAGCCCAAGGGTTAACAATAGGCAGCACATCTAATACTTGTATTGGTAATGCAGTTGCAATCCCTTACAGGCATGTATGTTGACAATCATCTGTTCAATATACATTTTTGCTGGCTCTCCACCACTTTAGTCGGCTTTATTTCTCAGAATTTTACCACAGTGTGTTGAATTTGAGGAAGATCTAGCTGAAGGCCAAAGACCAAAATCCTTTCAAAGGCAGCGTGTTTTCTCATGTGTTTGTTGACAATTGCTCCTTTTTCAATGGCCATGTTGGATTCTCCATTTCAACACAAACTGTGATTAGACAACAAAGGGAATTCTCTTTGTGTAACTGTATGGGGCTTAATTAAAAGTCATCACAATAACAATAATTTCACGATAAATTCTGCACCTTGGCGCACTTTAATTTTTTTCCAGAAACAACAGTACACCTTATATATGGATTAATTCTGGTTGTGTTTGTATGGTGAAGCAATTTTGAGAGGTATGCAGCTCTCCGTCAAAATGTCAGTCTGTTTCTTAAGAGTTGCAAACAAGGTTGGTTAGTGTGAATACGCTAACGTGGCTAACATGAACAAGGTTAAACTGTGTTTTTTACGTGTTACTAACAAGGTTTGGAGTTTTGAATATTGTGGATACGCTAATGTGGAAGGTGTCACAAGGAACAGGTTGAATTACCATGAACGTGGTAAATAAAGTCTGACCAACTGACGGCCTTATCTCTATCTCTTATCCAGAGACCCAACATAATCATTTTTGACTAAAGTCAATGTTTTATGTCTTTCTTCATTCCTGTATTTATTCTCAAAGTGATTCTGACTTAAAAAAAAGGCTTTATTTTTACAGTCTCTTAATGTTTTTTTTTTTTTGAGGCAACATTCGCATAGTTTTAAAAAGTTCATGTTCATCAAAACCAACAGGCACATGTTAATGTCAATGCCATCTGCAGTTTGTCATTTTTATTGATGTGAAACTACAATTAACTAAGAACTTGTTTAAATAGTTTTTCTGCTTTAGACACACAGAAGTAGAAGAAATCATTTAGTCCATCTGAACAACCCGAGGAAGACTGATTACAGGCCATTTGGGAACTGTTGTGGGAGTGGTGCCATGTTGAGTGATCAGTGAATGCATGACAGATCACTGGCACATACAACATCCATGCATTTACCATGCAAGACACAAAAAGCAGAACAAGTAAGCTGTTTGATTCACTTTTACTTGAACCTTGTCATGTGTCCAGAAAACCTTAGGGTTGTATTTGCAGCAATCATTAAATTAAACAGGAAAAGTTAATCATCATTTGTGTTTTTAGTTATGCAGTGGATTGTATGCACGGTTTTTAGTTTGATACTATTCGCTAAAGAAGCCTCTGAAAACTTCTACTAATGTAAAATATACATAGTTCACTTTGTGATGCATCCGCTGTGTATTGTTTTTGCCTTCAGTGAAGAAGCAGAGCGTTAAAGCCATTGTGGTGCAGCACAATTATGAAAATGACAGTACAACCCTGTGGATGTGACAGGCTTATCTGTGTGGTTCAGCAGATTATAAATCTGACTCCACCTCTTTTTTTAAAGCCCACATTTGTAAAAGTGAATTACAACATTTAGGTTGGGAAAACTCCAGAAGTGGAGTTTATTGTTAAGAGGTTAACCACGTGTTCCTGCAATAAACGTGCAATATTTTATTTGTCAATGTAGCAGTCTGTTTATACAGCTGGAAATGAATTTACCGGTAGATGTTTAGAAATCATAATTGTAATTGGAAGTGTAATGTTAGTTTATATAAATTGAATGTTTTGTGTTCAATTTGTGATGCCTAATAATAAATTGCTTTCATTTTATAATGAAATATTAGTTATTTTCACAGTTCATTTTCCACCCAGAAGTAAGATGACTCAATCTCGGAGATGCCGCCTTTCGCTCCTTGTAGGTGCCGCCCATTTCATGACATCAATGTAGAGTCGGCCGCAGCGTGTCTGCGTTCAGCCCACAAAAATAATCATCAACTAAACGTTCGCAAAGATTGATGGGCATATTGTGCAAATAAAATAAAAGCGTTTTGCCGATCACCGTTCCGCGGAGAAAGTGGGTGAGGTGTGAGCCTTGGGGTGGTGCTGGCAGCGCAGACTCTTCCTGGAAGGGGCTGTTCCCCTCTTTGTGACGAAAATGAGTGATGAATAAGAATTGATGGGTCTTTTAGTTACTATACCTTGTTAACTTATTTTTTTTCACCCTTAGCAGCTCACCAATTAGGCAACTTGCAAATAAAGACATTCAACCCTCTTTGATGAACCTCAACTTAGGTTATGTCTGGGTTAAAACCTACAACCTATGGATTTTATCTTAGCACCACTTTCCACACCCTAGAATTTACATAATATTTTGAACAATTAACAAGAACAATAAACCAGAGAATACATGTAATATTCAGTGTTCTTATGAAAGGTAATGTTAGGAAACAAGCTAAAAATTTGACAGTTTGTGTCTTTCATTGCATGTTTTTACCTTTTTTGTACCATGGCCAGCTTATCGTTGCCCAGCAGCCATCCATCAATTGAGAGTGAAATATGGTAGAATACAGAGGCAGGGACGGACCTACTGCTCCAGTTTTCAGGAAGATAGCAGTTTTTGCTATAGGCGTTGTCTGTGTTAGTGTATCAAAAGGGTCAATAAAGGGACCTGTACTAATCTATATACATCTTGCCGTAAAACCCTCTGACTGTGTGGACAAATGTCGTGAAGAAGGACAAAAGGAAGGTGTACAACAAGGCGGACGAACAGATGATAGTGAACGTAGAATTACTATACAGAATTCTGCTACAAATGCAGGTTACTTTACCCTCTCAATAATTTATTAGACCTCAAATGAGATGTCTCCTCTCCAAAGTCAAGCATTTTACGGTGTGCAAAAAGCAGGTGTTTGAAATCTGGCAATCTGTACGCACACATATGCAGAATGTATAGCCTAGAGCAATGGACAGAAATAGAACCAACAGCCTGGCAATGAGGTGTCAAGAGACAAGGAGCAAGAGGTTTGGATGAAGAGGAGGAGCAGCCCAGTCCCAGCAATAAACGAGGGAGGGAACCACTAAAATTCCTTGATAACAACTGGAGAGAAACCAGAGGACGTACATGATCTGACGAATGGGAATGTCTTTTGTCTTCATTCTAACTCCATTGTCTTCCCTCTGGTCTGGTGATGAAGTTCTAATAAGAAATTGATTTTTTTAGGGGACGGGGGAGCACCGACCCTCCGACCTCATTGCTCAGTGTAGGTGTGACAGGGGATGGTCCTTATCCGTGCGCGAATCGATGCAACAAGCTTCATAACCACCCAGGGCGGGTTTCCATGTGTCATCCGCACGGGAGCGGACATACATACATCTTTGTCAGAAGTGAAAGCATCTTCCCTATCTGCCCCTCTGTTCAAACAGGAGGGCAAAGATGAAGGCATGCCTTGACACTTCTGTGAAATGATGCAGAAAACAGGAACGAAGGAACCGCCCTTCCAGTCTATAACAGAGTTTGAAGAGATGGCCCCCTGCAAAACTTCCTCCAAATGTGCTCATCTGCGTGTCGGTGAATAAGAGAAGGAAGTAAAGGAGGAGGGGGTGGTATCGGAGTCAGCAGCCAATCTTCCCTCCTTTCTACGATGCATAATTCAGTGTTTCTCTCACAACAGCCTGAGCTTTGGAGGGCTCAGTTCCCCCAGCCATGCGGCCAGCAGTCTGTTAATATAAAAGAAGCTCAGAATCCACTCTTGTCCCTTCAGGCTCTCTGGCTTTACCCACTCTTAAGTCATACATCTATGATTTATTCAGCTTGTTCATCCATGGCGTGAGACTTGGACCCCAGTGGGCGAGTTGGGGAAACATTTTTTTTCTGTCCTTGGCACAGGAAGTGTGTCGGCATCGTTGTGGTTTGTAAGGGTGACCCTGGAGTAGCTTAACCTCCCACTGGTGGTTAGTTTTACGGCTTCTTCTAAAAGGCCTGCCACTCGGTTGCAGTGGTCTCAATGTCGAGAAAGGAAACGTAAAGGAGAACAAGACGACAGACTTTTAATTTAATTTCAAAAAGTTCTAACAGCAATTTAGATTTCAAATCTTGTTCCTATCTTTAACAGACCTATTTCTGCGTGACTTTGAGTCAGACTCATGCAAAAAAAAAAAAAAAAAAAAAATAGAAATAAAATCCCGCCTTCTGAATACATTTTAAGATGTTTTGTCTACTTCCAGAAAGCAGATAGTCTTACAAGAGACTCTCAGCAGGGATTTATTGTGGGATGAGACCCAAAACTCACATAAAGAGCCTCCTTACTGAGCCACAGGGCTCCTTTTTATTTCCCTGCAGGGGGAAATTATTAAATCTGGCACCACCACAGTAACTGAACTGAAACTGCAGACGAGTTTAGATGCTATTCCTGAGAAAATGATTTGCTTAATATGTAAGCTTTAGCTGTAAGACAACCAATAAGTATCTATTTATTGCATAATCTTTACAAAGAATTTGGATAAAAAGTTGGACTCCTTGACATTTGGGTTTGTTGATGTTGCTTTATCTGTGAGACAGTCATTTTAATTAAATAATTTTACTATAAACACTACTCAGGGGTGCGTGCCCACGCAAGAAGCTCGGTTCAGTCCCGCTGGGGACATGAATCAACATCAATGGGGGACCTTTCTGTGTGGAGTTGCATGTCTCCCGTGTGCGTGGGTTTTTTCTTGGTTCTCGCTTCCTCCATGTCCAAAAAATGCTCATAGGTAATGGCAACTCTAAATTCCTAGGTGAGTGTGAGAGGAATGGCTGTGGATTGTGAATTCTTCCCTCAAGACTAGCACTGGTGTCCCTGCCTGCGTCATGAGTGCCGGGATTGCTCCGGCGCCCGTGCCCCAAGGGAAAACGGATATAAAATGAATGATGATTAAACACTACTCTGTAAAAGTGTAAACGTAAATTTTTGTAAAAAAAAAAAAAAATTCAGGATCAATATTGAACTTCATGTTACTGGGTAGCGTTCTCTTCTCCTAGTAGCTTCGGTTCAGGGACCTTTCGTTTGAAGTGTGTTCTCTGTGTGCATGTATGGGTTTTCTCCGGGCTCCACAGCTTCCTCCAAAGACACGCTTTCTGGGTTGATTGAGAATTCTAAATGATCCCTATGTGTGAATGCAAGTGTGATTGTATGGCCATGCACTATTTTAAAGACCGGCCCAGGGTGTACCCAGCCCTCACCTGACGGTAGCTGGGATAGGGTCCAGCAACTCAGTGACTCCAAAGAGATTCAGCTCAGAACATGGATGGATGGTTGTTATGCCCTGGTTTTGGGATCTCCAAGGCTTTATAAATGGCTCTCAATGCAACTCTTATCTGTTTGTGTGGTCTTATAGGGGCAGAAAGTTGTGGTTGTATCTCAACTTCCCTTTCTTTTCTGTCACCTTGTTTGGGTGAACAAGATTCAACATCTTGTTAAATAACCAATATTTTGCTTGTGTAACCATGATTCAGGTGGCTTCATTCACTCACCTGATGACACTATTTTCAGTTAGACTAAAGCCTCAGATTTCCAATCTTATTTTGGCCATAAAAAGAAAACCATATTCCAGCAGGTTCCGGAATAAAGGTATTTTCAAACCTTTCAAACCTCTGGTGGTACCTAACACAAAGATGAAGTTGAAGAAAAATCATGGTACAGATAAAAACTATCTGAATGTATTCATTTTTATTTATTGCAAACTAGAAGCTTTTTTTAGAAGCTGTTTTTTTCTTTGTGTGTGTGTAAAGGATGCACCGTATAATATTAATTTGGCTTACTAACCAGACTCTACACTAACAGAAAACTGCATATAAAAGTCAAGTGTACATTTTTTAAAATGTGTAAAGCAGAACCCATTACCTTGTAGAGAGATGGGTCATACTTGCTGTTACAGAAGTATGACCAATTTACTTGTTCATCAGCTCAAAATCATTTACAGACTGTCCTAATCTGTTTTATTGACCTTGATTTGGTGTCTGTTAAAGCCTTAATGAGCCGAAAAAGTTTTTTACCCCATTAAGTTGTTGTTATTGTGTGGTTTTGCAAACTTTTGTGCTTCATGGAGGCTTATATCAGGAGTGCAACACATATTAACAGAGGAATCGATGGAACAGAATCCCTTTGTTTTTTATTGTTTTCCCCCCTCTCTTGCTGTATATCATCTGAACTTCGGCTCAAGAGCAGCAGGGTTGTAAATCTGAGGCGCTCGAGAAGAAGTCTGTAGCACGCAATGTAGAGAAAGGAGTGATGGTGGCTTGTTGGAGTGATGCATTAAAAAGGCATGGCCTTGTCTTTGTGTGCATGTGGATATCTGTGGGATTTTTATACCATGGTGCTGCATCCATCAACCGCGTCCTGTTCTTGTGGTTGCGCCAACACCTCGTCGTATAATGTAATGAGCCTTTTGTGTTGAATCTAAAACACCTTAATGTCAGTGTGGATAAAGGTTTTTACAGAATAAACATGTGCAACTTGTGTGCTGACACAGTGACACAGTAACATAGTAACTGTTGACCCCCCCCAGAAACAATCATGATGAATTGACAAAAAGTGGATAGTAGATGTTTTTATTATTTATTTTTTTGTGGTATTTTATTAATAGTGATATGTATAGGGATCTTTGAGATTCTGGAGATACTTACATTTATATACATTTGTTTGTGGGTAATTTATGGTGTAGACAACATGGGCAGGAGGTACATTGTTTTTTTTTTTTTTTTTTTTTTTTTTTTTTGTATTTTAAAAGGCTCAACATACCAAATAACTATACTTAAAAAAAAAAAAACTGAAATGATTTGCTACCTGTTTCACATCTTTATTGAATTAACTGAATTTGTAGTTGCATTAGAAACTCTGCTCTGAAACTCTTGCTATGAAGTATAAACTGGGCCTAAGTAAAGGTACAGGGGCAACAGGACTTGGAGGTGTATGGAATACCAGGAATGGAATGCAAAAAAAAAAAAAAAAAAAAAAAAACCACAAATACAAAATGACCTCCATATTCAAAAGATAGAATTTGATTTTTTTTTCCTGGATGGATCAGAGTGGGGTGGCAACTATGCAAAGCAGATCAGCCTATGATTGGCAGACACATTTGTGATGGCGGACAGACAAAGAAGCAAAGCTCTGTGGGTGCAGTCAATAGCCATTTAGAGGAGATGAAGTGAGAGATGACAGCTGAGCAGAATGGTGTGAAGAGAGGAGGATAAACCAATGAAAGATATGCTGGGAGGATGGGAAGAATCGAGTGGGGGAGGTCTTATGGCAGGGCGGGACCCTCTTGTGACCTCTGGCCCGTAATTGGATCGATGATTATGTGGAGCCCAGTGATGAAGAAGCTGCAATGAGGATTCATTTGGCAATTTTATAACAAATATGTCTGTCTGCATTCATGAGAAATCAGAGATAAATATAAAAAAAGAAATAAAAACAAATTAGAGACAAACGTGATGTTTGAGGGGAAAGTGCTCAGGAATCACCTTTTCAATGCTGTCATGTAAAAATAATTTCCTTTTGGAAAGTGAACAAGTGCAAAAACAAACACAAACAACAGCCAATTGTATCTGTATCTAAATATTCATAATTTACTTGCGTTTCTTTGACTTTTTGAGCCAAAGCTGTACTGCTTCTTTCTTCAGAAACCAGCACTCTGTGTGTCCATACATCTGTTTGACTTGTTGATCCCTTTGATATAGGACAGCAATACAATCAAGGCCAAAGGTGTGCCTCCTTCAATTCAGGGCCACAAAGATGAAGGTCACATGATCATCTGTGTCATCTGTTTCACCACGGTTGTCCTCAACAATCCCTGTCAATGCTGCTTCTCTCTTTTGTCATGTGTACTTGTTGACAGCTAGTTTACGCTCTGTTTAAGAGATATTGTGTCATATTCACTCCAATCTGCTTCCTGTGACCAGCCTGGGGCAGCACATTCATCCGTCTGTGGAGGTTTACATGCCCAAACAACCACGATCTATTGTGTGTTTCCAACAATCATAGATCCACATGCGGCCCAGACCCTCCACTCATCTCTGCTGATTTGCACTGTTAGCACAATATGGATTTGCCAACAGCTTTGCTTCAATGAGGTTGTATGCAACGTCTCAGCTGTTTAGTTCCAACAGTTGCAATGTTAGTGAATGTTGTGTGTACAGACGCCTGCACATATGCACATCACATGACCTGACCTGGACAACATTAAATACTGTAAAAAAAAAAAAAAAAGGATGAAAAAGAAAAACAAGACTTACATTTACAATTTGGGGTTAAATGTCATTTGCCAGATTGAGTTTTTTTTTGTCAGGAAATCAAACAGCACTTTGCTACATCTCTGGAAAGAGTATAAAAGATGGAAGCTGGGCAGCTTGTCTTTGTGCTTCTCTAGAACGAAACTTTGATCTGGGATGAAGAAGCGGAATAAGAAGAGGAGCTGGGAGGAGGAGCAGGAGTGAGCTCCAAGAAGAAGGGTGTGAAGCTGCCGGTTTAAAATGAGATTTCCCCTTATATATTTATTTATTGAGCTCCACTCGTAGCTCAAGGCTGTCTGCTTGCTTTCTGTTGTATGTGCTGTGGTCTCAGTGACCCCTCACCATCCCAACCCCCCTTCCTACCTCTGCGTTTCTAACACCAGTGTATCTTTAGATGCAAGCATGTGTGTGGATTGACTATTTCAAGGTTCTTTTAGCTGCTGATGAGTACAATGCAGCTCAGATTTTTAGCACCTTAGGAAAAAAATATAATCAAGAAAGTCTAAAGGTTCTTTTTTGTTCTCTTTAAATTAAAATGTAAAAGATTTTACCTAAACCTAAAAAGTTTTTCGCTCATGTAAAATTTAAGATGTGAGAAGATCTTTTGCTTAATTACTTTGTTTAGCCACAACACATTCAAATAAGCTAAAGTTTACTTTTATTTTTTTATTCATTTATTTATCATCCCTTTTGCCCCACTTAACTTTTGCAACAGACCCTCTTAATTGCATGCATGTTGCATGTTGGGATGAGAAATTGCTCTCCGTGGTGTCAAACCACTCGTTTTGCTCACTCCGTCTGTCTCTGTCACAATGTGGCCATGTGTCTGTCATCTCCTCATATTCCTCAGCTCGCTCGTTCACAGCTCCTGTTACCATGACTGCAGAATGGGAGGGGAGCTGTAGTTAGAGAGAAAGAGGGTTGGAAGCTGAGACAGAAGAGATGAGTTGGGAGATCAGCTTTTGTTTTGAGAAAACGCAAAACGGGAGATGACGATCTATGGGTGCTGCCTGGGTCTTTTAGTCCTAGGGCTCCCTGTACTGTGACCCCTCACCATTTATTTGTATTTTGACGTTTTTGTTTAGTTTTTAGTATTTCAAAACCTTACAAAGGTTTGTCCGTGTACTAAATTTGTTTAATGCTTAGAACTTTTACATTTTCCAGCTTTCTGGTTGGAGTTAGTGTTCTCTTCCCTACACGCATGCCTCTCATGTAGGCACTCTGGCATTCTCAAATAGTTTAGCCCTTGTGCTATCCTATGGTGTCAAGATGACCATTGACGTGTTCTCTCTACCATGACAAAGGTGGATAAAGGTGGAGAGGATTTCATGTAATCCATGGAAACCAGTGAAGATCACAAATCATTGAAGAAAAAAGGTTCACCAAACTGTCTAGTGGGTCTAGATGACCCAACTCCCAATGTTAAAATGCCTAGGATAGCACAAGGGTTAAAAAAGATAATTAGAATAAGATAATAAATAAGATAATTAATTAGAGAGTCTGAAGTACCCCAGAAGTAGGTGCATATTGTTTTCAGTTCATATTTAACAGATTGGTCAAAAGTCCCTGTAAGGGTAAATGGGTTATATGTTGCTTTTACCTTAATTTAGGCCCAAAGGGTTTTACAGTCACAATGAAACATGCACATGGACTTGGCATGTCCAAAGTGCGGCCAGTGGGTCAAATGCAGCCTGCTTTCAAATTTCGACTGGCCCGCAGGTTTCTGCTATCATATCATGATACGTGGATCTTTCTTGTATTAAAATACAAAATGTCTTTAGATGTAATTCTGTTCTATGTGAAAAAATAAAAAATATCCCATTGCAAAAAAATACTTCTTTAAATAGGTGATTTGCATTTAATGTTACTATAAGGGTTCAAAGATCATAAGCCGAATGGTTAGCCCTCACAAATTTTCATTTTCCCAAATGTGACCCTCTTTTATAAAAGTTTAGACATCCTGACATAAACATTCACACACGCACCAATGCCATCCAAGGTGCATCTACATTTTGCATCTATTGCCATTAAAGTTAGAAATTAATTTTGTGTTTTTTTTAATCTAATAACTGTGGTTTTTCAGCTTAAATCAAATCAGACTTTATTTAGAAAAGATTCTTCTACTGAAGTAAAACAAAATAGTTTACAGAATTAAAATATATAAAAAAACATTTATGTTATAGTCAAAATTCCTAAAGGTTAGAAGCACTCAAAATCAGTAAGATATCTATGCAAAGATTCAATTAACTTTATACTGATTTGTTTGAACTAGTACCTGAGTTGTAACATGGCCAAATCATGAGTTGTCTACCAATTTGACTATTTAAAATAACATCCATTTTTCAGACCCTTTATTCTTTTCAGGGTCACATTGTTGCTGGAGCCTATCCCAGCCACTGACAGGCAAAGGCAGGTTATACCCAGTTCACAATACCTAGACTGTACAGGGAGACCAAATGAGAAAGATCAAGAAAGACCAAGATTTTTTACAAAAAATTTGCAGAACATAATTAAAAAATCCAGGCTGCGCCTTACAGCGAGAAGGCCCTGGTTCCAATCCCAACTGGGTACTTTCTGTGCCGAGTTTAGCCTGTTTACCCTGTGCATGCATGGGTTTTCTTCAGCCACTCCAGCTTCCCCACACAGTCCAAAAGCATGCTTTAGGTAGGTAATTTGGTTACTGTGAATTGCCCATACGTGTGCACGTGAGTGTGTGTTGTGTGGCCATAGGACAGACTGGTGAATGATTCAGGAAACAAAAGTCAGGGTGCCCAACAGTAGCTATAGTGGAGGGATAATCCAAAAAACCCACCTCCAAGTGCCCAGTAAAAGTCAATGTCGCGATTAAAATTGTGCAGGGTTTAAGGGAAACCAATGATATTCAGACCAAAACATGCATCTGAATTGCATGATACTGCAACGGAATACTCTTTGTGTCTCATAAAAACACAATACACAGCAACCAAGGAGGGAAATGCACCACCTTCAATTCCTAGAGATTTGGGGTCATGCCCTACAGAAGCAGTGGTGAATCATGTGTTTCACAAACTCTTTGGCTGTAAAGAGCTGGAAATTGGAATAGAATTAAAATAATCAAACAACTTTCTTATCTTTTTTTTAGACTTCAAAATAACGAATGTGTTTCCGAAACACCCACATTTTGTTATGCAAAGAAAGAAACAATCCATCCAGGCATGAGAAAATTCCTTATCTTGACAAAAAATGCTCTGGTTCATATCATGATAACGCACACTGGAACACAAAATGAGCACCTAAAACATTTAAAAACAAATAACTCTGGTTCTGTTTCCTAAAGATTTCAGCTTTGACAAGCTCAAGGATATACACTTGTTTGACTGCTATATTTTTTAAAAGTATAATTTTGGCCCACAGCTTCTTTTTACCGCAAACGTTCACGGTTTGTATTAACATGTCTGTGGAATGTGGACAGTGTTGAGTCTTCAGTTTGAAAAATAAATGATGCTGCACGACAGATTAAAACCCTCAAGCTTTCAGACAGTTCGCTAAAAGAAATATTTATCGAAACACGGATTAATGTGTTATACAGCTTGACGTCGGGAGGCAGTAACAAACACAAACATTCAAATTTCTGAACACCCAATTTGAGAACTGGTTTATCTTTTGCTGAAAGACCATATTCAACAGCAATAATCCTTAACCATGGACATGTTTCATGTGAATGTCTGAGTGCTCCTAAATGTTGCTTAGGACGGTTTATTCTCATATTTCATTTATTAAAGTCTAAAAGCATTGCGAGATTATGGACGATCATTTTAAGACGTTAAAAAAACTACAAATGTTAAAAAATGTGTTTTAAATGTCTTTATTTTTTATATATGTTAAGTTTGCCTTTACAAATGTCTCACATCATTTTCATAAAGTCAGAATAAAATAGAGGAAAAAACAGCTTTAGGTAAGAAGGTATTAACCTAAACTAACCTTTTGAACTTCTTGAAAATTAACTGGAAACTGGAAAGTATATGGAACTGTAAAAGAATTATCGTAATAACTTTAAATTGATGTTAAAAACTGGATTATGGCAACTGTTTAAAAGAAAAAAAGAAAGTTGAGTCAAATATAATAGGGATGGGACTCTATAAATTCATTCCTTCTCTCTCACTTAAAGCAATTAATCAGACTCTGTTTGACAATCATATTTAATCGATTCAATGTCTCATGTGTGTACCAGGGGTGTAACAATTTGTTTGAACAGTGATTCAAGTCATATCCTAATTTGTGGTTGACAACATGATTCACAGTACTTATTGGTTCATTTTGGACAATCCTATTCACTAACCTAAAATGGAGCCAGGACATCTTTAGCCAAAACCTCAACCAGTGTGACTCAGAGAGAAATACCTGGTACTGAACAGTGCAGGTGAAGTTTTCCAGATTCCTTGTATTTCTTGAAAGATAATAAAGTGTAAATGAAATATGTGTACAAACAAACAAGTAAACAAGAATTATTGTCAAAGTCATTTACATTTTAGTTTCACAAAGTGGTTTTCAATCTGATTAACAACTTGCCTCAGACAGATTGATGTGGTTAGATTGATTCATCGATTATCCGGTAAGTCAATTAATTGTTACACCCTTAGTGTGTACTACATGTTTCAGTGCAAATATTCTATGTCCATTATCAAATGATCAAGAAGATAGCATCTTCATCTTTTGTTTATTTTCTTATTAATTTATGAATTAGTGTAATTGATTTTAGACACATTTTTATTTTTGTATTTTTCCTTTGTTTTTATTGCTGAAAATGGCTTGAAATCAATCAATAGTTTTTATTACTGCCTAATAATTGCACATCTTCATCTTCAAATGAGTATCAAGAATGACCTGTGTTATATTAGATTTACGTCAAACCACTCGGTCCACCGGACCGGTCCAAGGTTCTGGTTGTGAACACCATGAAGGACTTTGAGAAGTGTCTGATCACGGTCGTCTGAAACAACATGGAGTAATTAACCAAAGAGCCAAATAATTTCAAGAAATATGACACATGGATTCCTCACTTTCTCCATACGTCTGACGTAACCTGATTATCAGCAAAGCTCTGACATGCAGACAAGTTGACCTCAACTTTCACTGCAGCTGCTATCAGCTGAAGAAGGATATGGGCCTGAATCTAATGTCTGCAGATATAACATCGAAGAGAACTATAAACTCTACTTAAACCCAGAAGAACAGCTGTTAATCAGCAGAAGAAGAAATGCCAACCTTGGACAATCGACAGGTTATGGACCCTTTTTATTTTCCCTTACAACATTACCTTATAAGAAAAAAAAAGAAAAAAAATACAAAAAAAGTCAAACAAATGATTAATCACTTATTGAAGATGGTTAAATTGATCAACGTTTAATGATATTACCTCACTTGCTCCAAAAATTGATAAATTGATTCAAAAATCTTTCCTAATGTAGCACAATTTTGCACATGTTTTTAACTTTTGAAACTTGATGAAATTTTGCTATGAAAATTCCTGAAACAGTGTTATGTATATTTTACTGATATAGTATTATGTTTTAATCATATGAATGACTTTTATAAGGAACATAATCTGCATATATTTTAGATAACTGATCTGCATTTGCCATGTTGATTTCTAAAATAGTTATTTTTTACATAATAATTAAGTAATTAAAATAATCTTTGTCATGTGCTTTATTGATACTTTATGATTCTTAATTCAGTCTGATAAAAGCTAGGAACCTGATATTAATAAATCATGTAATAAAATGGTTATAGTATAATGGGGTGGGATTATATAAATTCGCTTCCTTCCACTCCCTTTTAAGCAATATTTATTAATATGTCTAATTATCCAAAGTTTGATTAGTTACTGTATGAATGTATAACTGATGATTATATTTCTTTTGTGTATTATTTCTGCTTAATTGCTTGAAATAAACCATTTCAAATCAAAATCAAAATTATAGCACCAACGTTTGACCTTGAGTTACAAAAAAAGCTTACTGGGCATCTTCCAGCAAGCTTGTTGGTCCTTTCCATTCCACTCCAACGTCATGTACAGCCAAGATAGCACCAACTGTTAAAATGAAAAACAGACTTAAAATCATTACTGTGCATATCAATTGGTGATGTCACCAAACACAATGTCCACACCTTTATTCACCCTTTCTGTTAAATGCAATACTTTTAACAATAAATAAATAAAAATCCATTCTGTTTTCTCATAAACCTCATGTTGGCGAAGGGATCTTGAAATGCTGCTTCTGCAGGTTTGCTCTGCCCTTCCTTCCTTGAATTCTGATTTAACTAATACCATGAGCCTGCTGTAATTGTGGCTTTGGGTCTTAACGTCTGTAGCTTCTATTTAATGATTTCTTTGTTTTACTTCTTTAAATCATTAGACCTAATTTTTTGTGTTTATTTGTGTTTTCTTTAACACTTGAATAATCTGGAAGACTTTTTATTTTATTTTTATACACTAAAGTCACATTTCTTTGGTTTAGTATTCTTTTACAACTCCCTATTTAGAGCAATTGCATTTGCTCGTCTCAAACCAGCATTACTGCAAACTTTGACCAGAAATAGTTTCCCACCTAGAATAAAAACCCAGCTTGTAGTTGTTCTTTGATCATAACATGTGCGCCAGTCCCTGCAGCCTCCACTGACTTGAGGCCCTTGAGACCTAAAACTTTCCAGATTTACACCTCTTTGGATTAAAGCTGCAGATAAAGCGACTTCCTCTTTCCTCCAGAAAATATGCCTCCATACGATGCTCGGTGACTCTGAATGTGTATGAATGTATGTGGTAGTGTGTGTTTCTGTGTGGCCCTTTGATGGATGGACAAACTGTCTGTGGAGTTGCCCGCCTTTACCCAGCTGTCGTAAGCTGAGTGGTTATAGAAGATGAATGAATAAGCCAAAGTCTTTTTTGAGTTGTGATTACTGTATGTGGATCATGTTTAGGTGAGCTTTCACCCCTGCTCCAATAAAATGGACTACTCCAGCAGACAAACTCTGTTCTGAACCAAACATCCTTGGTGACAGTGCTCATCAAATCAGTCTTACATACATAGTCATCTTTTTTGTTGCCAGTTCATGGTTTGTTGACATGTGTATGTTCCCTTTTGTCTTTAGTCAGTCTGTCTCTTCGAACTTTGATTCCTTCGTTGGTTGAGCTTGATGGTTTCCCGCCTAGACTGTAATTTTTGTTTTGAAACTTGAGTTTATTTAAATAGACCATTTTCTTTTGTCTGTTTTCCTCAAGAAATCCTATTTTGTGATCTTTCACCATAACCACAACGGTAACAAAAATGTAAAAAAACAAGCTTCACTTTCCTAAAAAGCAAAAGAGCTGTGTGAGCTCTTTGTGGAGGATTGCCTAAGAGAGGGAGCTGCAAGACATCAACAGATGACTATACCAATAATGTTTTTTTCATATATGGCATCAGCATGTGCTGCACAGGTGAGATAAAATCATCATGCATGTTGTGAAAGCATATAACCCAAGCAGACATATCAGCAAAAATAGAGAAGTGCATATTTTCTGAAAGAAGTCAGAATGAATGATATTTAATTTTACTGGTAATTTTCCACTATTGTGTTTATGTTGTTTTAGGATTTTTTGAGTAAAAGGCGCAATGAAGGATTGTGCTTTCATGAGTCTTTGAGGGAATCTGAACCCACAGCATACTGCCTTTTTTGCTTAATTGCAAAAACATCTTTAAAAATGACATTTAGTTGCCTTTTTATTTAGTTTATTCAGTTTTAAGCTTAGTTATAGTTGATACTGCAATCACTTATTTTTGTGTTTGTTTAGCAATTGTTTTTTTTCAATTCCTAAAACAGGTAAATTAATCAATTTTGATAATAAGAATCTATTATTGTTGGGTATGGTATTTTATCCTAATTTATTATGTCACTCACATACAGTTTTTCCATTGTTTCAGTTGTTTAGTGTACCAATAGACAAAAATAGCAATGGGTTAAAAGTTTGCAATGACTAAATAGTACCATTATAATGTTACGTTTTTATGAAGTTATTATTCCATCAAAATGTTATTCCATCCATTCCATAGGATGAGAGATTTACATGTCACACAAGTAAAGAGGTTTTAAGAGTTTGGGGGCAGCTTTGCCTTATTTTGACACGCCTCTTTCTCAAGACTTTTAGCGGGACACCAGCTTTTCATAGGACTAATTGGAGTGTGCAAGCCGTCACAGCTGAAGTGCTCCCGTGGGGCATCTTTTTCTTTATTTTTTTCTGCCACTTCTCCCCTCCTCCAACACCCAGGCCTTTATTATCTCTCACCATAATAAGTAAACAACCTGTTGGAGGAAATTAAGGTCCAATGAGTGATGGAGCGACACATCCAACCCCTGTATCTCTACTGTCACTGTTGTCCCCTCTCCCTTTTCATCATACTCAACCTATCCCTTTGAGGTTTTTTTTTTTCTCTTTTGTGACCCCACTGTCTATAGTGACTTGTTTGGCACGCAGCCTTTTCAAAGACACTGGAAATGATGGTGGTGCTGGGTGGATGCATGGATGCAGGGGGGCTTGGAAAGATGATTGAAGCAGACAAAAAAGCCTCTGCACAACCTTGAGGTGGAAATTAATAATGATAAAAATAATTACGACCCCTCTCCACTCACCCATCTCTCCCTGACCTAGTTTTCATAATGGAGAATGATAGCCCCGAGTTGCACACTATGAGTGTGTGTTTTTAAAATGTGTATTGGTACTATGGGGCTGGAAAATGACCATGTGATGGAGGTATGTAGAGTAGAATATATGTATTTTTTTAAAGAAGAAACAGGGAGAGAGAGGTCACAGAGTACAGAGACAGTTCCACCCGTCATTGATCTTTAATTGCAAGTAATACTTTTTCATAACTTCCTCAATTGAGGTTTCAATTGGCCAGTCATAGAGTTCAAAGACCAGAATATTTGTTTTATGGATAAAAAACGTAGTGACAAAATCAAAATGATCATTACAGTAGCACCATTCTGGCCTTCACATTGTGTGAGCAACATAGTGCCTAATGTAGGTTGTGCTCATTGCACTAACTCAGCTCTAATGCCTAACATCTCATAAATGCACCTTCCTTTAAAAAAATTGCCACCAACAATAATTATATATTTAACTAAAACAATCTTTCTTTTTCTGCTAAGTAAATAAACAGGTTAAACTGGGCAAATATTATTGTAGTCTGTTTGTGTTAGAGGTAGAGTGGCCAACCTCTGATTGCAGGGATTGTACTTCTGTGTGCTTGTGTGTGTTGAAGTGTCCTTGGACCTGACCTGACACTGAACCTCACAGGGGCCTAGTTAGCACCCCACCTCTGTACCCAAATTTAATCCAAGCCAAGAAGAAACCAATATTTGACATAGAAAGTGCTTTTATCCTTGCAAGAAGGTAGAACACATTATATAAGTATTTGACATTAACCATTTTCGGTGTTTTTCTGGACAAAGACTCTAACTCTACAGGGAGTGCAGAATTATTAGGCAAATGAGTATTTTGACCACATCATCTTCTTCATGCATGTTGTCTAACTCCAAGCTGTATAGGCTCGAAAGCCTACTACCAATTAAGCATATTAGGTGATGTGCATCTCAGTAATGAGAAGGGGTGTGGTTTGATGACATCAACACCCTATATGCATGGTGTGCATAATTATAAGGCAACTTCCTTTCCTTGGGCAAAATGGGTCAAAAGAAGGACTTGACAGGCACAGAAAAGTCAAAAATAGTGAGATATCTTGCAGAGGGATGCAGCACTCTTAAAATTGCAAAGCTTCTGAAGCGTGATCATCCAACAATCAAGCGTTTCATTCAAAATAGTCAACAGGGTCGCAAGAAGCGTGCGGAAAAACCAAGGCGCAAAATAACTGCCCGTGAACTGAGTACAGTCAAGCGTACAGCTGCCAAGATGCCACTTGCCACTAGTTTTGCCATACTTCAGAGCTGCAACATCACTGGAGTGCCCAAAAGCACAAGGTGTGTAATACTCTAAGGTTTTCTGGACTGATGAAATGAGAGTGAGTCTTGATGGACCAGATGGATGGGCCCGTGGCTGAATCGGTAAAGGGCAGAGAGCTCCAGTCCGACTCAGACGGCAGCAAGGTGGAGGTGGAGTACTGCTTTGGGCTGGTATCATCAAAGATGAGCTTGTGGGGCCTTTTGGGGTTGAGGATGGAGTCAAGCTCAACTCCCAGCCCTACTGCCAGTTTCTGGAAGACACCTTCTTCAAGCAGTGGTACAGGAAGAAGTCTGCATCCTTCAAGAAAAACATGATTTTCATGCAGGACAATGCTTCATCACACGTGTCCAAGTACTCCACAGCGTGGCTGGCAAGAAAGGGTCTAAAAGAAGAAAAACTAATGACTTGGCCTCCTTGTTCACCTAATCTGAACCCCATAGAGAACCTGTGGTCCATCATGAAATGTGAGATTTACAAGGAGGGAAAACAGGCTGTGGTTGCTGCTGCACACAATGTTGATGGTGAACAGATCAAAACACTGACAGAATCCATAGATGGCAGGCTTTTGAGTGTGCTTGCAAAGAAAGGTGGCTATATTGGTCACTGATTTGTTTTTGTTTTGTTTGAATGTCAGAAATGTATATTTTATTGTGAATGTTGAGCTGTTATATTGGTTTCACTGGTGAAAATAAATCATTGAAATGGTATAAAGTTGTTTTTGTTAAGTTGCCTAATAATTATGGACAGTAATAGTCTCCTGCACACTGATATCCTGCTAAAATAGCTAAAACTAAAAACAAACTTAAAACTACTTCCAACAATATTCAGCTTTGATATGAATGAGTTTTTGGATTCATTGAGAACATGGTGAACATTGTTGTTCAATAGTAAAATTAATCCTCAAAAATACAACTTGCCTAATAATTCTGCATTCCCTGTATATGGTAAGTGCTTCCCATACTTTTATGTTGTTTGCACCCCATTAATCTTATTTGTTTTACTGCCTCTTCACTAATGCATTTATGAGTCTTTAAAGTTCTACTTAGATCATCATTTGATCCAGGCATAACCAAAAAACCTGTGTCGTTTTTTAGGACACAGTTTCTGCTGAGCGCCCATAGATCAGAAATTCACCTCCAAGTTGTGGGCAAGACCATTGGTGCAGAGCAACCCCTTCCTGTCTTCATCTACTTCATCTGAGCTGTCACTTGAGGTCAAAATGACAGAAATGAGATAATAAAGCTTGTTTTTTCATCTTTAGTATTTCTGTTCTTATTTTTTTTTGTTTGCTTAAAACTGTTAAATATACACACGTCAAGTTGGTACGTTATTAAATGCACAGTTGAGTTGTCACATGCTTTCATGTGTGGAGAATTCGATGTACCTCATGCCCGTGTACCTCTGGGTAGTCATACTCCTGTTGGAAATCTTTGTTTTGCATCATCAACCCCTTAGGATTTAGGACTGCTATGAGCTCAGAAGATTGTGTCTTTTGGTAAGGCTGTTTTTAAAACTTGTGACCCACTTTAAGAAAAGGTATCCAGATTTTTCCAACACCCCAGAAGGAGTCACATTTTTGATTATACAAAAATCCTTTTTTTTTTCTTTTAAACCCAAGTTTGTTTTTGAGTCTGTTTTGTTATAATCCAAACGATTTGATAGCATTTTATCAGCTCAAACAGTATCTACATGGAGGCAACATTTGGAGAGGAAAGCTGTCAGAGCTTCTAACTTAAGCCCTTTAAGAAATCTCGTGTGAGAGTTCCTGCTTTGAGTTTAATTAAAGGTGCTTAATTAAGTCAACACAAAGCTGTAGCTTTGCCTCATAATGGGTGAGCAGAGAAATGAAAGGGAGCGATAGCCTCAGACCCTGCTCCTCAGTCTCAGCAGGCCGATCCACCTGCCTGACCTCATAAAGCTACTGGAGAGAGCACAAAGTTCACAAAACTTTCTACGGTCTGTTTCTCAGTCTATCTGCTTTTTTCCTGTATTGCTGATATAACAGTTGTGCTTTGATGTCTTAAATTAGAAATTGCATTCTTATGGCTGAAAATGATGTGCATTTATGTATTTGAACTTAGTCAAACAAAAATATGTGGAATTTGTGCGTCTGAAGCTAAATACCCATCAGGCATGAGGTACATGCATAAGAACATGCTAAACAAGCTTTCTTGAACACAATTTTAGTATATGGTGTTTACACTGGACTGTCCATACCGATACTATTGCATGTACGCACAGTTGGAAGAGGCTTGGTGCAAAATGTCAAAGCAATGCAAATCTCGAGGATCTTACTTTTTCTTTCACAGCTTTATTTCGATATATAAAGACTTGGTATAATATAATTCCGGACTGGCACAAACATCAATTATTACTGTCTAATCCATGAAAAGGTCTCTACCCATACATCACTACCAAACCCACGTCCCTGGTTGGTCAAAGTTTAATTTTTGACCAGCATTTAATGGCCGGGCGTTTTTTACGTAGAACCAACAAACAGTCTTAAAATCTTCCGTATAGTGACATTTAAACCTGCCGAGTTTTACACACGGAAGCTTGAAATGCACGTTTACCAAGTGGTCGCTTAAACGCACATTTCCCAACTCAGTGTGAACGTAGCATAATGACACAACAGAACTCACGTTAATTTTGGTCCCGGTGTTTTACCTTGTTACTAAACTAACATAGAAACATATCATATCTGGAAAAAACACCAAATGTGTAATGACGACTAATTTTGCTAACCCCTAGCTGTACAACAACAACAACAAAATTGTTCCCATCAAAAAAAAAGAAAGCCAACACTTTTTGTCCTTTGTTAGACCTTTAGTACCTTTGGTTAAAAAGTGTCTCTATTTTAGAGCACCCTCTCACTTTTAGGGTTGTACTGACAGCTCCAAAAGTGACTCATATAAACCCAACTGCCCACCATAAAGCCACAAAGTAATTGAAGCTTCTCTTTTATCTTGCAGAATGTTTGCCTTTCTATCCAGCCTTTTTTGGCATCCGAAGTGTTGTCTGTGTAAACATGCAGACTGCAGTTGGAAGCAGCGACTGCCCTGCTAGGTGAATTATCCCGCTCTTGCCAAATATGAATCTATTAGAGAGAAACAAGAAATGAATACATCTGCTACACTTTGATTTGTTGTGTTTATACAAACGTGGCTTTGGTGTTTTGCTTCATGTTTGAGAATGTGGTGGTGGATGTGTGTTTGTCCCATCTTGGGTTTAGGCAGTGGTCCATGCATGACTTGAAGTGTGCTCCTGTTGTGGGTCAGTCAAGCTTTTTGGAGTGGTTTTGAGTGAGTGCGCAGTTTTATTTGGCTTGGGAGTGTTTATGTCTATAATAAGCACTCAACAAAAAGCCAACAGCTAAAGAAGAACAACAGAGACTGATGTTAAAGACCCACTCCAGTGGAAATCATGTTTTAGGTGCTTTTAACATGTTCTTTTCTTGTAGCATTTTCTCATGATTAAAGACATATAAAGAAAGTAAGCCCAAAATTGCATTTCTGAGTATTTCTTTATTTAAATTGTGGTGAAGTAGGAACAGACCAAAATCTAGTTAGAAAAAGTCTGTAGCTCTGAAGTAGAAGCTATAGTTGGCGGGCCATAAGTTCTCACCTCTGCTCCATTCTAATGCATCCACTTGTAGACAAACAGATCCATGTGCAACTTCGTTTTCCTCGTCAGAGCTGGCATCTGGCTCAAAATGGTAAGTCTGGATAGCTCCAATATTGCTCACCATTTTTGTTGCCCCAGAAATGTTAAGTTGGGGGTGTGAGTAGCTATAAGCTGTCGGGTGTAAACAGATGGATGACGGGAAATGAGGACAGGCTTACTCCGAGCCACAGTACCTCCCACACCTCAGAGAAAAATTACTATTAAGCACCTGCCATTCTGCAAAAAATCCCTTAGAAATTGACACAGGTTTTTAAAATTTAGCCTAAAAACAGCGCAAACATAACTAAAAGACACCTTGGAAATGATTTTAAAAGTAGATCAAAAGAATATGGGACTTCAACAATTTAAAAAAAAGTTTTTCTTTACGATGTTTTTTTGATTGCCTTATTTCTTTTCAAATATCCTTTGGAAACATCCTTGTGTCCTTGTGTTCTCCAAAAAAAACTTTTTTAACATCTTCTTGGTCTCTGGAGGGAAAATTGTTAGAAGGTTTAGTTGGGTGGCGGCCAAAGTAAATCATTTACAAACAAAGAGTGAAGACAAAATGTCGATGAAGAGGACAAGATAGAGATGAAGGACATGAATACTTCTCTGGGCCCCCAGAGAAAGCAGAAATATAGCTGGTGTCTGCACCAAAGTGGCAGATTAATGTTGAACCGAGCGCTGGCACATGCTGCTCTGAAGGAGGCTGAAAAAAGTTGGAGGGTCTTGTGGAAAATGATATTCTAATGGAAAGCCTGTGAAAAAGGCAAGTGAGAAGTAGAAAAAAAAAAAAAACAAATCCAAGGATTTTTAAGGATGAGAGGAGGGACGGATACGTACAGGGTTGAGAAAGGAGGGGAGGGCGACCAAACAGAAGAGCAGCACGTTGAGCAATAGATAGCTTAGAAGCTTAGGAGTGAGGGAGGAAGGAGGTGTGATAGTGGGTGGGAGAGGAGGAGACTGTCTGGTGGATGGGCAGAAAGACAAAGGAAAGAAAGAAGAGTAAAAAGGATCTGTTAGAGGGCTGGTTAGGGATGAAGAAACTAACAGATGCACAGAGATAAGGCGGCCGAGGTCTCAGGAGAGGGGTACATGAGTGCAACGTGGAGTAACAGAATGTTTTAGCGAGAGGTAAAGGGGAGATAAGAGAAGGGGCTGTGAGATTAAGGCAGAAAGGGAGAGTGATAGACTGGCAGGGAAAGGGAGGAGAAAGAAGTGGACGGGAAAGAGGAGGGAGGCCGTATAGTAGAGCTCATACAGCGCGTGGATCTGCTGTCAGAGCGTAAGAGGGAGGGAGGAGAAAGGGAAACAGAGGGAGGGGGGGTGAGGTATTTAAACGCCAGAGCAGGACAGCACAGGCGAAGCTCTGAACTCCCCGAGAGTGGAGGTAGGACAGGCGGAGGGAACAGAAGAACAGTTTTCATGACGGCAAACCCCACACACCCGCACACATAGACACTCACACACACACACACTTTTTTGGACTTGGACTCATCTGTGGACTCACATCCTGCCCTCTGGAGCACCAACCCATCACCCTCTTCCACCTCCACCTCCCTCAGTGCCCCGCTTGTTGAGGGTTGATGGCCATGGCGTGGGCCTCTCTCGGGGGTCTTTTTGGCTGTGCCCTGTTGTCCCTAGTCCTCGGAAGCGGCAGTGTGGATTTCGGGGCACCCCCTGCGAGCTTTTATCCCCGTTTCAACCCATTCTTCTTCCTGTGCACCCATCATGGGGAGCTGGAGGGAGCTGGGGTAGCAGAGGGGGGAGGAGAGGTGTTGCTCACCCTCCAAATCACAGGCAGCCCCACCGCCTACACCCCTGGACAGGAGTACCAAGGTGAGCATGCCTCCTGTGGTCTCCACTTTATTTTAATTATATTACTGCAGCATGTATTGTTCAGGAAAACTGGTAGCACCAATACTAAAGACATTTCTAATAAATATTCTGACTCTTTCATCACACTCTAAACATTTATTTTTTTATTTTAAGTTCCATGTTATAAATTCATGTAAGAAATAAAAAAATACAACCAAAGAATATGTTTTAAAAACATTTCTAGGTTAATAAAAAGATAAAGTTAATCAACAGAAATAGTTGGCGCTCATACAGGTGTTTGAAATGACATGTGAATTGTTGTTTTGTGGTACTGGAAGCCAGCATTGGTGTAACTGTAATAGCGGTGATGCTTGGTGGGACTTGGTTGTTGTTGCTGCTCCGTGTGTAGGTGGCTTCTCTACAGGACTAAACCTTCTAACTGAATGAGAGTGTGAAAGCTCAGCATACAAATGGAGAATTGAAAGAGAAGCTTTTGCTTGTAGAATTAAAAAAAGATAGTTATTCCTTAAAGCTACGACAAGGCAGAGATCATTGCTGCTCTTGCAGACCCCTTAGTCTGGTAGAGAATGGATTCATTCAAACCGCTATCACTTGCACTCATACATTCCTTGAACATTGGGAAAGGGTCACCCAAACAAGTTCAAACAGTCTGTCAAAGCTCAAAATGTAATAACATTTTTTTAGTTTAAACATCCTTTCATTTTTTGATTATTTGTAACAAAATAAAGAAAATTATTTTTGGATGAACTTGTTACCTTTTTGATTTTGTTAATGTTGTAATACCTAATTTGATCTCCTAAACAGTGGATTTATTTCACTAATAACCGCATTCCACTATTAGAAGAAATAAACCCCCAACTTTTAAAACGGCAACTGTGGCAGAGTTTGTGTTTTTGTATATAGCAAGAAGAGGATAAAATAAGGTCAGGAAAAACAGAAGTGGAAAGAAGAGATGTGTGGAATAGGCAGAATTATTATCTTTATGAAAAATAACAGCCCGCATCGACCCTCCAGTCAAGCACCCTTTAACTGAGGAGAGCGGGTGGGGAGAGATTTGAGTAACTAGCGAGTGGATGGGAGGTTTACATAATTAGCATTAGAAATGTGGTGGACTGGGATTGTAGGGGGGGTTAAATAGGGCCGCGGCTGGGATCGAATGGTGTTGGGGGAGATTTAAATGAGGATGAGGGGATTTAGCAGATACGATAGCGGCAGTGGGGCTTGCACTGGAAAATGACAGGGTATTAGGCTGCCCACTTTTTCTCTCTTTCATGTTTTGTCACATGACAGCAAGTCAGTATCACATTCTTAATATTTTGAATGAGAGACCACTGACGCCAATAAAAAACAAGCAAGTTAGCTAGTAAAATGCAGAACACTATGTGTGTGTGTTTTTGAAAAATCTTTTTTCAGAGTATGTATCTGGACATTTTACTGTATGCAATTATAACACTTCTTTAAGTCCCATTCCACTCATCTTATGATCTATTTTAAAAGCGTTCTTTAAGGCAAAATCAAAAAACCTGAGTTGTTCTCAAAAGCATAGATTCTGCAGAGAGGCAGTAGTTCATCAGAAATTTACCTCTGAGTTGTGGGTGGGACTGTTAGTGTGGAGTAAGCCTGCCCTCATTTACCATCATCCCTACTGTATGTTTAAACTCTCTCCCGCTAGCTTACCTCACACCTGCAACCTAAAGGCCTGTACACACCGGGACGAATATTCGCCAGGCGTTATTCGCCAGCGTGTTTCGCCACGTCTTTTGTGTTCACACCCAGGCGATTTTCGCTGACGATGAGCCGAGCCAACATGCAATTTCATTCCCTGACATTCAGATGGCGCTTGATGTAAAACAGAAATCCTCCTGTACACAAGGTGGTCGCTTTTCACTCAGAAGAAGAGAGCCAGTATTTACGCGCTTGTCAGAATCATACAAAGAAAACATGAATATTTCAAGCACCAGTAGCTCCAGCTCCAGTTCCAATGATGACAAAATTATTGTTCTGTTGAATGATGAAAGACACCGGAAAAGACGCAGATTTTGGGTACATCCCACAGTTACGAGAAGAAAAGAACATGGGGAGTTTTATCGACTGGTACAAGAGCTGAAAATGTATCATGGGCGTTTTCGGGGATATTTTAGAATGTCCGTCATTATTTCTTTGCGGCAGTGTAGACGCTACTTGGCGTCTATCTTCTTTGCTGGTATGTGTGCTCAGAAAGGCAGTTTTGTGTTTGAGTGCCCCCAAGTTGTGTTTTACTGTAACTTCAGAAGCTCCAGACACGTGTGCAAAAGCGCCATTCTCATTGGTTGTATAGTTTTTGACGCAGCGCGTCAAACCAAAAAAACGAACCCGAGGCGTTTTTTAAAACGTGACGCTTTGACGTGTGGCGTTTTTTCGCGTCGGTGTGCACACTCACATTGGTGCTCTTTGTTTAGTGACGAGGCGTTAAACGTCGGCGAATGTCGTGCGCGAAATTCATCCCGGTGTGTACGGGCCTTAACATTAGCTATGCAACAAAACTGGGGAGCAATATCTGAGCTATTCAGCCATACAGGGTAGAGTCAGATGCCAGCTTGGATGATGTACATGTATCTTTTTGTCTACAAGTAGTAGCATCGGAACAGAGTGGAGCAGAGAGCTTGTGGCCCACTCACTGTAGTGCTTATGTCACTGCTAAAGGCTTTTTTCCAACTGCACTTTTTCGTCTATTCCTGGTTCCCCATGATTTGTATAAAGAAATACTCAGAAACACAATTTTAATCTTAATTTTCTTTATAAATGTCCTCTATTGCAAGAAAAATGCTACAAGAACATGTTAAAAACACCCAAATATACTATTTTCATTAAAATGTGTCTATAAGTTAGTTGTTGGACACATGTTGGACATTCAGGGGGTGTTTTGATAATACTCTCAGCTCTGATACACGTAGAAAGTCAGGAGAAAGTCTACGGTGAATATTTTACCCGTGATGTGATGGAACCAGCCCCCTAGTAGTTTTAAAAGGACTCTTTTTAATGTCACAAGCTTTAAAACTATATTATTTTTCTGTTTAATATTCTAATAGGGTAATATAATCACTAAAAAAAGCTGAATGCACAAATGGGGGTGGAAAACATCTGAGAGTTTGTCTGTGTGGTTGCTCTAGAGAACTAAAGTCAGCCAGTGTAGGGAAAATGTTTATTGAAGGAAAGAGGAAAAAGAGAGAGATGATCCTGCAGAAAGAAATTGGAGGTGTGGGGTCTCGGAGAACCACCTCGGTCTTTAGTTAAGCGCATGAGGAAGGTTTGAAGTCTGTATAGTAATTGAGTTTTTGACCTGACCTCACAGCCTCATGCTTTTCTGTTGCTTTTTAGTGATAAGACCGTGTGTGGGCAGACCACTCTGTGTGTGTGTGTGTGTGTGTGTGTATGTGTGAGTGCGTGTTGTAGACACGATTGCTGTGTTGGTCTATCAAAATGAAATGACCAGGAGAGCCTGTGTAACTCACAGGGAAATATGTGAGAGGGTGGGCGTTCAGAGGGTTCACCGTGGACAAAATGGAAACAGAAAAGCTGCGGAGACGTTCAGAGCTGCTGGGAAACGGAAGGATGAGACATGAAAGGATTTGTGGGAGAATTTTCTGCCTGCATTCAATCTAAGGTCAAACTGTGCAACCAAGAAATAAATAAAAAATAAATAAATAAAACATGATTTGCTCAACCACCTATCCACCTGCCCACCCATATTCTGAGATGAAAAGAAAAAAAAACAATAAACTATTTCAAAAGCCCTTTATTTTTGCTATAAAGAAATAAACTCTTCATATAGAAAATGTAAATTTTAAAGACGACCGTGGGAATATGAGATGTTCTCTATAAATGAAAAGCAGGCCTCACTATTCAAACTCAACAAATCTTACTTCACTTTGCATTTTTGCTGTTTCTTGATTATGACGTATGAACAATCCATTGCTTTTTCATATAATTTTTTTTCCATATATCCATATATCTCTAGTATGAAAGACAGGAAACTCTGCAATTATAGTTAAAAAGGCAGAAATCAACTAATACACATGTTAAAACTGTAATCCAAATGAACCGTGCGCTTAATTGTGGCAGCAGAGGTCAGGAAAGGTTGATTTTTGTTAGATATCATTTTATGTAACAATAAAAGAAATACTACATTTATATTCTGCCTTTGACAGATGTTAACTAACTGCTTTAGCAGCTAAAAACAAATAGAAAGATCAAAATGTATGTATTTTCCATGGTAAGACACACACTCTTTAACTCAGCTCTTTAGTAGTTATTTTTAAAGTTCCGATTTTGGAGATATTTTAAAGGTAACAAAGCAATTTTCCCCATTGTGAGATCAATTACAATCTATCAATCACAAACTTTGCTACACAGTGCTGACTTATAAATTATTCAGTTGCAACGTCTATAGAAAGAGTATAAGTGACAGCATTTTTAATGATCATAAAAGGTGTAAGAGTGTAAATATGACTAGGCCACATAAGAATAGGTGAAATTAGTTTTATGAATTTTCTAGAGATGCATCTAATCACTTTCCCAAAGATTTGGTTCAAACCTCAGTTTTTGGGTCATGGTTTTTTTTTCGTTTGATATATGATTTGTGAATCACAAAAGAAACAGCCACAAAAAAAACCCTTCAAATTCAAAAGAATCTTTTTTTAAAATTTGCTAACAAGCAATTAATGAAAAAAACCTTTCAGTTGGTTCATAGTAAGCTTGGTGTAATGTAATAAAATGATAAATTATAACTCTTAGCACAATGCGTTTGTCACCCCTTTAAATGTAAACACACTGGTAGAGTAGAGATACACCATTTCACTTTCCCCGACGATTTGGTTAATGGTGTAACATATGGTTTGGTTTTAAACCGAGAATTGTGGCATCTCTAGTATTTACCCAAAATACATAGAAAATATATGTATTTATGTATTTATCTAATTATTTTTTTTCAATTTAGCTAATAACCTGAATGTGGGTGTTTACATTTACACCTTGATTTGCATATTTGAGCGTTTAGTAGGATTTTGTGTTCATTTCCATCTAAAAGTTTGTTGAAATCAATGCAACACAATAGGTGAAGTATTTCCACCACCCTCTGATGACCCACATGTTAGCCATGTGCCCCATATGGTTAGCATCTGCTTAATAACAAACACAATTTTATCTGGCAAAACCATGCCACATCTAAACAACAAGCAGAAATGATCCTGAAAAAAGTAACAGAGCAAAACTAGAGAGGCACTTCAAGGACTAGTTAAAGTCCAACACTAATCTGTCAACTGTTAGTACAGCAGCAACTGCTCTGCAGCCTTTGTCATGATGCATATGATGGAAGAGGCCAAAGAAACAATCAACATTTCAAGGAGATTTGGACATTGCCACTAAATGGCATTTTTAATGGGAACTTGGAGATAAATTCACTCTCACAAAACACCATCTGCTCATCCCTTGATAACCTATCAGATTAGACATGTGAATTATTTCGGCAGTTCTGCTGCCAGCCAACAGAAACAACTCAATGTGCCCTGCAAAGTGAGAAGCCATTATCTATCTGTAAAGTTGATTACTTGTCATGGTTGGGGATTTTTTTTCTCCTCTCTTTGCCGTTGACTGATGTCTGTAGTAGAGCAAACCAGTCACATGTTTAAGTGAAGGTCACAGACTCATGGCCTAGTAGGACTATAGCTGTGCAACAAAACACTACGGTAACAGGCTGGACAGGTCTGGAATTGAGTCTCTAAAGATTGAATAACAAATATCTTAAATTTGTTGTGACTACAGAAAGGTGTGTTGTCCTCTTCATCACTTAATCTCTGACAAGACTGTTGAGTCTCTGCACCCTGGCCTTTGACCAGCCCATGTCAGACCTGCATTTTTGAGAGCTCTGTAACCCAGGAGATTAGATTTGGCTGGTGCAACTTTTTCTTTCTGTCCTGCTTATTTCTCCTTTCATCTTAAATGGGCAATTTTACATTCTCTGCCCAAAGAGCCAAGAGAAGTCAAGTTTATTTTGTTATCGCACGAGAAAGATTAGTGGATAACCTTTGGCAAATTAAACTTTTCCTTGGCCTGAAACTATTCATTCATTACCATCTTCTCTACCTCTCACTGCTTTGTTTAATGGGTCACTTTGCAGAGCAGAGAGAAGTGTGTCAACCATTTTGGTCTTTGCGTGGGCTCGCTGGGTGTTTGGGTGTCTTCTCATTGTGTTTGCTGAATGATGAACCATTTAAAGACCATTGTGTTCTCAGTTATATCCCAGTTTCCTTTCTGTCAAGGAGCAGATGGGCGAGAAATGAGAATGGAAATTCATTGGGAATCATCTCTTTGTCACACATGCACGCCTGGTTGTGCGCACTCCTCTCAGCTATTAGTGGGTGATCCATCATGACATAAAGACAGGTCAGATGTTCCGCTGGCTAAACACAAATGTCCTGATCAGTGGGTGACTATAATTATTTGTGGCAGTGTTGAAGCAAAGTGTGACATGGTAACACGAGGACAAGGGTTGTACTTTCTTTCGAACATGCACTAAATGCCTCTGTTCTTGTTTGAGGTGCCACAAAACACTGAACAACTTTGTGACGCAAAACCAACCACGCATTTCTGTAAAAAATTGTCAGCAGCTCATTAGGAAAAAAAGTCTTACAGTTGAGGTGCCACCTGTCACCTGAATACTGTATTTTCAGGAAACAAATTGGCGGTTTCAGAGTTAGTCAAATTTCTTCAGGAAACTGGTACATTGTTCGCCTCTGCCTAGTTGGACCTGGGATGAAGCCAGCGTGGTGCCAGGTGTGCTACAATGAATAGAAGTTGAAGACAGTTCGCATATCGCTGCCAGGCAGAGGTGTGTGGTGGTGCCAGTCTTATCCAGGCAAATTACAATAGACAATTTTCACATTTTAAAATTTCACTTCTTCAACTTCTTTCCAGCAGGGGAAAAGAAGGAAACTATAACTGGCAAATTGAGTTGGGTTTTCTGTAACTTTTCAGAGTAGGCAGATGAGTTGCTGTGCCCCTTGCTAATTGCACGAGCAACTGAAAGGGCTGTTCTTTTATTTTCTTGCTTGGAGTCATTCCCTTCGGTCACATTTAGGTTTCATGACCTAAATTCAACACTAAAAATATTGCATGTCCTCTAAAAACTAAGGAGACACAGAAGGTAGATTTTTTTCCACCTTTGATCCATTAAATATAGCAAATACCAGAAGGATTGCCACTAATTGTTTTTAAAACTGGGATAGAACTACTGTATTTTCATAGCATAATCTTGGATCAAATTGTTTAAATGGATAACATGAAAAGATTTTTTTTTAAGTGACAAACCAATCTTATGTTTTAGATGTTCTAAAGTTACCAGGATGAAATAGGCTAAATGTTTATTCTATTTAATGATGGCATTTGGTGTTTATCACCAGTTCTGATGTCACAGATAACACATTTGTTATTAGAATACCCAAAAACAATAATGTTAGCATTTGTTTGTTGTTGAAAGAATATCAAAAAGAAATTTGACATGGCCGAGCTTTATCATTAATCAAATGACTGTGCTGCTTAAAACATGAAAACAAACAGGGTTTGGTTCATGCAACATGATTAGATAAGAAAAAAAAAACCATAAAAAACAAGCAAACTTACTACAAAAAGTAATCAACTTAAGGCTAGACGTTTAATCAAGAAGCAGAAGGAACAAACCTTTCTGCACCTTATCAGATTTTTTTATTAACATATTAAAATTATTATTAGTAATAATGTCCACAATTTCATTTTGTCAACACATTATTGTATTACTGTCACACATGCTTGTTACACAAGCCTAAGGCAGAACTAAAGATTGACTTTGTTTCCTCTGTGCTTGCGGTTTGTCGCACATCAGTGTCTTTATTTCTTTATTTATTTTAAAATAAAAAATTAGAGTTCAAGAGATAGACAGTACACATAAACTTCTAAAAAGAAATTATAAAAAAGGCCATGATTCATTTGATATAAGACTATATTAACGATATGATTCATATCCCAATATTTTCATTTTGAAACAGTTTTATAGTGACTGTTCAGTTTGATAAACAACTTACTTCAGACAGATAATATAAATTGATTCATACAATTAGTCAATTCATGTTCTTCCCTTTAGCTATATATAAAGGTGAGATTTCCTTTAAATGCTTTTGAAAATAGTGTTATTTCCTGATATATTGGGCTTGAATCTTGTGAAATTGCTGTTAGAAGAACATGCAGAGGACAGTGACAGTTCTTTGATAAACGGGAACAAGGCTGTCAAGGCTGTGCCAAGGGATTGGTGATGGACTCATTTTAATATTTTTACATTACAACATAACTTTTAATTATATATATTAATATAATAGTCATTGACTGTCCGATTGTAAGTCCAGTTCCTGATAAAAAAAAAAACTTAAAGAGGTTTGTAACACTTTCTGACCAAAAGAAAATAAAGAAAAAAGCTTGGACTTAAAGGACTAATTAGCAGAAGCAGAAACATATGTAGATGATTGACCATTAAAATTTGGTGTGCTCATAGCGCAGAAGGAGGACAAGGCACAAATAAAAAATACAACTTGAATTCAACTAAATATTAAGCTTCAAGCGCAAAACTGACAAAAATTAGACTATAGGCTCAAATTGTGACATTTTTCCTAAAAAAATAAACCTATGCAATGTAGACATACTTACCCACACCCAAAAGGCTTCTGTTGAGATGAATACAATTAACATTTTATAAATGAAGTAAAGAACCAAACTTTGCATCAACTTCAAAAAATCAAAACCAGCGATTTGTGCTGTCCTTTACAAGTATGTAGAGGAAAGCAGAAATGGAGGGTTTCAAAACATTTACGACTAATCAAAAGTTAACCAATAGATTCAATGATTGAATGTTTAAAGCCTAAACTTGAAAGTGATAGATATTCTAGCTCTCTTGGGGCCCTTTTTTAAACTAACTACTGATTGACATTTCTGTTTGCTAATGGCCTTGTCCTTTTAGATAATAGCACTCCTGTTGGAGGACAGCATACCTCCTCCTCTTTTTTTCCCCCCTGTGTCACAGATCCTCCTCCTGGCAGCTCCATTGAGAGAGCAGTAATCCCTGCTTGGGGGGCAGTGTGCCGTCTGTGCTGATAGCATTCAGAGGGACTTGTAGCTTCCCAGTGGACCCACTACAGAGGAGGCTCTGTGGTGCCGCTGGCTGGGTGCTGGGCACACAGCTCATGGCAGAGGCGGATTAGCAGCCGGCCTACCCCCCTCCAAGCAGCAGCATTCCTCAAACAACCAGCTCCTTTCTGCCCAGAAAGACGTAGCAGGTTGACCAAGGCAGATTACACACAGGCTTAAACTCAAGATCACGCATATTTTTCCCGGGAACATTTTTAATTGCTCTGGTACCATGTGTCACACCTGAGACCTTGGGGTCATGTGTCTTCAGTGAGCTCTGAGTCAGGATTAGGACCTCCACGAAGACTTAAAAAACCCCAAAACTTTATATTTTTTGTTTTATATTCAACTTGTGTTGGTTAACAGCAGCGTTTCAACTATTTAACTTAAAACAAACTAACTGTACTGTTTTTTTATCCATAAATTGAAAATAAATGGAAACTGAAGTATGCCTGTCAGAAGTTACACTCCTGATCAAGAGCAGTTAAGCATTCACATTTTGCAAATGCTTAACTGGAAGAAGAGCTTACAAAATAGAGCTTAGAAAATGTAAATATAGGAAACAAGAACAAGAGGCTGAACAAGGGGAGGAAGTGGCTCAGGCGGTTGAGCAGATCGGACAATGATCAAAGGACTGACGGTTTGCTCCCCGCAGTCAACCATCGTTGTGTCCTTGGGCAAGGCACTAAACCCTCACTGCCTCCAGTGCGGCTCCACTGGTGTGTGAATGTGTGTGAATGCCCTGGTGATGGTCAGTATAAATGAGCAGTGAATAAATAACTGACACATTGTAAGCGCTTTGAGCGTCTGGAAAAGTGCAGATAAAACCAATCTATTCTAACATTTTCAGCAGACAATTTATTTAAAACAATTTGACTGAAATGGGCTGTTCATCAGTTGATCAAAAGTCTAGTACCATAGCACAAAACACAACCCTGTTACATCATCAAAACAGAAATGAAAGGGTCAAAACATAACACTGAGTAATGAGTGGCTCTCCCATCCTTGTTGACCACCTCAAACGGTTGTTCTGGCATGCTTGATGCAAGTGATTCTAAAAGGCTTTTAGGAAGGTAGTGTAGATGGCTTCACAAAGAGCATCCACTGTCTGGAACTGATGTCCATTTTTGTAAACTTGCATGAAAACATCCCCAAAAGTTCTCAATTGCAGAATGATCCAAAAGAGTGAGGTTATTCTCCTGAAAAAAAGTCCGTTGTCAGGGTGGAGTTGTAAACTGCAGCATTATTCTGTTGAAAAACCCTGTCATCACCATAAAGATGAGGACCCTCAGTCATTAGCCCTTTATGTTATCCTATGACCCCACCCTTACATTGACGTGTTATCACTACCATGACTAAGGTGGATAAAGGTGAAGAAAATTCAATGTAATCCATGGACACCAGTGAAGATAACAAATCATTGAAGAAAAAAGGTTCAGCGCACTGGGGTCTAGTGGGGTCTAGATGACCCAACTCCCAATGTTGAAGTGCCTAGGATAGCACAAGGGTTAGGGATGCCTACTGCAATATCTCCTCATAGCCAGCTGCAGTTCGATGCCTTCACACAACCTGAGGCTCCATTGTTTCATTAAAGGAAAAATCAGCCCAGACCATGATGGCTACTCCACCACTGTGAGACGTAGAAAACACTTCAGGTGGGATCTCTTTTCATGTCAGTAATGCTGGAAGCCATCGGGACCGCCATGGTTACGTGTTTCACATCAGAGAACAAACGTCACTTCCACTTTTGAATGTCCCACGTTTGGTGTTTTCTTGCAAAGTCCAATGTTGTGGCGTTGATGGAGACGTGGCCTTTGAAGGTGCTCTTTGTTTTTGAATCCCTTCTCTTGTAGATGTCATCTGATCATTACTGGGCAACAGTCAGCCCCAATGATGGTCTTAATTTGGGGCAAGGACCGCCCTGTGTATTGGCAGAATGCCCTTTGGATCCCTCAGTGCCAGGCGACATGTTTTGGGGTCTGCCACTTGTTTTTTATTCCTTCTGTAATCCTCAGGGTCTTTAAAAAAATTCAAAACTACTGTTTTACTGCATCCAACCTCAACAGCAATGGCAAGTTGTTAGAGGCCTTACTTATGCACCTCCACAATCCTGCCACAATCAAAGAACTTTGCCTTTGCCTTCAAAGAGACCTAATAACAATTAGTTGTTTGAAAATACCATCGAATACAAATTTGAGCACAAATTCTGGCTTTTAAAGGTTGCGGTCTTTAACTTTTGATCAGTCCTTTGCATTAAAATGTTTTGGGTTTTTTTCAATAAATTGGCAACAAATGAAAATTCTTGCATATTATTAACCAGTCTTAAGATTTTGATCAGAAGCGTATTCCCATTCCTTTCTAAATGTATATGAATAAACCCGTTAACATTCACCACTTGTCTGTAGAGAACTGCACTCATTTGAATTTCTTTGTACTTTTTTTTAATCTGTTGAGTGAAGTCCAAAATAAAATTGAAAGATAAATGCATGTTGCAATTAACAAATTGGAAAACTGTATACCACAATCAGATGAAAAAAAAAAGTTTTTTATTTTGAATGAGATATTTTCTATGCATGCTTTATGGTCATGGGGTATTGAAGATATGACAGTTAGATTTTTCAGTTGCATCCTTAGAAGCAGTATTCTGATGACAACCAAAGGACAAGGGACAAAGGATGGCATGAGGAAACATTATTTACAACAATCAACACATTTTAGTTGAGCTGAACTCCCGTGAAGTATGTAGACCGGGCATCAAGGGAGCTTTCATTGATTCTTTTGCCAATATGGACCATCTAGGCTTTCATTATGACACCCAGCTTGTTAATTAGAAATCAATCTTTCTCCCTCCGTATATTCAGTGCTATTCCCTTCCTCTTTATCCCATCTGTACTTCAAACATTCATAGCCATAGACACTTTCGACTTTGATTGATTCCAGTTCTATTTTTCTTAGTTGGCCATAATCTGGACTTTTCATGCCAAAAAAGAGGGGAAACACAGAGAAAAGAAGTAAGGCATTTCCTCTCCAAGTCCCAGGACATCTTTGTATTCTGAAATATCAACTGGCTGAAATGTAGCTGGAGAGCAGTTATCGGGCAGCGTTTCAACTATGTGCGCTGTGCAGCTATTTTTTGTGTACTGGCAGAACACCTGCTTGGTTAGAATAGAAGTTTTATTGATTCCACAATGGGGAAATTGGTTACATATGTGATCCTTGCAGAGCGTGGCTTACAATGAGTGGCAGATGTCTCAGTCTGAACATGGAAAACAGTTTTCTTGCTCATTCAGCACCCTCAACATTGCCATTTTCTAAGCAATTTTTGTCAACATCTACATCAGAAATATTTTTTCTTATTTGTCATGTTAATAGAATGAAAAATAATAATAATGTAATGGCATGCAATTATTTTGAAAGCAGGGAGAAGAAGGGATGATGGGTATATAGAGTGGCTGTTAAGTAGGGGCACAGAGGCAGTGTAAGATGAGCCAATATTTAAATTGACAGCTCAATTATTTATAAAGGCACTATCAGGGAGTGTGGAATCATTGCTCTGACTGCTGTAAGCTGGAACGCTAAAGGCCTCTTGAGCTTACATGCTTGAGTGCGCCACTTTCTGTGCATATGTATATAGTTCTTTCTGCTTTCTAGTGTTACAAGGCTAGGCTATGTGATTTTCCATAGCAGTAGAATTTGACATAGTTTAGACAAAAATGGAATAAATTGGATTCATTTTGTAAAACAGACATGAAACTGAAGTTGAAATGTATTGTTTTCCTATTTATTAGTATTTTTAAACAACTCAAGGTAAAAAATTGTTGATGGAAATATAACAAAGTGAAACAGATTCACCTAAAGTGATCACTGAGTTTACAGGAAAATTCAAAGTCCAAGCTGGTACTAAGATAAGTAATATAAAAAGAAACCTGCAATTTGATGTGTCAACTCACATAGGACAGTGAGGACTAGGGCTAGTGTACCTGGTAGTTTCTTATTCTCTTTCATCTCGAGAATTAGTAAGTCCAGTTTAAAAAAAAAATGTAAAAAAGAAATTGGACAAATATGACACCAAACAGTTGGATGGCAACTTTTTTGTTGAAAAGAATACAAACATGTTCACTTTTTAGGCTTTTTCATCTCAGTTGGAAGTAATTCAGTAGAAGCTGTGTGTGTGTCACTTTAATAAAACATGACCAAGTGGCCTCTAGACACTCACGTTTATTAAGTTTGGTCTATTTCTCTCCTCGAAAGTGGGCTAAGGTTTCTGTTGTTTTCTGAGCAACAACCAGTCTAAAGTAGTAAAAAAAATAAATAACAGAAATTGACTTTTGCCAGACTTCTTGTTATCAAAATTGCAGATGCAATTCTTTTGTGTAATTGGCATACATTTTAAACAGATATGTACTGTAGATAAACAAATTGTCTTACTAAAGAGCCAACTACTATTAAAGAGGCTTTACATCTGCTTAAAAACTGCAGCAGGATCTGTCAATCCTGCTGAATATTTGTTCTTATATGAATATTGCTCTTATTCATATCCATTGGTGCCACTGAGGCCTTCCTTTGACATTATCCATCTCATCAGAAAATTTTAAATTGGAGTTTGCTTGCCATTTGCTTGTGTATTGCTTGTGAAAAAGTGAATTTAGGAGAATGATTGAATGAGAAGAGAATTGAGGTTTCTCACTAAGACAAAGCATCCTGGACCCTGAACTGTGAGTCAAGTTCAGTGTTTTGGGTCAACTCTCCATTGACTGGAAGGAATGGGAATGATTGTTGTTGGTTTGTGTCTTTTTTCATCCACAGTTATTATTGTATTAGTATTAGTATTAGTGCTTAATTCAACTCAGTTTTAATGTTATGATTTTTACCCATTAAGACAGTATGTAAACACACCAAGAAAAAAAGTACACACTTGCTTTAGTGCTTTTACCTGGGTGGCACAGGTTCACACCCCAGTTTTGGAGAACTTCCTTAGAGTTCAAGGCTCCTTCCGGTCTATGTCATGCCTTACACAAAGATTCTGGAATGGTTGAAACTGTGCAACATTAACATCATACAGAGCCTTCATCAGAAAGTCAATCGGCATGTGACAAACAACCCTAAAGCCATAATCCAAACCATTCCCACAAGTCAATATCAAGAGTGGTATCTACCAGTCTCAGCAACTGTTCTACTGTACACAGACCTGAACCCCGTCAGCTAAGACCATCACAACTATGTATAGAAATTGAAAATGGAATGGAGCAACTGTCAGCCACCTTCTGTACACGGATGGCTTCAAGCGGCTGGCTGCGAGAAATGGTGTCTTATTGAATACTTCAAGCAGCAGAAACCCAAGGAGGAAGAAAGAAAAGAGCAGAAAGCATTATGGAAGGACCCCTGTCTGGCACATGCAGCAAATTAAAGCTACTGCTGATTTTGAAAAGTCATATCAATGGGTAGACAAAGTCGGACTGAAAAACAGCACAGATGCATTGATCACGGCAGCACAGGATATGAGGGGTCTAAGTATGAGATCAAAAGAGGCCAGGATCTACCACACCTGGCAGAAATCCTGGTGCACAGGCGATGCAAAAATACCCTGGAGACAATCCAGCACACACTAGCAGTGTGAAAGAAACTAGCAGGCAGGGCACACAGAGGGCCACACTCAAGTGACAAAGTAAAAAGAAACATCTGTGCCAAGTATGGACTAGAACTCCCAAAGTCAAGATGGAAAACACCTCCAAAGGTAGATAAGAAGTTAAAATCCTGTGGGGCTTCCAGTTACAGAACAGGCAAATGTTTAGGGCTAGCAATCGGGTTACAGTGGTGTTGGACAAAAAGAAGAAGGTTATAATAATAGACGTAGCATTCCAAAGTGATGGGAAGATCGGACGAAAGACCATGAGAAGACTGAGAAATACCAAGTATTAAGACAGAGGTAGAAAAAGTATAGAAGGTGAAGACAACAGTGGTCCCCGTGGGGATTGGAACACTGGACATTATGACCCCCAAACTGGGAGAATGACTCCAGCACATTTCATGAACAAGATCTACAGTATGTCCAAAGGGACTCCAGACCTATGAACAGCTAAGATAATGAGCATTTTCCAGGTCTCGCTGAGGTACCAAACTTGAAGGGAATCAGACCAGCCACAGGGGAGTGGTAAATTCATTTTTCATTGCATTTATTTATTAATTTTATCTATGCACCTTAACCTTTTGGTCTACCACAGTTCACTACCTGGAAAAATAAAAACAAAAGACATGATAACATACTGGAATTGTCAAAATTACTTGAATAAAATTCTTTAAAACTTTGTAGAAGTGTTAAGCTTTACTATTTTTCTATCAATCTTCTGATACCAACTTATGAACACTAATTCTACTTAATCAAAAGAAAACAGGCTTTTATTACATGTATCAGGAATTCTAACTTCATGTTCTTCTTTTCATGTTCTTTTCAACCAGAATGTAATTTTCTTTGTCTCTGTGTTTCGGATGCTTAGAGTGTGACTGGGCAAAACATATTTTTCTTCTGACACTGGATTTAATGTTTGACCATAATTTTGATATTTAGCTCCTAAATATGTGGTGGAAATACGCAAATGTTATGCAGTCTAGTCTTCTTTGCCACCTGTCACCACCGAAGGGGACCCCAAATGTGACTGTGTGGCTGTTTTTCTGTATGTAGCTATGTTACCTCTCCGGGTTTACCACATACATTTTTTTCCTTAAAATTGTCCTTGTTACATTTTTTTATTAATCATTTGAAGCTCTGTCACTGCTAATATTTTTCAATCTAAAATTCACCCACAAAACACAAAATGATGGCCGTTTATAGGCTGTACACATACTCGTTAAATCGCGTACCCTGCAGGCCCACATTTGCAACAAAGAAGCAGAGATGTTCTCTTGGTTGAAGTTGAACTATTTTCAACGATTACACCTCCCCTCCTGTGGGTAGAGGGATGTGGTGTCTCCAAAAGCAGACAAGTTTTCCCCCAAAGGATATTTAATTGTTTAGCACTTTGTTCTGCCTCAATTTTAGTTAAATAAACTTCACCTATATCTTTCGTTAATTATACTTCACCTATACATACATATATATATATATATATATATATATATATATATATATATATATATATATATATATATATATATATACGTATATGATTGGTGGTTGACATGCTGTATGTGATCGAGTGTTTCACAGCAGCAGATGGCAGTGCCAGCAGGCCAGGAAGGTGCCAGAAGGTTATGCAATGGAATGATGCTTTCAGGACCTGACTTGAACACCACATGACATGTATGTGGTGAAGCACACTTCCCACACACTCTGAAACCATCAAATAATACAGAAAAACTTGAGTCATTCTAATAAACTATATGTTCGTTGGCATGATACTATTTCCTATTTCAACTGTTGAAAAGCTGGACTAGTCATCATGGAATCATCATCAGCTCTGTGTAAACCATTTCAGGAAGTTCAGAATCAAATGGCACCCCAACACTGGCTTTGCCACGGTAACAGATGGATTTATAGCTTCCCCATGGTCTGGCCTCCATTTCCTGGTCCTCTCTGGGGCACGTGTGTGTCTGCCAGTGGGATATGGGTCAGATGGTCACTTATCTATGTCCAGTTTCTTGCCAGGAAATTCTCCATCCGTTTGGACACAAATAAAGGGAACCCTCCTGAGGATTTCATTGATAACGTACACAATCTCTGTGGACATGTTGCGCACAGATGACTCTGTCCTTTCTGTAAACATTGCTGCACCAAATATAATCTAAAATACAAAACGTTCATTGAGAAATACACATTTTAGACTTCCATATGATTTGGAAAGTTTCTACCAATTAAGATAAGATGGTCAAGATTACATCAGGAGCTTGTGGTATAACTGACCATGTCCAACAAAGCAAGGGTCCAATGAGAACCTTTAAATTGAACATAAATATGTCTTAAAATGTCTAGCCTCCTGAGAACCGAGGAAAAAAAGTGTCTTCCAATTTTTGTTTGTGTGTGATTTCCTATCTATTTGGGCTTAAAAAAACACCATACAATTTTAATTTTTTTTAAAAATATTTATTATTTTAATTTCCCAACATGTCCACTGTAGAGGACAACAGGACGATATTTCTGTGAAAGTACAACTCAATTAGGAAAATCTGAAAAACGGAGCAGATTAAATCTTTAGAGTGATATTCACCCAAAAAACATACAATTTTGTTCTAAAACAATAAAATTCTATATCACTCTTTTGTCACTTGTTGGACCATCTGCTACAGAGGAAGATTGACCAGTAAACTGAGAGTTTTGCTTACTGGCTCCGCTCTCTCCTCACCACAACGGAACAGCAACCAAAAAAAAAAAAAAAAAAAAAACCACAGAGTACATCACATGAACACAGGAAAAGCCAACACTGAAGGTTGAAGAGGAGTCACTTATATACCGGTACTAGTGAGGCTGATTAACAAAGTGAGTGCTCCACAGGCTCCATCGGTGAATGGGTGTAGTCAAAGCAAGCCTGCACAGAACACCCCCCCCCCCTCCCCCCCAAAAGAAAGATAAAATTCAGCAACCAAACAACATTCAAATAAGCAGAAGATGACATAAGACTGTAAAGTGCTGTGGGCCATAACCCTTTAAGACCGGATATGTCGTCAGCCACACCTAAATAACACGCTCTTTGACATACCTTAACTCTAAGAAGTGAAAAAGAAGACTTTAATATCGACTTTTCAAAAATATGACTTCATATCAACTGCCTTTACCTAAGTAAAGTTAAAGTAAGCCAAGCCGCTTTCTTCCATGACAGAATCAGCTGATTTATGTCAATTGTGTAACCATTTCACTACTGTAAAGTGCTGCATGTCACAGAAAGGACGCTTTTTACCACTACAGAATCCATTGGAATTATGTTAATTGTGTAAAGTTAAGTTGTGAAGAGTTAAGGTAGTCGAAAGGTCCAGTGTTAAAGTGTTGACCAGAAACAATGAAAAAGCCTAAAGGTTACATTGGCATACGTTGTTTTGGTTATTGCAGGTAAAAGGTTTGCTTTCTCTTCTGCTTGTTTTGCTCATCTAATGACATCAAGAATATTTTTTACTTGTTTTAAATGTTTTAAATATGAAACCACTGCCTTATGGTTTCACACTTTCTTCCCTCATGTTCAGATACTTGTATACAAAGAAAAAAACTTGATTTATGAGGTTTTTTCTGGCTGTATTATCTTCAGAGGTACTTGAACTCTAATCAAGGACATAAATCAGGTTTTTAGTTAGAGCTTAAATGTTTTCTGACTGGCTTTATCCTATAGTTTGCTTTTCTTTTTTACTCAGAATAAGGTCACACTAAAGCCACACACAACCAAGCACTTTGCTCAGAGAAAGGCACAGTATTACAAAACAAACTATATATATCTCATCAGCATTTTCAGCATGAATATTTGTTCTTTCAATTTATTTTCTTAAAGATTTGAGGAAAAACACATATTCAAGGGAGCATTTCCATCGTCTCTTTTCAAAAGCCAGAAAGAAGCAGATCTCTGTCAAATGCTGCATACACACTAAGCATCTTGAATGTGCTTTTAGTTGTTTTCACAACTGTTACTACAAAATATACAAATCTCACAAATCTTGCTCCAGGCTTTTCTTTCACAGCTCGATTCCGATATATGATGCTGATATAATTGCGGTCGGGCATAAAACACAATGATTAATTTATCCTTAGTGATTGCTACTTCTTTGAATTAAAAAAGAACGCTACCTGCAAGTCATTACTACGGTAAATCCGAGTCCCTGATTGGTCAAACTTTGACCTGGTTTAACTTACTACTCGATGGAAATGCATTTTGTGCGTAGACTCCAAAAACGGACTTAAAAGCCTGCATAGCGACACATGATCAAGAGAGTATTTTACATGGAAGCCTGAAATACGCATTTGCGCAGGTTTACACAGACTTTTCATTAGAAGTGGTCACTTGAAATCTCATTGCCGAGGCCCGTAGGAAGGAAGCAGTTTATTGGAACATTCAAGTATATTAAAAGACTTTTCATTGATTGTTATTACATTTCAAAATAGTTAATAATTCTGTTCTTGATTACTATACGTCTCAGACATTTAGGAAAAAAGCAAAATATGAATTCGCAAATATAAGATGAAGGTTTTATGAGACACTGAACGTCGCTTTCTGCTCATTAATAAACCTCAATGGTTCATTGGTAAATGTTTTTTTTTTTATAATTCTGTCGTTCATTGTTACAAAAGATTTGTTTTGCATTCCACTAGGACCCCCCCCACACACACACACACAGACTGTGTGTGTTTTGCTATGCATGAGTGAGGCCTGGGAAACTTCCCAGCAAAGCCAGTATTGTGTTTGCGAATGTGTATTTTGTCAGGTTGTGTGGTGTTCTGATACTTTGTGCTTTAACATTACTCATGGCGGTTCCAGAAAAGTGTAGAAAGCCTCAGGTCCATCAATAGTTGAGTAGTAGCGCAGCTGTGTGTGTCTATAATGAGGCATACCACACCGCTTCATCAATTTTACATGCTGGCTTTGAGCCAAGGGACGTGCCCTGTGGAGTGTTAAGAGGACGGAGCGTTAGTACGTGGGTATGAGCGCTGTGCATACAGTGAAATGAGGGTTTGCAAGACCTGAATCCCTACCAGGTGACACTAAAACACACAATTTGCTGCTGAATATTTCAGGATTAAAGACCTGCTGGATTTACTTTGGTTAAAAGTGCACGAATGCCAGGCAGACTTCCTCATGGAAAGTCTTAAATTCAGCCCTGCTCCTTTCAGGAGTAGTCTTCCCATGTTTTGTTTGCGCACAAACAAACAAACAAACAAAAAAAAGAGTTTAAAAAAAGAAACACTCAGAAACCCAGATCGCACCAATTTTCTTTAAATTAGTCTGTTTGCAATAATTTTCATTCCCAATCCCGCCCATCGCCCTCAGCTGAGTGCGCTGAGCAGAGAAATGAAGTATGGAGAGGAATGTTAAAGGCTACCATCAAAGGCCGCACTCTGGAGGTGTGTATGTGAGTGTAAAGTACCCCCACAGGTGATACGATCTGATTCCACCTCATCGGATTGGCTCATCTGCCCAACGCATTCCACAGGCAGGTGGGGGGGAGAGGGCGGCTGAGGGAGGCCTGCCTAAATAATTTAGACCTTGGATTTGTATTGATCAGGTGGTGCACCTTTCCGTGGGCCACTCCACAACCCTTATCTCTCTGCATCGCTTTTCACCCCATTCTTGCTTTTTATTGTAACCTCGTGGCCCCTTGTTTCATCCCCCCACCCCCACCACCACCACCTCACATTCCCACTCTTCTCTCCCCGGCCTGCACAATAAACTGGTCTCTTGAAAGTGCAGAAGAAGCAAAAAGAAGGAAGTCATAAAAATTCACGGCTTTAACAAAGACGTTGTGGAGTGGAAGCAGAAAAACTGTTTTTCTTTGTGTGCATTGTTGTTATATATGGGTAGCAGCGCAGGTCAATGGAAATACACTAATTTGTACGTATTCTCTAACAAACACTACATCATGGTGCAGCCACAGATCAATACAGCATGGTACAATGAAATGCCTCAGCACAATGTGGAATTGATTAGTTGAGTAAAATGCGTTTGGAAGAAGATATGGCTTAAATGAGGAGCACATGCAAGTGTTGCGCGAATATGGCAATTACACGATTCCTTTTCCCTAATTGTGTGGATGTTGGAGCTGGATGGGTTGCATGAAATGCAGCAATGTCTCTGTTGCCAAGCAAAATATCCCCTTCTCGCAAACAGCTTCCTCATCTTTATTCTTACTTTGGTTTTGAGAAATTGCATGTATTTGGAAGAGTGTTAATGATTTAAAAAAGAGAACATTTTGACTTTTTTATGGGTGTAGTAAAATAAGAAGAAAGGAGGACTTGTCTGGATGCTAAACAGTGTTGTGGAATGAATTATTGAGGTTTTCTTATGGCAGGAAGCCAGAGAGTGAGGAGGAGAAGGCAGGGTTTAAGAACACACATGCAGACAAATGCAGAGAAAACTGGGAGAATTGTGTAAGGTTTTGTTAATGGAGTCACCCAGACAGGCAAACAGACAGACAGACAGACAGACAGAGCCACACAGGAGTCTGCTCTGCCCAGATTCTCACCACGAAACACAACAAGCCACAAAGAAACAACGCCCTGAGACTGACTGATTGTGCTGCTATTCTTACTATAAACACATTAAAACTGCAACGGTCTCCTCCATTCCCCTTCAGATTTCCGCCGTAGACATGGGGATTCCAAGGTCAGGAAATAACCTTGCTTTCAGTGCTGCAAAGCATTTGATTCCCCAGTTTTTCCCAGAAACTGTTTGGGAATGTGTTCTCCTGTAAGATCCAGGTTGTTCTGATCAGTCTAGCTGGAGACAGCCCAGTGGCTAAGCCTGGTTTCTCTGTGGGCCTGTCACTCAGGGCTGTTTTTTTTACTGGGTAAATCAATAGTTAACTTGCTGCTGGATACATTAAGCAGATGTGTTCGGCTTGATAATAGACCTCAGGCAGTTTGCAAATCTCTTGCTGTCTGTAGTGACCTGTGATGAACACTGACTCTATGAGGCTATCAGGGATACAGCCAATTAGCTCATCAGTCTTATCTAATACAATTGTCAATAAGTGAAGGTCTTGTTTAGTGTAATTTACTCAGATTGGTACACATTTACTCATTTTGGTACAGAGAAAAAATTCTAGGTGATAACTATTCATTTCTGAACATGTTTTTCAGAACCACTCAGTCCTATATTTAGGTTTCCTTCATTGTGTACATGCATTGTGTGCTCAGGCCTAAGCTACATTCACACCGTCTTTGAAGTCCATGTAACCGCGCATTTTGGGATCCGTGTTCAAAACTCTCGTGTTCACATCTAGTTATGTACGTTTCTTATAGAGTTATCAGGCTCTAAGCACAAACTTTGAACAAACTTGAAACCTTTGAATGAACATTGCAAGTTAAATCATATCTTTTAAATTCATATCTTGTGGAAAAATGATGATTTGAACATTTCTTTTTTTTTCTTCTTCTCAGTGACCATTTCCACTAGCGTTTCCTTTGATGGGCTGCTGGTGACTGGCCTTTACACCTCTACACCGGTTCAGTCAGCTCCTATTCCTGCTCCAGCTGCCTTTGGCTTTGGTAAGTCATTCTTTTGGGTTTTTTAATTCAGTGCTTGTGTGTGATTTTCTGCACTGAGGAAACTTTATACTTCTCAGACTGCATATGGGGATCACAGGGTTTCAAAATAAAGGAGACAGATTAGGATCAATTTGCAGAATGAATATAAAACCACTCGTTTTTCCAAAATGCTGTGACAGATGAGAAGTAGAGATGATATTGTCATGGGATTTAGTAAATGGTTTTTCATTGATGTTTTAAAAGAACAATAAATCTTATGAGAGAGGACTGTTGAAATTGTGAAAACTCCATTAGGAATTTTGTTTTATAGACAGGTTCTGCAAAACTCATTTAAGATGATTCTGGCTTTACTGTTTAATTCTTTTAGGTTATTTATCTGTTTTACTCTTTACTATTTAAGAGATGCTATATTCAGTCATATTTAGTCTAGGTTGAACAACATATAGGCATCTTTGTTTCCTTAAGTGCTAAAAGATTTCAAGTTTTATTTTATTTTATTTTTTTATTATGAGAGTGACATAAAGTGCACAAAGATGGAGTCCTGAGCTGATCACATGGGTGGAGCTCTTAGGGCCCAGTAGCCCAAAGCTGCTGCCTTGTATGTTTGCTTGTACTGACTACCTCTACTGTTCTTGAGACCCTGACTTCACCCAGGCTTGGTCAGCTCTTCTGTCTTGGCACTTCTGTTTACTAGGAAGGCATCCAACCATGGCTTGCATCACCTTCTCTCTTATTCCTAAGAATTTTTTAAAGAGCCTGTCTCCTTACCCTGATAGGTTGCAGCTCCAACGGTGACTTTCTGCACAAAGCTTGTGGAGCCTTATGTAACATGAGTGTAACCCACCAAGAAATAGTGACATTGTGCAGGACTCTTAAACTCAATCTCTCACTAAGTCTTTAAACTTATTGCCTTTTGTGGCATCCCTGAAGCGAGAAGTTCACCTTATTTCTGCACAGTTCTGCAGTCTGGTCGGTTTGCAGACAACATCTGGAGACTGCAGCCTCGGGAAGACAAGAAAAAAGAAAGAAAATGGATTTCATACATGAGCTCATGGAAATTGTAATGCTTTGAAGATACTAAAGTAGAACATTAATAAAATGAGATGTTGTTTTGTGTCCATAGATCTTGTCAAATATTAAGGGACCTTTGAAGAAAAGAGGGTCACGCAACTCCACTGGGGAGTTTCACAAACATGATCTTTTCTGTAAATCACTTAGGATGGGGTGTTGTTTTAATTCTTCTCAAGGAGGCCTGGTGGTCGGCATGGATACCAGATGCACAGCAACATGCAGACACACATAATGAGAAAAGGAAAATGAGTGACTCCTTTTTAGGACAAATGCAGAGTTCTTCTTCAAATGTAGAGTTTCTGATGTTGTTGCTTTGGGGAGAACATGTGGTTTGCAGACACACCATAGGAGCCAATGTGAAATCTGGTTAGAGAAGAATAAAACTGAACTTGACTTCCAATGCAGATTCTGGAAGAGGATCAGAGGTAAATATATGAAAATACGTTATAAGGTGTCTCACGGAAGAAAAACCATAGCTATAGTCCTTATTGTTGTAGGCAATAATACCAAACTGTTGTTCCAGTCCAGTGTTGACAAAAAACTGCAGTTAAAGTTGTTAAAGTCTTTAATGATTTAGTTGTCCCCATTCTTTCTATCTTTGTATTGCATACCACTGAAAAAAATGCTATCACAATTCTGTGCGAACTTTCATTTTTTTAGTTGCAAAAGCTGCTCTTCCCTCCAAAACTTCTTGAAGAAGGTATTGAAGTTATTTTTTTATTGTAAATTCAAAAACATATTGAATTGTCATATTTGCCACATACATTTTGAGTGGAAATTAATATTAAAGAGGGGAGGTGATATTCTCAGTATACATAATATCTTTATAGTGAGATATTCTGTGTAAAACATTATTATGTTAACATTTATTGCCTGCCAGTGATAATGTTTCTACTAGTTTTAAGTAGTTAGTTACCTGCAATGTTCTCAGTATATACAAAATCAATTCTGATTTTGAAGCATAAAACATTATAGATGTTTTTGTCTTTATGGAGAAAAGCTCTTGTGGTTAATATGTAAGGTCCTGCATCACATTCATTTGGGATTTTAACACCAAATGCACTCAGATCACTGTCCAGTACAACTAAGAAACTAACTGCTCATAAATACGTCACAAAAACCCACATCTGATGAAAAATATTTAAGGTGGTGAGGAAAATGTCTTGTTTTGGTTCCTGGGCTGAGCTGTGGTCACACTTGCTCAAGACTCATTCCTTTACAGACAAGATCCCACACCTGCAGCTGAGCGGTTAACCGCAGACCGCAGGCTATTATTGTTCAGCTGTGGCTGATGCAGACAAACTGGAGCTAAGAGCAATGTTTTGGACTCATGCCACCTTAAGAGAGGCAGAACACATGAGTGTAAACTGAGTGTGGTTGTCAGAAATGTGCCTATTGGGGGCTTCAAGACATTTGGATGATGTATTTTGCAGGAATATGTCTGTTTTGTGGAGGTTTACACACAAGACTTGAGGTTATGATTTAGACGTCATGTTAACACAAAACAATTAATGAATGAAAAACGGTGTGTTTGAGTCTAATCAGTCTTAATGATAAACGTTCACTTATGCAATATAAACGCTTTCAGGTAAAAATAAAGCTTGTGGAATAGTATAGCTAACTTTAAGTGTGTTAAAGGACTGTTTGCATGGAGCAACTTGCCCCTCTTCCCATCACCCAAGTATGACTCTTCAAAAACTTATTGTAAGTTCTACCTCTTGGCTTCGCAGAAAAAAATGGAACTCAATTTAAAGTAGCATCTCATTGATCTGGAGGTGAAAAAAATGTCTTTAACATATAATAATGATTGGTTTGGTATTACAAACAAAAGGCTTTTGTCATGTTTCCATTTGAAATCCCAGGACAAAGCCTCAATGGAAAGAAATGTCACTTTTGCTCTGATTTGTTTTGCTCTTCTAATGGCAAAGTGCCCCCCCCCCCCCCCCCCCGTCACACAATTGAATAAAAAACACAAAGGCAGAAAAGAGCTCATCCTAAATGTCTCCTACTAACTGATAATTGCATAGATGAACCAGCATTTAAAGGCGGAGGGGAGCTTTCAGTACAGACAGGAATGGAAGTTGATGAGCAAAACAGCCAACACGGAGCTGACAAAGTGCACAAGATTAAATGAATAAGTGCAAGAGCTGAGTGAGTGGAGAAAATTGCAGAAGGTGTGCGTGAAAAATGGCAAAAAGGGACCAATGAAAGGGAAGACAGCATGTGAATGATATAGAGAGGGGGAAGGAGAGGAAGAAGATGAGAGGATGGCGTTCCATCACTCGCTTTGACGGAGTGGCTGATTACTGTTGCCGTGCCGCTGCTGAGAAAGTGGTCATTGATGGATCGCTCATTTGCAGAACGATGTTTATTTTGTCATTAATTTGCATATCTGTATGAGTTGGTGGGGTGGTTGGCTCCTGCTTGTAAGGATCAGGATCAGGCCCCATCTCAGTATGATGAATTTGGCTGTCTGACAAAGCGGACAGCTTCGTGACAGGGACATCCAGCCGACACTCCTCTCCCCTGACGAATGGTCTCATGCTAACACCCTCGCCGATTAGAGATGAAATCCTGCTGCACCTTGACCTGCGGAGGAGGGGCGGGATTGGGTTTGCAGTCAGAAGTGTAATCATTCCATGCAGACATATTTAAATTTGGCAACATTAGTTTGGAAAAGATGACGTTACTGCTACTCTAAATCATTATTTTTTTCTTGAATTAAGCCTTCAGTTTTATAGTGTTCTTTTGAGCTTGTTTTAAATAAGGTTTTTCAGGAAACCTGTGATGGAAAGTCCCAGTCTGATCACATTTGGAACTGTTTTAAAGTGTTCCCATTGGTCTTGTAACCCTTGTGCTATCCTAGGCACTTTACCGTTGGGAGTTGGGTCAGCTAGATTCACTACTAGACAGAGCTCTGAACCTTTTTTTTTTAATTTTTTGTGATCTTCACTGGTTCAATGGATTACATGAAATTTTTCCACCTTTATCCACCTTTGTCATGGTAGGGAGAACATGTCAAAGTAAGGGTGGGGTCATCCAAGATAGCACAAGGGTTAAAAATACTGTTTTTGACCAAAATAAAAAAAAAAAACTGCTTTTATCTTGGACAGAGCTTCTACACAGCGGTGGTAGTCCAATAGAAATGTGCCTCTGAGCAACCCTGACCCCCCTTTCCATCACTCGAACTGAGTTGTCTGTTTACCGGTATGCTCTCTCACTAGCTTACAGCCCCTTACAACCCCAACCTAACTATAGGGGTGCAATTAAAAATGACGAGCAATATCGGAGCTATCCAGCTGTTTACTTTTGAGTCAGATTCCAGCTCATATGAGGCAAACAAGGACGTACAAGAAATTAGTCGTCTACAAGTGGATGCATCATGGAGCAAAGCAGGGAGCTTCTGCCTAGCCCATCGTGTTTTCTACGTAACAAATATAAGCTTTTTCCAACAGCATTATTGCATCTGCTCCTAATTCACACCGATTTGAATAAAGACATACCTTTTTTTTAATACAAGTCTTCCATCATCAGAAAAATCCTACAAGAACATGTTAGAACACTAAAAATTGGAATGGTTCTTTAAGAGATTCCCTTGCTTTTTCCATCCACTTTCTCTTATCACTGTTGTGCAGAGTTGCTGTAAATTGATATTTGACAAGAAAGTTCTAGAAAACGTTCTGTCTTGTGTTTTCTTTGTGTTCTACATTTTAAGCAAACTTATGTTAGTTTTATTATTATTGACTTGAAATACTCTATTGAGAAAACATTTGAGTGTTGTAGCAGTCTTTTCTTAGCATGACCAAAGATGCATCCTGATAAAAGAGGGAAAAAAAGAATTTTGCCCACCAAATTTAAATGAGAAAACAGTTCATTTTAGAATGTTGTCATTAATTCTAACCTCCTTTACTGTATTTCTAAAAGTACATGCCTTTCTACACTAAAAAGCACTGCAAAAGATGAAATTAAAACCTGAATGATTCTTTTCTCCATGACTAAGCGTAAGGAAACACACAATATTTCTAACACTTTTTAAAGCTGATGGAGGCTATTTAGCTTAATCTGTCCTTTTATGTTTAATGAGAGCAATAAATGTTGCTAACAACCCATGGTATAAAATTGTTCTGGGAAAAAAGCCATGCATTAGAAGCCAAAAATAAAAAAAAATCGTCATTAAAAAAAATGTAAAGAAGGATTTTTCCTTTAAATTATGTGCAACTCTGAATAGGGATCCACATATGAAGTAACCCATCCATCTCTAGGCTGAAGGTTAGCTGTCTTCACCCTACACCCACCAAGCTAGATTGTCTGTCAGCCAAAATGTCAGACTATGAGAGATGGCAGCTCATCATGTCAGTATTTACAGAGACACTCTCTCAGGGTTGTTTCCTACAAAGCCTTGTTTTGAAATTTCCATGTGCCTCCTCATTCAGTCCCAGGAGAGCGCAAGTGTGCTCCTACACACCCCCTCCCAATCAGTGGGATGAAGAGACAAACGGAGGAAATAGTGAGTGGGGAAAGATATAGAGGATGAAGAGAAACGATATAGGGAAAGGGTGGAGCACGGAGCAAAGAAGGGGTGAGAAAAGGGGCTCCCATGGGGAGAGAAGCTGTCAGTCCCTAAGAGACATCAAACGCAATGCAACCCTGTGATCAGCCTGCACCCTGGCTCTCTGCTGACAGCTCCCTGACTGCGCTGCTTAGACTCCTTCACACACGCACACAAATACACACAAATTCTGATGCTTGCAACTGTAAGAGCTCTAAAATTCGTATCCATTCACATTCAAATTCCACCGACATACTCCCACTTGTGCTGACTCTCATGCAGAGGATGAACATCTATAGCAAACCATCTATGACACCCATCCCACTAATAACCTTGAATGTGACAAAGTTCCACTGTTGCAACTCTTCCAAGGACGCTGCGCATTCCCAAACGGTTGCAGCTGAAGTACGGCCGAAACAGAGCTGGGCCTTGCAGCTATGGAGACGCTGATAATGATGATGATGACTAATCTAAGCCATTACTCCCTCTACACGAGGAGTTGGGGCACCAAAGGCAGATCCCTCCAGATGATGAATTCATTAGTACAGAAGATGGAATGAGTTGTCAAGGGCAGGGTTATGTATGGGAGGTGATTTGTGTTCTCTGCGGCACGGTGTCAGCTCTGTCTCAACACCGGGCGGGTCGGCTGGTTGTAAATTTCCCTGCCTTCCTGGCACAGGACTTCCCCAGCCCGCTCGCCCAGACTGAGCCACCGTTCTGTCCCTCCGGTTGCTTAGCACCCCCTCCCCTTTCTGCAAGTCCTGGAGGCTGCTAACAGGTGGCTAAACATTTGCGCTCTCTCTGAGTCCAGAGGGATGCTCGGGTAATTATGCATCACAAGTCAAAAGTAGCCTCTTTACATGCACAAAACAGAAAGTAAGCCAATATGACAGAGAAGAACTCTATTTAAAGTAGCAATTTAAAGCGAGAAATTTCTGAAAAGTGTTGATCTTTTATTTTTTGAAGTTTTTGTGTGCATGAAAGTAAATTTGATTCATAACATTTGCTGTTTTTTCTAATGAGCTCATGAAAAGCAGTCTTCTCCTTGTGCTACAGTGGTTACTTACATTCATCCATGTTCGTCATATTCAGCCCATAGCGAGTATTTATATGCCTGTGCGTACATTCATATGCACGAGCTGACCTTTTTTTTCCTCATGTATTTTATCTTTCTGCATGGTAAAGCAGTTCAGGGTAAAGGAAAGTGTTAAAACAGGTGAAGGCAGCAGCAGCACCCACTGATAGAGATTTCAAAGTGGTGTGTGAGCTCTTGGGCAGTTTTTATTTTTATTTTTTATGCTGCAGGAGAAAGCAGCAGGCGTAGGTTGGTGCTCCCATGTGTGGTCTCTGTTGAACAGAGCAACGTTATTTTCTGCCATGCAGAGCGGGTGGTTTTCATGCTACACAGAACGTGAGAGAAATAAAAACGGATGAAAGACAATGACTCAAATGGAGTTCGCTTTTTTTTTTTTTGAAGCACACTAGTGGGTTTGCATCATTTTGACATAGCTGTAAGTTTCCTTTGAAATATATCTTTGTTTTTTTGAGATGGGAAAAACTCTTTAAGATTTGTACCTCAACATGCACCTTGCAAGTCAGTGGTGTGTGGTTTTGGCGTGCTCTCTACAGTAGTGTGATTTTACGAGTCTTTTCCACAAAGTGCTTGCCAGCCTCTCAGCCCTCTTAGGTCTATTCATTTTTAAAGTTTCCCCACAGAAACAGTGAAAGAGCTCCTTATGACTGTGAGCTGAAAAAGCTTAGTGTTTTTGCCTTTTTTTTTTCCTGGCGGACCCAGACTGGACCACTCTCTAAAAGCCTTGGTGCTCATCGAAAAGACCCCAACACGTGACCGATTTCTTTTTCTGTTCTGACAAATGCAGGTTTTGTAGGGACAACTCACCCGGAACCTCTGTGACCCACATTTTGGCAGTGAAAGTAGTTACTGACCTTCTCAATATTTGCCCTCCTTATGAGAGCCAGTCTGTTGCTGCGATTTGTTCACTGCCTCCCAGCATCCTTCTGTCAGCCGAGGCTTAGCTCTAGCCTCCCTCATAAACACATCTAGATGCACACACACGCTTTCAGCATACACGCCCTTCAAGGCGTTGTGCCACGGTTTTCCACGTTTTTCCACTGGCTCCTCACCTGTCGCCCCAGGACTCAATCTTTCTAAGTCAACATGTGTGTCAGGAGAGGGCCTGTGTGAGCATGGCCTCACTCGTTTGTTTGTTTGTACATTGACTGGTAGTGGGAAGGGACATGGGTGGAAGAAATTAGCACAAGTCAAATCAGATTAATTAATCTCCGACTCAAACCATTAGGCGAGAAGTCATGTTGAATTAAAAATCAAATTAGCCCCGGCGCCTGCCACTGAGGCTGTAGTGTGCCACTGCCAAGCTACAGTTACACACACCCGTAAAAGACAGCTGGTCATGGGCTTTGCTCATGGTACATGGATGAAGAGTTGGGAGGAAGCTGTTGCGTAGGGACCAAAAGATAGTAGAGAGGAGTTTGGTGACTTTGCCACCCTCTGTGAGAAACTGGGGGCACGAAGCTCGTTGTCATTTCTCTGTTCTCTACAGGCGTCAAACCAGCTCTGTCTCTATACCATTAAAACCGTTGCTCAACGCTTTAACTTGACGTTTGATTAAAAAAAAGAAAAACTCAGGTCAGGACCAAACACTGTTTCAAGGAAAATCCTAGTCAATAATTTAATTTTGTAGTGTAAGCAATTGCAGTTAAACTCCAACTCCGATCATCATTTGTTGTAAAAACATTCCCATTGGCAGTTTTTAGCTGAAATCAAAAAGCTTTTCTAGGACATAGTTTCTGCAGAGCAGCAGTAGTTGATCAGAAATTCACCTCTAAGTGGTTGGGACTATTGTTGAGGAGTAGCCTGCACACATTTCCCATTATCCCTACGTTTACACTTTCTCTTGCTAGCTATCAGCCCCTCACAATTCCAACCTAACATTACGAGTACAACAAAATTGGTCAGAAATATTTTTTCGTCAGCTTTTCACAATTATTTGAATAAAGACTTTTTGAACCAGGGCCTTTTGGCTGTGAGGTGAAAGCACTAACCACTGCATCACCGTGCAGCCCATGACAAAGTATAGTTATTACAAAAAAAAAAAAGAAACACTCAAAGTAGAGCAAAGAGTCTCAGTTGCATTATTGACCTCATGTGAGAAGAATGCACTAGGTAAAGCAATGACAGCTGTGAGGTTGAGATGGAAGAAGACTACATTTGAAGAAACTAAGGGCTGACATTGTACTGAAGGAAATAACTGATAGATGCAGGGAACAGAAGGCCAAGACTTTTTTTAAGTTCGATTGTTGGTTTCATCTAAGTCAATTCTAGCCATCAAAATCAGGTGTGTTTCATCAAATAGATGCTCCAAGAGTTGGCATGGATGGATTGGTAATGGACAAGTCTGATCTAAGTGGATTTTCATGTCACTAGCAATAAACAAAAGACAATTAAGCCTACCTAAAGCCTTTGTCACAACTGCTCTTGTGGCTAAGTGTGGGCAGTCTGAGGGTTAAAAATGATCAAACCTGTGTGTGGCACACAGGTGGCCCACACAAAATATCAAGGTTGTAGACCACTCTGTGAGCCCGAAGAGCAAAAGTGTTCATGCACATTTTCCGTACAGGCATGCTGTGAGTGACAGGTCATAGTGAACACTTATACAACACGTGAGGATAAAGTAAGGGTGAAAGAGGTGAGACTCAGGGGTGTTGTATGGATTGTTCATTTTTTGAACCAGCCTAAGTCCCACGGTCTGCATATGGAGCTCATTAGTGATGTTCACATAAGTGTGTGCTCCTTGTGTGCAGCCTGGATTTTCCACATTAGAAAATTAAAAAGAGTGCAGTTTGTGTGGGCATCCTACAGGCATCCTACTGGTACTTATGTATCCTATGCACACCCCATACGTGCCACATTTGCACCTGGTTAGTGAGGGTTCAGCCCTCGCACCTTACTAACAACTTGACTGTAGTCGTTTCAACAGGTTCAACCATACGTCACTTCATCTTTAAGAATTCTTGTTTAGACATCTTGATTTTAAACAGTCAACTTTTGTTGCATTGTTTAAAAATGTAATCAATCAAATAACTATTAGAGAACATTTCATACAAAGTTATGGAAACGTATCACATTTGTTTTATTTTTAAACACAGAAGAAATAAAAGGAAGATCACAGTTATTTATTAAATGCAAAGGGCTTCCATACAAAGTAACTCAAAGTACAATTTATCATTATTTAAATTTGTTTCAACTCACTGAGGCTTATGTTCTTCAGTGTGTTTATGCTGAGCGCTCTGAGAAGCTGTTACAATATTTTATTGTGAAAGGCTCTGAACCTCGACTGACTGACCAACGACTAGGAAAATAAATGTATCAGTAGACCAGTTTTTTTGTTGACACTGAAAGCTAGCAGTCCAGTGGCCCAAATTGTCGATGCTTCACCAACACCTTTGCCTTTTTTATACGGAGTTCAGTCTCGTAAGACACCTAGTAATGAATCCACAGGGTGTAAAGTTTTATGTTTGATTATTTGTGTATTTATATGTGCATGAGTTGGTATATGCATGTTTGTGGCCTCAGCTTTAAACATGTTGTGTTGGATAACACAATTGCATTAATATCTAAATAAAAGCTCAACACACGCTTCCAATCAGCTTTTCATGTCTCAGTCAGGGATCACTAACACATCTCAATTCAATTATACTTTATTAATCCCACAAGGGGAAATTTAAGAAATCTAATTTAGGGTATTGTGTAAACTAGAAAATCTGTTGGTTTACACATAAACTTTCTGGATGGAGTGACTCATACTCACGTACAGTGTTTGCGTTGATATCTACGTGCACACCACTCATGATCAAAAATCGTTCACAAAACTCTTCATAAAATTTTCCCACAGACTATATAATGCTCCGTCCCAATTGAAGCTTTAGCCCCCCCATATTTAACCCACAGCTTTATCCTGGCATCACTGTGCCAGACCCCTGCCCCCACGGCAATGCTGCCAACCCGTCCCCATGGAGATGTGATTGGCAGGTGCTGAGGTGGATCTCCTGATTGGCCAATGGCAGATCAGAGTGTAGTTGTCATGTGATCTGAAACCCCGCTGTTGTCGGCTGACCAACTGAGGATGGCGCTGAAAATGGGGTGAAAGCAACATAGCTGAGGCGCTTTGAGCTGCACAAAGCGCATGGGGTCCTTGCTGTGGCTGTCACCACTGTTGTGATGTATCATTTATGTCACCATTGTGTAGCCCTCTATTGAAACATGATGGCAGGGGCATTACTCTAGCTTTTGACAGATTCCCATACATTTGCTGCCTTTTAATAACACATGTTAATGCTCCAGTAGGTTTATGACAGGTATTAAGAATCGCCAGATGAAATATGACCGTCTAATGGGCTTGTGTTAGAAATTATATAGGGTAGAGTACACTGGACTTCTCCATCTGAGCCAATGGAACAAGGATGGCTTTTTCCAAGAGAATATTATGTGAAAAATCTAAAAATCATCATTCTTCATTCTTGAACAGAACTATTAATGCACCTTTGCAAAAACCATCAAGTAATGTTTACTGAATTAACTTTTAGTTTAGATAAGGCAAGAAAAAGACAGTTTTTTTTAAAGCTGGTTCTAGTTTATTTTAATCATCCTTCTAACTAAATATGATATAATTATTCCCCAAGTGCAGATTAGAAACTATAGCTTATGCCTTCTATTGTGGTCACCCCACAGCATGAGGGGGGTTTAATTTGGACTCTCCACCTTCTTCTCACAAATCAAAACATATCCTTATTATTATTATTATTATTATTATTATTATTATTATTATTATTATTATTATTATTATTATTATTATTATTATTATTATTATTATTATTATTATTAATTTGGATTTCTGGTTGGTTTATTGAATTTTACTTTGAATTCTAACATGTAATCTTCTTTTTTGGCTTCTCCCTTAAGGGGTCGCCATAGCGAATCAGCTTCTAGGTCTGATTTGCATTGAAGATTTTATATCACGCGCCTTTTTTGACTCAACCCTCTGTATTTATCTGGGCCTGGCACTGGCACAATAAGACCCTGGCTTGGGCTCCCTCATGGCTACATTAAACTGTAAAAAAAAAAAAAAATACATTTACAAAAAGTTTAATGTGATGTTTTACATTTTAATGTTTTGATCTGTTTTCCCTTTTTAAATGTTGTTGTGATCTTTTGAATTGTTTTGCGTTGACTGATTTGTAAGTATTATTTGCACTTCAGGGCCATCGTCCCTGTCTGATAGCAGGTGGTATATGCTCCCACACCTCCCCATGACTGGCCCTGTGCATGATGAAGTCCGTTCAGTAAATGGTTCAATTCCTGTAAAGCCAGATGCAGCTGAAGGACAGTTGTGAAATCGAGGCAAAATGCTTTGGTTTTTTCCTACTGACCAGATGCTAAACAGTGACTTTGGGTTTTAGTAAATGTGCACATCAGTTCCAATGGTGCATATTGAATCCCTGCTCCACTGTAATAAAGTTTAACTATTAGCTGCAGTGCCAGCTAGAGCAGCTCCTGCCGGCCCTGTAGTGTGAGGTTGCTGGCAGGCTGTGCCACCGAGTGCCCATCTGCTGCATTGGGAGAAATTCTCACTTCATTTATTTGACTTGCTTTGAGCTTGGCTGAGAAAAACTCATTAGCTTTGGTAAGTAAGATATAGAGGGATGTTGAAAATGAAAGGAAATCTCACCTCTTTGCACACAGTTTATCTTTGAAACCACACACTTTCTTTTTCCCAAGAACGAGCCATGGAACATTTTTGTACCCCACCAATAATAGCATAAACATAAATGCAAATCTGTCCAATTCTTTTTTGTTTGTTTGTTAAACAAAAAAACTCTTCTTTTGGGTGTATGGACCTCTTTAAATGGTTTTCTTAAATAGCCAGCAGTTATTCATGCTGGGGTGACACTCCTACAGCCAACACCTGGTCCTTTAAACCACAACACACCTATTTCCTGTCTTATTTCTGTATTATTTGTGTGTGGGCGTATGGATTTGTGTGTGTGTGGTTCATATTCATGAAACAAGCCTTGTCCAGTCATACCGTGGGAGTTAGCAGGTCATCTTTCCATGTCATTAATCACCGCTGACAGCTCATAAGTGCCCAATCTGCATGAGAAAGATCTGCATGTGTTTGCATGGGTGCACATGCATGTGTTTGCATGTGTGGAATGTAATGGCAGCCAGATCTCCTGTAGTTGTTTATTGAATTAGAATTGGCTTCTGCTGATATTTAAAAAAAATATGCAGCAAGGGTGCAACTTTCAACACCTGTCATCCCCTAATCAGTTAAATTGTGTTGACTGGACATAATGTAGGTGCAAAGTGTCTCATTAAAAAGAAGAATATAAAACTACAAAATATGCTATTATTTTCCACAAAGACATAATTTTGTGTCACTTGAGTGAAAAGAAGAATCGGTTAGTTTGACCCAAGTCCTGAAGGACGTAGAAAGGGCATACTTTATATTTTAATTTCACACTACTGCAATAGCCTATATTTCCATTTCTCTGCTCCCTGGATACAACCAGGAATCTTTTCACTTTGTCCAGGTTCACTATAGCTTGTTGCTTCACTGGAACATCTGGGATTTGGATCCCATTGAATAATACTAGTTTTTTTTCTCTCCTTTTCTCCCACAACACTCAGACATGAAAGGAATAAGGGATCGTTATTTGCATTTTTTATGCCTGAGTGTATTTTTCAAGTGGGAATAGAAATTCTATGAACAGTGTCAAGTCCCAGAGCTGCTATGTCCTGAAGTGCATCAGACTGCCTTTTCATCTTCACCCCAGCCCAACTGCTCTCTGCTTCCCCTCAGCCATACCTTCAGCTTGCCTCTTACTTTTGCTGCTATTTTTCTTTTTTATTTAAAGCTGATTTACATATTTTTCTTTTGAGATTCATGTTTGAAAAACACATTTTTTGTGTAAGTTTTCACTATTCCAATATTTGCCCATGAGTTATACAACAAGAGTCGTTCATCCAGAAAATGTAAGAACACTAACACTTGTTGCAGTTGCTCCAAAGCCTTCTTCATTGTAAAGAACGAACGAACAAATATAGAGCAAAACTTTTAAGAAACAAACCAGACGGATCCAACATTTTTGTAATTTCTCTTTATTTACCCTTCCTTTCAAGCAAATCATGTCAATTTGAAATAGTTTCTTTTTCATATTTTTGTGTCTTTCTAATTCTTCTAATTAAAACTTCTAATGAAAACTGTAGCATGACAAAAGAGAAGATTTTTTTTCTCAGATTCTTTTGATCTTTTTAAAAAAACTCAGTGTCTTTGTTCCAAAAATGTCTTGCTTTCAGAACTGAATAGGTAACGTGTGGAAATGTTTCGCTTTGCCATTCTGTCTTTGTAGATGGAATAAAAAAAGTGGAAGGCTGCAGATCTAATTTCCTTTCACACTGATTATAAAAAGTATATAAATTTTTTGACAGATTTTCTACTATTGTTGTCTATCTGGTGTTTCTGAAAAATTGCTTTTTTTTTATTTTGAACATTAACTGCAAAGTTTGTAACTTAAGCACTAATGACTATTGACAGGCAACTCACCAGTTTGTCAGAGAATTACAAGTACTGCATATCTGATGTTTGAACGGTTACAATGGTAACTTTTTTTTTTCGCATTTCGTTTGCTGCAATTCTATTTACGATTTTTTTTTTCTTTTTAGAGATGTATGTCAGGTTACATATATTTTTTTAAAGACAACAATTCACTCCAAATGCGCACTTCAAGCAATCATCAAGTCTCTGCCACCATGAATGTTTATAGTAGCAACCCATAAGAGAGATTGTAGGCAAGGGGACTGGGGAACAGCCGCTCTATTAGAGGGTGATTACACTGTGCTGTGTTATTACACACTAAGACCTCATTAGCATAGTTAAAGGCTGCCTGTCTTGACACCTCATAAATCTGAGACATGAGGACCCCACATTGCACATGCATAAAAAGCTGTAAAGCTTTGGTGATTATTCACTTTGAACCCAGGACAAACAAATCTATGTTTTTAAAGCATAAACTAAAAAGAAGAAAAAAAAAAGAAATGTAGGAACTTTAAAGGTGGAGTTTTCCTGTATTTCTAACATACCATTGAAAAAAAAAAACAAATGCATCCAGGCACAAAGCAGAACCCAGTGTAGAGGCAATGTGCATGCATTTTTATAGTTCCACTCAGAGAGTTTCAAATGATTCAAATTTAAAAAATTGAGCGAAATTGTTCTTCTGGAAAAAGAGTCTTGTGGCTTTCACTTTCGCACAATCCCTCTATGTTAATTTGCACATTGATTTGGGGGGATCTTAAAGCTTCAGTGTTATTAATCACTGCTGATTGTAATATCAATGAGGGAATATTTTACTAGGCAAAAGTAGAGCAGGAATTGTGTTTGCAGGTTTTAGTGCAAACCCAATCATGAACAACACATCTTCATAAAATCTGTGGTTTTGCTTTCATCCACAATATGCTGATATACTTTTGCCTAATACTCCTGTACGACACGCACAGCTTGGACTCTTCTTTGCTGACACCACAAAGTCATTTTGATGCAAAAGAAAATTACAAAAATATTTTTAATGTCTGCAGAAGGATTGATGAGTCTGGTGGAGTCCTGCCCTTGCCCTCTGAGCTATAAAGAAAAGATTGTGTCATAAAGTCATTCCAGAGATGCAATCATAGCCGAGTAAAGATGCACATTAATAAGAGCTCCATATAAGAGCCGGCTTGAGGATGGGGAGGACAGGCAAAAAAGATTAAAAGAAAAACAATATGAAAATGACCAAATAGCAAAAGATTAAGAAGAGATCTAAGGACATATTTAAACAAATAGGTTAAAAAAAAAAGTGCACAAAATTTCAAAATACAAGTGGATGAAAAGAAGAGAACTATATTTTAATTCAGACTATTTGCAAATGTTTCTTTTCCATGCAGCAAATCATTGAATGGTTAATTAATTTAAATAATCTGAGTTTAGCTGTCAATAGTTGGTCCTTTACCTTTTGCCTCTGTCCTCCAGGTGTGATGCCGGATCGCCAGTTTGCTGGAACCCAGTTTGTTTGCAGCGTGGTGGCTTCTCACGTGAGCCACCAGCCCTCCACCAGCTTCAGTTTTGTCTGGATCGCCCCCCCACCTGGAACTGGCTGTGTCAATTTCCTGTAAGTTATGTTGCTTGCGTGTAAAACTTGTAAAGATTTGTCAATGCCAAAGACAGATCAAGACAGAGAGTCTCCAGATGTCTGGCTTGGAAAGCCCAGCTGGGACCTTCACAGCTGCCATTTGAGCCCCACACGCACAGATGTCATGCTCCTATCTGGTCATGTTGTTCATCACGGGCGGCATGTTCCCTCTTTGAGCCACACATGGGTGTTAGAGGGTCATCTGGGGGGGGCAGCTGAGCTAGGGACAGTTAGTTTATATTTTTACAACATAACTAGCCTCATCAACATTGTAAAGATAGGATTGTTGTTTTTGCTTTTTGTGGGAGGAAGAGAAAATAAAGAACACCTGATAAAAAAAAGATTGTCTACTGCTGTAAAGACTAATACAGTTATTGTAAGCAAATATAGCTGTTTTAATTCTGTACAGTTAGAGAGTGAAACAAGGATGGCCACCATCATGGCAGGTGTGAATGTGTGAGCTGAGGATTAACAGACATATCTCTATCCTCATATTTAACTCATCGCCCTTCAAACGGAAATCGTGTGAGCTGTTGGTCAGGTCCACCAATCCCTCGAGGACGGGTGTGACACCTTTCTTTGCACCGAATGCAGGATAATTATTTTCCCCACAAAGATGCTTTAAGAGGCTTTGACTGTGTTCTTTTTTATTCAGCATGTATGATGACATTTACAAGTGAGACCAACTCTATGTTGTTACCTCATCTGTTGATTTATTGCCAGCTGTCAGTCAAACTAAACTAACAAACTAAACACCAAAACAATAGCATAGTTGTTTTGACTATCATAACTCTTTACCCATTTATGCAATTAACATTCATTCATGTTCTTCTTCCATTTTTTTCCCTTTCGGGGTCATGGGGCTGCCGGAGCCTATTCTGGCCACTTGTGGGCAAAGGCAGGGGGCAGCCTGGACAGGTCGCCAGTCTGTCGTAGGGTAGAGTGTCCACAATCACACACCCACACACTCTCACATTCACACCTAGCGACAATTTAGAGTAACCAATTAACCTATGAAGCATGTTTTTGGACTGTGGGAGGAAGCCAGAGTCCCCGGTGAAAACCCACACATGCAGGGGGAGAACATGCAAACTCCACACAGAACCACAGCAAATTCTGAAGTTGAGGAAAAGCACCTTTGCGACATTATGCAACACTTTACATAAAAGCCCTATCACGTACTTGTAGCATTTACATCATAGCACAGCAATAGAATAGCAATTGTTTAGTAATAAGAAAGTAAAATGGTAATATTGGGGAATTAACAAATTATTACTTTTCTTACTACATAATGAACTGGATTTTACCTTAATAACAGCAAGATATATATATACAAAACCTACTTTATTTACTTGTTTTACTAGTATTTAACATTGTATTATTCTGGTATTTACATAATTAAACCAAATTATTATTAATATACTTACCACACAATTCCTATCTTTTTACTGGATTGTAATGTAAAGTGCAACCAAATTAGTTTGAAAGAATTTTCAGGATGGAATGCAGAAATTACATTTTCTATTTCTTGTTAATTTTGTTGAGTTTTTCTCTTGTAAAAAGTTGTTGGAAGTTTTATGCCATTGTTTCCCACAAACCAGAACTAAACTGAACATTTTGGCAGCATTCGCAGAAATCCCATAATGAATTCCTGGAGAGACACAAAAGCCCATCCGATAGACTTTTATAGACTGACTGACAGAAAAAAGATTCAGTGGGGGGACTTTGCTGAATCTGAGACAATATCCACTGAGGCAAACGGATTTACCGGCTTTTTTGGTTGCCAGAAAACACATTTACTGTTGTGTGTGCGTGTGTTGCTTACACGTATTGTGTTGTGCGTCTGTGCTTGCATGTGCTGTGTTGTCTTGCGAGTGTAAAGCACAGGGCCGACGTGTGCCAATGCCAATGACAGTGCGGCTGGCGGGGGGCCACAGTGGTATTACAATGAGGGCCCCTGCGGCTGACCTTATCAAAGTCAGCCAGTCTTCCTCCAGCTGGCTTAAGACTCCTCTTCACACACAAACATACAGACATCTATGCAAACATCCTTACTGGTGGCTGTTACAGCTCCCATCTCTATCATCCTCTTCAAGGGTCAGCAAAGGAATTCAACAGGCCTTGACCTCTGTGAGGTTAGAATTGGATTGAATATCTCTGACTTCCACTAAATTTCAAATCTCATTTTTTTCAATAATATAATAACTCAATTCTAGTTTTAAAATCAGCACTTTAAATGAATGAATAAAATGCAAAAATTATCTATTTTACATTTGTTTGGCTTGTGAAACATGTTCTTTGTTGATTGATACAAGGACTCTTCTTTTAAGAGTGTGTGTTTAAATTAAAGCCACAGACATTTTCTGTCCTTCAGAAAACTGGGGCTGCGTTAATACAGGCCCAGAATGAAGTTTTATTGCCGGGGTTGTAGGAGTGTCCCTGGTAACACATCACCAGCAAGAGTGTGATAAAGTGCTGTGACGTGAGCATCCAGAAAAACTCATTCCCCAGTGAGCTGTAAATTGCCACCCAAAGAGATGGGAAGGCCTTGGAGAAAGGGAGTAGATGAGGTACTGGCGGAGTGGGGAGAGCACATGGACATGGTCAGAAGTTGTGGCACTTTAACACCACACTGAATCAAGATCTGATCTTGCTGCAAAGGGCTGACATTTGTCATGATGTGTCTCTGCCAAGCCAGGTCGCCAGCTTTTAAACAGCACAATATCAGAAAGTTGTAAAAAGCTCTTTTCACTTTTTGTATAGAAGATTAAAGTACTAAATTACATGAGCTTGTAAAGTGAAGTCATATTTTTTGGATGGTTTCATTTTCTTATAAAATGTAGATGTTATAGAAGAAGTGCTAAATATAAATTAATGATATGCAAAATACGGATGCTCAATAATATTGGCACAAAGTCTGTTCAAGCCAGTTATTGGTATCTTAAGTGAAGTTAAACATGTTTGAGGTGCTGTCAATTTGACTCCATCAAGTTACAAACTTTAAATTATCCTCTCCTTTACTCATTTCACACACCACTGGAAGCTCAATGTCAGGATCAATGTCGCTTACAGTTCTTGGCAAATAGAATTAAGGAAGAGATCTTCCACAGTTACCAGAGTGAACAGACATTTAGTGAACAGGAGTACCATGAGAAAGTCAGAAAACAAATATTGGCTGTAAAAACATAACCCAGTTTGGTGAAATTATCCAAGGGTACGAAGGTATCACTCCATAAGAAGTGTCTGGGTAGAAACCTCAATTTAAAAGAGTTGTGAAGTAAAGCAAAGTTTTAAGTGATATTATAATTGGTTTATTTTGAACTAAACCGCATTGTATGGTGTTGATTTAGATTTTGGTAAACCCAAAAGAGTAATTTTGGACTTTTTTTTAATTTTATTTTAGGATTTTTAGTAGGCAGTGAAACATTTAAATATTACTTATTGGTTTTTGACACTATGTGTAAAATCCGATGTGGCAAATCAGATATTGACTAAATCAAATGCTTTGCATCCTCTAATCTGCTTCACTTTTGGATGCAATATTGATGGATTTCATGTCTGTTTTCTTTTTCAGAAATATTTTTACCACTCCTTGATAAAATGTGGAATTTTTAAAAGAATAATTTAGATTGTTTTTACATCTATTTATGCATGTCTTATCCAATGCAACATATTCTTACGGCATGACAATGTAGGTCTATATGTGGATAGGAGCTGCATGCGGGCAGATTTTAGAGTGTTTAAATGTTTTTTCCTAATTGTTGCAAATAGATAAATAATTTTCAGAATTCAGAGCAACAGCACTGGCAAAATGATGGACAGCTTGTTGTGTTAATCACAGGTCAGAGTATTGACTTGAAGCTGAGAGTTGACCTATCTTACCCAGCCTCTGATTTCTCCTGGCATTGGTCTGCTCCATTGATTTTTGTTAGTATTCAAGTTCATGAATAAAGTATGTTTAAACATAAAATCGTTGGCTAATGAGCTACCATGTTTACTTAAGCATCACACTGGCTTACGGGCTTATGGTTCAAAGTCATCATGTATTGGCATTTTCACAGAAAACCAGGACAGGGGTTCATGTATAAAGATGACTACACAGAGAAGCCAATTTCCAGTTAGAGATTCACAAAAGACAATATTATTTTTTTCAAATACATTTCTAGGCTTGATACTGTAAAACATTTTCTAATGTCTGTCCCGGCTCCTTCATGTGGATATCCTTTAGGTTTCTTCTTTTTTCCCCTTGAACCAGTTTTTTCTTTTTTTTGGAGTCTTTACTAGGAGGGTCTAAGATCGGGGATGCCCAGTTTAGTTTAGTCTGTTTAGTTTTGTTTCGCAATCAGCTATTGTATCTTATAAGCGATTTGATGTTTTGCACGATTAGTGAAGCCCGGTGAGACAACTGTGTTTTAATTTTGGGCTATATAAATACAACTGAATTGAATTAATTGAAAAAAAATGTTTTTGTTTGAAATCATTGACTGCTTTCACACTAAGCTGCCAAACTGTGAATCCGTTTTGGTATCCATCAAGTTGAGTGCATCCATGATTCACCATAATAAATCAGCATTAGGTTGTTCAGGTCAGGAACATGAGCTGACTGTGTGTTGGAAGACATGAATAAAGCTCTTTATCCGTTCTTGTTCACGTCAGCTTAATAGGAGCCTACAATTAACAGCTCAAGTGTTTAAAATCACAACTCATTTAAACCCCTTTCTGGTAGACCTGGCATCAGCATCAGCGCCTTGAAAGAACAGAGCTTGGCTCAGCCTCTGGTATTTTGTTTTACATAGTCTTATGATCTGGCTCTGAGTCCTAAAGCCTTAAACAGTCTAACTTTTTGCATGGTTAGAGTATTTTTTCCCCAACCCTGGTCCTCGGGGAACACTGTCCTGCAGTTTTTCAATTCTACCCTGCTCAAACACACCTGCCTTTGATAGATGCCGTTATCAGGCTTCTTAGAAACTTGACGATAGGCTGAATCAGGTGTGCTCAAGCAGGGCAACATGTAAAACATGCAGAATGGTGTATCCTGAGGTTAGGAAACACTGACTTAGAGCAAAGAACCATTGCTGATAGTTAATGCACCAGGCTGGGAGCGTAGTTACCTGGCCATGGAAAGACACTAAATTTACAGAGTGACTGAATGACTAAACTTCACATGTTAAAAACTGCAATTACCAAACAATTGGGAAATAAAGAGGTTTGGTCTGAAAGGCACCAGGACCTTTGCCTTTGGGCACAAAAGCCCAGCAGTCAGTTTAGGACGTGATTACAGGCAGCTACAGCTGGACTGTTGATGAATTAAAGACAAACAGAACATTAAAGGAGTTCCATGAGCCACAGATGGCCTTGAAGTGAGCCAGACAGAGTTGAACCTACCAAAATCCACATGTGGAATATTGATTACCTGTCACACTATGTATTCAGTTATGTATTAGATGACAAAACAGGCATTGCACCAATTCAACCGTGTAAATGTGCAAACACACAGGTTTTTTTTATAAGCTCTGGAGCTGAATAAGCTGAGCACTTACACTAAAACCAACACCAAGCCAACAGTAGCTCCTCCGTGACTAGAAAGACCTATTAAACATGTCTAACTAAGAAAGAAGAAAATCTACATTTAGTGTAACTTTAGAATAAATTCAAGTCCTTAAATATTTTACCTTCAGACTTTTTAAAATTCTCTCATCCCATCATACTTAGTTTGATCTAGTTTTCGTACATAGGTGCTAGCCAGAGGATTCATTTTAAGGTTTATTTCAGTTTGTGTTTGACAGTCTTTACAGACCAACCCAATTTCTTGTTGCTGTTCACCATAAGGCGATCTCTCTTATTGATATTGCCTTATTTCCCCAGGGATGAACCATGACCCCTGTAATCATGCATTGAACCCTGTGTCTACATGAGGACTCATAGATGCACTTATGTTAGCGTGGTGCACATCAGGGCTGTGATCAATACTGTCAAATAGGGTCCACATTAGAAACATCACACATTCCAATTTTCAGAAGGTCACTGTCCCACCTGCTGAAGCATGGTCAACAGTTTAAGATGAAACAATTCAATGATGGGTGGCAGAAAATACATAGCAGAACAACATAATCTTGTCAGTGTTTGAGCATTTGAAAGCAGTGGTTTTTGTTAGACTCTCCACATTTTTCTTAATTTAGGCAGACGTGAAGAGATGGGATGATCCTTTTTGTTGATTGAACACAGCAATTTCTTCTCTCAATTATTACAATTTCCCTGACGTAGCCCTCCCTGTTATTATGCAACAGAAAAGATGATTATTTTTGTTTCAATTTTTTTAAATCACTGAAGGTGTAGGGTTTTTTAGGTGGATAATTGATATCAAATGAATCTTAACATAGAAAATTAATATTGATTAATCCATGAATTGAAGGAATGTTTTTCATGTTTTTTATGCAAAAACATTTCCTCTGATTTTATAGCAAGAACTGATCATTTTGAGAGATTACGATTGAGATCAGCGTCATTGATTGAGATCAATTTTATTAATGACAGCTCCACACTCAGTTTGAAAGTAGTCTGCAAACTGAATTTTAAAACCGAACCAATTGATCTGAGTTGTGAATTTAAGAATAAATGTCAAGTTGATTAATCATTTAAAATAATATCCAACCCTATGGACGTACCTTTAACAAATCAATGTCTTGACTTAAGTTAACAATTTTTATCTACACCTATTTTTGCCTTGTTGTCCTCATATGTTTGATCCTAAACAGCTACTGTCTTTCTAATGATCACCCACTAACAGTAAACAAGGTCAATTGCTCTTCTCTTTAAAGCATATTCTGAGTAATAGCTGCACTTCCACTGGCTGTATTTTGGGCTATAACTCTCAATGACCCTGTGTTAACAAGCAGGTAATTTGCCAAACAACTCCCAAATCCCTCGTCTGAGGAGCTTCATTAAATTTGCATGTTCTTCAAGAGCCTTTTTCAATTAATGAATTCAGAAACGAATGGAGTGATGCAAATCTGTGGAGCAAGTTTTACTTTTGCTGCAAAGAATGAAGAGAAGCTATTTTATGTTTAATCATAATTGAAAACAGCTTTGGAATTTTTCATTTCTCTGGCTTTGCCACCTGTCTGCCTCTCCATTGTCCACGAATGCTGTGCCATGACCACAGCTGGTCCTCAGTATGGAAGATAAATCAACCAATTAGGGCACATTATTTTAAGGGCTAGGTCCAAATGTGCAGAACTGGGGCTAGGACCTGAAAATACACCTACCTATTTTAATACTGCCAAACATTCAACGAAGTTGGAGGAGAAAATAGGTTTTTGGATTTGACGATAACGGTATGGTAGTTTGTCAAGCAAGGAGCGAACAGTACCCACTTTGTGTGCTTTCAACCCAATTGTTGTTTACCAAAAGTCTGTTTGTGGGAGACGATTCAATCTGTTAAAAAAAATCAGTTTTAACATCATTGTTGCTTTTGTGTAAACCAGCTCCTGGCTTCTTGTGTGTATTTAATAATTAATATGTGTGTGTATGTGGTTAGCAGGCAGATGTCAAATCATCTCCTGCTACTTACGGCCAACAGCAACATGTAATGTAACATGCAGGACACGCATGGTAATTACCCTCTCCCGGCCCTTTTGGGAGCTTTTTGAGTGACAGCCTGTCCATCTACATACATGTTAAAGCTCATTTGGGACTTCAAGAGTGCTTGTGTCTCTGCATTAATGCACCAGCCTTGTTTACTTGATGTAGTTGGAAAATCAAGGCCATCCAAGCCCCCAATCTGTATTTCCTCTGCCCAAATCCCGACCAATTTTTCTTTGATTTATTAATTTATTTTTGTTGTCTCACTCCCTTTTTTTAATTTTTTTTAATTAATGGCAGTAGAGAGGATGACATTTATTTTTGTGAGATGAATGACTCCATGTTTGAATCAGAGGAAAGAGGGAGTAGAACTCGGCAACGCCTTTCATTTGCCCTAACTAGAATTCTCATCAGAGGAATTCAAATGAACCTTTAAATGCTTGACACATGTTCTTATGTTTATGCGTTTCATGTGTGTTTGAATGGCAATGAGAGATACAAGGAAGCTCCACTGCAGAACAGTGTTGCAATGGGCTGCTCAGGACCAGTGACTGTATATGAAAACTGAGTGACCTGTCATGTTCCAAATAAGTGAGGTTCCAAGAAGCTAAAATTCCATAGACTCCTATGGAGAAAGACACCGCTATTACTGTTAACTATTTGTCAGAATAACTATTCTTGTTCAGATACCTTTTTAAAAATGTTTTTGATTATCCTATAATGTTTTTTTATTGTTTTTTTTTTTTATTGCAAATATTCAAGAGTAAAACAGGCCAGTCAGAGGCTTCAATAAAGGTATGTAGTTTCACGTCAAACCTTAGAAACTTTTATTTGATAGATTCTACCACTTTCAAGTCGTAAGGTTGTTGACTTCCTCTCACTCCTGATTGGCTAGATTAGTTGCCATAGAAACAAAGATTCAGACCAACTTGGACATAATTTGGCTTTAAAATGGCAAGATCTGTATCGTAATGAAAAGAGGGCACTAAAGTGACTTCATTTGATTGGAAGGGAGACATTTTCTATGGTTGATGTCACACTCACTCTGTCCAGTTCTCATATACAGTCAATGCTCCAGACTTGCTATTTCTGCTGCTGTTTCCTCTAGTTTGGTGTGTGTTTTTGTTGGATGAGTACCCTGGTTTGTGAGTAAAACAACATTGGCTTACATCGGATATCATGAAGCACAACACTGACTTAGTTGGTCACTATTTATTGTTTACCCACCCAAAACTCACATGTGCAGAGCTAAAACTACAGAAGGTGGGTGTCTAATGGGAAATACAATTTTTCCTAAAAAAAAATCTACATGTGTGGATCTTACATCTCATTATAAATGGTCAGATAACTTCGGAATCAATTGGATATTTGGTTTGCAGGTATTAGAACTCAGTGTTTTATCAACATAGCTTGTAGCTTGTAGGCTATGACCTGGAATGTGGTTTCAGGACAGCTATGTTACCTCTTAGATATAAGACCACCTAAAGATCAAAACTTACCAAGCAGCGAGAAACAATTTACCAAATGTATCTCTCTGTGTTCTGTCTAAACGGGCCTCTCACGGTGTTAGAAGAGTATACTATGGATGTTCCCTGAGCCCTCTGTCCCCTTAGATTCTGTGTCTGTTAAATGAATTTAAGCTGTTTAGTAAATATTTCAGGACCTTGTTCCTACATCCCCACACACTGCTCGTTACGCTCCATTTTTTATTCATAAATACCAAACTCAAATTCTGACATATAAGTGTAATTAAGTTTGTTTTCTCCCCACTTCTGCACAGAAACAAGAGGTGGTAATTAATTAAGAAACGGTCTGCTCATTATTCATGAGTTGAGATGAACTTGTAAATGCCTCCACACTTGGTAAAAAACAATTGCAAATTTTGCAGCACTGAAAGTGTTTTGGGGTTGCAAAGCTAAACCTACAGAAGTCTTAGGGAGCAGAGAAAAGTGATTCAAAAGTTGGAGAGCTTTGGAGCCTGACAGATGTGAGGAAACTCTACATTGTCAACAATTAAAATTGTAGAGCACATACATATACAACTGATTTCACAGCCTCTATAGATTTTGAGACACATCTAAGGCCAAAAGGACAACTTAACGGCCTCCAACACACATCTACTTCATATCGGATCTCGCTTTGCTCTTTTGTGTATTTCACTGCACATTGACATACGACAATGTGCAGTGAAATACTTCTGAAGTTGAAATGGCTTCCATATCTACTAGTTCACTTTGAATGCTAATACCTAGATTAGAAAAACCTTTGCTAAAAGTAGCCTAAACCACTTCTTTCTCAAGAGCGGATAACTTTCCAAAAGGTAAATTACTGGCTTAAAGGGAGAAGGAAGGGTTAGCAGGTCAGTGCCTCACTAACTGGTAATCGAACCTTGAAATTTAAACCAGTGTATAAATGTAAACTATCTTCAGTAATGTGCGTTTTTAAAAATGCACCTCATTGTTTTTGTGTTTTGCTTCTTCTTTATGTAGTCATAATTACCACCATACAACTCATTTTTTTGAAATTCTAACATGTTTTATGCTCTACGAATGGCATTAAATAATGCAAATGGAACAATATTAGAGCATTCTACCACACTGTATAGACATATGTCTATGTCTTAATGTTCCACACATTGGACTGCAATGCCGGATGCAATGCCGGATGTCAATGTGCAGTGAAATACAATTTTGTGTATTTCACTGCACGTTGACATCCGGCAATGCACAATCACACCTAGGAGTGTCGCTCCATTAAACTTTTTGAAAGTTTAAAGAACAAAAGACCTTTTGCAGCACTGAATGTAGGAATTCAAAAGTTCATCAGTCAAAAAAAAGCCAAAAAATTAAAGAAAACAGACAGCAAATAGGGAGAGATAGGCAAAGGCTGTTACAATAAAAGAATATTAGGAGAAGTGTGTTTAGAAGGTAAAAAAAAAAAACAAGAACAAAAAATAAGATCCATTTGAACCTTGCCAAAGACTTTGCCAAACATATCACTGTCCTCAGGTTCTCATTCATTGCAAGTTAAGTAGTAAGTATTTAAGTAGTTTAAGTTCAGTTATCTTTTTGATTGTTGAAGTGTCATTTAGTCCACAAAGAGCAGCACTCCCCAGTTAGAGCCCCCAAAATGTATTCCTCATCTTCTCATCTCACTGGTGATCCTGAAAGAGCTGTTTTTGCTGTGTATGTGGGTGGATTTAGGGAGGAGGTTACTCAAAATGTCAAGCATATGGTGGTAATGCAAAAATTCCAGAACTTCTAAAAGTGTTTTGTGTCATTTTGGAAAACTTCTTTCATTGCCATTTACAGAGTTGAAACACAACGTGAGTTTTTTTTTTTATTTATTTATTTATTTATTTTTTTGGATGTTGTTGACCTCAGTCTTTTAGTTGTTTACATGCTTTTTTTTATGGAGGAAATGTTGGGAGTAAGGTTGTATAGCTTTTGCTGAATAGTTGAACAGTGCAGAGCATACTTTTCCCATATCCTGTTTTCCAGAGCATTTGACTTTTTTTTTTAATAAATAAAATTAATTTAAAGGGTTTTGTAAAACATTATTTTGAGTTTATTTGTCTTTTCTTTTCTTTTGTTTTTTGTTGTTTTGCTTTTTGTATTAAAACTGCCAAAATCAAAAAGCTTAGTACGAGTTCATTCAACCTGTCCAACTACCAAGTCCAAGTAATTAGAAATCTCTTTCTTTTAAAAATAAATTATGTTAATTCTTTTATTTTAGTTTTTTTTTTAATATTCTACACTTCTATTTTACTTTAATCTGTGTTTTAATCTACCATGTGTAGGATCTGAGGGGTGTATCGTATGGTGGTCCTGAAGTGGAAATCCCATCAACAAATCTCTTGACACATAAACATTTTAAAGAACACAATGACAATTAAAAGTGCAAAACAAATGTTTCAAAAACCACCATTGAGTTTTAGCAAACAAAACAAAATTCCAGAAATCAAAACATAAAACACAGAAAAAAATATTCGGAAAACAAAATGAAATGTTAAAAAATGAAACACAATGAGAAACCGGAAAAAGGTAGGTACTATGAGACATTGCTGATTGGATGATATCGAGTATCATTTCAAATAACTTTCATTTGAAATGATGGACAAACCTCATTATCCAATCACAGACGATGTACCACAGTACTGACCTTTTTCAGTTTGTTTGTTTTTTTTGCATTTCATTTGGATTTTTCAAATACTTTTGGTTTCCTTTTTTCCCCCTTTTTTTTACTGACACTGGAAAATTGGTACTATATGACATCACTGGTTGGATAAAGGATCCTATCCACTGCATCTTCCTCACTCACACTAGCATCCCTCACGTCCTCTGTGAACTCAACATCCTTTTACTTACATATTCACTGTCCCTTCTCTAAATTTGTCCAAACCATGTCAGTCAGGTTCCTTCCACTTATCTCCAAAACATCTAACATCATCTCTCCTAAAGAGAATATCTTCATCTCTGCCAACAACATGGCTGTTCTCACCACTGTCGTCTACACGTTTCCTTCATTCTTGCTGCAGTTCTTCGGTCACACATCACACCAGAAACCTTCTTATTTTTGCTGTTGTGATTTATGTGATGCTACTGTTTTTTATTCCTGAAGAACAAAACAAATATGCTTTTAGGCTCTAAAAATGTTGATATTTTTTGTGAATTTCATATAAATAACAACACTGAATTGATTACAAGTAATTCTTTCAAAAAGGTAAATAATTTAAGAGCTTTTATATTTTGATCACAAAATTGATTTTTTATGAACTACGAAAGGGCTTTTTAAATATTTTGGTGTGCTGGAAATGTTGCATGTTTGACTCATCAAGAAAATATAATGTTAAAAGGACATAAAGTTACTACCATATTTTAATATTTTGCTTCTGTCTGCTATTTTCATTGCTTCCCTCAGAGCCACTGCAACTCACAGAGGACAGATCATTTTTAAGGATGCGCTAGCACAGCAGCTCTGTGAGCAAGGAGGTGGGTAATACACTCATGCTCTTCTCCCCCTGTCTGTGACCTGACACGTGCATAACGAGTGCATGCTGTGAATTCATGTTTTTTTTTTTTTTTATATAGATCCATACCTGCACATTAACGCAAATATAAACACATGCATGCGCAACGAAACCCTCTATCGCCCGCTGTCCCTGTCTGTCACAAAGCAGTCAACATGCTGCTCACTCACCACTGTGCTGTTAAAGCACTCCCTTAGCTTTCTTTCTGCCTAATGATGCAGCTAGAGTTCGAGATATTTGGATGTCCTATATTGCCAGCTTAATTTCAGCTTATGCTAAACTCAGCTTTCTAGCCTCCCGTTCCCTCTCCCTCTCTGTCAGAGATTTACAATTTTTGGCCAACAGTTCTTACATCCACTTTCAGCGACAGCCTTAAGTAGCTATTGACAGACAGTGCAGTCGCACTCTGCTTGCTGAGGGTGTATAATTGCTTGTTTACAGGAGAGAGGCTTCCTTCCAAATCAGCAGCTCTTCCTTGTAGATCACAATTTGACTCTAATGCCAAAAGTACAGAAGTCGTCTAAATGCTGCTGCAGAAATCTTCTGGGAGCAAAATTGCAGAACTAGTTCTCAGAAAAATGTTTTATGCAATAAGTAAATTAAATGTTGGTCTCCCCCAGTTGTGAGTGTCTGAAGGCTGCATGAGTAGATAATTGGAGACTCTCCTCGGTGACACATGCCAAGAGAGAGCTCAAACTCATGCCTTCCTGACGCTTGGAGCTGAGAAGAGAAGAGTTGAGGCACAGAGCCCGGTCTGTCCTAAAAACAGTGACAAGAAGACATCAGCTCTTCTCTCCTTTGTCTCCTTGCCCAAGCGCTCATCCTCTCACCACCTCTGACACACTGGTTCAGTCTGCCCCTTCGGGTCAGGAAACATCTGCAGCCAACTACAATCACTCAGCTAAACCCCTAAAGATAATCACAGTCAAACAGCTATACACAGAGAACACGTAGAACATTTGAAGTCTCACTCCAATCATCTTTTGATCTATTGTAAAAGTGTTCACAGTGGTCTGAGTTTATTATTCGTTGGTGTGGAGCAACCCTGCCCTCCTCCCTGTCATCTATAACTCAGAAATCTCTGCTTATACCCCTAAAACCTAACTCAACATTACCAGTGCAACAAAAATGACAAGCAATATCAGAGCTATCCAGCCGTACAGTCTTGAGCGAGCTGCAAATGCGGACAAGGAAAACAATGGCGTGCATGGATCTAATTGTCTCCAAATGGATGTATCAGAATGGAGCGGAGCAGGGAACTTGGCCTCCTCATTGAATTTTCTACAACAATGACTTTTTTGAAACTGCATTTTTTTGTCTGCTCCTGATTCACAATAATTTGAATAAAGAAATACAAAAAAAAAGCAGCATGTACTCCCTCATTAGGGAAAATACCACAGGAGCATGTTTAAAACACCAAAAAGACTATTTTCAACACAGTGGGTCTTTAGGAAATACACTCGTTTTTATAAAGAAAAAACCCTACTAATTGTGTACAGTTGTATCTGAGTAAAGGGGGATTTGGGAGATGGTTGTGATGTATTTTATTTGAATGGAGCAGGTCGGTCAAGAATACTTACAGGAGCAATTAATGGCTGTCTCATCTTCTTGGTGAAGGAGAATGGAAGGACAAATGTGACAGAGGAGATAGTGATGATGAGCAGCTTTTAAGTCATACATTAATTCAATTAATAAAGTCAAGTTATAGTTTTTAAATTGTCATTAACATTCACCATTAGCAAAAAGAAGTGAAGGAAATGGGAATAGGATGGTTCTGCTGGCCTTAATGAGAAAGTTGATATAATGTAACCATCTTGGCTGTGTGGATGTAATGAAAGGCTTTTGAAATATCAGTTAGAAACATTGACTGTAGGTGGGAACTGGACCAAGTTCATCATTGCAGTCCAATGTGTGGAACATTAAGACATAGACATATGTCTATACAGTGTGGTAGAATGCTCTAATATTGTTCCATTTGCATTATTTAATGCCATATGTAGAGCCGTAAAACATGTTAGAAGTTCAAAAAAATGAGTTGTATGGTGGTAATTATGACTACATAAAGAAGAAGCAAAACACAAAAACAATGAGGTGCATTTTAAAAACGCACATTACTGAAGATAGTTTACATTTATACACTGGTTTATATTTCAAGGTCCGGTTACCAGTTAGTGAGGCACTGACCTGCTAACCCTTCCTTCTCCCTTTAAGCCAGTAATTTACCTTTTGGAAAGTTATCCGCTCTTGAGAAAGAAGTGGTTTAGGCTACTTTTAGCAAAGGTTTTTCTAATCTAGCAAATAGCATTCAAAGTGAACTAGTAGATATGGAAGCCATTTCAACTTCAGAAGTTTATATGCTTAAGACTCAAGCTTTGAAGAGCCGAGGAAGGGAAAGCTATCTAAAGCTGAGTTATGATCCATGTAGGAGATGAAGGAAAGGTTAAAAGAGAAATGAAAGATTGAGACAGAGAAGCTGAGGGGTGATCAGCCCGAATGAAGACTTAAAGAACAAATGAATAGATTAACTGAAAAGATTGGAAAATGAAATAATTGCAAGACTTAAGTTATGCAGAGATAAAGATCAACCCAGATTATTGTTAAAAATTCATGCAAGATTTGGGGGGAAAAAAACCTGAAATGCAACACTTTCCTTTTCAGAAACACAAACTCCCTTGAAGGCCCTCAAATACACAAGTGGGGCTGTGAATGAAATGGTCTCAGAGGCATTCCTCCCCCCTATTTCCTCACAGTTCCTTTCTGCTGTGCCAGCACACTTTCAGCCCAATCCCTTCCATTTTCCTTCTACTTTTAAAATCTTCTCCAGTTTGTCATAATCCACACCCCAACAAGCTGTACTTCAAGTCAATGTTTTGTTTTTGCACAGCCAGCTCAGGGGCCTTGTGGAAGGTCGGGTGTTCAAATCCAGGCCGAGTCATACCAAAGACTCTAAAAATGGGACCCAATGCCTCCCTGCTTGACACTCAGCATTAAGAGGTTGGATTGGGGGGGTTAGTGCAGCTGAGCGCGACTGTGTATGCAGCTCACCGCTCCCCCAGGGGGTGGGTCAAATGCGGAGAACAAATTTCACACACCTAGGTGTGTGACAGCTAATGGTGCTTTAACTTTAAAGGCAAAAATGACAAAGAGCCTCAAACTTGTACTATGATAGGACAAAAATACAAATGATCTCAATGGTTTTTAAATAACTGAATCCTGCTGGTATTGAGAGGACATAAAAAAACCATAAACCAAGATGAGGAGAGCACAGAAGATGATTGAAGACATTGGCAGGTCAGGAAAGGGTGCTAAAGGCTAAGTCGTTGGGGGTGTTGAATGGCGCTGTAGACAGTCTATCAGCTCTATCTCCTGACAGTCGGGCCAGCGCTCCCTTCTTCCAGCCCCAGCATCACAGGTCCTCTCATTTCCAGCAGGAGAATAAATCAGACCTTTATGGGCCTGGCCAAGTGTAGTGTACCCCAGATGGATTATTAAAGGGGCATATAACTCAGAGGCCATCGCTCCCTGAGGGATGCCTGATCACAGCACGGTGGAGAAGGGATGGGTGGCCCTCCCGCTCCCACCTCCTCACCACCCACCCAATCTGCCAGCCAGCCTGCTTGGATGGCCAAAAGCCATCCCTCTTTACTCATGAGTAAGAAATCTTGACTTGTCCCTGTGTCGTCCCAACTTGAGTTCTTACCATTTGCAGCGGTCTTTTTCATTCTTTAAATCTCTGTATGCAGGCATCTTTTTCACTTTTAAAGACCCACTCATGACATTTTAAAACTTTCAACATGTTCCTGTGGCATTTGCTGATGATGGAGGGAATGTATAAAGAAAATTATCCTTAAAATTGCATTTATGAGTATTTCTACATTCAAATTGTGGTGAATCAGGAGCACACAAGACCATTTGAAAAAAAGCTTATTCGTGATATAAAAATGACTCTGGGCTTCCTGCTCTGCTCCATGCAGATGCATCCACTTGTAGATGATTAGATCCATGAATGTCTTCATTTTCCTCATCCTCGTCACCCATTTTGTTCCACCGGTAATGTTGGGTTAGGGGTGTGAGGGGCTGTAAGCCGGTGGGAGAGCGTGTAAACAGAGAGTTCTCAGCAACAGAGAGCGGAAGGTCTGGCGGGGTTGCTTTGCGCCAACAGTCCCACCCACAATTCAGAGGCAAATTTCTAATGAACTACTGCAGAAACAATTTCCTATAAAACGACAGCATACTTTGGCTAAAAATGACATAATCGTAATCAAATACCTCTAGGAATGCCTTTGCGATTAGAAGATGACTTGAGTGGTTCTCTAAGGCTTACTAGCTTGCTGAGATGTTGATAAAAGTTTGATTCTGCTTCAAGTTTAATTTTTTTTTCAAAAAGCTTCTCATAGAAATAGCATTGAAATGGAAAATTACCAACAAGTCTCCATGTCTTTCTGGCTTTCACTTACCCGTGTTTATTGTAATAATACCCATTAAAGTTAGTACAAAACCGTTGTTTTTTGCCAGGAGGGGGGAAGTGCTTCCAGTCTGACATCGGAGAGCCATCTCTTTTAAGTCAGCGTAGATGAAAAACAACAGCGTCCTGCGCCCTGGAGAGGCAGTAATTGCAACCACCAGTTAGACAAGAGCAACTTGACTTCAAATGCAGTTCTTTTCATTGAGGATGTGAGTCAGACGGAGGGAAAAGTGGCAGACAAGTGGAGAACAAGGGGTATTCAAAAAGAGGGTGCGGTGAAAAGAGGACAGTGAAGAGATTAGAGCTGGAAGAGGGGAAGAAGATTTCAAATGACTTGTGCCCTGTTCTCTTTTGTGCACAAATGTCTAAGCTAACGCTCATTTGCTCGTTACATCCCAGTCCTGCTCTCTGGCATCCATCTGATTTGAGGCCCGGTGTAGTTTACCCAGGCATTTTCACATATTTGTTTATTTTACAACACACAAGTGCGAAGGCAAAGCTGCACATGAGTGCATTTCCACACACACAGTCATGCGTGTGTGTTTAAGCCCTGGCCAGGAAGATACAGGCATTAGTAGAGATGAGCTGCTAATAGACGAGGCAGTAATTGAAGTCTGTAAGTAAGTGAGAGGGGATTAATCCAAGTGAAACTAGCGCCTCTGTCTGCTCTTGATGCACAGAGGGTGAGGCAGGGGGAGGCGAAGAAGCAGAGAATGTGATCAAGCGTTGAGAAAGACGACTGTAAATGAGGCCTTTTTGGAAAGAGATTACATTTAAAAGAAAGGAACAATAAAACTGGGCCTTTTTCCAGTCTACTGGCAATTTTTAAAACCAGAGAAGACCACGTAGAGAAGATTTAGCAGCAAACTAAGAATTCATGACTGTGCTGGAGTTTGTGAGGGTGGATAATCCTGAAACTGGCTTTCATTTGAATATGTTAGATTAGCATTCTGAGTGAGAGACAGAGCTCTGTGTTGATGTTTTCTTGTAATTTTCTTTATTAAAAACTAAGTAATAATGTTAATTATGAGCATGAGAGATAGAGACCAGCTCAAACATATTCTGAATCAGCAAACAGCAGAGGATTAGAGGGAGGGCAAAGGCTGATGATAATGGAGAAAGAAGGCTCTTTGCTCGGCTTTTAATGGGCTCCACCATCAAGCCAGGGCTGATCTTCATGGACCATGGCCACAGTGGCTGCCATCAAAACCTTAACAGTCAACATGGAGCTAGTTTGGGGGGAAACTGAACCCTCACTCAAAGTATCTGATGGAGAAAACCTTTTTAAATAATCCACCCTTTCTTTATTAAGGATCTTTTGTTTACAAGGAGCTTTAGGTTTAATTTTTAGGTCTCCCAAATATTTAAAAGGTGGTCTAAAATAAGACAGAGTTAAACTTGTGATATCTTATCCTGGATTAAAAACACTGTGACAGATTATCCCTCTCCAGAGTTTGAACTAGAGCTAAAATATAAAACTTTGCGAATGGAAAAAGATGATCACAGAAGCCACAGAGGTTACCAACATTTGGGTTTTTAATGGAAAAAATGTACAAACTGCAATGACTTCTTAGAAACTTTTATATTGTGTTTATTTATGTTTTGTTAATTATTAGTTTCATAGACTAGATTATTCTGTTCCTTTTTTCATTCTACTCCTCACTTTCACTGCACTGCCTGCTGCCACATTTTAGTTAAACCAACCTAAGGTTCCGGAGCCACATGCGGCCCTTTTAAACCTCCATTGTAGTTCTTTGGTTTTAAATGCCAACGTTTTAGAAAATAAGTTGGTTTATAGTGTTAGTTATTTTGTGTGTAGTTAATTTAGATTTATCATTTATGGTTAGATTTTTAATTTGTTTGAAACAAAAAACTGTGGAAAAAGATTTTCATTACTTTAGAGTTGTTCATTGTTGTTTCTTTTTATAATTTTTGTATTATGTTCATCACTTTGTTTATTTGGATGCAACTGTTGTCTTGTTAATATTCAATAGCAAACGGAGAAACAGGATAAATTTTTACCAAAGAAGCATAGAAACCATAGAGACATTTGACTTGACTTTCTTACATTTAAGTTTAAAAAGAGAGTTTTATTTGAAAGGAACTTGCATGTGTTGCTGTTAAAAGTAAATGAAGTTCAAATGATTATATACAGAAGAATAAATCCTTTAATTACTGTAATATTAAAATAGCAACATTTTGTAAATGTCTCAAAAACCACAAAAAATCACTAAGAAACTGATCCAAAAGGCCCTCATAGCTTTAAAGGTTGCAAACCCCTGAGTTCAAAACTTAAATGTTGATTCTATTCCTTATAGTACACTGAACAGTAGAGTTGAGAGCTTTTTTTTTTTTTTTTTACATTATTGCTTTGTTAGTGTTTCACCTGCCTCTTTTGTGTTTTTTCGTCTCTTGGGAAAGACTGATGATTGAAAGTGTTTGCAAGATGGCTGCTATACAGATTACAGCACGCAGAGGCCTCTTGGGAGCAGGGTTTTTGAGTGCCATAGAACATTAATTATAGACGTCTGACCTTTCATTACTGAGAAGATGGAACATTAGTAGACTACAACCGCGTCCAGTCAGGACATGGAGAAAAATTTGGTTCACTTGGATATGACAGAATCTGTCCCACTTTTAAAAAATAAAGCTCTCTTTGTAAAACTCTTCTAGAGTGAATGGTATTGCTAAATATGTCACCACGTAGCTCTTTGAACGTGAACCTTTCCAGCTTTTTATTGATTGCAGTGTATCGCAGGATGGACAGAAAGTTTTACTTGTTAAAGTAAAGTGTTTGTTTTTCTAATGTTGTTCCTTTTCCTTTTCAGCTCCAACAGAGTCACCACTGAGACCTAATCTTGGTAGGTCTGCCCGATTTTTATGTGTTTCATATACGGGATGACCCAATAACCTTAATCATACATTATGTTTTTTTGTCATGCTATGTGTGTAGTGGAACTCCATGGCAAACACGTTGTGCTTCGGGATGACTTTGACTCCAACCTCCAAGCAGAGTTGAACCCCAGCATTTGGTAGGTGCTCCTCTTGCAGTCACCACAGTTACATCTTAGCAGGAGTTTCTTTGTTCTGGTTGAAACTGGGCTACTTTCCTCTCTGCTCTCCTGGCAGGTCTGAGTGCAGCAACTGCGAAGTCGGAGAGCAGTGTGGCGTGCTGATGCATGGCAGAGCGCTCACTTTCTGTGAGCCCTTTGGAGAGAGACAATTGGTAAATACCACCCTCAACCTAACACCACCCACTTTATAATCCAAGAACCATAAACAAATGTCCTGTAAGCACCGTTTAATATAAAGTTTAGTCATTTATGTGTTATAGACACATCTTATATTTACATGCAAAGCAATGGCTTAGTTAACGCTAAGGCTAGATGAAAAAACTATTGAATATTTTCTGAATATTGAATCAATACTTAATTTGAAAATAGACAGAAATTAGAACTAGCAACTTTTTTTAAAATCTCAAATATGTTGTTGACATGGCTAGCTTAAAAGACCAGTTCAGGAAGCAAGGTGAACTGGTGAAACAGATTACGGTAGGTGGCTTGCAAACCAGGTGGACCAGCAAAGCAGTTTGAATGGGAGGCTGGACAAACAAGAGCCCTTGTAGAGTCTGTCAAGCAGCTGGTTTGACAGATGATCTCAGTCAACCAGGTTGCCAGTATGGCAGCCAATGACAGAACCCTGTAGTCATCAGCAGAACGGATTATGATTTAGATTGGAGGAGGAGCACTACAGCAGTCTCTGCCCTCCAATGCTCAGACCTTGGCCATCAAGGCTGAAGCTGAGGTAGAAACTTTTACCGTTGTGGTCTAACATGACTTTGGCCCTGCTGACACTTGTACAATGTGCCTTCTACTACTTTAAGCATTGGAAGAAATCACAGCCGAGGTACTGAGAATAGAAGGACTGGTGCTGGTGACTGACTCCTCCCCTTCTTGAGCTTCTGTCATGGAAGCCTTTGCATTTACGCACACTTCCATGAAGTCAGTCAACTCCAGGACACCTTCTTGAGCTTCCATTTACTGCAACCAAAGACATAAGTCACTTTATTGTCTAAATGTTAAAATGGGATTCAACAAAAAGTAACAATAAATCATGTTGACAAAAGAAACTGAAGACAAGAGAAGATTTAAATATTTAAAAAAAAATAGCTGTTGTATTGAAGTTCATTTTTAAAAAGACAGCATACATTGCATCCTTCCTACTGTCAACTATATTTACAAAATGTTTTAAATCATCTATATATCTTCCTTATTTCATAGAATTTCTGCTTTTAACTAGTGAGACATTTTTGGCTGAGCAGTTGCTCTCTAGCGAGATTTGACAGAAAAGGTCAAGCCTTTAGAGCCAGTGCTCAGCTAATCTGCTTCTGATGTAATCCGCTTCCATCTTCTGTAAATGTTTATTTGAAATTCATAAACTCAATTTTATTTTAATGTGATGCTGCCTTTACATTTTTATATTTCTTTAAATAAGATGCTGTGGAAAACACCTTTGTGATACTGGTGCTTCTTCTGGCCTTCATGTTTTTATCCTTTCAGACAGAAGAATTACAAGCACATTGCCACTCTGTCTTTCATTTGTCTGGCAGTTATCTAATTTGCTCGAATGCTGAAATGGTTTGACCTTCATAAATCTGCGGTCTTTATCCATCATTTTCTGACGCAGCAGCATAGCAAAGATGATCATGAAAGGCATGAATCATGTTAAATCTAAAGTGACAGCTTCAATGAGTGTGCACATCTAAAAAATGTCATCGTGACAACAGAGAGGTACAGTGGTTTCATGCACAGTCATGCTCCCACTTTCACAGTTACTTGCCCTTTTTCTAACCCATCCAACTATTTATGATTCCGTTTACGTCTTTGGTCTGGCTTTTATTCTTCTTTCATACAGCCAAGTGTTTGATGTTGTTCCCTGCCAGCTTTTCAAATGCAACAAAAGAAACAGAGTAAAGACAAAAACAGGCATTTTAATGAAACAAAGGAGCATTATTGTCTTTTAAACTGTTGATTTTAAGTTGAAGTCATGTTATAGTATTTGTCCAGAGACTCTTTAATCATTTATTTTTTCATTTGACCATCAAAGAATCCGACTCAGAGCAAGTACAGTAATATTTTCTAATGGTGTAACAATTATTCAACTTAATTGATGAATTGGTTTATATTCTATGATCTAACTAGATTGATCTGTCTGAGGGAAGCTGTTAATCAGATCAACCTGTGCCATTGTAAAATTGTTTAAAAGTAATGAAATAAACTGAATATATAATAATATTTAAAAAATACCATTTGGATTAAGGTATGGTTAATTTATTTTACTATAGCGTAAAAATGATCAAGTGTCATCACAATGGACAACACACATGTTCCAGCAGAATATGATCAGTCCATCTGTGGAAACACAATTTGGCAAAAGACGTGACCATACAGTGTGGTAGAAAGTTCTAATAAAGTTCCCTTTGGATTATTTTGATGTGGAAAAACAACAGTGGGCTGAACTTTATGGATCTAAAACATTAATGAATTTGCCATTTATTTTTGTTTATTTGTTTTTTCTTTACATATTTCATTTACACTTGATTATCTTGCAAGAAATAAAGACATTTGGAAAACTTCACCTGCGCTGTTCAAAAAGATGTCCTGTATTGATTTTAGGTCAGAGTAGTGGATTGTTCAAAATGAACCAATATTCTCTATGAATCGTATTGTCAACCACAAATTATGATTTGACTCAAATTGTTGTTAAAATGAATCATTACACCCCTGATACAAATTTAATAAATGACTTTCTTCAGTTTACTAAATTTACTGTTAGTCTAACAAGACTGGATGTTTCATTTACAAAACAAAACTTTTTACTTTTTGTTTTATGAAGGAGGATCATTTCACGACTTTCACCTGACTTATCTTGTCAATGAAATAAAAAAAGTTTTTGTTTTTTCATATGTTTAAAAATGTAAAGTTCCTCGGAAGTCTTCTTTCAGTCTGTGAGAATTGCAGTAAACTTCCTGTGTTTTGTGATTCTTCCTCAGACCACTGTAGCACTTAACACCAGCACAGCCTCAGTCCTGCAGTTCGCTCTGGGTAAGTTTGAAATCTTAACAGGCATTTCAAAAGAAAAGACATCACAAGCACCTGACTAACACCTTACTACACTTTTTGAATACAATGGCCATCACACTGACTATAATTAGTACACACATCTCCCTATTTAATGTCATCCAACACTATATTTTCAACTTTTTTCATATGATATTTTTACCTTCTACTGCTGTTTTGTGCTGTAATAATAACAGCATTTTAAAAAAACAACAACAAATGGCCACAGTAGAGTTATTCTTATGTATGTTTTAAGTTCTCATGGGACAGCAGGGAAAAAGCAAAAGTTTATATAATGCAAAAGGTAGCCCACCCCCCACTCTTTTGTCTTGCACTGTCTTCCTGTTTGAAGATCATTAACACAAGTATTGCAGGGGCTTTGTGTAGAGCTGTTAAGTTTAGTAATGCACCGTAGTGTCATCAGGTTAATTAATGCACACTATATTTGGTGGGGGTGGGCGATACGCGGTGTAACAGAAGCATGTTAGTATAGAGCTACCCTCCTCCACCATTAGCAGCCTTTGACCCCACCTGGTCCCACAGCACTGAAAGAACAGCACATTTTAACACAGGTGATTGCACACAAACTAAAGCATGCAGCTGCAGAATCCAGCCACGGCCAGCGACAGCGACTTCTCCTGCTGTCCCTCATCGTCAGCCATCCGTCCAACAAATTCTGGGAAAAGTCTGGATGTTGAGGCCTGTCGCCTCTGCAGCATGATACTGACAGCTGCCATGTTCCTGCTGTCTCCCTGTCATGTTGCTTTACACTTTAACAGATAAAGAAAATAAAGATGCATCTGACTCAGTGGACCTAAAAGTTCCTCGAATGTGAAGTGCTTTTCTTAAGCCCCAACTACTGCTTTATTGCAGATCTCCCAGCGTTCACAGGAAAACCTCAACCTGTCCTGACGCAACATCCCATGCCTGATGTCATGATTGTCTGACAAAAATACATTATTTTAAAACTGCAATGGCTACACGTAACCTCTCTTATTAGAATAAACATCGCTATTTGGTGAGATTAGTGCAGCGGTAGGGCGGTCGACCCATGATCGTAAGATTGCAGGTTCGATTCCCGCCTTGCTCGCCCATGATTGGAAGTGTCCTTGGGCAAGACTCTGAACCTCACCTTGCCTCTGGTGGGAGGTTGGCGCCAGTGTTCGGCAGCGGAGCCACCATCAGTGTATGAATGTGTGTGAAGGGGTGAATGGGACTGTGACTGTAAAGCGCTTTGGGCCTTCGAAAGGAAAGGGGGTAGAAAGTGCTATATAAGTATACACCATTTACATTTACCATCTTTTGATCTATTGTAAAAACAACTAAAACGTACGTGGATCTATTAGTCTGCAAGTGGATGCATCAAGCAGTAAACTTGTGGCCCGTCCAGCATATTTTCTACAAAACAAATACAATCTTCTTTAAACAGCATTTTTGTCTGTTCCTGATTCACAACAATTTGAATAAGGATATACTCAGAAATAATAATAATACTACTACTAATAATAATAATAGTAATAATACTAATGACAATTATTGTTAGGTTTTATCTAAGCTTTCCAAGCAGCCAAAAGTGCTTTCGAGACCATTATTCGTTCACTCCTCATTCATACTTGGTGAATGAGGTACTGATATTGTGAATATCCCTCAGATGATCACACAGTTAAACTAAGTGTAAAAAGAAAGTAAGTACTTACTTACTTGATGTAGTTACTTACTTTCTTTTTACACTTAGCTTAACTGTGTTGCTCTGACCTGAACTGCTCTGCACTGGGAATGTGACTTTTCAGTCATTTAGAGCCTGATATTTTCAAAAAGCAACTCCTACTGAGCAACCTGCTGGACTTGACTTAATGTGACATAATATTAAAAAAAATTCACCTGCATAATATGATCATCTGAGTGATATTCACAATATCGTTATGACACCGATGGCAATTAATTTTCCACTTGGATGCAGGTGGCAGAGTGGGAGTCGTGCTGGAAGAAGATACCATATTGTGTCTGGCTTCTGCTCTGAATGTGTTCAAAAATATTTCTCCATTCTCATAAAAGTTTGAACTATTATTTAAAGATGGTTCTGCAGTTAATGATTACACTATCTCATCCTTTTTGTGTCTTGATTCCTCAGGCTCGGGCTCCTGCCGGTTTAGTTACTCAGACCCCAGCATCACAGTGTCATACAGTCTGATCAGTACCACCAACACCTCAGATGACTGGATCACACTGGGGCAGATCAGGTCTTTCTTTTTTCCACCTTTCCTTCTCTTTGCTTCTTTCTTCTCACGGACCTATCCATCTGGTACAAACACCCACCCTGCATTTTGCCTTAGTCTCACCTGCCCTTCTTGATTTCATTCATCTCCTGTTAAGTCTTTGTGATCAACCTTTTTTTTTATTTTTACTATGCATCCTATGCAGAAAAGACAATATCTTTCTAGTTTGGTTCTAAACGTTTATATCTTTTGATTCTTTGTAGTTTTCACATTTAACAAAATCCTTGTCTCCTTTCTTTCAGAGCTCCTACCAACAGCAGCACTGTTGTTCACCTGCTCGCCCTCCCTGAGTCCTCTAAAGCGGATGCCGTCCGCCTCCGATGGTCCCAGGAAGCCCCCCATGGACCTGAAGGCTACGAGTCATGCTGGGGGCTGGACAACGTGCTGCTGGTCAATGCTGCTCACAGAGTCCCCTTGATGGAGGACAACCTGGATCCTCTAGACACTGGGAACTGGCTCTTTTTCCCAGGAGCTACTGTGAAGGTACATCCTGTATTTATTTAGCATGTGTTTATCGTGTGTGGCTACAAATATTGGACTTGCTAGCTTTTAATCATTAACAATAATTAATCTAAAAAATTTATTAAAAAAAAGAAGTAAAAATGCTCCAAAACATTTTTTAGATTAGACAAAACACTTGACCTGCCTAAAAATAAACACGGTATGAAAATATGTCATGTTAGTAAAAAAATATGTTTTGTTTTGATGAAGAGGTCATTGATGAGGGAAATATACTTCAGCCTTAATGCTTATCCTCACATACTAAAACAGAAATCAGCATGTGTTGTTTTTCCATTCAAGAGTAGAAGGATGTGTGGTTTAAATAATAGTGTCAAATGTGTTGTGACCAATCAAAAAACGGAAAAGAAACATTTCAATTTTCTCCACCAGCACGCCTGCCAGTCAGAGGGCAATGCTCTGTACTTCCATGGTGGTGAAGGTGCCGGTCACAGCTTTGCCTCCACCAGGGACATCGATCTTCACCGAGAAGAGGGAAGAAGCTACTGGGAAGAGGATTTTGAGAGCCCCCCTTCAAAGTAAGTGATGGGTAACTGCATTTTTTTTCCTAAAGAATTACACATAATTTAGAGAACCACGACTTTTAACAACATTCGTGAAATTATAGAAAATATTTGAAATGGAAAACTGACAAAAACCTGGCAGTACTTTCAGGATATTACAATGCAGGAAAAAAACATGAATATCTGACATAATTTAAAAGTTTTAAAGTATAGTGATAGCACCTTTATCTAAATTTAAAATCCTGGTATTTGCATGCTCTCCTTGTGATTAGGTGGGTGTTCTCAGCGCACTCAGGCTTCCTCATATAATCCACACACAAAAAAAAAAATGCTAAGATAGTCTGTCAGAAGTCAATGTGTGGCCTTGTGTGGACTGGCGACACGCCCAGTGTAACCCACCTTCATCCTAGAGTAGCTGGGATAGGCTCCAGCAACCCCCCTGATGGTTCAGGATATAAGAGAGGTGGATGAATTGTTAGAAGGACACTTTTGTTGTGAAACACATTCTAAAAAGGTGTTTCAGCACATTTTTCTTTAGATTTTATTAGCGGTCAATACATAAAATTTGTATTTGGATATACACTAGTGCCCCTAATATCAGGTAGCATAAAAAAACATTGGCTGATGCATAAGTCAGGTATTAGTTGTGATGGAGGTGACTGCCATACCTCTGACTGCTTCAGAGATGGAGGTCCATCTGTTTAGACAACACACAATTACACACAGGCCAGTAAAAAGCAAAGACGTTGTATATACTTCATGACAAGGAAAGAGGATGACAGAAAGGTGTTAAAATGAAGCAGGCTTCAGGTTTGTCAATGTGCTTTTGGATTAAATTTAAATACTCTGAACAGCATGCATTTCAGCAAAACCACAAGCCGTCACACCTCCCTGTTGCATGCCAACATGTTGCTCTGCATGCTAGCTCTCACCCATCGGGCTTCACGGACCGACACTTGGATGAATTTCGGTGGCAATGGTGCACTTCAGTAAGTGTCATTTAACTCAACACTGGCTGTGACACAGAAAACAGGAAGCAACAGGGGGAAGGGGAAAGAAAGACATAAACAGACAGAAAGTTGGTTCTCAGGAGAGGGCTGACACACTGGGCTAACTTCTGTCACGACTAATGAGAATCCTGTGTCTGCTGTGCAGAAATATGTGTCTGCACGTGTGTGCGTCCTGTGTTTTCTGTCCAGGTGATTCATGCCACAATCCTGGCATCTTGTTTGCTCATCAGCAAGGGATGATCAGAAATCCTGCAAAAGAAAATTATTATCTTACATTTTGGATAATAACATTTCTTACATTAAGATAAGATGTTGAAAAAAAAGATTTGAAAAAATTTTGCCTCTGAAACAACCCAAAACAAACCTATTTTTATTTAAAAATACAGCATTTTTCTGTTAGACCCTCTGTGCTTCATTTTTGATTTCTTGATTGATTTTCTGGTGCTGGGTTTAAATTACTTTTTTTTTTCTTCCTTACGCTATTCCTTAAAGGCTGGTTCCTTTTGAAAGAGGGAGTTTTATTGATGAAGCCCAACTGGCGACACAAGTCTGCATTCCGTCTTTTTTTAAATCAAATTTAAATTTTTCATTTTTTAACAGTTATGTGTAAGCATGGAATATTTATGTGAGTTGGAATTAAAATTCGTTTTCAACACATTGTAAAATTATACGTTGATTCCTTCTGTCATCGACAAGCAATTGTTAGATTTTGTCTAGTTGATCAGTCCCAATAATTTTTAATTATTGAAGCTCAAACAAGAAACTAGTAACAAACAAAATCTAATGCATTTTTCTTAAGACCTAAAAATAAAGATGAGGGAAATGTTTGGCTGATTTTTTTTTTTCATTCAGAAAAATGTGTCATTTCTGGTCACTTTTATTTTCTTGTTTTGTTTTTTCCTTGCACAGTTGGGATGTAGAAGGAGCCGTCTATGGCATCAAGTGTGGAGAGATTGAATCAGGTGCATCATTAGTGTTTGAAAAGGAGGGACGGAGGAAAGTGTGCACTCCCTACATCGACACCACGACCTACGGAAACCTGCGCTTCCACTTCACCATGGGTATATGCAGTATGTTTTTCTACTTACTGACTTAAAAACGTTTCTGCCAGAATGTCTGCATATCTTGTACGTTTGTGCAGGCGGAGGTGACTGCGATCCAGGAGAGTCACATGAGAATGATGTGATACTGTTTGGGAGGTCGGAGGGCAGGAGGGAGCGCGTGGTGCTCGACACTCTTCCATACTCCTCTTACAGGGTGAGATGATGTACAGCCCGCTTTAGACCAGTACGGGGAAACAGCACCCACTCAGCTATTAATTCCTTTCGTGGAAATGGGCTAAATCAAGACACAGGGCAAACATGCCAGTTATAGTTTTATTCATTTTTTCGTTCTAATTAGCAAATTAGGCAGATTAGTTTTACTGAATTTATAAAAGCATGACAGTTAGATCTTTGTTTCGTCTGTCTCTCAGGTCCCTGCTGTGGTATCAGTGGCCCTGCCATCAGAGCTCCAAACACCTGCCACTCAGTTCTGTCTGGAGCAGCGCTCACATGGTGGTGCTAACCGGCATGTGTGGGCTGTAGACTTCATGCAGCTGCTCCCTCTGCTGCCTGGCACCCTCACACATGTGGCCCAGTTCTCCATCAATCTTGGCTGTGGCTCCTACCAGCCAGCCAACAGGTATAAGCCATACCTATTTTTAGCTTTTATTTCTGGCTCTTTGCATCTTGGAGCTGCAATAATTTTGCAGAAGTGAATTCATTGTTTGAAACTAAAGCAATATGGATAGGAACCTGTGTTTACATTTCGGAAAGTTTAACCTGATGAAATTCATTGCGTCTTTTCTTCTATCAGCGTAAGCCTGGAGTTCTCCACCAACCTTGGCCGCTCTTGGTCCCTGCTCCACACTGAGTGCCTGCCAGAGCTCTGCACCGGGCCACATCTGCCCCACAGCACCATCTACTCCTCTGATAACTACAGCGGGTATGACCAGTGAGCACAATTCTAGTTTTTGTTTCTCTTTACAAACCCGCTTCATTCATGCATTATAATTCTCTAATATGTCTCCTTAGCTGGACCAGAATCTCCATTCCTTTACCGAACGCTGCCCTGACAGAGACCACCCGCTTTCGCTGGAAGCAGTCGAGCACTGGAACTGGAAACATTTGGGCCATAGACAATGGTATTCACTTTGAGGATGAAATAGAGGAATTAAGTGAAATAAAAAAACATTCTTTAGAATTTGTCCTGAGTTTTTTTTTCTGTCGCTAGTGTATGTCGGGCCAGCTTGTCTTCGTTTCTGTTCTGGGAGAGGACATTGTTCCCGCACAGGCTGCAAGTGAGAATCTGTTGTTATTATATCAAATAAATCCAGAATGACATTTCCGTGCAAGGCAGTGTCCTAAAGCACTGATCATTATTCAAAATATATCAACTAGAGATATTTTTATGATGTATTGATGGAATTTCATTATCTTTGTCTTTAACTCGTCCTTTTTCCTCCTCTCTATCAAACAGATGTGATCCAGGTTTTAGTGGCCCAGCTTGCGAGCTTGCATCCCAGACTTTCCCAGCATTCCTGTCAGAGGGTTTCTCCAGCCCACGCCTCTCCTCCTACCACAGCTTCTCCTCACTTCGAGGGGCTGAGGTCAGTTTTGGCTGTGGGGTGCTTGCAAGTGGCAAAGCCTTGGTGTTCAACCGGGACAGCAGGAGGCATTTGATCACTGCCCCACTAGACAGTTCTCAAGCCAGGTTAGTGCGGATTCCAAAAGCAAACCTCTCTTTTGTAAGTTTTGCTTATGTGTACGCTATCAAAAAGTGCATGCAAAAGTTAGAATGCACTCAAGTGTATTTATAGATTTAATGTCCATTTGGTGACTCGAATGGGACTTTATTTTGATTTGGACTGGGGTCATAACGAAACCTCACCTAAACCACAACCAGCTTGTGGTAGAGTGTCCGCCGTGAGACTGGTCGGGAGTTCAAATCCAGGCTGAGTCATACAAAAGGCTCTAAAAATTTGACCCAATGCCTCCCTGCTTGACACTAAATGGCTCCCAAGCGCGGCTGTGTCTGCAGCTAGCCGCTCTGCATCCCCCAGTGGATGGGTCAAATGCGGAGAACACATTTTTCACACCTAGGTGTGTGATAGTTAATAGGATTTCAGCAACAGTGCAATTTGTGGCATCTGTGGCTGTGTATGGAATCTCACCAGGTTGCTAAACTTGTTGCTGATCTCCAGCCTTCCTGATACGGTTACTGCCGATAAAAGCTCAAACATGAACAGAGAGCTGTGGCAGGGCAACGTCTAGATGATTAAAAGCATATCCTGTAATACGCAAATGTGGTTTGACTGCAGGGTTTTGGTAAAAATGAGAAGATGAAGATTCTCGCTTGGTCCAGAGTATTTATGTCTTTTTTAAACTCCTGATTGTGTCCTTGTTCCTTTAATCATCTCATTCATTATTTGTCTTCCTCTCACCTCTTTGGTTTTCACCAAAGCCATTTTTTTTCACTTTTATCCCCTTTCTGCTCCATATTTTGAACATGCTTCTGGTCAACTTACACTTCCGTCTTCTTATTTATCAACATGCCCTTTCCGTTTGACTGTGTCACTCCATCTGTCTCGTCACTTTTTTCACCCTTTATCCACCAGTTCTAATCTCTCAATTGAACTAAGTGTTTTTCCTACTTTATTGCTTCGCAGGTACCTGCAGTTCACCCTCCGTCTGGGCAGTCGTAGCATCCTGAGCTCATGTCCTGCTCCTGACAAGCCAGGAGAGGGCGTTCTTCTGCATTACTCCTCAGACAATGGCATCACCTGGACCCTGTTGCAGCACTACGCATACCAAGGTTTCCATGAGCCGAGGTACGGTCATCAGCATAGAGTCTGTTTGTGCCAAACTTTTAATCCCACTGATAATTGTATAGTGGGAGACAGTGTGGGCCTGGTTCCACTTGTAAGGACTTCTCATCAAATTAACAAGTTTGATTTTATAAATACATGTTGCAAATGCAACCAACAAACAGGAGCAAATTTAGCCACATTCTGCAAACTTTGTCTTACAGAATGTATTAAAAGTTTTATTTAAAGGCATGATTATTTGAAATAGAATCCATTGTTATACTATTTTTTTACTGTATTCTAATCACTTTTCCAATGTTGCTTGGGTGTGCATGTTTTACTCTACAAACAGCATTATGTGATGCTGTTAAAAAACATTTACAAGCAACTTCTGGAAGCCCAGGTTATGTCACATTTAGTTAGCTTGTTCAGCTGTTTTTACATTTGCGCTATACAAGAGGGTGGCGGCTTGACTTTACTCTGAACAACGGAAGCGCAAGAGAGCAGAGCTGGGAAAAGAAAATCTCGATTTTCCCAAAAATAAATCTTCTAAAACAACAAAATCAAATTCATCGATAAAATGGATTAATCCTCCACCCCTAATCCAAACTATTTTGTTTTTTTATCACATTGCAAGTTTTATTTTTGAAAAGATGTTTGCCAGCTCTTAGGAGCTGTTTGTATCCTTTATTTGATAACTTAGCTGGTTTAGAGAAAGTACTTTTCTGGGTTTTCTCTTATAAATTCTAAAGGCTCAGGTTCTCTCTTTTTCCCTTGGACAGGATTGTGTCGGTTGAACTTCCAGCAGGAGCCCGTAAATTCGGTGTGCAGTTCCGCTGGTGGCAGCCTTACCACTCCGGACGTGGCCATGATGTGTGGGCCTTAGATGAAATCAGCATGACCTCTGTGCTCTTCAACACTATTAGTCTCGACTTTAGCAATGTGCTGGACGTTACCCAGAGTCTTGGCTTCTATCTTGGCCACGTTCAGCCCTACTGCCAACATGACTGGACTCTCAGGTACAACAAAAGCCAATCAGTTTATCTTCAAGAAATCCTCCTCCAGAGAGGTGTTTTGAAGGTGATTGATTTTAAATGTGATGTCACTCCCTTCTTCCATGGTTTTCACCAGTTTCTCTGGTGAGCCCAGCCCCGGCTCTAGTATCCGCTATGTGGAGACTCAGTCAATGCAAATTGGAGCGTCCTACAGCCTGCAGTTCTCACTGGTGATGGGCTGCGGACGTGAGCCCTCCCCTCACATTGACACCCAAGTCCGTCTGGAGTTTTCCACCAATCACGGCCTCACCTGGCACCTGGTCAAAGAGGTGAGACATTACTTCGCGTTGTGTATCCAGCAGCTGGTTTACACCTTCAGTCAAGCCTGGGATTGATGTTCATCCCAAACTTAAAAATAAACAATACTTGTTATGAAGTTTCTTTATCAATTTTAAGTAAATTGAATGCATAAATCTGGTGTTTTTTATGAGAAATTTTCACATTTAGCTGCGCTGACTTTACTATCAGCAAATATGGGACTGTGTTTATATCAGCACAGGAGCTATCTGTGATTTAAGAACGACTTTTTAAAATGTAACTGTCTCATGCATACTCAAATTGAGCCAAAGTATCTGTCAACATTTTTTTTTTGATTTGAACCTTAATAAATGGTGATGAATCCTCCATCAGTTAGTGTTCCCTGACCCTGCCATGGGCATACAAATTCAGCAAGTGCTGATTGTAACTCACTGAATGCTCTGTATGGTTAATCCTAGATTATCTTACACTTTTAAAATGTTAAAGATCCTCTCGATCTATGTTTTTGCAAAAAAGAAAACAAAGAAATTCAGAACTAAACTCTGAAAAAGAAATACATTTTACATATTAAGCAAGTATTTTTTTTACTGTATGTGTTTTTTAATGATTTTTTTTGTACCCAGGCCTGTCTTCCTGGCATGCCTAGCTGCTTTGAGTTTACAGCTCCCAGCGTCTACCACCCATCAGAGTTCAAAGACTGGAGACGCATCACTCTCTCTTTACCTCAGAAGACGTGGTAAGGAGCACATGCAAACAATAACAGCACACAAATGCAATTTGGGATGGACTGTTTCCTGGCCTCAGCTGGTTTTTGCAGTTAACAAGCAAAACAAAAACGCTTGAACAGCAGCCAAACCTCTTACTTAAAAAGCATCTACTAGACCCACTCACCGTCCAGAACACAGGCGTGCACTCTCCTCCATTAAACATGAGCATCAGGACACACTTTGCTCAAAGCAGTGTAAAACAGTTACAGTATCTCGTTTTCCTCACTGAGCACCTCCCAATCCATTCTACTCCACCAGCTTCAAAATGGTCTGATTTTCAACCCACCCCGATATCAATAACACTCCTGTGACGGCCTCACCTCTTCCCATCATGGCCCTCATTATGAGCCAAGTAGGTTCAGGTTTGGGTAGTTGTTTATTCAGTCATAGTAATATTACCAGAAACCGCATAAGACGTTTTTGGTTTTCTAGAAGTAAAGCACTTGTTACATTCCAGCAACAATATCACAAAGGGAGGAAACTTTTCTTGGAACTACAGTAAGTGTTTCATTAATCTAAAACAGACTTCTCAACAGACAGGCTGACCACCTGAAAGCTGGCAAAAAGGTGCTCAGGGACCATCTATGTGGTCATTTTACCAACCTTTTAGGACAGTGTTCAAAGTATTATCTGAACATATTTAAGCTATTATATTTAATAAGGTCTATATGTCTTTTTGTCTATTGTATATTTAGCAAATTATAAATACCTTTTGAAAAATAATAGTGGCAGCAAGCAAAAAAACCTTAACCAAGTGATGGCTTTGCAGAGTTCCTTTTACTGTTAGTCTGTGACGGCTCCAATCAACAACAAGCACTGGATGGAGCGACCAACCAAGTTGCAAAAATGGCAAGGAGATTGCAATCTGGAAAAAATGAAACATATGTTTTGTGCAGACATTTTACCTAACTAATATGGTATTACATTTGCCAATAACTTTTTTTCATACTGTTCTGGTTGATTCATCAGTTCTTTATGATGTCAAAATTATGTAGAAAAAATGGGGAGGGGAAGTTTTAAAAAATGGTCTAATCTCCTGCACAGTTGTAAGGTCAGAGGGCAGACATAGTTAATAGTAATAAAACTGTCTCTGTGTGTGATGGTTTGAGCTGATGTGGCTCCAGGGGAGCAGATCAGCAGACCTCTGTGGTATATAATCCCTGATGATCCTCACTACCCCAGTGAGGATCATCATTGTTTCCATAGTGCACAGCAGGCAAACACACACACACACAAGCACACACAAGCACATTAAACCTTTAAAATACAGTGTGATGATATTGACCTCTCACTGTTATCACAACTGCACTTACATGCAATAAAGATAATCTTTATCTTCTAGAAAATTAAATCCTCAATAATCTGTCACTGTAAGCAAAGCAACAGAGAGCTAAACCATGGGGGTGTGTCTTAGAAATTAGTCACATTTTCAAACTTTATCATTTAAATTCTCACTGAGGGACATTGTTAAATTCTAGATTTTATAAATTGGTGATATTTCTTTAATATCTGTCGCCTTCTTTTTGTTTGTTTTTTTTTTTTTTTTTTGCTTAGGTCTAGTGCAACCCGGTTTCGCTGGATTCAGAACTACTATGGGGAACAAGACGAATGGGCTTTGGATGACATCTACATTGGACAGCAATGTCCTAACATGTGCCATGGACATGGCTGGTGTGATCATGGACACTGCAGGTCAGCACTGACAGTACATGTATGATCTGTTACAAAGCAGGAGGGTAAATTAAGAAAAACCCAAACCCTGCTCTCTATTTCAGGTGTGATGATGGTTTCTCTGGAACAGACTGCCAGCCTTCCTCCCCGCTCTCTTCTAGTATTCTCTCTGACTTTGAGTCCCAGGATGCTTTGCTGGCCACATGGCAGGAGGTGATTGGCGGAGAGGTGGTTTCTCCTGACATGGGCTGTGGGGTGATCTCATCTGGGTCATCACTGTACTTCAGCAAGGTAAGAAATTAGAAAAGTTGTTTTTCTTTAAAAACATTCACAGATGTTTTAAATATGTTTTTTTTAATTAGGTCTATCATGTGATTATTTATTTTTAGCGGTTATTATGACATATAATTAATAATCTAATAATATACTTCTAATCCAACCTAATTATTGCTGTGAAAAGCCTTATATTGTGATGTATTTTTATTTAAATGTGTAAGATCGTGGCACAAAAAAAGATCAAAATATTACTAAAAAGGTACCTTAATGACGTTTTTCATTATAACAAACTTCCTTCACTTTTACACCACCAAGGGGATTTTTTTTCAATCTTTAAGAAAAAATAAAGCAAAACATGTGCTTTAATGTAACACATCATAACACAGTAGGAACACTTTTCTGAGCAATCCAAAATATATTGACCACAAACTTCTTATTAATAACATATCACATTATTTCACAATTTGTTACAAAATCTAGAAAATACATGAGTGATTGAATTTGTTGCCTTTAGCCTGTTTGGTGAATTTGATCATGGGATGCAGCTGAAGAGAAGGGAGGATGAGATGAGACACGAGGAGGTGGCAACGGAGAAATTGAACTACTTAGACTTTAGACTTTCTTTGTTGTGACTGGACAAAAAAAAGTGGGTAGAGGTGAACTTTCCCCCTGAAACAAGGCTTTGTTCAACTTATCATGATGTTTAGAAAATACCACATTCCTCCGCTTTTGCAGAGTGAGGTTGGTGTGGGCTCTGTAGCCGTTGGCACAGCAAAGGTATCAAATAGTCCACTATTTGGGAAAAAAATGTAATAAACAAAAATAACAAGATTAAAGTACTAATGGACTTTACAGAAGAAACCTTCCGACCTGATCAAACCTCCTCTTTGTCCTTTAATTTATGATAACAGACACCTCATCACCAATTATTCCTTACATAATAGATAATAGTTATAGATAAAAAAATTTGGTGAACATGATTTTTAAAAAAAAAAGTACATTTGTCTGTAATTAATCAATCATGATTAACGCAATCATTTGACACCCCTAGTTCCCCTATTTTTATGAAACATGTGGTTTCATTGCCACTTCACTGAAAGTGCTACGGCTCTTATCAGATTTTATCATTTGTATTGGATTGAGAAAATGTTTGGCTTGTGAGCAGCTGCACATATGTTGTCACATTTTGCTCCAGCTCTGAAATTAGCAATCACAGGTGCAAAAACATTTGTCCCAATTATTTTCTCATCTTTCCAGCTTTTCTCACATACATTTGGAAACTTTTCCCCCTGAAAAATATTTCAAAATAAAAGCAATCAGTGTATTTTGGTATCATAGAATTTACTGTTTATTCAGGAGCTCTCCCACACCTTCTGATGTGATGCACAGCTTTGTCTTGATTGTTCCTTTTTTATGTGTAAAAATCAGGCTGGGCTGCGGCAGCTCGTAAGCTGGGATCTGGACACTGAGTGGGCGGAGTTTGTGCAGTTTTACCTGCGAGTGGGTGGAGACTGGGCGGAGTGCAATCAGGCGGACAGCAGGGAGGAGGGAGTTCTGCTGCAATACAGTAACGATGGAGGCATTAGCTGGGGCCTCATTGCTGAGATGTACTTCACAGACTTCACCAAGCCTCGGTAAGAAGGCTGCTAAGCCAGAGGGCAGAAAACATAAATGCTTAATGTCTTTTATATACAGAAAATCCCACATTTTTTCCACTGTTTATTGTTGCATTAAAATCTTCATTACGTTTTGCAGTTTTGTCCATTATGAGCTTCCGTTGGCCTCCAAAACCCCCTCCACAAGGTTTCGTTGGTGGCAGCCTCTTCACTCTGGGGAGGGCTATGACCAGTGGGCGATTGATGATGTCATTATTTTATCAGAGAGGGAGAAACACATCATTCCTATGGCCAACCCCACTTTGCCACAGGTTAAGAATCCCAACATTTTTCATAAATCTTTCAATTTTTAACTGTGTCTCTAGGATTTTGTACCACTGATATTGGAGAATCCTCAATTAAAAAAAACTATAAACATACAAATGAAAAATTAAGTAAAAAACCCAAAATTCTGTTGCTTTTCTCTGAATAGAATTTTTACGAGAAGCCAGCATTCGACTATCCCCTGAACCAGATGAGCGTCTGGCTGATGCTGGGAAATGAAGGTATGGAGAGGGAAAGCAACGACAGCTTCTGTTCACCGACTCCCTCTGCGATGGTGTTCGGCCGCTCTGATGGAGACAGGGTGGCTGTGACCAGAGACTTAGCCCTCCGCCCTGGCTACACGCTTCAGTTTAAGGTGGACGAATACAGAGCATCAGTAAACAGTTGTTGATGTGTATAATTCTACTTAAACAAAAATCAATTTTTTTTTTCCTTTCACTTAGCTGAACATTGGCTGTGAGTCAGAGTTTAGCAGCTCTGCACCGGTCTTGCTGCAGTACTCGCATGATGCCGGTCGTACCTGGGCTCTGGTCAGAGAGGGCTGTTACCCAGGAACCCCTGGGTCAGGGGTGTGTGAAGGCAGCAGCCGGGAACTCAGAGAATCCTCTGTGTATTACACAGGCGACTATGAGCAGTGGACCAGAGTAACCATTGTTATCCCACGTAATGTTGCAGCCAGGTATCTATGCATGCAACCAAATCTGGAAGGATTTCCTTATTTTACAATTAAATCTGACTTTTTTCTAGTAGGCTACTTTATTGCACTGTTAAAATCGTGACCTTTTGAATTTATTTTTGCTCTCATTTTTCTAGTAAAACAAGGTTCCGCTGGTTCCAGGAGAGCAGTGTCTACCGAGATGCCCCACCTTTTGCCCTGGATGGGGTCTACATCTCCGAGCCCTGTCCAAACCACTGTGGAGGACATGGTGACTGCATCTCTGGAGTCTGCTTCTGTGATATGGGATACACAGGTACTGTACAGTGAAGCAAGGAAAACTGACAAAATAACCAATGTGCCACTGCATTTAATAAGATCTTATTATTTATTTCATAGTGGAGCAGGATAGTTGTGTCCCAACCGTTGCAAGCCCAACCGAACTGACTGAGGGCTTTGAAGGAAAGTTGAGCCCTCTCTGGCAGAGCATAAGTGGCGGACAGGTCGGAGGCGGCTGCGGTATCATCAGTGAAGGCAAGGCTCTGTACTTCAGCAGTTCTGGGCGGAGGGAAGCGCGCACCGTGCCTCTGGACACTACAAACACACGGTGAGGAGATAATCTAAGTTTATTCCTGTGTATTTGAGAGCTGTGCTGAAACTAAGGATTTTTGGAATTCAGTTTTTGCTGCCCTCTGCACGCAGGTTGGTTCAATTCTACATTCGGATTGGCAGCAAGAGTTTGGGACCTACTTGCACCAGGCCACGCTCCCGTAATGAAGGTAGTTTTCAAAGGGAACACCTTTTTCAGTATATCATTCTATTGTTGGATGATCCAAATTCATCATCTGTTTTCTTCAGGTGTCGTTGTCCAGTTTTCTACCAACAATGGAGTCCAGTGGCAGGTCCTTAGAGAACTGGACTTTAGTTCTTTGTTGGAACCTCAGGTAGTGACCATTGAGCTGCCCCCTCCGGCAAAAACCCCATATACAGTCTTTAGGTGGTGGCAACCACAGCAAGGTTTGTCAGCTACTCCTCAAAAAATTATGCAAGCAATGTTTTTAAAGGCTGTAAAACTCACCACCAGGGTGTTGTTTTCTTTTTTTACCCGTGCAGGGAAACATTCAGCCCAGTGGGCACTGGACGATGTTCTGGTTGGTATGAACGACAGCTCCAGAACAGGTTTCCATGACAAGTTCGATGGCACAACCCCTCTGAGGCACAACTGGTATCGGATTCAGGGTGGGGAGGTGACCGTGGACTGTTTGTCTCTTGACCCAGCTCTGACCTTCAACTCAGAAGCCATTGACAGTGAGTTACACTAACCTACTCACAGACACATTGAATGGAGAAACACAAGGTTCGTGCAAAATACTGCATGAATAAAAGGGATGAAAGTGGGGGTAATCATGTTCTTCCTGGAGTTTTAACACAGTGAAGGGGCAAGACTTCACTGCAAAACATCCAAATTCTAACCCCCCCACACTGACTATGATATTTACACTTCGCACGCTACAAAATACAAAAAATAGAATTCAAAGGCAACAGCATTTATTTAAATAATTCCAAGTTCCAATGCAAGCCATATGTTTGTCTTGTCCTGTGCAGAGGCAACTGTCTAAATGCACTATTTATAAGATATATGCCGACTGAAAAAGGCCACTCACAAATGCACAGTCCTCATGAGTGGCTGCATAGGTGCATCCCACCTCCAGAGTACAAACAACAAGTTGAAATTGAATCAGCCATTCACTGTGGTTCCATGGATCATGCATTATTAATGAGAGCCATTCTGATTGAACATCTTGTCTGATGTTTATGTGTGCATCAAGCTGAGAGCAGATTAACTTTGTGCAAATAGTGGATCACACAGGGGCCATTCATTAAATAGCAACAGCAGTTTGACAGCACATGTGTAAAGTCAGAGCTTGCACGTATGTAGTTTTCCTTACCGCGAAGGGGGGTCGAAGGGCAGGGATGCCAGTTTAGCTTAGTCAATTTTTTTAGTTTATTTTAGTATTTTCCTGTTGAATTCTATTTATTCATGATCCTTTTGATTTTATGTTTCACTTTTTCAATTACCGATACGAAGCCCATCGAGACGACTGTTGTTGTGAATTTGGGCTATACAAATAAAATTGAATTGAATTGAATTGAATAGTTGTTTCTGTGCATTTCAGCAGTACCGATAGGTTTTAGTTTGCTGTATAGTATGTGGAGAGGATGTTAAGTTGGTATGGTAGATGTATGTGGTTCAAAGTTTTTGTATACATGCAAAAAAAACAAAGATCCTGATGTTATCTTCTATTCTCACAGAGAAGCCCAGATATGCAGAGAGCTGGGACTTTGAGGTGACTGGCTCATCATTTCTGCAGTTTGAGTTGAGCATGGGCTGCAGCAAGTCCACTTCATTCTCCCACGGCGTGCGACTGGAATACTCCACTGACTGCGGACGGCACTGGTCTCTCATCACCCCGGAGTGTGTGCCGCCGGCCATCGGCTGCGCCGGGTATACTCAGAGCTCCATCTACACATCCACCCAATACAAACGCTGGAAGAGGATCACTGTCTACCTCCCCAGTGCAGCCAAGTACGTTATCATAAACATATAGAAAAATAAAAATAGTATTATTCTGATTCCAATTCTTTTAACAGCTTTCTTTTCAACCTTACAGTTCCCCTAGAACACGATTCCGGTGGATCCAGACCCACTTTACCCCCGGAGCAGAAGGTTGGGCTCTAGATAACGTGTTGCTTGCCCCTGGTTGTCCCTGGATGTGTTCTGGTCATGGTTTGTGTGACAATGGACGCTGTGTGTACGTGTAACAATTTTTTTCTGCACAGACAATAAATCAAGCTTAGATCATTTTTGTGTTGTGTGTTCGTAAGTCTTAACCTTTTGATGTTTCATCCACAGATGCGATAAGGGTTATGGAGGTGCGCATTGCGTGCCTCTGACTCCACTTCCCTCTCTGCTAAGAGAGGACTTCAATGAGAACTTGCAGCAAGAGACCTGGCCGGAAGTGTACGGGGCAGAAAGAGGAACTCTGAGTGGAGAGCCTCTCAAGTCTGGAACTGCCCTCATCTTCAAAGGGGTAAGAGTCTTAGACATAAGCAGGAACCATTTGAAAGATGAATTATTGGTTAGCTGACATTTGTCTCTTTTCCGTCTTTATGAAGGATGGTCTAAGAATGATAGTGTCGTGTGATCTGGACTGCACAAACACACTCTACATTCAGTTCTCCTTTAAATTCATCACCAAAGGTACTTGAATGTCAGTTGACGATTGTGGAAAAAACTTTGTGCGCGTTTATCTTCAAGTGTAGAAGATCATCTCGTGGGCTTTTCCAGGTGTTCCAGAGCGCTCCCACTCAGTGCTGCTGCAGTACTCGGTGAACGGAGGAATCAGCTGGCTGCTTCTGGATGAGTTTTACTTCCCATCCTCTACAGACTCCCTGTTTCTCCACCTGCCACTGCCAACCAGCGCTCAGACCAACGCAACCCGCTTTAGACTCTGGCAGCCCTACAACAGCGGTGATTGCACACATTATTTTTTATTCTTAATGTCCCCAAAAATTTGTTTATACTTTTTTTTTTTTTTACATATACTGTTGTCTCACATAATATATTCTGTAGGTAAAAAGGAGGAGGTGTGGGTGATAGATGATCTCATCATTGATGGCAGCTCCACACACAATCCGCCTGTGCTGATTGACAGCTTTGAAGAAGGTCCCAATGAGTCCAACTGGCTGTTCTATCCTGGTGGAAATACTAGGCTTTACTGTCCGTACCAGAAATCTGGCTTGTAAGAACATCTTCTCCATTGTCATCAGTGCTGAGTTTGTGTCATGTGGGAATCCTGAGCGAAGAAACTTCAAAAACCTGTCTTATCTTAGACTTTTCATTTTTCACGTGTGTGAATAATGCAGGGAGGAGGATGAGTCAGCCATGGTGTTCGTTTCCAGCGAAGCTTGGAGAGCACTCCATTACCACCAGGGACGTTGATGTAAACGAGAACACCATTATCCAGTTTGAGGTACAGCGATGCCAAACAAATATAAAAAGAAAAAGTATAAATTTAAAAAAAATAAAAGTGTTATAGCACAAGTCCTTTTTTTCTTGTTTCGTCTGCATAGATTAATGTGGGCTGCACAACTGAAAGCTCCTCTGCTCACCCAGTGCGCCTTGAATTTTCTCGGGACTTTGGGGCCACGTGGCATCTTTTGGTACCTATGTGTGCCGGTGGACCTCAGCCTTCCTCGCTTTGCTCCACAGAACTTCACCCTGCTAGCATTTATTTCCCTGGTACTACTCAGGGCTGGAGGAGGGAGGCCATTCACTTTGGCAAGCTTCGCCTCTGTGGGTAAGCACCACATGTGTCCTACACGAGAACTGGACAAAATAAAACAGTTTTTGATATTACAATGCTATAACTGTTTCTACTGACTTTATCTTTGGCTCTCAGTTCAATTAGGTTCCGTTGGTATCAAGGTTTTTTCTCAGCTGGTTCTAATCCCCCAACCTGGGCAATAGACAACGTGTACATCGGGCCCCAGTGTCAGGACATGTGCAATGGTCACGGGGCTTGTGTGGGGGGCTCCCACTGTGTGTGTGACCCTGGCTACTCGGGGCCTGACTGCTCTGCTCCTGAAACCCCTAACCCTGATTTCCTCAAAGACGACTTTGAAGGTAAAACTAACAGGTTTTAGTTGTTGAACTATTGAGACGGAGCATATACATTATCTTAGACAATCTTGCTGGTCTAAATTTTTGACTATAGATCTTCATAATGCACACCTTAAAGCTGGATTTAAAATAGGATTTTCTGTTTTTGTTAAATCCAATTACAATCCAAATAATACTTTTTAAGGCGGTGCAGTGGACACGGAGCATTTCACACTCCTCAGTGGAGGCAAGCCATCCAGGAAATGTGGCATCATGTCAAGTGGGAATCACCTGTTCTTCAGTGAGGATGGCTTACGCATGTTAGTCACCAATGACTTGGACCTGTCCAATGCCAGGTAAGCCTGCATCAAGCAACACAAGACACCTATTTTAGTTGTTCTTATTCATTTATTTGTTGATTTATATGTACTCTAAACACAAATAAATATCTTGTGCATCAAACACCTTTGGGCCCAACGTTCAAATGTCATGGTTGTACACTGCAGGTTTGTCCAGTTTTTCCTGCGTTTGGGCTGCGGCAAAGCGCCTCCGGACCCTCGTTCTCAGCCTGTTCTGCTGCAGTTCTCCGTGGACGGAGGCCTGACTTGGGGACTCTTGCAAGAGTTTCTTTTCAGTAACAGCAGTAATCAGGCTCGTCTGGTTGCCCTGGAGATCCCGCTTCGCGCCCGTACCTCATCTACTCGTCTTCGCTGGTGGCAGCCTTCAGAGAACGGCCACTTTTTCAGCCCTTGGGTCATAGATCAGGTACTTTAAAGGACAGAAACTCCATGGAATATTCACTTCAACCATGACTGAATAAAAGCTGCACACTTAATGTATTTTTGTTTGTTTAAATTATTTTCTTTTTTATCCCCACTGACAAATCCCATGGGATTCTGGTTCTGCTATTAGTGGATTCAAACAGTCCCCCTTTTTTCCACAGGTGGTGGTGGGTGGCAGTGCCAGTGGCTGGGGGCCACTAGAAGATGATTTCTCCTCAATTGATGGACGTTCTTGGCTCCTCCACCCTGGTGGCACCCGAATGCCAGTTTGTGGTTCTGATGGACCTGCTTTCGCCTTCATTGAGAAGTCCAACACACGCTATGCTGTTACCACTGATATCAGCTTGAGTCCAGACTCTTTTATCCAGTTTGACTTCTCTGCATCTTGCTCTGTCACAAACTCCTGCTACTGTAAGCATTCTGCCATCTTTTAGGGATTTCTTTCTCACATCAGAAAATCTGCCAAAAAACATGCAGAACAAACCAAACGTGGTGTGAGATTTTTTGAGAAGTTTCTTGCTGTGTTTCTGCAGCGGTTGAGTTGGAGTACTCCCTGGATCTTGGCCTGAGCTGGCAGCCTCTGGTCAGAGAATGTTTGCCTACAAGTCCTGACTGCTCCTCTTACACTCTGCAGCGGCTGCTGCTTTCTGACACCTACAACAAATGGGGCCGTGTTACGCTGCCCATTTCTCCACATGCCAGGTCAGCAAAGCCCAGACCGGGATCAATCAAAAGACTTTTCATTTGAGAAGCTAATCGTGTCAGGATTTAAGTCTTTTCTGAAACTTTACCTTCAAACTGGTGTCATGTTTTCAGATCTCCTGCCACAAGGTTCAGATGGTTCCAGCAGGCTCCCTTTGACAAGCAGCAGACCTGGGCTCTGGATAATCTCTACATTGGAGACGGCTGCCCGGATATGTGCTCGGGACACGGACGCTGCCAGCAGAGCTCCTGCTTGTAAGGAACAACCTCGACACACCTGCTAACAATTTTATGGAAGAAGTCTTGGTTGTCAGTTTAGAGTAACAATAAATTAGAAAATGCAATGTCTGGTGTCTTGTTGCAAACACTGTTTTTAGTGTTTGGAACTTTTTAATTGAGTTTTGTTTGAGCCAACTTTATTTTTGATTTGAACCTGTTTATTGTGTCCGAATCTGCTGTTCTTCCACAGGTGTGACCCTGAGTGGAGTGGAGAGTACTGTGATGAGCCAGTGGGTCCTCTGCCCTCACAGTTAAAGGACAGCTTCAGTCGAGCTCCCTCCCTCGATCACTGGCAGACGCTCACTGGTGGTAAACTCAGCACTGTGTGTGGAGCTGTGGCCTCTGGAGCTGCCCTGCATTTCAGTGGTGTATGTAGTTTTGCTTTAACATTTTTTGTTCTGACATTTTTATTCTTTTTCTACACTGAAATAATTTAAATGTAATCTTAAAATTGGATTTCTGAGTGTTTCTTTATTCAAATCATCAAATCAGGAGCAGACGATAAATGCAGTTGGATAAAGGATGTAAGTGTGACATACAAGTTACTATGACGAGCCTCAAGCTCCCTGCTCCACTTTTGAGGAAGATCAAAAGATGATTGGAGTGGGACTTTTAGGCTTTGGAACAATGTTTTATGTAGATTTCATTTCAGTGTTTTGCTTCAGAAAGATGATATTATGAGATGTTTACCTTTCAGCTTTTACGTCAACCTTCTTTACATCTTTGTGCAGGGTTGCAGCCGTCAGCTGGTGACAGTGGATTTAAACCTGACCAGCGCAGAGTTCATCCAGTTCTACTTCATGTACGGCTGCATGATCCCACCCAACAACCGCAACCAGGGCGTCCTCCTGGAGTACAGTTTAAATGGTGGAATCAACTGGCATCTACTGACAGAGATCTTCTATGATTTGTACACCAAACCTGGGTGAGTTTCTTTGTCCTGTGTGCAGCAGGTTTTACCAAGTGTAGTAGGACATTTGAGAACCTTTGCTTTTTGTCTCCTCAGGTTTGTGAATGTGTTGCTGCCCCCTGCTGCCCGGCAGGAAGGAGTGCGTGTCCGCTGGTGGCAGCCGCAGCACGACGGTGCAGACCACAGTGACTGGGCCATAGATAATGTTCTCATCGCAGGCTCAGAGCCTCGAGCTCAGATCTCTGACACATTTGGAGGAGTGGCTTTGCCAAATCATGAAAGAGCCCCCGCAGATGAGACTTCAGGAAAGATAGGTCAACCCAGTGAGCTGGAGGAAACCCCTTTAGGTGTTGTGTTATGAGAGTTACTTATCCAAGTCAAGTGATTTCATCTGATGGGATGTTATAGTTTTGTTTCTCTTGTTTCCAGTGAGTGATAACTGGTTGTTCTCGGAGGACTGCTCAGTGCAGCGGTTCTGCAACTCTCCCGATGGGGTGATGGTTTGTGGAAACGATGATGGGAGAGAAGTGTACGCTGTCACTCATGATATTATTCCGGGCAAGGGCTGGGCCATGCAGTTCAAGGTAATATGTGGGTCTGATATCATCAGCTGTATTACCAGTAAAAAAAAAAAAAAAGTATGTAAAGTCATGTAGAAAAAACTACATTGTGCACAAGTTCAAGAACCTCAGATGACCTGCAACTCCTGACAAAAATTCTGAATTACTCAGGAAGGAATTTCAGAAACAAAATTTTAGAAACGTGATCTTAAAAGCCTCCTGTTAATCATTAGTATTAATTCAATGCCAACTCCAGTTAAATTAGTGTTTTTGGTGTTTTTAACATGTTATTGTGGCCTTTTTCTAACCATGAAGGACATATATTAAGAAAATTAAGCTTAAAGATGTGTTTCTGAGTATTTCCTTTTTAAAATCGTTGGGAGTCAGGAGCAGTGGAAAAAAATGCTGTTTGAAAAAGAGCACGTTTGTGACGTTCAAAATTCCTGCTTTGCTTCATTCTTATGCATCCATTTGTAGACAAAAAGATCCATGTACGTCTTTGTTTTCCTCATCTGAGCTGGCATCTGACTCTAACTGTATAGCTGGATAGCTCCAACATTGTTTGCCATTTTGTTGCAAAATGGGTTTTGTTGGGTTGAGAGTGTGAGGGGCTGCAAGCGGGTGAGAGCTTAAACAGATAGCTCAGTTATGGGTGACAGGAAGGGGGGTGGGGGTGCTCTATGCCATAAATTCCGCTCATAACTCAGAGGTGAATATCAAATGAACTCCTGCAGAAACTTTCATAGAAAATGACACAAGTTTTTGATTTGGCTAAAAAGGACATAATCATAATGAAAAGACCTCTGGAAACACTTTTAAAATAGATAAAAAGATGATTGGAGTGTGACTTTAATGACTAAATCTTAGTCTGATGTGTGAGTACAAATAAATCCCAAACCATAACACCTCCACTGACATGTTTAACAACTGTGGTGAGACTGCTGACATGCAGTAGGGGTTTCAACAAGCCTGATGCTGTACTTAAAGACAAATATCTCCACTTTGTAAGGATTTCTCCATGGGAAACATAGCCTCAGAGGATTTTGTTTTGTTTATTTGAGCTTAAATTAAAGTTTATCTCCCAAACAAGCCACTTGCTCTTTTCTATTATTGAATGTCCAGTCTTTAGCTTTAACTCTTTAACATCCCTTCTGAAATCTGTGGAGTCTGAGACACAAAAGTTGAATAATTTCCAGTAATTCTATTCCAAATCTAGCATGTCTATATCTGTAATCAATATATCAAAATGAACTTATTGAAATGCATACATTTTATCTGAATATATTTGCTGATGTTAGCTGACCCCTTCACACCTGCTTTGTCTAGATTGCTGTGGGTTGCAGTGTTCCGGAGCGTCATGCAGATCGGCAGGTTCACGTTCAGTATTCAGTGGATTTTGGAGTTACCTGGAAGTACCTTGTTCCCCAGTGCCTCCCTGCTGACCCCCGCTGTGGTGGTCAGGTGTCCCAGCCGTCTGTCTTCTTCCCTGGCGAGGGCTGGAAAAGGGCAGTCTATCCTCTACCCGACAGCCTGGCTGACACGTGAGTCATCCTGGAAACGTTTGAAACAGAGGCTTGACTCGTGTAAAAAAGAAACAGCTTTTTCTAATCCAATTTGATTATTGTTGTTTGTCGCTTAGGGCTGTGCGGTTCCGCTTTTACCAGCAGCAATCTGATATCCAGTGGGGAGTGGAGAACTTTTACATTGGGCCAGCCTGTGCCAGCCATTGTGGGGGGCATGGAGACTGTTTGGATCAGCACTGCCTCTGTGACCCTGGATTCACTGGACCTAACTGCTATGCCAGCACTGCTCTTAAGGTGGCTTTCTATATATCAATAGTACCTTTCTGCCAAATATTAGCAGACAAAACATTAAAAGTTGTTTTTTCCAGGCATCTCTGAAGGAGCGTTTTGACTGGGAGGGGGCGGCAGGCACTCAGTGGGAGGTGCTTGAGGGCGGTAAGCCCTGCACAGACTGCGGTGTGCTTGTGGAAGGCACAGCCTTGTATTTTGGAGGAGCCGGTGCAAGACAAGCCGTCACTGCTGACCTGGACCTGCGAGGCGCCAAGTCAGTACTGATCTGCTTTTATCAGCTACAGGGAGGATTCTGTTTATAATAATTTTTGGGGGGGGGGTTTTCGTTGATAGATTTGTGGAATACTGGGCAAGGATTGGAAGTGAAGACAACATGACCATGTGCCATCGTCCAACCTGCCGCAGGGAGGGGGTGCTTCTAGACTATTCTGTTGACGGAGGTGAAGCAAAAAGCATGCTCATACATTTTCGAGTGTCTTAAATTTCCCTTCATGCGCTTCGTATCACTGCTCAGGCGTGTCCTGGACTCTCCTGCATGAGATGGACTATCTGAAGTATGTGTCAGTGAGGAGAGACTACATTGTTCTGCCAGAGGGGGCTCTGACTAATGCCACTCGCCTGCGCTGGTGGCAGCCCTTTACCATTTCCTCTGGGCTGGCCACCCCAAGTCTTGAAAGAGCCCAGTGGGCCATAGACAACATCTTGGTGGGGGGGTCAGACATCAACCCATCTGCACTGTTCGACACATTCGACGATGGTAGGCTGCTATATGTTTTTTTTTGTACTAAAGTTAACAGAAATTCTGGTTGCTAACTGTGAAATTTGATCTCACCAGAGGGGGTTTCACATGAAGAGAGCTGGAGTTTCTACCCCAATGCAGTACGAACGGCCGGCTTCTGCGGGAACCCCTCATTCCACCTGTACTGGCCAAACAAGAACAAAGACAGGACACATAACATTCCTTGCCACCCGAGAGCTTATAGTGCAACCTGGATATATTTTACAGTTCAAGGTGGAGAAATGGTTTGCTGCTGCAGCAGATTCTGTCTTTTACAGGCAAATTCAGAGCCTTGCCTATCTTTTTCTGCTGTAGATCGTCGTTGGCTGTGAAGCAGACACGTGTGAAGACCATCATTCTGTCCTGCTGCAGTACAGGAAGGATGCTAGGTGAGGAAAACAAGGAACTACCCAAAGCTGCAATGTTTTAACCCAATTGAACTATTGTTGGTATGATATTCTTCACACATACCATTTACATCTCCCCTCAGGTCTGATTCGTGGCAGCTGGTGCAGTCAGAATGCCTCCCATCTTCAATAAACAATGTGGGCTGCTCTCCCTTCCAGTTCCACGAATCCACAATCTTTAGTCCAATTAACAGCTCAACATGGACCAGGGTCACTGTCCAGCTTCCAGACCACGTCTCCTCAGGGTAAGGACTCCCCACATCGAACCTAAGTGAACTCAAGCAAGTTGGTCAATGGTTGTCACCTGTTTTCACGTTGTTAACTTTACCCAGAGCCACTCAGTTCCGCTGGATTCAAAAGGAGGGGACAGGAGAGAGGCTGAGCTGGGGAGTGGACCACGTTTACATCGGCGAGGCCTGTCCAGGACTGTGCAGCGGCCACGGCTACTGCACCAGTGGATTAGTTTGCATATGCGATGAAGGCTATCATGGTGGGCCACAAACTAACCAACCAAACTAACCTGCTTGTAATCTGTTTGAATCCTGAACACCGGTTCACAACCATGCTAACCAAGTCAATCAGCAGGAAATCTGTTGAACATGAGCAGAGTGATAAATTTTTGGGACAAGAATTAGGCTGTCCTGCTATAACTCAGTCATCTGTATTTTAAGTTTGAGTGTTTTGATTATTTTGCACTGAAGTGTATTGTATTCAACTAAAAAAATGTAAAATAAAAAATAGGTGTTTTTCATTCTAATTTTCTGTATTTTCAGTGCTAATTTTTTTTCTGTATTAAAAAGAAAGTTGTTTTATATTCTATTTCAAACTAATTTTTGGTGCTAATTTTTGAAGAACTGTTTTGTTCCCCCTACTTTATCCACAAACATTACAGAGCCACACTTTGAGGAAATATTGAATATTTTTTACCTTTTCTTTGTGAGTCAAACCTGACAACAATGTTGGGATACTATTTTTAAATGATTTTTGAGCTAATGTTTTATGTTATTAAGAAGTTAGAATGAAAAACACCCATTACTTTTTTTAATTGAATATAAATAAAACGCTTCCATAATTATGTCCTCTTTACATAAAAAAAGATCACATCCTTTTATTTTGCTGTTTCACTCAACAGGAGATGACTGCTCCCTCTCCAGCACTGACCTACCCAGCTCTATCAAGGATAACTTTGAGTCCAGTAGCGTGTCTCAGGAGAGCTGGCAGCTGATCCAGGGTGGGGGAGTAGGTAGTGGCTGTGGGCAGCTGTCCCCTCACGCTCATGGAGACTCACTTTACTTCAATGGCTGTAAAATGAGGCAGGCAGTTACCAAACCGCTAGACCTCACTAGAGCCAGGTACAGGTAGTACCAGAAGATAAACCGATCTTGTAAACTTTCTGTTTGTCTTTTTTGTGCCATAACAAAATTAAAGTTGCTATCAATTTCTGTATGTGTCCAGTTTTTTTGTTTTTTGGTAATTCCTTTTTTTCCCAATGCTTTCCTGTCTCCTTGCAGCAAAATCATGTTTGTGCTGCAGATTGGCAGCGTGGCACAGACAGACAGCTGTAACATAGCTTTGGATCAGGCTGACACTGTGGATCGAGCTGTCCTGCTCCAATACACGGTCAACAATGGAGTCAGCTGGCACGTGATCGCCCAGCACCAGCCCAAAGACTTCATAAAGGCTCAGAGAGTTTCCTACAACATCCCACTGTGAGTCATGAAGACACCAACGCGTGGCTATGGTTCATTTTTCATTTTTCATTTTTTGATATTACCTCTTAAATAGTTAGCTTGTAATTGTCAAAGTCAGACATGACTATCAGGATTTAAATTTTTGAATCATCATTTTGTCAGTTGGTGGTATCAATGTGATAGCTGATTGTTGTAAACGTCGGTTAATTTGGGTTTATTTTCATAAGTCCTGTTTTTTTGCGGCTTTACCAAAGGTAAATTGTCCTTAGTAATATATTTGAATACAGTCAGTCACAAGTTTAAGAATTCCCTATAATGTGTTGATATGTTCTACAGAGTATCAATATATCATGTATCATTGGCTTGTAAAAACATGTTATCAATGGAAAAGATGTAAAAACTGTTGCCACATTACAGAAAACCAAATGAGTAAATCATTGCTTTCATTATGTTCCCATGATTTCCCCAGTGAAGCCAGGGTTAAAGGAGTGATGCTGCGGATGGTGGCAGCCACGGCATGAAGGTGCGGGACATGACCAGTGGGCCTTGGACCATGTGGAAGTAGTTCTGTGAGTACTCAAGTACAAGTCGGTTCCCGGCTCCACAGACTGGCCACAACAGAGCCCTGAGCTACCAAAGTCTCTACCTCTGCCTGTCCTCAGTCCCAATGGTTCCTTCCACAGGGGTACACACACAAACACGCTGGCACCAACTTAGTGGCCAAGTGGAAGAGTGCCCGTCCTGGGACTCTAATAGATTCTAACATGGGACCTAGTGCCTACTGGCTCAACACTCTGGATTAACATGTTGGATTGGGGGTTTAATACTTCAAAATGGTTCCTTAGTGTGTCTGGCGCACACCACTATCAGATAAGAAGGGTTAAATGAGGAGTTTACATTTTTCCAGACATAGAAGTGTTTGGCTAAAGTGGGACTTTAGCTCCCAGCTGACAAACTGTCAATTTTCCGAACAGAAAACTTTCTCCATGGTATTTTGCTGCAGATCAACTCCTGCTGGTTGATAAAGCCTATGCTTCTAGTACAGTTGACTTATAATCAAGTAACCAAACATGTCTTTAAGAAGAATTTAAAAGTAACACATTTTAAAAGCTTCAAGAAGAAGAATATTTTTTTCGTTCCAAAGAATCTTTTCTATATTGGTAGGTTATTTTTGAGTTGTTTTGTTTCTTCTTCTTCTTAATTTTCACTCATTCCATATTATAATCCTTTAAACCATCAAGTAACGGATGGGTGATGACGTTTTGGCTTCGAGCTTACTCACACCAGATCATCTTAGAGGTGCCAAATGTAAATGTCAAGTAAATAAAAAATAGCTGAGAGTTTTGTCAGATTGAGTCAACTTTCCTAAATTTTATTACCTTTCTATCAGACTGATTCCCTTCAAGCCAATCAAACTGAAAGGGCTGTAATAGGTGGACACACTGCACTAAAGTGTTCTTCCAGTAAAGCCTACTTTTTCTGAGATTTTGATTGGATTTTGAGGTTGTAAAATAAAATGATGTCTACGATACGGTTATTTTTATGTTGTGCTGAGCTAAAATAAATAGAAAACCAATTATTTTAAAGATGTGTGCATTTAACTGTACAGCAGTGTGATTTTTTTATGATTTATTTGATGGGTACGCTCAAATTAGCATGCTTTCTGAGCATTTCTTTTTAACATTCAATTTAGATTTAAAATATACATGTATACTTGTATCTGACAGTAATTTTAACTTCTATGATTATCATTTAAGTCGGTATGCTTTGAAATGACATATTACACATTTGTGTGGAGTAAATCTAGGCATAAAGGTCATTAAAATGCAGCAAATATTAGAAAAGTTGTCTAAATCTGACAGAACTGTTAGAGAGTTTTTGCTTCCTGATCTTTTACATTCAGCGCCTCATACTAATCGGTACCATACCCGAGTATATTTGACTGTAAATACGGTTCATTTGGCTAACAGTTCGCACTGGTCTGGAATGATTAAGCAAAGCATGCTAAGTCTAGATTACAGATGCAGGCCGTAGTTCTGCAGACTTTGATGCAGTTCAGTTCTGATATAATAAAACTATGACGTCAATTACACAACATTACGTGTCAAATGTTCAAAAATACCTGATATAAATATAAAATGGAAACCAATCTGCTGTTCCACAAGGCAGGCTATTGTAAAATATAACATATTGAGCTTTCTTTTTCTTTGTGCCGTTAAGAACAAAAATTGTTTATGTGTCATGTCAAACAATATAATGTGTTCTTCGTATTTGTGCGCAACAATACTAGGATTAAGTTGAAATGTGGAAACATACCAAAGGACTTCAGACTGATTTTTGACAAGGTGACATGAGTTTCTGAGCAATGATAAAATCATTTGACTTTAGATAAAATAGTATCTGTAGTTAAGTTTACGGCAAGTCAAACAGAAACTCAACCTTCCTTGCGCCTAACCTGAGCTGTCCCTGGCCAACATGGCCCTGACCTGTCGCACACCCTCCCTTGCATTTGCTCAGTTTTCAACAGTGTCTGCTGAAGCGTGATGTGACCCTCACACTTACTCTGTTGTTTATGTCTCTGTTCACCGCTCCTCCGCACATTCTCCTCTCACTGTCCCTCCTCGATCTTTTCTTTTGCTCCCGGCTGCTTAATGTTACTAACGTGGCTACACTCACCCCTCTGCTTGTGCCTCATCCTTTTGTAATGTCCTCCATCCTCCTACTCCTCCTTTGCCTTTTAACTTTCCTCCTGACCTCCTAACTGTGCCCCTCTGGCACACAATGGATGGATAGCTGCTGTTTATCCCATTTTATCTTTATTACATGTCTTTACTTCTCCAACTTTCTTACTCTATTATTTTGTTCTTCCTTCTCTCCATCTAACTTTCATTTCTTCTATGACTTCTCTCCTTTCTTCCCGCCCGCTTCCCCAGGCTGGGGCTCCTGCCTCCCCAGACCTTTCTCCGAGACAGCAGTCCCCTCCTCCTCCCGCCTCCCCCCTCTCGCGCTCTAACTTCTGCTCTCTTCTGTATTCTGCTCCCTCTGGCATGGCTGTAGTGTCAGGTAAGTCCTCCGCCTCTTCCCGAATGCGTCCCCGCCCTCTTGCATACCCGCCCCCCTCACCCCCTCCTTAACCTGTTACACCGCAAACGGCCCTCTTTTGATTTTTTTTTTTTTTTTGGGCACACAGCCTTCTATTTTCACCACCATCCATCATCTCCATTTTTTCACTTAAATTTGCACCCCAGGCAGGTCAAAGGGCAGATCAGCGATTTACAGTGTTCAGGTGGAGGGTTACTGCATCAAAGTACAGACCTTAACTCGCAAAATAATTCATAAAAATCAATAAAAAACACAGTCATAGAACTACGAACAGGGATTGGAAGTGTTTGTAAATGTTCTGAAATGGTTGAACAAACAGATAAAATCCTTAGTATCAACGTTGATTTGATGGTTTGCACATGAAAATGTACTTTTTCCGTGGATATTTTCCACACACAAATGTCAGTGCTTATGTGTATGTGTATAAGTGTGATGTAACTCATCACTATATCTGTATTTGTTTGTGTTGTTCTGAATACTGCGTCAGCTGCAGCCCGCTGTGGGGGTTTTGCTGCTTTTCACAGCTGTTCTATCCTTCGATTCTACTTGAGAATCTCCATCCAGCAATTTGTCACTCGAGCCTCAAATGAATGGCTGTTTTTTACTTGAATGTCAGCTTCAGTTGACATTCAGGGCATCTCATGTCATTCTTTTCAAACAAACTCCCATTTGACCTTTTTTTTGCCTCCTCCGCCTGTGCATGACTTTAAGGGCAACTGCCGCAGCATCTCTTCATCCTTTTTCTACTCATGGCTGTGTGTTAGTCTTTCTCCGAGGACAACATGTCTCTGGTCCAGGAGCCTCTTCTCCATCTCAAAAGTCATAAACCTATGAGCGCACTCAATTTTTTGAACCATGCTCCACCACATCCCTACATCAACTGTTGGCACACACATGCGCAGCCATTTCCTGCCTTCCCCGAGCCCTTTTTGCCCCCCTCCCCTCATTTCACAGAGACCCCTGCCTGCCCTGGCTGCTCTCCTGGCTCACTGGCACCGCCCTGCTGGATGGAAGAGGCTATAAGCAGGCTAAGCAAGAGTGATCTTTTGCAGCTTTTCTCTGTCACTTCGTAAAAAAAAAAAAAAAATCCTTTCCTGCTCAGGAACCTGCACTTTTTTGGCCTTTTGTGTGTCTGTGTGTGTTATCTCTGTCCTCAAACACTCAGTCAGTTTAGTGTACCATTGTGTTTGTTTACTTTGTTTTGTGCTGTGTGTAGTTTGTTGAATCCGTGAAGCTCACTGTGTTAACATAGCTGCCAGTTTGTGCAGAATGCAAACAAACCAAAGTGTGTCCAATAGATCCAGTCATTTATTATAGAGATCTGTGAAGCTGTTGAGTGTTTGAGGTTTCATGAAAACTCCAGCATGAACTTAGGTGTGATAGAGCTCCATTTCATTGGTCAGCCTGTGTGCATGGTCTGGAGCGTGTGCGAACCTTCAGTGCTCTTTACCTTGCCACTCATACTTGCACACGTTCTCTTTCCCCTCCCCTTTTACTGTCTTTGCGCACCTGCAGCACACGTAAGCAAAACTACATGATGAACTTTGCCAGACAGACCGGCATGCGTCACTACTACAGTCGCAAGAGGCGGGCACTGCAGCAGCAGCGGCGTGCCTGAACGAGCCTGGGACCCGCCAGTCACACATCAACATGCCTCGTACATCCTCGTCACCCTGTTGAGACCTGTCCATCGGTGAATTCCAATCAGCCTCAGACACCCCCTCACCCATCTCCGCCCATCACTTCTGCGCTCCAGCCAAACCACACCTTCCCAGCCACACAGATCAGCGGGAATGAAACTAAAGGAGTAAAGAGGCCATATTGTCCCAAAGGATGGTCAGGGCTTTTTGGGGGGGTTTTTTGTAATCGTTGCTGTCGTTCCTCTGATTCCACCTTTTCCCATCTTTTTTCCTGCCACACTGTGAAACTAAAAAGATAACACATCACTGCTGCACTAACCAGCCAATTGAGGAGAAACCTCCCAGTTTCACTGAGCCACTGGGAGGGGAGGAGGAGGACTATTCCACCACAGCCAAACCAGTACGCCAGGAGAAAGACACACAGTGATGATACTGGCTATTAAGAGGAATAACAGTGATAAAGATAACAAAAGAAAAAAGAAAAAAAAAGTACTGTGTTCTTAGTGTTCTGTGTGTCTGTGGGTTCATTTTGTGATGAGTTGACTGTGGTGTTTTGTTTGTTTGTTTGTTCATTTTTCTACTAATTTGTATGCTTTTAAGGGGGGAGGCAGGGGGTTCGGTTTCCTTTCCCTCGTTTGTTGGCTGAGGTGTGGGCAGGACACAAGAGGCCCAAACAACACACGGAGGAGGGACAAAGGAAAGATTTGCACGGGGACAGAAAAAGGGAAACTATATCTAAAGAAAAAAAAAAAGGACTGGTCAACATTTTTTTTAAATCATTTTTTAATATATGTTGGTTCCTGAAAATACAGATATTTATGGTAAATGGTTCTTCACGTAACCTATTTAAGATGCACTGTGCGTGAAATCTGTATGTTTTTTTTTGTTCTTTTTTTTAGTGTTAAGTTATTAGACAGTTAAGTCGGGCTCTTGGACTGCATCATCTCCCCTCTTCTTTCACTCTCCCCCTCTCCTGTGCTGTTTCCCTTTCCCTCCATCCTCTCTGCTGATTTCTGAAACCTGGAGGTGAGGCTCTATTAGTGTTGTTTTTTGAAGTCTGTGTAATATGGACCCTCTGCCCTCAATGTAACTCCAGTATAGCAATCTCCTGTAAATATATATACACGTATATCCACTATGGGGAGACCCAGCAGCCTTATTCAAGGGAAATAAAGAACTGTCCAAACCTCAAACTGTGCACCATGTGTCACCTCCTCTTTCACTTCATCTGAAGCTACGTTCACACGGTCCTCTGCAAGAGACCACTTCCAATGAAAAGACTATGTAATCACACATAAATGTGGGTTTTAGGCTTCCGCATTCAGAACTTGCATGATCATGCATCACCACACACATTTTTAAGGCAGTTTGCAGGCTCTATGTACAAAACGCAGAGCCATTGATTGTGTGTTAAACGTTAAACCAGGTCAAACTGTGACTCAGATTTGGTGGCGTCACTTTTAATTCATGGTAGTGTCAACTGTTTGCAAATTATTAATGGAGGAGAAATTAAAAAGTGCAGTTTGTGCCCCAATGGAAACATATGACACCAAGTCTTCCATACTGGAATAGAGCTGTAAAAGAAAAACCCTCAGGTACAGACCTCTGGTATAAAAGGAAAAACTTCAGAAACAGATGTCACAAAAGTTAAAATCCCACAACACCCTTACTGATACACAAGCTGTCAGAAGTACAGGTTGCAGAGCAGAATTAAAGTCGCTTTTAATCTAAAATCTGCCTAAGTATTTCATTTTCTGTTTTGTTTTAAACAAATGTGTGTTTAAACCAGCTCTTCTAAACAAGACACGATCAAACTGTGCTGTATGCAGTTTGGAGATCAGGATTTTATCTTTACCAGCATGAAGATTTATATTTCCAAACTCACTTAGACTTAATATATCCCTTAAATATAAACTACAAGACCTCTGTGGACAATGGGCAGAAGGAAAGTATATTTTCCTTAAAAGTAGTTTATGAGAAAAGCAAAACAAGGCCTTAGCTGAACTGGGTTTGGGAAGCTTTTCAAAGTACGACCTCCTGCTGCAGCAGTCATCAAAATGACTTGCTAACAGATCAATGGATGACCAGAAACAGAATGTATTCCAATTTTTCTTATTTTAGCGTGTTCTACAAAATAAAATAAGGTTCACATCCACAAAAAGAAATAAAAATAAAGCATTTTATTAAGAAGTGTCAGCTGCTTATTTAACATCTAGAAACAAGATTGTCTCAAATTATTTAAAATTAAAATACACTTTGATTAAACGATTTTTTTTAAATGAGTCTCTTCTACTATCCTGGTAATTTCCTCAGTCTGTTCAAACTGGGAATTGACCACTCATGTGAGACAAAAGCTGCAGGCCACCACAGCAGCAGCCACCAGCATGGCAGTGAGCGGCTCCAGTGCGACGCCCCGGTTACAGTACGGCCAGTCACAGCAGCTGTAGCTCATGGTGTAGACGGTGCCCAGGAGACGTAGGCTGTGGACCTGACTGCAGTCCTTCTCTAACATGCAGCCCCTGGCTGATAGGGCAGTGTAGTTGCCGTAGCGACCCAACCCCTTAAAGCACATCTCACTCGGAGGGCATTCTGTCACGATGAGTTCAAACGTTATTTCCTTCTCCAGGACGGGGCTGTAGTAGCAACGGAGGTTTTCACAGAGCAGCAAAGGAAGGCAAAACCACAACAAAACAGCATGGAAGAGCTGCCTGCAAGAAAAGGAGATCAGCAGGGTCAATACCTACTCAGATGCTTGTACTTAAAAATTCTGAAGGGATTGAAACAGTTCTGGGATTTTACCTTATTGAGTGTATTGCAATTTTTTTTCCTTCATAACTGCCATGTCAAATTGATATATTTAAATTTTTGGCCCAAAAAAATAAATAAATAATTTAAAACTAAAATAAAAAGTAAGTTATATCATGTGATCATGCACAGGTGCCAGTAGTTTGTCCATTGTGTGCATATATATATATATATATCCGAGTTATCTTAGTGCGGAAGAATATTAAAAAAATAAAAATAAAAAATAAAGTCATTTAAATGTTTTAAGAAAAATGTCTGAACCTCCCTCAGGGAATGAAGTCTCACAATTGTACAGAGAACCAAATGTTCTGAAGAGCTGAAGAGGCCACACCTACACCTCCCAACTCACCTGCAGTTAATTTCCACAGACCAACTACACCACATAAGAGTTTAAACAGTGCTTTTAATTCAGTATCCAGCAATGACTGCAGACTAACAAAATTCACTTTATAGCAGGAGGAAGGCTTACAAACCCACCTTATTCTCTCTGAACTACAAATATGTCAAACCAATAATAACTTATTTTCTCTCCCCCGCCATCATTACAAACAAGAGGCAAATCACAAAGCATCCAAACATTTGACCAAATGTTGGTCCCTTTTTTTGGGAGACTCAGAGGACTCTGTAGGTAAACAGGCTTCAGACGGACACTAAGCTATGCCTTAACGGCAGGAGGAGCACTGGTTGCTGTTAGTGTGTTGTTTGCACACACAGTCAAAGGCTTCTTCACAACAGTCTCAGTGTCATTTGTTTTAGCTTGGATCATCTGCAGCAGCTCCTTCAGCGTGGTTTTGGATTCAGGCGCCTCGTTACATGTGTTTCCGCAGCAACAAGCATAACGAACTTTATATTTGATTCCTCTGTAAGTGACCATCTCATAGGAACCACAGAGGTCGGCACTGACGCAGCCCTGAGCGGAAAGGACGTGGAGGGCACCGTAGAAGCCTCTGGAGCTGGTGCAGCGCTCGCCGGGCCGACACTCAGTGGTGAAGTTTGGACACAATTCAGATTTTTCATGCAGGGGGCAGACGTTACACAACAGGTGCTCCAGGGCAGAGACAGGGATGAGGGGACCAGAGACCAACAGGATGGAGGCGAGGAGCAATTGAGGTTGGCCCAGAATTGTGCTGTTAGTACAAGTGTGAACCCATAAATACATGTAAACATAACAAATACAGAAACAAGTCTGAAATCAGCAATAGTGTCATTCACCTGGTCCTCAGTGATCCCATCTTCCTGCCAGTGGAAGTTGCTCAACTCAAGAAGGTCTGTCCACATTATAAAGGCCTCTGATTGGCAGTTGGGAACAGGTGTGTGCAGTGAAAACTCAGGCTGTCATCAGTGAAAAGTTCATAAGGAAAAGGAAAGCTTAGCAGAAGATTGAAGCTATGAGGTTTTTTATGTGTGTGTGGGTTGCATTTTCATTCACTTGTTCACCTTTCAGCACATCCCACCTTTCAGGTGGTTTGGCAGAGAGTTTTTACACCTGATGCTCTTTCTGACACAACCCTGTATTTCAACACAAAACAGCTGATAAACACAAAAGTTTATCAGCTGGAAAAAAAAGTGGACTTTCAGTGCCCTCTAGTGTCTTATATTAAACATGCAGCAACTTTATTTAAATGAATGTTGTGAATGGACTTTTCTGTCTTGATGTCCAGCTTATTTTCTGTTGTCAGGGGTGAATGTGAGCTGTGAGGACTTGCACAGTGGTTCCTGCAAAAAAAGGAGAAAAAAAATGTCTTAGGCATAAAGGCTGGGGCTAAATTGCACAATTTATATTAAGCACACGTTGCAAAACGTTCTCTAGTGCAATCCAGCTAACAGAAAAGCCAAAGTCTTAGAAATCGGATTTCAAGTCCTTTAAGTCACATCTTTCAAATTACTTTCCGTCAATCAGTTGACTTTCCTCGCCTTTTATCGTATCTAGAAATATGACGACTCTGACGAAGACTGAAGACGTCAGTCGAAACATGTCAGGTATGTGTCAAACATATCCCGTGTCTGATAACAAAAGAACCAAGAAGTCAGTTAACAACCACAGATACTATGAACTTTATTGCACTGCTATGTCTAAAAGTATTTGAGTACTGGTATTTCTTTTCCTTTTTCCTAACTTAACATTGATTCAGCACAAATGTTGGCAAATTTTTGAATCCAATATGAAGTTGAACTGTTTTAGCAAAAGAACAACCATGTTTAAAGAGCATTTGGAAAAAGGTGCAAAAATAAATAAAAAGTTTTGATTCATACTAAATAAAAGAAAATATTAAAAAAAAAAAAGAACTTTAAAAGGTCCCAGTGTCAATTCACATCAATGGCACAAACCATGACTAGTGCACTATAGTGTGTTCACCATTATGTGGGGCTGTAGATCTTAGAATCTACAATTCTAAAATCCAGTGCCCTAGAAATTTCCAAGAAGTCTCAGCAAAAAAACGGCGTGCATCAATGCTCACTAGATTGACGAATATAGACCACAATGAATTGCATTTGACAGAGTTTTCATGTATAAAATTAGGATTTTTTTTAAAGAAACTATTCAAGTTTTATCGTCAGAACACAACAGATTCATAAATAGTCCACGGATCCCTCAGAAGCCACAATTTTGTTTGGCTTGAAGGTCAAAGGTGAAAACTTTCCCCTTTGTTTATCTTAGACTTGGGGCTTTAAGCACAGTTCCTCTCAGCTGGTGTGTTCTTTAAACACAGTCAGTGAAGTTTTGCTTACTGTCAGCTCAGCATCCTCATCCTCCCTGCCAGCATCGCCCCACTCTTCCTGCTCCTCTGCGGGGTCGTAGCTGTACAGAGGAATCAGCCTGTGGCGCAGCTCGTCTAATCTGCATTGCAAACGTATCAAACAAACCTTGTGTAAGAACATTTAAAAACTGCTTTAGCCAAAACAGTGACAGGTACAACCCTACCTTGATCTCTTTTTGATATAAATAACCTGAAGAGGATAACAGTATTAGACATTTGAGCTGATCTGAAAGTTTAAACGTAAGGGACCTGAAAAAGACTCTTACCGCTGCCAGGATTGATCCAATCAGGGTTAAGAGGACAAGTGGAATGAGGGCGTAGTATCCAGGAAATCCAGGTTTTTGGCCTCCAGAGGGCATGAAGGCAGTTGTGTCGTTCTTGTTCACCTCCATCCTGATCAGTCCTCTCTTTCATGGAGGCCCCCGGTCCATGTACAGCTGACGCCTGTGTGACACATTCAGTGGAGAGCTGTCACCGTCACTTCCACCGAGAGCTTACCAAGAACTTCCTTCCCCCTCGCATAGTTCATAGCTTTGGAAAATGAAACGCACGCTGAGGCCTACGATTCAAGAGGATGAGCCACAAATGAAATGTAAACTTACCTGGTATGTTAGATGCAGGGAACAGGGGGATTTATCCTGACATGAGACGTACTTACAGGAAAGCAGCCTCACATCTCAACCTGCTCCATGACATTCCTGAACAAGGAGTGGACTAAAAGAATCCTAGTCATGGTTAACCTGGGAATGTTTTAAATACATGCAGTAAAAAAAAATAAACCAAAATGATAATCTATGGTGGACTCGTTCAAATTTGTTGTAGATATATTTTGTTTTATGCTTGATTTGTAAAAGTAAAAACTTGAAATGAATCCCAGGGTGTAATGTTCCCTTTTCTCCAGCAGAGGGGAGGTTTTGTGGGCGGGAAGGTTAAGGTTGTCAGAAGCTGGGCTGTACTGGTCTGACTAGTTCAGCCTGGGCTCATTGAAGGTTTCCCCTTCATACAGAATGGTGGTGTGGTGAGCACAGCTGTGATGGTAAGCTTTAAATAAATCTTTTTGTAAACTATTGATGCCTGAATTTAGGACTAATCTGTTGTCAGGAGTACATGCTTGTCTGTGAAAGGCTTTGGAGGCATACCATATTTGCTACATTTCTGTTAAGTTTGCACAGGTTGTGTAAAAGTAAGCATTTTTAGCTGTAGGGCTGAAATAATAACATTAAAGGTGAAGCTGCTTGTCAGGTCCTTCTCAGGGGAAGAAGCACTTTGCTCTCATTTTGGCGGCATGTTTGAAAGTTTGTTAATTATTAGACCATTGTAAACGACTGGTTTTTCCCAACGCCAACACTGCAACTGAATCACTGCATTTCTTTCTTTTCGTTCCACGATCAAGTGCCTTCTATAAAGTGCTTTTGAAAAGACAGCGGTGGAGACTTCATACCAGATGGTTTACTAAAAGCTCATGGATCCCTTCATGAGACATAATGCTGTCCTGCAGAGACAGAACACAACAGATTTTCCTGCTGCAGGCTACCAAGAGGAGCCTTCTTACTATGCTGTGGTGCTTCCAGATGAAGCTAACCCTCAAGGATACATTTGGAATACTGAACATCAGGAAAATGGCCCTCCACCACGTCCACCCAAAAATGTTAGGACTCGATTTTTTAGTGATCCCATGGGAGCAGGACCTGTGCCACCTCCCATTCCCCCCAGGACAAGACCGCAGCAAATCCAAATCAGGAGGATGTCTTTGGACACCGTCCCTACACCAGGAAACAGACTAGTGCGTTCCCACACACAAGTGGAGAGTCAAGTGAGTACTGGAACATGAAGTTTCTCACCGCAGACTGTTCAAGCAGTTATACTATGCTAAATTATTCTAATATTCCCTAATCCTAATCTTAGGATCCATGGGCCATCATCTTAAATGAGTGTCCAGAGGGCAGCACTAAGGATCTGGCAGTGTTTTGCAGCACAACATCCCAGTAAGGCAAAGAACAGAACACACTACAAAAACAAAATCTTTAAGTAAAAGTTCCCTTATTTCAAGAATAACTTTCTTATTTTACAAGAAAAACAATCGTATCAAGAATGTTATACAACAGCAAAAATATCTTATTTTAATTAAAAAATCTTTTAGTGACTGGAATTTTTTTTTCTTAAAATAAGATCATTTTTGTTAAGACCATTTTTCTTACTTCATGTAAATAAAATCTGCCAATGAATTAAGAAAGTTAGATTTTTTTCTGAGGGAGCCTGTTTTTGCAGATCATTTTTTTTGTTGCTTACATCTATTAAGTTGAAGTCAGTTTCAAAATAACTCAGTTTCAGTTTTGGACAGGCATGTTTCTTGTAATTTTATTTTTGCTTTCTGGCCAGACTGGTAATTTGTCATTCTTACAGGCTGAAGTCACAGTACAAGTACACAAACTTTGATCAGAACTCTGGTGTGGTGTGGGGCCGACTGGCACAAATCCACCCCTCCCTCCTCAACAAGGTGGAGGTGGAGGTCTCTGTATCCACAGAGGAGGACAACCACCAGCTTCCCCTCCCCACAGACGGTAAAAAAAAGCTTTTATAATAATAAGTGACGATGGAAAGCACTTTGCCTATCCTTTAAATTTCAAAACAATAATAAAAATGCCATTCAGTCTTAAATAAGCTCATTATTTTAGTTTGCTCACATATCCTCCTAAAAGAAATTGAATGAATTCATTAAGCCCTAAGTATTAATGTTTAATTTTTTTGAACTCATTTTTATATTGATATTAAAATTAATAAAAAATTATTTTAATAATTACTTTTCAATGGCTTTTGAGTTTAAAATGTATTCATTTTGGTTGAATATTAACAATTCAACTGGGAAAATATAACATTAATGACCATAAATGGCCTTTAAAAAACTTCTGCTTCTTGGGTTAAAAATGTCAAGAGTCTTATTCTTAAACTTTGATTTTTTTTTGTTAAAATTAACAACTTTGTTCTAAAAAAAAAGAAAAAAACATATAAATATATGTATGTATGTATGTATATATATATATATATATATATATATATATATATATATATATATATATATATAATATACTTTTATTTTGTGAGTTTCTATTTTTAAGTGAGCACTTGTCATAAATCCATGAAAACAAAGTTGCCTGACTCTGATTTCTATTTTTTTATTCAGCAAACAAGCCAGTACAGCAGCTAATTGATGAAATTTTAGAGCTGCTTGACCTTGACCCCAGCAGAGCCAGGGAATATGTTCTAAAGTTTTGTGACTCAGAGGAGTATCTGAAAAAGTGAGTGTGTCTTTCTTTCATCACTGCTGCAGATCCTGAAATTCTGGATCCATTTTACTGTCAGTGGTGTTCTTTGTATACGTCAAAGACATGCAGCTGAAGTTGCATCACAAATCTGTTCCCCTCTGCCTCCACAGTGATGAATTACTCTCTGTGCATGAGAAAGTACAGATGTGCCACAAGCTGAAACAGGTGATCCAACTGCGGCTCATCCATGTCGGCAGGCTGAAACGCCATCTGGTCAGAAATGTGAGTGGGTTCAAATTCCTCCGTGTCACCAAACAGCAAACAGGGTTGGCCTTATCTCCACTTATGAAGCGCTGTTGTCACAAACGGTGTTGTCAACATGAGGGATATTGTAGTTGTAAAAACACCCAGAGTCCTCGACTTTGTTCTGTTTACACGCATTGATGTAACTGCTGGTATTTAGCAGAGAGTTAAACTGCATATCGTCAGCCTAATAGCATTTCTGCCTAACTCATTTTTTTGTCGAATTGAGATATTGGCCTAACTTGACTGTGAGTGGTGAAAAAAATGTGTTTTTTCTTCTTTTAAAAAAACCCTGAAAAAATGAGTTAGGCAGATATGCTATTAGGCTGACGATATGGAAAAACTGCACAAGAAACGCTTTTTTCATCCTAAACCCTAGAGAGTAAAATTATTAAATACATGAGATCATACATTTAGCAGCCTACGTTCTATTTTTATTTTTGTTTGTGTTGTGAGGCCGAAGATGACAGCACAGAATGTCACCTGTACCCATTCCTGAACTCTGTTAATGTCTACAACATCTCCAGGTAGGATGATGATTCACCCTCATGCTTGCCAATTGAATAGTCTCAGTTTACTTGGCATTGAGTTATAGGTAGAACTCCTAACTCACGGGTTCACTTCCATGTGCTCGTGTGTGTTTAATCAGTCTGCGTTTTGCAGCGTCAGCATGCAGGAGGTGCTCAACAGCTATACCAAAGAAGTGGCAGAGCTTATGAAAAGTCAGGTTAGTGGATAAAGCAAACTAATAAACTAATAAAAACGTTCTTCCCAAATGATTCTCATCTGGTCACATCTGCAGTCTTGGCAGAATGTCAATAATGTGGTGACCAGAGTTCGTACAATCACGAATCTGCTGTTTGGACTCACAAGTCAAGAACTGGAGGAGGCCATTGGCCGGCTCAACCGAATCAACATCAAAACTATGGTATGACATCACATCCTCTCTTTTAGCTTTCTGCTGTTTTGCCTTCATAAAAAAAGTTTTTTTTTATTAAAAGGTTTTTTTTTATTAAACAGAACTGTGGAAAAAAAGCAAAACAAAAGCTGAACACATTTCTCTCTGTAGTACTATTAGTGTTTAAAAAGGAATAAAAAGAAGACAATATTATTTAACTGACCCTATTTTACCAGAAATTTGTATTGCTTAGAGTTTAAGAAAATACAAAAACAAAAAAGAGAGTAACTAAACAATTATATACCAACTCTTTCCAAAAAAAATAGGTATCAAGGAAAAGTGTTTTCATTTTCATAATTCCACTCAGAAATTAAACTTTCTTAGAATATGAATTAACACCCCAATGTTAACTTGATTTATGTATGTATTGATTTATTAATTTGATATAAGTTTTTTATTTTTTATTTTTTTTATACATAAAGCTCATAAAACCCTCAAAACAGGATTTTATAAAATTAGAATACTGTGGACAAATCACTTCTCAGAGATTATGATTACATCAAATTCATTGATATAAAATATTTTTTAAATTATATGGTATATGGCCATCTTCAATCCCTTTGCCTTAATAACTGCTTTGATTCGTCGCAGCATTGATTCAACCGGCTTGTGGCACTGTGTGGGACTTATGGATGCCCAGATTTTCTTGATGCCATTTCTTCGTTCTTTATGGTCTTGTGCCCCTCTTAATAATATTAATACCTCATACATGTTCAATGTGGTGTTATTAAGGCCAGTCAAGCACCGAGATGTCATGGGCATCAAACAAGGTTTTGGTGTTTCTGGAGGTATATGGGCAGTAGCCAGGTCCTGCTGGACGATGAAATCTGCATTCCATCCTCAGCAGAAGGAATCATGAAGTCCTCTAGAACATTCTGGTAGACCGTTGCAGTGACTTTGGATTGAAGAAAACAGTTAGCCAACACCTGCGCTGGACATTGCAGCCCAAATCATGACTGGCTCTAAATATTTCACTCTGGACCTCAAGCAAATGGATTATGCCCTTCCCCAGTCTCCCTCCAATCCCTTGGACATTGACTCCCAAATGAAAGACAGACTTTCCTTTAATCAGAAAACAGGACCTTGGACCACTGGCCAACAGCCTGGCATTTCTTCTTCCTGGTCCTGTTGAGACATTTCCTCCACTAGCCCAGGCTCAGAAGTGGCTTGACCCAAGAAACCCTACAGTTGTAGCCCATCTCCTGAATGCATCTGAAGGTTTTTGAAGCTGTTCCTCCACCTCCTTCAAGTCCTTGTCCTTTTGAAAATCCACTGAAGCCCATGCTCATCTCTTTTGCTGGTGCATCTTCTTTGCATTTTTATATTTTAGCAGATAATTCTTGAAGTCAGTTTGAAGCTACATCATCTTTTTTAAAGAATATGCTTGTTGTGTGTTTAAATTGTACTGAATTAGTAAACTTGTTTCTGTTTTGCAGAGCAATGACGAGATGTTTGAGTGCCAGTCTGGTGAGTAGCAGTAAAAAACATTGTTTATAATAAAGTTTATATCATTTAAATTCTAGATTTTGGTTGGTTAGAATTTTGCTCCAGTTTTATTCTTTTCCTTTTTAATTTAAGGAGGCAGTCTCCCTGTCTAAGATAAATCCAAGTCTGCTCTCTTTGGTCAGTTTTTGCCAAATAAAGTCCCGTATCTCAGTTTACATCAAACAAAGTTCAAAGTTGTGTAAAGTAAATAGCATGAAACCAATTCAAATACAAAACTGAATCTACAAAGTTAAAATTAACTTGCTTATTTTAGAATTTTAGTTCAATTATATTTTTTATTGCGTCTTATTTTCCTTCTTATTGAAATAAACAGCTTTGACTTTTAAGAGCAAAAGGCATATTAAGCAACCTGCCAAAAATGTAGTTGTTTGATCACTATCACAGTTAGTGTTATGTTATTCATATTTTCATATTTCGTTTTTATTTTTTATTTTTTTTGGCCACTGTTGATTGCGGCTGCCCAAAATGAACAAAAAAAAATGTTCTTGTGTTCTCCTGGTTTAAAATATTTTCTGTTACACAATGCATTTGTAGAATAGACACATGTGTCTAGTCTCTAAGAGGAAATGCTTTGATTTTCTAAACTGCATTTGTGTTTCAGTTACGGTCATGCTCCATGGGGTCATTTTGAAACTGCTGCAGCTGTATTTTGACAACTTCCAGTCCAACTTTACGGTTCAGAGAATAATCAGCAGCCCGCAAACCTGTGACGTGGACAAAAATCAAGAAATTCTGCAGTTCAACATTGTTTCTCTCTATAAGCTGCTCCCCGCCTGGCTGAGGTATGAGTACATTTAGTTATTTGCATTCTCCTGTCTGCACTGATGCATACACACGAACTAACAAGTGTGTCCTATGTCTTTTTATTTTTCCCCCATGAATTTTAGTTATGACAGCTTTTCCTTTTCCTGTGATTTGCTATATGGAGGAGTTTCAATCTGTGATGCTGCCGTCTCTGAAAATATCAGCACTGCTTTGTCATACAGAAACAAGATCAACTGCAACCGAACGTAAGATAAACAGGGTGAACCTAAATGTATACATACACTAGACAATGTCAATTTTACTCAGATCAGCATTGTTTTTGTTTTTTACTTTTTTTATCATAGTCACATTAAATAAAGCACAAATAATGAAAACATAAGAGATTTTAAATAGGTACGTTGAAAAGATCTATTCTGCTATGTGTCCTTTCCAGGATGGTCTTTCCTGTTCCCATAAATCAGCTTCCGTATGAATGCATGCTGAGATTTCGCATAAAAGGAGCAAAGAAAGGAAAACCCGTGGAGCTTTTAGCCTGGGTTGTTCTACCTCTGTACAGTCACAGGTTTGTTTCATCAGTTTTATCGAGGTAGTTACTGAATAATTTGCTAAGCTTTTTCAGGTTTCTCTTTGGTTCCTAAGATGTTTGTCTAAACTTTTAGGACTCTTATAAGAGGAACTGTTCTCCTAAGTATGTGCATTTCCCCTGAGTTGCCTTTTTCTCCAAGTCCTGCACTGTCCGACCTTCACAAACAGGCTGAGGGGGTCATACTTCAGGTCTGTAGCGCCACACAACTCCTGGTTGACCCATAAACCCCCAAATTCACACTCAATTTTTCTTCTGTCTTTAAGCTTGAATTTCCCAATCAGTACGAGTGGGTTTATCAGAGACCCGTGGCTCTGCCAGGGTCGATCGAGTTCTCTGAGCCCTGCGACGAAGTTCGAAAGAAAATGTTGCAGATTTCAAAGAAGCATTGCCTCTGCTTGTGAGTAAAAGAAGTCTTTTCCAAAAGTTGGAGTTGTGTTGGAGAAAAGAGCTCAAGGTGTTTACTCTGCTACCAGTCTGACAGAAAACGAGAAGGCTTTCCTGTGGAGCAAACACCATTTGAGTAACAAAGGAAGCACCTTCCTCCACCTGCTGCTGGGTGGTGTGCCCCACTGGCAGCCGAAAAACTTGACAGAAATCTACACGGTGGTTGACAACTGGCCCATCTACCTTCCTGAAGAGGCTCTTTTCCTGCTTACTGACAGGTGGGTCAATAAGTCATGTTGTAAAACATACATGTCATTGTTTTCATCTATTATGATTATGGTAGCTTTAGTTAGACTTTATTACATGTCATTGTTTTACGTGTTGAGACAAGTCTAGTAAAATGGACCAGGAAGTTGCATCATGTGACTTCTTTTTAAATAGAATATAGTTGGAATGATTTCACATTTGGCTTTGAAATCAGTGTAGCTTATGATTTATTCACTGACAGCAATTGATCCTGTGACTCCAATATAAGCATGAATGATTAACCATCCACCCCCGTGCTTTATAGTTAAAATGTGAACGTTTGTTAGGATGCCTATCAAAACACATCTCGTCTTAGAGTGTCCTCCCAGGTGTGTGACAACTGACAGGGCTATAACTTTTGTGAAAACCTGTCTAAAAAGGTTTATTTGATCATAGGTGTGTCACTTTATATCATTTCACAAACTGAAACGAGGCCAAAAACTTCAGTTTAAGTGAATAAAAGCTTTGCTTCTCAAAGAAATGAAGCTTAAAATAACAGATATGGTTGTTCCATAAGTTTTATAACCGCAGCTGGAGTCAAAGGCAGAGGTTTGATTACTCCGAATGGTTTTCCAGGATACCTGATGAGACCGTCCGAAAGGCTGCAGTGCACTATTTTCAGCAAATACCAGATGGAGAGCTGGAGATGTTTCTCCCACAGCTGGTTCAGGTAAGAAAACCAAACACATGGAAAACATTTCATTTGGTCTCAAAGACAAATTGGACTAAGGTCTAAACCACATGTGTCAAACTCAAGGCCTGCGGGCCAAATGCGAGCATAAGAGTTTTTAATTTCTTAAAATATATATTTTTTGTTGATTACATATTATTTATGTGTCGCTACTGTTGCAATTATTCAATGTTTGCAGGTCTTATGTGTGTATGCAGACAAATTGTTGACATCAAACCATCAGTTGGATGCAAGGCTGTGTGCAGCCTTTTTTTGTAAAATGTTACACGTGTAATACATGATCTTTCTAGCTCAGTTTTATGTTATTTTTCGTTATTCATTTGGACAGTTTCATCCTTCATTAATGGAGTTTACAATGTGGGTTTTAATAAGCGGACACATTTTAAAAGGGTTTATGCTAGAGTAAGAAGCAAACATATGTTTTCTATGCAGCTGTAATTGTCACTTTAAAAAGTTATAATTAATAAATATTGAGTTATTTAACATTGAGGAGTAGTTTACATTTATTTGTAATTATATTTAGTTACATGTGTAAGTTAAATCTGGCCCTTTGAGGACGGCTATTATGCTGATGTGGCCCTCAGTGAAAATGAGTTTGACACCCCTGGTCTAGACTGATGAGCAATTCTTAACCCAGGGCTCTAAGGTGCCACACTTTCTAATAACAACCGTAGAATATGTGGCATGAACTGCAGTTCATCAAGAAGCTGAGTTTTCCCTCTGTTCTACAGGCTCTGAAGAATGAGTGGAAGTTGAATTCACCTTTGGTGATGTTGCTCTTGGATAGATCTCTGAAGAACATCAGGATCAGTCATCAGCTTTATTGGTGAGTCGCACATAAAACGACAGCAGTGTAGTAGATTTAGTTTACTCGTATACGTGTTTAGTTTGTACAGAATTGAAGGCATTTCTATTGATAAAAAATCTTATACCTTATAATGTTTCTATAAATATCTAACATTTGCTAGTTTTGGTGTTTTTTTATGAATATGGAGTATAAACCTTTTTCTGCTTTAATTTGCACAAAACCTACATAATGCTTTCTGAAAGATTTAACAGGATACTGAAATTATACATTTACGTTTTAAAAAGGACGTTTTTGATCATTTTTAACCTGCCACTTGTTCCAGAAATCTGCAGAAATAATCTCATGCCACAAAATCTAAAGATTTAGAGATTTTCTAATCGTTATTTTGTAATCCTAACTAAAACTTCAACTGTTTATATGTGTGGACAGGCTCCTGGCAGACGCTCATCATGACCCATACTATCAAAGCTGGTTCAAGAAGATCCAGGCCGCGCTGCGATACTGCTGTGGTCAGGCAATGAAGAAGGAGCTGGACAATGAAGCTCAGCTGGTGCAGGTGCTCGTACACATGGCTGAGGCAGTGCGCTCTGCTGACAAGACCCAAAGAAAGGTCTGGAATATCAACATTTTTAGTCTTTATCCAGTCAAAATATATAGCTAAGACAGTTTCTTTGCCTCCAGGGTGTTTTGCACTCGTTAAAGTGGAACATTGACCAATTCTTCAAAGGAGGGATGAGCTGTTGTCTACCACTGGATCCTGCCGTTTGTGTGAAAGGAGTCAATCTGAATGTAAGAAATATCCTAAGTTTCTGCACAGCACATAGTATCCAGAAAAACAGACCTTATAATGATATGAGCAGCAGCACAAGACACATTTTGTCAGTATTTAGGAAAAACTCTATCATAATGGATACATATATACAGTATGTTGTTTGGCTTTTCAAAATGCACTTAATATACTACAATATCATGAAAATGTTCAATGCTTTTTGTTAATTCAAAAGCTGAAGCTTGTAATTCATATAGGTACACATACATATTGAAATAGGCCCAGCTTGTTTTGTAATTTTGATGATTTTGGCTTTTGGGTAATAAAATAAAAAACTAAACTAGGTTTTTCTTAAATTTGAATTTTGGGGGAAACATGTTATGTTGGAGTCTAAAGGTTTCCATCCCTAATCAGATAATTCACTTATAAAAGCTGCAAAGGTTTTCTGAATGAATCTTTCAATGATCTCTTGGTCTGGGTTACAACATGTCTGATAAAAGATTGTTGCTGAACAAGCGGATTGTTCATAGAGTGCTGTCCCCAAGAATATTTAGAGAAGACTGAAAAGAAGGAAAAAACAAAAGCTATTCAAGACTGAGGGGGAATCATGACATCAAGAGTCACCACGCATATGCAAAAACAAGGCATGGGCTAAACGTCAGAGGCAATATTAGAAGTGACTTACCTGGACTACTGAGAAAAGAAGAACTCAACTGATGTTGAATGTTCCAAAATCGTCTCTTCAGATAAAAGCGTATTTTGCATTTCATTTGAAAATCAAGGTCCGAGGAAGTTTCCTCAGTATAATGTGGAAGTCCACAGTCATTAATGCCATTGCCAGAAATTTCAAGCTGTATACAGATGCTGCTTTTATTTTCCAAAGGTACCAAAAGCTGATTCGTGACTAGTTTTACTTTTCTTGACTGGCCAGAAAACGTGCCTGACCTCAAGATGATAGAAAATCTATGGGCTGTTGTCAAGGAAAAGATGAGAAACACCAAACCCAACAATGAAGATGATCTGAAGGCAGCTATCAAAAAGGGTATTGAGCACATAGAAGTGAACACAGTTTACAGAAACTCCATTTGTGCTGGAAACCTCTGATGTGATATTCAGCTTTACCAAACTTTAGATTTTCATTATCTACAGGCACCAAAATTAAAAGAAATCATGGGTTGAAATATTAAAATCAGCTTGTAATGATTCTTCAAAAAAATGAAAAAATAACTGACACAAGACAAACTTTTTCAAAAACTGTATATATTTTTTTAATTTGCGATTTGTCTGAAGAAAATATTTATTATATTTCATCTTTGCTCAAATGAAGAATGAACACTGTCTGTTTACTTTGTTTAAACATTTAAAAGTTACAAGTTAAAATAGATTTGTGAATGTTTTCCCATTATTTCTTTCAGACCTGTAAGTTCTACAGCTCCAATGCTGCTCCTTTGGGGATCTCCTTCATTTGTAATGACCCCCTGGCCAAACAATTCAGTGTCATCTGCAAGGTAAGCTTTTGTTCAGACCTGCTTGTTATCCTTAAGGGGAATTTAAACAACAAAATAGAACAAAGCTGGAGATCTTGTCAGTTTCACGTTTTGTTCAGACAGGAGATGACCTGAATCAGGACATGCTGGTGCTTCAGATAGTCCGTGTGATGGACTCAGTTTGGCTCCAGGAGGGGCTGGATTTGCAAATGATCACTTACAGATGCATCTCCACAGGAAAAGCTCAGGGTAACTGCACACCAACTGCTTACTAAATTGGATTTTTACATTTAGAATAAAATGTAAAAATTGTGGTTGATAGGGCTGGTTGAAGTGGTTCCCGAAGCAGTGACACTGGCCAAGATTCATCAACAGTGGGGTGTGGGTGGAGCGCTTCGGTACGATTCACTGGAGAAATGGTTTCACATGTTGAACAAAACTCAAGACGGTTATGATAAGGTGAGACTCCTCCCTCCTAACTTTTCAGTTTCCTCACATTGGTAACCTTATCTCGCAAACATGCTTGCTGTGTTTTTTCCAGGCTGTGATGAACTTCATCCACTCCTGTGCAGGGTGGTGTGTAGCCACCTTCATCCTGGGGATCTGCGATCGCCACAATGACAACATCATGCTGAAAAGCACTGGACACATGTTCCACATTGACTTTGGCAAAATCATGGGAAATGCACAGATGTTTGCAGGCTTCAAAAGGCAAATCCCTAAAAAAAAAAATAATTTCATTTTTCAGTTAATTTTTTTTAATTAAATCCTAAATCAAAATAAAGATGACTCACCAAAAATCTTCTGTTGTTTAATACCAGGGACCGAACCCCATTCGTTTTCACATCTGAGATGCAGCACTTCATCACGGGTGGTGGGAAGACTCCTCAGCGGTTTCAGAACTTTGTGGAGCTCTGCTGTAGAGCTTATAACATAATCCGAGGGCGCTCTGCACTGATACTCAGCATGCTGGAGCTGGTAAGGCATTTCAACATAACACTCCAACTGTGGTCTAGCTTCTATCAAAAAATAAGACAGGAGTTTGAATTTCTGATTCCAGATGCTCCGGGCAGGAATGCCAGAGCTGAAGGACTCTAAGGATCTGGAGTACATCCAGAACAACCTCAGACCGCATGACACAGACCTGGAAGCCACTGTCTACTTTACAAAGTAGCCATCACACAAACATGTACCCAGTCTTTTGTTACTTTTCTTACATTTATTATGCCCTTATACTGTAGGAAAATCAAGGAGAGTATGGGTTGTGTTGCTGCCAAGTTCAACTTTTTGACACATTTATTGGGACAAAAGAAGACACAAGGGTCGCAGTTCCGGGAGACCGTCTCTGCTCCCAGCAACAACATCCAGGAGGCTGTCATTCAGCGCTTCTCTGTCAAGGGAAAGGATGTGGTGAGGCTGCGTGTTGCTCTTTGTGCTGGGGTGATTCCAAAAATGTGGGCACTGTTGGGCGCTTTTTGCAGCAAGATGTACCTGAGAGCAGTGACGTGCGGTGAGGTCAGTGACTGGTGAGGCACTGAATCCTCTGGAGTCAGATTTACAATGAAAGAACTAAATATTTCACCAGTCATCCAGCGGCAGCGAACAGCTTATAAAATACACACAAGATCATATTTGTCCTACAGAGAAGATTTCTTTTATAGATAGATAGAACACTCTTCTTGTGTAAATTATTCATATATACTGTCAACAAATGAAAGTATACAGATGTGTTCAGCACACATTTGACCCTCAGTAACTATTTCTGGTAATTTTCCAACTTCAAATTCTAATCACCTATCAAATGTTGTCTGAGAATGATCATACAAATAAAATAAATGATTTTACTTACATTTTTTCCACTTGCTCCCAAGTTATTTTTAAAAAACGAACATTGAAAAACGTGTTTGGCAATGGCCTTACTATTTGAGTCCATGTGTTGATCATTCTCCTCAAAATCTCTATGATCTTTCTTCCTTAATTTCCTTTAGTTTATGAGTTTCTCCTCTCAATGGAGAAAGACGTTCTTAGTCTTTTTCTACGGCACCAGTGTAGCTACAAAGCAGCTGTCAGCTCACGTCTGCCCCCTAGTGAGGCATGCCTCACCTGAAGCCTATTATATAGGCCTATAGCAGTTTTTTTCAGCGCACGTCTCTGTAACATTGAGTCCTGCCGTCAGACATGAGGCACAGCGCTCCAGAGCCTCACCCGGAGATTCAGCTCCATCTGTGATCACGCAACACTCAAATTCGGCTGTTTTAACCTCAGAAACTGTGGAAAATGTGTTGAGTTGACTGAAAAAGTATATTTAACACAGATCAGTGGAAAATAATATTTACTTAATTTACCTTTTTCTATTTTATCACGATTATGACAGGTGAGGCTCTACCTCACCTGCCTCACCTGACCGCACGTCACTGCCTGAGAGACTGCCTCTCCCGTGAGAAAAGGTGCTGTGAGTTGGTGTTTCAGGTGCAGATTTCTCTGTCAGATGATGGGGGTTTTCCTGGTTTCCTTTAACTATTCTTGGATTCGCATGAATTGGATTTCATATTTTGCTCAAACTTGTCAGCTTGTCACGACCTCTCCCTAATTTCATTCACTTTGCAACATATTTTGTTTTTTGTGAACTGCAGATTTATGACCTGCAAATAAAAATTGACGATGGTTGTCTGACAAGTGAGAAGACATATGGGGATTTTGAGCAGATCCATAAAACCATGCAGAGGCACTTCATAGAATCCCAGCTGCCTAAGTAAGAGGAAAAAAAAGTAACTCTTTCTCCTAAATTACAAAAACCTAATGTCGTTGTTCTCTCTTTAGGTTTCCTGGGTTTTTTCAGATGTCGTTCACTCCACAAAAGAAGATGCATGAGCTTAATAATTACCTAAAGGAACTTTTTGAGGGACCAGGCAAAGGGGTGAGTGTCTTTCTGTTGTTGCTCCACCCTGTTTTTATGTCATAGCATCTCATGTTTTTGTACATTGAAAACCTGCAGGATGAGTACGTGTGCAGATTGTTCCTGGATGGTCCAAAACAACCAAAGCAAAAGTTGCAAGAAGGTTAAACAGAGCTGGAGATTGATTAAAGCTATCTGGGGCGGGGCCCTGCGTTGGGCCCTCCCGGAGCTACGGGGGGGCTGCTCTCCTGGTTGGGTTGGGGCTTGCACTTTCTCTGTCCCTCCATTCCCCCCTACTCTCTGGCTTTGGGGCCCCCGTGGCGGTCCTGCTGGCTCTGGCCTGGATGGCAGATGTGATCGCCCGGGGGGGCGGTTGTTGTCTATCCACTGCTGTGCGGGTGTTGGGGGGTTCTGGCTGCCGCTGCTGCTGCGGCGGGGCTCTTGGTCTGGGGATGGCTGGTCACTCTCCCTCCTTCCTTTTACATTCCATCATCCATTTAGAAGAACATAAACAATCACCTGAGCACAGGTGTTAGCTCACCTTTGCACTAATATTTTGTGTGATTGAATGAAATATTATAAACACTAGTTGGTTTGAATGGATAGGTATGCATGTGTGAACACTATCTGTATTGTGTACATGTTGACATGTGAACATTTTTGGAGCCAACAGGTATGTTTGTTGTATTTGAGTGTGTGTGGACAGGCCTCGCCCTTATAGACTTGTATTACAGCTGAACCTCACCGTAATGATTATAACCATCCAGCAACTTGTTGCTTTATGTTGCTTCATGGTTTTACCCCCCCCCCCCCCATATTCACCCTCCAATCCCCCCTCTAACATCCCTCTCTCTTCTTCCCTTCTTTCCTTTTCCGTCCGTTCCAACACAAAAGATTTTCAAATATCATTAAAATGAATAAAGTTTGGCCTCGATTCCAAAAGGGGTTTATTCAGACATACCTCTGGTTTGTCTGAAGATTCATAACCCCTGCTGTTAAAGTAAAATATGTCCAACACAAGAGGCCTTCAGCTCTTATCTGTTTGCCCAGCTGTTGGACAGGACAACTTTAAAAAAAAAAAAAAAAAAAAAAAAAAGATTGATTAAAGCAAACACTGAGATGGTTTTGGACTAATCCTGTAACTCTTTTCAGGAGACTGGCCGCAGATCCAGCTGTACATCACATATGCAGAAAACAAGCTCTCAGTGTTGGTGAAACACCTGAGAAACATTGTGAGTGTTGTTGTATTGTCATCTTTTACAAAAATCAGGGAGGATGAAGAAATAGAAAAGCATTTTTAACCAACATCTGTTACCTTCTCTTTTTTTATTTATGGCAGAGACAAACAAACGGCTCCACCCCTGATGTCTATGTGGTCATGCGTCTGAGACCCGACCCTCTGCAGACCTCCAAAAGGAAGACCAAGGTGGTTCGCCATAATGACAACCCCACCTTCAACGAAATGGTAACCTTTAGCCCCCCTCCACACGCAATATGCGAATATGCTAAGTTACCCAAACAGGAGTCCATGTCACTGCACAGAGGATCATTTCACATTGCTGCAAAACGGAATCCAATGCTACGCTCACACATATGCTGCCGCCCGATTTGTTTTTTAAACTGTTGGCGGGGTAATAAATGTAGATGGTGACAGTCAGGCATAGATAATGTGACGGGAATTGTGTGGTCGCCGTGAAATAACAACTTTTTCTAAAAATCTCAGCGGCGATTGCACGGCGTGTGAAAATGTGACTGGCGGCTCCCGATTACAAATGCTGCTGAGCTGCCACCTGCTGAATTTGCTGAAAAACTGGCATTTCGGTCTTATTTTGGGATATGTGACCGTAGTCTTAACAAAGTCAAGAGATCCTTGTTTCAAGAAAAATGGTCTTGTTTTCTGTCTTGCAAAAAATAAAAAAAATCTTATCAAGAAAGTTTTTCAATTACAAAACAATCTTAGTTTGAGAAAATTCATCTTAGTGACTTTTTTCTTAAAATAAGAACTATTGGAAAGACTTTTTCATAGGACGATTATTTGCTTATTCAAAGAAAATCTGCCAATGGGGAAAGAATTTTTGACTTATTTCTAATTGACCTGTTTTTGCGGCCATAACACTAAATAAGTGTACTAAATAAATGTAACACTGCTATCCCCACTTGTACATTTTTATTGCTAGTAGTGACAGCTTTTTCTTCACCCTATAAGATGCAGTAAGTTATATTTGTTTTGCTTTCTGTACATGCATATTAAAATAATAGTATTATAGTAGTACTAAGGCCAAATCCTTTCAATAGATTGTGTAGTAAGTGTACGGTTAAGTGGTCTCATGTCTGTCTTCTCTTCACAGCTGGTGTACAAACATGTCCCGTTGATGTATGGGATGGTGCTTGATGTAAAGGTGAAGAATAAGAAGCAGAAGAATAAGAGGCTTCTGGCTGAAGCCATAATCAAACTTGAGAGGGAACTGCTCGATGAGGAAAGATGGTTTATTCTTGAGGATGGAGCAAATTGATCCTGCAGCACTGCAGGGATTCTGCCAGCAGGGGGAGCCACCACACTGAGTGGACAGATCCATACAGATATGAACAAAAGGGCAAAACAAGTCAGCCACTAACTGTGCCAGTTCTTCAACTTATAAAGTTGAGAGAGGCATGTAATGAACATAATAGATACGCTGAGACAAAATTAGAAAAAAGAAGTCCATAATTATCATAATTTGTTCTTAAAGAATTTAGTTGCAAATTATGGTGGAAAATCAGTATTTGATCAATAACAAGATTTCATCTTTAATACTTGAAGTGTTCCTTAAGTAACCACTTCTTCACAGTGTGTTCAGGATCATTGCCATGCTGAAAGTCTCAGCCATGTTTCATTATTAATGCCCTTGCTGATAGAAGAGGTTTCACTCAAAATCTCACGATACATGGCCCCATTCATTCTTTCCTTAACACAGATCAGTCATCCTATCCCCTTTGCAGAAAACCAGCCCCAAAGCATGATGGAAGTTTGGAGTGTGGCTGTTTAAAGATGTGGACATGTGACTTTTATACAGATAATGAGTTTACACAGGTGACATTAACACAGGTAACAAGGAGGGTAAAAGAGCTTCTTAAAGAAGAAGAATCAGGTCTGTTGGAGACAGAAATCTTGCTTGGTTGTTGGTGACCAAATACTTATTTTGCTGAGGAATGTTACAATTATTTCATTTTTAAAAAATTCTACATTTTGATTTTAGTCCTCTTTCATTATTTTAAGTTTGAGAGCATGCAGAATAAATGGTTGACTGAATACTTTTTGCCCCAATGTAAATATCTACTCAACAGAAAGAATTATGCACTTTACATAAAAATACAAACCTGTATTGTCTTCTTTTGACATTCAGTTTGCCGTCAGTGTAGTGTAAAAAAAACAATGTGTTTTTCGTCTGACAGAGACAAGTGTTTACTTTGTGAAGGAACTTTTAACCTTGGTTATTTAAATATCTTTTAAATGTAGATTTTATCTGGTGAGCATGAAGAAAAACGTTTGCACTTTGATTTGATCTCCAGCTGTAACCTTGAGTAGCAGACAGATATTTGATGTGACAGACTAGGGAGGAGGTGATGATGCTACCTGCAAAGCATGGGCGTGTTTTTCCTTCAGGCCGTGTGAACTGAAGGTCCTTGACCAGTGGAATTAGAAAAAGAAACGGAGGCCAGGGTGTGTGTGTGAGGATGATAAGTCAGCGGCTCTGACCCGAGGGGCCGATTCGACAGTCTCCTCTTCATTTTGTCGTCTCATCCATCAGTGGCATTCAAACACAGTTGTGCTCAAGCATGCACAAACATGTAAAGACAGACGAGCAACATGAATTTAAAAAATAAGGCATCTACACACGCTCACCGTTTCTAGGCCAAACCAAGTCTTCAAGTTATCTTAATTCCAGAGCGCCCTGACAGGCCTGCTGACCCGTACTTTCCTTCTCCTCATTCAAAGGAATTTAGTGATGAACGAGGATAGAAATAGACTTCTCTGGACTGGATTTGGTTTAATAATGTATACCTCTCTAGAGGCTATTTTTGTTATTCCCTGATGGGGTTTATCCAGGGAAATGAGAATGGAAGCAAATCCTGGTCTGCATTTGATGACTGCTTTCGTCAGTTTCAAGGCTCCACCTGGGATGATTGTGAAAGATTTTAATTGGATGACCAACATTAAGGAAAGCTTCAGGAATTGTGTCATTCATTACACCTGTAAATCCTGTTTTTTTACTCTTGGTCTCAGTTACTGAAGAACTGCAAGCAGAGAAATGTTTCAGTTTCTGGGTAATCCTGTCCTTTCCTCTGCTCTTCAGGCAGTAAAACAACCCAAAAAATCCCAAAAGTATGTCTATTTTCTCACAATAAAATGGTATTTATATCAGAGAAACTGGTTCTGTATGATTTATTTATACGTGTTGCTGCTGGATCAGCCGCATTTCTCTATTGGGGAGCGGGAAGTTGACGTGTGTTTGTGTGTGCGAGACAGATATCGAGGGCCGTTTTTAGGAATACCAGACAAAGATGAAGAGGGAAGCTGGATCCAGGCTGCATCCATCTCGAGACCGGAGAGGCACCCAGCGGTAGCCTGGAGGTGGAGAAGAAAGGCAGCCGTGATAAGAAATGCATACGTTTGCAGCACACAGAAGTATTGTATAGACAGAAAATATCGTTTTCTATGTCAAACAGCAGAAGAAGAAGTAACCTTCTGTAATGCTGACACTGTGAGTGGTTAGGGAAATTCAATGATGGTTCCACAGTGTCGTGTGATGAAATGTGACACCTCGTGCTGCCCTGTGGCTCACCTTTCATCATGCTGGTGAAGGGCAGCGTGTACTGGCCCACAAACTCGCTGCTGAGGAGGCCGGTCTGATCTCGGACACAGAAGCGGATGAGGCAGAGCTCAGGAACGCTAATGATGAAATTCATGTCACTGTCCCAGTGAGGACTCAGAGCTGTAAAGGGAGTCGGACGGTTTGCAAAATGTTAAACAAGTGTTCAACCTGGAAAATGTACACCAACCTGTTCCTTAAATTATTAGCACAGTCTCATGTCTGATTCCAAAAAACTGCCTGTTTTGATATCTTAGAATGATGTATAAGTTGAACAAGGCGTCACAGAAATACCATTTTAATGGGTTCTCAATTTTCTTATAGACTTCTGTCCAAAGATTCTGATTTGTTAAAAGGTGAGTCCTAGAGCTTCCTCCAGATTCTCAACAAGGGCTAAGTTTGGACTCTGAAGAGGCAAATCTATGTAAAAAAAATCATGTTTTATGTCCCCTGATCCTCCCTTCCCTAATTTGAAGCTGATGTGCCCTGGCATATTCATCTTGGAATACGGCTAAGCTATTAAGGAAGAAAATCTGCATCTATTGATGGAAAAACCTGGTTAGAATATGATGGAGGCCTCGTGATTTCAGTTTTACAGATAAAACATGGTGAACACCTTTTTTGATCACTTTTAATCAGGGGATTTTTTTTATCTTTAAGATGAGTTTACTGTTTACTCAAAATTGTGCTTGAAAAAACTAAGAAACGTTTTGCCGTTCAGTTCTATTTGTGCAAAGATTGGAATGATGACTGAGGCCTGATAGGTTTTAATAGCTGGAGGGTTTAGAAGATGTAATGTTACTTTGAGTAAACCATACTGAATTTATGATTATCTCTAGGCTATAAACATAAATTCAAATTAAAAATATCTGTTAACACCTAAAATCTTCAGCTGCAAACATAAACCATATTTTGTTTTAAAAACAAAAGAGTTTTCAGTCTGATCCGTGACCACATGTTGTTTGGAACCTTGTAAGTTTGTATGTGACAGTGTGGTAAAATGTGCCAAAGATGCATGTACACACATACAAACTAACCCAAAAAAACTTTATTAGTTCCTTACAACATGCCTCTCTTGGTTCTCATTATTATCAAATACGTCTTTAACTGATCTGAGATTTAAAAATAAAAAACAAATTCTGAATGATTGTGTACTGCCGTTTACAAAAAGTCTCTTTGTTGCAATGTTAACGTAGTGCATTTTTTAGAAGTAAAAATCTAAATGTGATAGAATTTTATTTTCATTTGTCTGACCTTTAATATAAATTTAAATAAAGGAAAATATAATAAAATTACTTCTACACTTTTATGTGTGTCCATATAATTGACTGAAGTAATTAATTAAAAAATGTTTTTAAAATGGCAGACAATTGTTCTTATTAAATGAGTCTGGTGCAGAAATCACATGTTTTACTAAGGTCAACCCAATGGCTCATTTTTGAACTGTGGTACTCACAGTTGTTTTTGACAATCTGGGTGTTTTTCTTGCGGGAGTCTGACGGTATCCCATGAATCTCCACTCTCACAAAGGGGTCCAGGCCTTTATTGCTCCTAGAGACAGGAAGGTTGGATCCACTGATAACCTGATGGCACACAAATGCAAAATAGAGAGGTCTGGAAATGTGTAGAACAGAAGTGATGGTGCTGTAATTACAGCACTCTGGAGAAAAGCAGACTTATCTGCAGTCTTCTCACACTATGGGCTCCCCTTCACTGCCCTTGATCAAAGACAAACCTGCATGCACTTACCACGACATGCCCCACTTGCCACTGATGAGGGTTTACAGTGTCCAGCCTGAAATTACAGTCATTTTTTCCTTTCCCAAAGTTGAGCCATGAAACACTTGTGGTCTTTTCTTGTTTGTCAATGGCAATTTAGACCTTAAGTCAGGCAAAGCTCTTTGCAAAGGCTGCTGGTGACAGTTTTAATCCAAATTTACATGAAAACATCCCAAGGGAAAGCAATGCCTGAGGGTAAACACACAAAATGCATGTTATAGTATTTACCCAGAACATTCAAACCATTTAATCGAATCCAAAATAACTGAGATGCTGAAGCAACAGAAAACTGGCCCATGTGACGGAAATATGCAATAATAAAAAACAGGTCTGTTTACCCGTAGCCAAAACTATTACAGGTCAAGTTTATTTGATCATTTAAACTTGAGTATTAGTAGACGTAAAGCAAGTATGCTGTACACTGTGTACATGTAGTCTAGGAAGTATATCAACGGAATACTTCTTGAGACTAAATGGGAACATTTTAGGTTTAAAATGCATAGATGGAACATGAAAAGTAAACTTTTAGTATATTCCCTCACTTTTAGTATAGACTAAGTAAACTTGCAGTACATTAAAATAGTCTACTTTTTACTAAGGGAAGCTCCCTGGCATTAACACTAAATTGAAAAAAGATACATACATTTACAAAAACAGGAGTGACAGTAGCATTTAGTTTGATAAGTTGATCTAAATTATAGCAGTGCACAAAAAAGAAGAACTGGTACTTTATTATGAAGCAACATTTAGTGACAAAAGCTGAGGTTTATAGTTTAAAATGAAATTAATTAGTTGCCTTGTTTTGTCAGCAACTTTATGAAAAGCATTTAAAAATAGAAATTGATTGAAGGCATGTTTTTTTTTTCAAAGTTTGGAGCACCATATAGGGAATAAGATTAAAACAGCTCATCTTAAAGATGTCATCATTATATTTGACAGTTTTTTTTATTGTTCACAGAATTTACAGTCAAATATGTCACTAAAACCCCAATGTTTTGAAAGTTTTTGGTTGTATTCTGTGTTAGGCATAAAGGGTCAACTTTCAGTTCTGGTAAATGCGACTGGATACAAACTGTGTAATTAAGAGATAGTTGTGCAGAAAATTGCAGAACAAGTTTCAAAAGCTCAAAGCTCAGCAAAACTTTAACACAATTCTCAACTCAAGACAGCTCTTTACAGCCATAACATTAACTTCTATTTTAGTCCCCTTTCTATTATTTTCAGTTTCATAGATAACTGTTGTTAGTTTGGCTGATCTATATTATTCAGGCTCTTTCACACTGGCACTACCTTCATAGATCAGAATCCTTTCTTTATAACTCACAACTTAAAAAAAAAACCCTCATATTTCATATATTTTGCATGAATAGAGCTGGTTTGACACAAAACAGTGTTTGTGAGAGATGTTGTCTTGCAGTCAGTGGATCAGTAAAATCTCAGAAAAGCTTCAGCCCTCTGAGTGTGTGGGATGAGGGGCCAGGGCTCCACACAAAGCAGGAGATCCGGTCACTCTGGGATGAAGCAACAGTTTAAGCAGGATATTTAACCACAGCTCAGAGCTGAAACTACTTCTTTCAGAAGAGCAAATTCTCCTTTTTTCTATGTGATCATACAAGACATTATACAAAAAAAAATGACCCCTGTAAATGACTAACAAGAGTAACTTTAATTCAATAATCTTGTTCTTCACAGCTTCTCAGCTTTGTTTGGAATTAGCAATGAAGCTCATGGTTAGCTTCTGAAGGTGCCTCTATAAACCTTAGATGCTTAAAATAATCGTATAGGATGATTTATTAATTGGACGTAGTCTCTGATTACATTAGATCTCCAGAGTGATTCTTCTCCCTTTCATTTCAGAGTGAGATAATCTAATTAAGCAGACACTCTCTGGGAGTTTTGCATCATTGTTGGTTCACTGCATCTGGCAAGAGAGCTTTTATCTGGAGGCAAAGAATGAGCTCTGCTAAGCAGCGCCCTAGTTTGTGAGCCATAGACACACACATACAAGCTTCAAAATAAAAGCAAAAGAAAGGAAAAAGCACTCCCACTGATAGTCCTGTAACATTACACCTTAATCCATGAAGCCAACATAAGGGGATTATTCTGCGTTCCCTGTCTGTGAGAGTACCTTAAGCAGCAGGTGTGTGGGTTTGAGGCGGTGCCGGCTGCAGATGGGATCAAAGCTCCTATCACTGGGTAGTAGCACCGCTGGCTTCAGGACATATCCGCAGCCCCCGTTGTCTTGGAAACGGCCGTCATTAAGGTCCATAGGCAAACCCAGAGATTGAAAATTGAGAGCCACTGCAAAACATGGTGAGATAATCTCAGCAACAATGACAATGAACATAACAGAGGGACAAAAACGGAGCGGCTCGAGATTATCCCTGCACTCTAAAGCTCCTTTTTTTTTTTTTTTTTCATTTTTCAAGGTAGAGCTAAATAATACAACAACTTGATTCTGCAACAAAGGCTGCCCCACAGGAAAACCTCTTTAAAGCAAGTCCACTGCGATTCACCGTGCCTTCAGTGGTCACACATTTCACACACACGAGTAGACTGCTGGATGAAGAGTGAGGCAGATGTGTTCCTGCAAGCGGATTTCCATTGTACCTCTCTCTAACTGGTGAGTCTGTAATAAACACCAATGAATATTGCAAAGAGAAATGTGTTGTTCTGAAGCAACGTGTTTACTGCCTGATCTTCTAGCCTGCTCTGCTCCCCTCATCTAACTGCAGCTGATCCATTTAAGCCTCTGCTTTGTTCCGCAGTCTCCCACAACGGTGCAATGCACAGATCCCCAGCTGCACAGCAGCCCCCACAGTGTGTACACAGTCTGCTCAGCGGGGCTGCCCTTCACAGACAGCGACTGACTGACTGACTGAGTAATAAAGATGGATAAAGAGGATGTTTAAAGGCAGACAGACAGATGCGGAAGAGGTAAATTACATCATTCATAGTCTATGAGTGTAGGATGGGATGATTTTTTTTCAATGCATAATCAAGATCATAACAAAAAAGGTACTTTTTCGCTGATCGTGTAAATGGTTAAAAGGTTACAGTAGGTGAAAGAGCATCAACAATGGCGCTACAGCTCCAATGTTGATCTAACATAAGGAGGTCCAATCTTACCATTTCAGCAACCCTTCGGACCCTGATTAATTAATTTGATTTGTGAGTCTAAAAGTCCTTAATTTATGTTGCCTGTGCCAGCACAACAGTTGTAAAGGATCGTTTTAATGTATTCTGGCATCTATCATACTGATTTTAGGGGTTTTAATATTGACTAAGCTAGAAGCACAGATAGATTTTTTTTATCTCTCCCTTTTAAGATGACACTATTGATCTGATGAATATGTCCTGTAGATTGTTTTAGTGATCTTTGTTATTGATCATGTAAATCCTAGTAAATTGTTAGTATTGATTTAATAATTTAAATTTTATTGGATCTTTGAGAGTTTCCACTATTGCACCAAATGCACAGCACACTAGAAAATGTGCAGTTCAAATGGAAGGGAGTTAAAACATTTAACAAAGCATGTGAACATTCGCATGGGTCAATTCTTACATCTTGTTTTAGTTTTGAGGTTATTCTCTATTTGGGATGGTCCAGACTCACCGAGCTGTGAACCAACGTTCCAGAACTCCTGGGGGTTGTAGTTGGAGGAGGACATCCTGGAGCCTGCTGGGTAAATCCTGGTGAGGAACCTCTGGTTATGCTGAACAAAATTCAGTCCTGAGTGGGAGGAATGTATGCACAACATAGCAGAAGTTAGTATTTTACTGTGATGTGTTTTAGGGTTCTATACTGCACGTTTATATCTATTTGACAGCATTGCAGAATAGAGATTAAATGAAAAATGTACAACAGTTTTGACTTAATATTTGTTCATTTAAACATAGAAAAAAAAAAGGTGCTTCACGTTTTAACTTTCTGATATGTCGACAAAGGATATCCAAAAAAGGTTTCCGAGCACCAGGACTGGATTTAGCAATACAACCTCACATCTTGAGCATAGATTGGTAAAGACACATTTCTGCTATGCCAGTCTGCCTACTCATAATGTCTATCCAGTGTCAATCTGTCAAAAGGAAGAGGTGTCATTTTGCTGCATCACTCTGTTTCTCAGGTAAATCTCTACTCAGCGGGATGATGACAGTTCTACAGATCACTCATCAGTGAGACACACTTTAGAGATAGTGCAATTGTGCCCCTAAAGTGTTCCCCTCGTGTCATATGCGTGTCATATTTTATCTGCTTTCACTGTTAAAGAAGTTTACAGCTGAAAACAACAGCACAGAATGGCTGATCTTATTTTACCTGAGCCGCTGGCCAGTTTGCGAGCCTTCTTTTCTGCCATTGATGTGTTTTCAAAGCAGCTCTGATGGTCCCTGGAGTGATTGAAGCCAATGAACTTGACGGATCTCGTGTATATCACCAGGTCAGACAAAGCCTCGGCTATCACCACCTTCTTCTCCTTATTCAGGTCAAAGAGGACAAACCGAAAGCCCGTCAGGAGCGAGACAACCAGATACGGCAAGATGAAAGCACAAATACTAAAAAGTTTTTTGAATTACTAAAAGTGACGTGAAATTATTATATATTTAATTGTGAAAATTAATAAAAGCTCACAACAGGCTCAGAAAAGCGCGTTCAAGCGACCACTTTCAATGAAAAGTCTATGTAAACCCATGCATGTGCGTCTTTTGTACTTCGGCGTTCCAAAACTCTCACTTTCACACAGGGCTGTGCAAGTTTTTAAGCATTTTTTGGGCTCTGTGTACAAAATGCGCGAGCATTGAACCCGTGTTGAAAGTTGAACCAGTTGAACTTTGACCAATCAGTAATTTTCTAGTTATGTGTGGGTAGTGTCTTTTTCAAAACAAGGAAATACTAACCGTTTGACAAGTGATCATGGAGGAGAAATTAATAATTGCGGTTTCTGCCCACCGGAATTATGACGCCAAGTCTTTCATATATCAGATTAGAGCTGTGAAAGCAAAAGCCTGGATCAAGATAGCGAGATTTGCACCGCTTCGACATTTCATATCAAGCCTCTTCAAACTGTGAGTGCATGAGCTAGCATCGGGTTGTGACAGTCCTGTGTTCTTGAATGCACATTACATGCCTGTTGTGTACGTAGCAATTCAAAACATGGACTGATAATTGATGTTAATTGATTTATTAATATTTTATTATTTTGTATTTAAAAATTCTGTTGTACTATCTTTATTTTGATCAAGTAGTTTTAGGGACTTTTTACATGATAACATCTAAATAATTAAAAAAAGATCCTCCCCAAATTGTTTTTTCATCAATTTCCTGAGAGAAATCTTTGTTTTAAGCTGACCTGAAAATCCTCACTTACTTCTTTCTTTGGCCCTGCCTTTCTGGGAGACCAGAACTTTGTTTTTGTTTGATGATCCTCATCGTCCTCCTCATCCTCCAGATCATCATAATCCTCCTCTCCCTCATCTGCACTCTCCTCTGTTGCCTGTTCTGTCTTAATCCTTGGCTTTTTCTTCTTATTCTTGATGAGAATCTTACACTTCAGGTCCTGACATTCCCACAAATAGCACAAAGATGTGTCACACATTTTTGTCTGCGGAGCTGGTTTTGAATTCGCACACACAGAAAAAGTTAGGGCTTGGACAAAACAGCTATTCTGTGATTTCCCACAAAGATGCTATTCTTCCGAGAGTCACATCCACGTACATGAATAGCATTTGGAATGATAAGAACGAGGGAGAAAAAGAAGAGAAGCAGCAGCTTCTTCCTCTCTTGTTTCACTGCGTTGACTTCAAGCCTGTTAGTGCTCTAAATGCCTCTTAAAAGTGAAGTAGCAGCAACTTATTTACAGGAAAACCTCATTGGTGGGGGGCAGCTCAGTGGTGAGCCTCGCCACAGGAAGTCGGATCTGTGTGCACAGGCATAATGCGCAAAAATAATTACAGAAATGCCAAAGTAAACAACATTTTGAAACCCTACAGGATAAAAATTGCAAGCCTTGTATCTTCACTTGGCACAGCTTCAATGCACGTTTTCGCTTTTTATCACTGTAACACAAAATTATACAGTTCACAGAGCTCAAATACAGGCTTTGCTTTTAGAGTTTTACCTCATTTTCACCATGAGCAATTAAAATAAAATGGTGTAATTGCAGGCTAATTAGGAAAAGGTTGGTGTTTCTAATCTTACAATTACATTGGGTAATCACAAGTACTGACTTTGGTAAACAGTCTTAAAACCTGTTAAAGAAACATGCAGTTTTTAATGTTGTTTGTTCATGTTTTTTTTCATGGTTTGGTTCAGAACATGCGTGGATTTAAAAAGAATCAAACTGGTTTATGCAGAAAGAATCCCAATTCTTTTAGATGAAAACTGAAATGTGAGCTTTTCGGGGGAAAAAATGCTCTTTTTACTCTCTTCTGGCAAATGTGAACCCTGGGGAAAAAAAAAAAAAACCCTCTTCCTGTTCTTCGTATTTAACAAGATGAGTAACTGAGTCAGTGTCTTTCATGGCTTCATGATGAGTTCAGACAGATCTTCCAGAGGCGATGTCGGAGCCCAAACAGGGATTTTAAATGATTGTCTCAACATGCTTAAAGTGATGGGTTCATCTTATAATCGGCTGCATTGCATCACATTTTTGACCCTCTGAGAAAACTTTGCATCTATTTGACCCCACGTGTAGGGGGGGGGGCAGCCTTTGAGAAAGACTGATGAGGCCTGTTCATGACCACGAAAAGGTCTTGTTTTTGTTCACGTTTGCCCTGACAGCTGATGATAAAATGTACATGCACTCTTCCATTGGCTCAACAAGCACAACGCCACTCTGACATCCTCTGAGCCTTACGTTTGGGCTTGGAAGCTCTCCGTCGGCCAAGTGATCAAGAGGAGCTGTTAGCAGCATGTCACCCAGGATAGAGACGAGGTACTGAGCCATGACTTCCTGCTGCTGCTGGCTGCAGTGGTTTTCCAACGACAGAATCACTGGGTAAGGTGAAACCTGTTGCAAAACACGCCCAGAAGAACAGATAGTTAAAAAAAAAAAAAGCTAGAATAAGTCAGCATTCACGGTAGAGCCCTGCGCGGGACTATTTTCTTCATCCCGCTCCCGCCCGCACCCGCCGAATTTCTGACCAATCCCGCCCGCTCCCGCAAAGTATGCGTTACACTCCCGCCCGCTCCCGCAATATGTATGTCCACTCCCGCCCGCACCCGCAAAACTCAAATAATTTAGTCCCGCACAGTAATAGAGATGCATTGATTTTGTATCGTCCCCCGTCCCGCAGGAAAAAACACTTATTTGTGTTGATATTATTAAAGAGATTCATGTCCCTCCTCCAGCCTCATCTTTTCATCCATTCCTCTTTGTGTAATGTGCAACTTAATTATTAAATATATTTTCACAAATCCTGTTCGGTTAAAATTGTGCGTGTTTGCGCGCGCAGACAGACGGCCTGAAGCGCGCTGAACCAGCTGGTAAAGATGCAGGTCAAAGTCATTTGAATTTATGGAGAAAGAAAAACATTAATAGTTCAACAGAGCTGAAAATCTATGAATTAATTTTTTCCTGACGGAAAAATACTTTTTTTTTAGCTTCAGCCTTTTCCCGTTTTTGCTGTTTTGCGCCTCAGTGGGGCATCAGCAGGCAGATCTGAACACCATGCGTGTCTCACGATGAACCTCGTTTGTGGTTCTTTTCTGCTTTATCCATTGACATCATGTCCCTGCCAGGTAACCTGCTCCTTATCCCGCGCAGTGTTGCCAGATAGATTGACAGCTCTTTCATCCTTCTGCTGCGCTAGAGCGTCCCGACTAACGTGTTAACCTGCTATGACCGTATTTTGCGCTCTCTGTGTAGAATACTCTGGGAGCGCGGGGAAAAAACAACTCAGCTACAGAGGATGTGAACAGGTGAACAGGTAGAGAGGAAAAGCAGGTAAAGAGGCGGGGGAGGGGCTTTGGCTTCAAACTCTGTCAGAGAGATGCAAACACGGGCGTCAGATTTAGACGCAGCTTTCACTGCGGGAGTTGAAGCAGAGACTTTCTCTGGGATGATTTTATGATCTCAAACATGGAAACATGATTACCAAGCAGAACTCTTCACAATAACAAACCGGATCTCTCCACATTCTTTGGGTCTAGCATGCATTGATGCACACATTGCTCCATGCAGCGATCAGACCATAACTTTAGCTCTTTGCTCCGCCCATACGCGACCGCGGTATCAGGCTTTAAAGAGCACAATTTCTAAGAGGCGGGGCGCACCCCCAACAACAGGTTAGATGACAGAGGCGATTGGGCGTCTCTACCTGGTGCGTTCACGGAGATTCGGTACATAGTAGTCCGCTAATATATATTCATGAGATATTCATGGCAGCACTGGTCCCGCTGAGTTTTTTTTTTGCCGCCCGCTCCCGCCCGCAGTACAATTCAAACCGCCCAATCCCGCGAGATTTGGGTTGGGTCCCGCGGGACCCGGCGGGACCCGATCCCAATGCAGCCCTCTAATTCACGGCATGTCAGCCTAATGCATCAAAATCGGGAATGCTAGGAGCTACAGTGAGTTCAAATGCAACAAATTATTGGCTGTTACCTCAAAGGCGTGTTGTGCCACCGTGGTGATGACGTCTTTAAAAAGTATCTTGGTGGTCAGGGTGTAGCCATGGTAAACTATAGGCTCCATGTCCGGACCGTCCCAAGTGTCAATTTCCAAACAGCGACAGCCTTTCCTCAGAGCCCTGTTCCTCACATAAACATGCACACACATCCCTGTCAGTAGCCACACTGATGCAAATTAAAAATGACACGGTTGCTTGTTAATTCAATAACAGTTGCACATTATTCCGTCATAAACTGCTTAAAGAATCCCACTTTACTATTCAAATCTGCAGTTTATGGAGCTTACAGCAGCTTCTTTTCATGAGTGCTAGTAAAGTGGTTAGAAAAAACATTCAAATAAATTCAAGTTGTTCCTCTTTTTTTTTTTTTTTTTTTAAAGCAGTGCAGTGGACCAGTTGTTGCATGAATATTGCACAATGTGTTATCATCGTGCTCTCCACCAGAAACATTCAGCCTGCTTCACCCTTCTTGGCCAACTCTATAAAGTCCCAAAATAAATGTAAAAAAAAAAAAAACAGCGTGGTGTATAAAGAGGATATTTAGCCAAGGCCAAAAAAAACATAAAAAATATATTCAAATATAGACTCGTGTTTTAATAGAACTTGTGTTTTTTACATGCCTAATGGACAAGTTTACTTTTCTAGAATAAAAAAAAGCTTAATTTAAACAAAAATAATTAGACAATCATATATATTACTGTACTTGTGAATGTTACTAAACATTATTTACTCTGAAATTTTTGTTTTAATGTAAAGGTTTTCTTCACTAAATATCCCCTTTATTTTTGCATTAAGCAGGCAAACTTTGTCAAACTCAACATTTAAATCAACAATCTATACATCTGTGATGCCTTATAAAACATCAAGGAAAAAATACACGTGTTTTACATGCTGACTTTGATCAAACAAAACAAAAAAAGAAACTCTAATTGTTGAGTTTCTGTACCATAAAGAGAAGGAAATCAGGTTGTCTTAGACTCAGGGGAAGACAGATTATTAAATACCATAGTAGCACTTTTAAAAAGTTACTATGAGCAAATTATTACTGATGATAATAAATAAACATTATGTTTTGCAACATTTATTTTAATGTTGTTGTTGCATTCACCTGCCATAATACAGCTGTTAAAAATGGATTTTCTTTTTCAAAAAGTAAACATTTATCTTTACTTCTATTGCACAAAACCATATCATAACCATTAAAAGCATTGCAAAAAAAAGAAAGAAAAAGAAACTGGTTCAACTTTTACACTTTTCCAGGCAACTACATCAGTCTCGCCATGACAGTTTTTTTTTGTTTCTTTTGCCCTGGGGAGTCGTGCAAACATTAGCGCTGAGCCCTGTTTTAACTTGAATCAACTACTTTAATGTGTTAGAAATTGAATGGTAAAAGAGACAGATCTCAATTAAAAACTGTGATAATGTTCCTGCTAACAGATACTCAATCAAAAGTAGGTAAAGACTGAATATTACTCACAAAGGGGCAATATCTGATTTTGAAAGCAGCATACAATATACATTCCTGTGTCAATATACATTCATGCGTTAAAATGCACATATTGTGAATATAAAGTGTGTTGAAAGGAAACTGTATCCTGCATCTATCTTCATTCATTGTTAGATCCAAACACAGGCCTAGAAAAGCAACTGAAACCCAGAAAAAACCACTTATTCAAATAAAAAATGAGTGTATAAATTCCAGCAATAGTAGGATAGACAGGAATAAAAATTTAAAATGTCCCTAAATATAGACTTTAATATGTTTATATTTGCGCTAAAATCAGTAATTTCAACATAAGAGTCAATAGAAAATTGCAGTCCTCTGCAAACTGCAGTAGTCTTTGGTGAAGGCAAAACATTTGGTTGCTTACTGGGTTTGTGTCAAACTCTGAACAAAAAATTGGGAATTGGGTATTTCAAACTGAAAAAAAGCCTAAATTTGAGGAATTAACCAACAACAAAGAGCCAGAAACAACTCAAACACCAGGAAAAACTGGTTTAGGAATCATAGGCTAATCAACTCATAAAATGTAAAAAGTAGCAGAGAAAAATCCTATTTTATCCTTATGCTCTGTTACTCTTATTAGTATTTGGAGAGTACTAATATTAATATTTTTTAATGTTTAAAGACACGACATCAAAACATATAACATAATTGGTTGTAAAAATATCCCTAATAAAAGATACATTTCGGCTAAATTAGCTCAGTCTTTTGGTTATTTAATTGTTTTTTTCCTCAGCATACAGACTTTATTGTCAGACTAAAGCTGAGCTTTCAGCCAAATGGGTTAGAGGCCTTCCCTCTGCTAGCTGACCAGAGCATTCAGCACCTTCATTGGATCCATAAATACTGAACTTCTGCTGCCATCAGCTTCTTTTGTAATCACAGCCATTGTCCCACAAAGGCACCACAGCAGTTTTGCTGTCTGCCTCAGCACATGAGCCGGTCAGTCAAATGAAAGCATTCAGCATCCCGATGATGAACGTGCATGTCTGTGGAGACAAGGCAGCTTTGTGCCACACAACAAACTTAATTTGAGTCAAATGCATTACCCAATTGGTTGTATGGCGTGTTTATGTTTTTCACACGAACAGCAGATGGATGGATTACACAGGATTAGAATATTCTTGCTAATTTGCGGGAAGAATTTATCTGAATGTTCTTTTTGTGAGCTTTGAGGCTCTCTAAATGATTTGATTCGAATCTGTTCCACATTAAAATCAGGGAGGCGTTTGACTGGCATGCTAATGAGCCAAATACACAACCAGAATCACAACATCCTCACAAAGTTGAACTATTCACACCGTTGGCACATCGTTTTGTCTATTAAGGCAAAGCCCGTTCCTACCAAACATAGGCATCGAGGTGACTCTTTCCTATGAGCTGATCTCCAGTCAGGTAGGTGTTGTGTGATGAGGAGATAAAGTAGCTGGTGAGAGGCTGGTCCATGTCTTGATACACAGATGTGTGAGCTCGGTTAAACACACAGCAGTCTTTGGATTCCATGTATCTGAGGAAGCCTTCAAATGTCATGGATCTGTTTTCTCTGGCTGGAAGAGGAGGAAAGAGGAAACGCACAACTGAAACTTAACTAGAAGGGAAATATTACTCAATAAGGCCCTTACAGCTACAACACCCAGCTCAAGCACACGCTTCTTACTAAAAAATGAAGTTTTAGCTGTATGAAATGGAACAGAGCACCCAAGAGTGTGATCTAACTGTGGCTCTAAATGGGAATTATCTAAATTGTAAACATTAACACTATATGAGAGCTGAACTGAGTGACTCCTCCTCCCACCTCCCTGGTTACTTTCAAACATTAAGTTTAGAAAACAGCAAAAATAACCACTGGCTCCAAGAAGCCAAAATCCCATAGACCTCTACTGAGAAATAAACAGCTATTACTCAGTCATTCTATTTGTCAGAAAAAAAACATTCTTGCTCTGCTACCTTTTATTTAACATGTTCTTGCTAATTTTACATTTTTTTCATATTTTTCTATAGTGCAAGTTATTCAAGTTATATGAACTGGCCAGTCAGATGCTTCAATTGCATGTGGTCTCATGTCGAACGGTTGAAACGTTTGATTGACAGATTCTCCCAAGCTCGCTTTCAAATGGTAGGGGTGTGGTCTTTCAACAAGCTCACTTATGATTGGTGAGAGGTTGTCATAGAAATGTTGACTCAGAATTTTGACGTGCTGATGTCGTCTGGCTCGAACATGGTGATGTCCGTATTACAAAAAGGTGGCAACTGAATTGACTTCATTTGGTTGGAGCCAGAAGACAGTCATTTTCTGCGGGTGACATCACACTCACTTAGTCCAGTTCTCATATACAGTCAGTGATTGCAAATCATGCTTTGGAAACCATAAATCTTCAGTTTTACACAGCTTTTAACCTGGATTTAGCAACATTAACGTGTTTGAGGTTTAGGTTTGAGTATAGTGAAGTTGTGCAGAGGGTTGCCCACTGCTTTCATCTCTAAAGAGCCAAGGATGACATGAACATGAATTAAAGCTACTACACTTTTTATCGTAAACAATTTTTTTCTTGTGGTTTAAACATTAATGTCTAAAACATTGTACTGTATTTAACTTCACATAACTTTATAAACATTCTTTTGATACTTTCTACTTCACTTCAGCCCTTTACTGTTTATTTCTTGTTGATGCAATTTGGGGTATTGAGAAAAGATTTTCTCCCTTTAATAATCACATGTTAGCAACATGTCAACATGTTAGAATTTCTGAGTTTTATTTTATATTAAGGACCCACTCCACTGAAAATTTTGTTTTTGGTGTTTTAATCTGTTCTTGTGGCCTTTTGCCAATGGTCGAGGATTTATTTTTAAAATATATATTTATATTTATTTAGCTATATAAATTTATATAAAACATTTAGCTCAAACAGCCTTTCTGGGTATTTCTCTACTCAATTTTTCATGAATTAGGAGCAGACGGAAAAATGACGTTTGCAATAGATTGTATTTGTGATGTAGAAAATACACTGGGCAGGCCACAAGCTCCCTGCTCCGCTCCATTCTGAAGCATCCACTCATAGATAAATAGATCCATGTTCGTCCTTGTTTTCCTTGTCTGAGCTGGCTTGTGGCTCAAAACTGTACGTCTGGAAAGCTCCAATATTACTTGAAATTTCTGCTGCAACAGTAATGTTAGGGTGGGGTTGTGAGGGTCCCTAAGGTGGCAGGAGAGCATGCAAACAGAGTGCTCTCAGTAACAGGAAGAGAACGGGGGGCGGGGATGCTCCACGCCAACTGTCTTGCCAATAACTGAAGCCCATTGAGATGACTATTGTTGTAATATCGGGCTATGTAAATAAAATTGAACTGAATTAAATTGAATAACTTAGTGGTGAATTTCTGAGGAACTGCCACTCAGCAGAAAGTGTCATAGAAAAAAATTTTTTTTTTCTATTTTGGCTAAAAACAAATATCGTATAACGCATCATGATCAAAAGACCACAAAAAAGCAAATTTACAGAAATGCTTGTTGGACTAAACTTGTGTTCCCTTTTGGTGCTTCCATTAGAATGTAATTGAGCCATTTTTATGTCTAGAATGCTTTCAAATTTAGAATAGATTGTATACATTGTATTGCCAATCCAATCTTAAAACGTCAATCAAATCTTGAAACTTGATGCAAATTGTAGCATATACTTTGTTTACACATTATGTCCCTAAAAAAAAACCTGGTATAAACATCTTCATCCCTGCTGTGTTTTTTTTTTTTTTTGCACATTTAGAAAACAGTCAGAAAAATCACAGATTATTTTCACAAACTTAGTTGCTGAAGCTAGTCAGGCCTTACAGTTTTTATGCATACCAATCACTGCAGTTTATGTTAAATTTAAAGTCTCAACTCTTATAGATTGTAGTCATTTTTAAGGCTGGTGATGTGGTTCTCTCTCTGCTCACCCGTCTCTTCGATCTCATATCTGTCAATCAGGCTCTCTGCAGTGTCTTCATTTGCGGTGAGCTCCATCTGCTCCTTGTGCAGAAATTTCAGGAGTGCAGAGGCAGGCAAAGAAGTCATGCCAGCAGAGTAGCTTTGGTACAGCTGCTGGATCTCAGCTCTCCTGGAAGTGGGGGCTTTGCTTTTCTTCATTTAGACCTACTCACAATAAAAAGACTTCAATACAGACAACGTGTTGAAACCTTAACTTTAACAGATTTAATTTTGTTTTCTCATTGAGACAAGCTTTACAATATTTTTTTCAGATTTGAGGTTCAATTAGTCTTTCAAAATATTTTTTGTAATTGATGATATTTGTCAATAGTAAATTAATTCGATTTCGACTGTTTCCTCTTGTTTTCCAGAGGAAAAAAAATATTGAAATGTCAACTCAAAATGTATTTTCTGAGTGCTACAGATTCTCCTTCTGAGAATAAAAAAAGCTAAGACGTCTCGCCCTCCATTTCTTCATCCCTCCTCCTCCTCTCTCTTTCTTTCCTCCCACAGCCGGCATCTTTTTAGCTGTCTAATGTCACCCCGTCTCTTCTTCCTGTCATCTCTCTCAGGCAGTAACCGCACATTTCTGTGACTTTCTCTGATTTTTCATCCTTCTGTTCTACAGCCCTTCACAAAGTCAAACATATGCCCCGATGCCATGTGTTGTTCTCTGAGCAAGCCACAGTGGGCCGATCTCTCATCTCGTCTGTCTCAGCACTGTAAGCAAAACACAAGGAAAGCGGCTCTGCCTTCTCCTTCATTAACTTTCCTTGCTATTGCATTAACTTTTATGCATCTGTGTGATTAATAACTTAACATGAACAGTCATCAATCATATATGAAGAGACCAAAAGGAAAAGCACTTATTTCACCGACAGTTATAGCTGGGATGCTGCTCCTTTAGGCCTAAGGTGTTTTTTTTTTCTTAGACTTTCATGAAAACTTATTACAGAATGTAAACAACATCCTACCTCAGTCGTGGATCTTCCCGAGTCTCTGCAGTGAAGTTATTTGTGGACCAAGGAGCAGAAAAATAAGAAGCACGCAAACACAGAGACTTTCTCCTTCTGATTCTTTTAAAAGTATGCAAAGTTGTTGCCATGGTTACAAAACATTTAGATTCAAATAATACAATGACTTTTGTTGAGAGGATGTCTTTTTCGGCAAAATACTTTTGCCAGAGTGCGATGGAGAGATGGATTCGCCTAGGTTTTGTTTTTCTTTTTTTTTCACAAACCAGTCTTGCTTTTGGAAAAAAAAGACATTTTCTGTGTTAAACTGTTGTAAACTGACAAGTAGAACTAATGATGCATAGCTTTCATCTAAAGCATGTTAGGAAATTTTTTAAAATTGAACTCTGTCGCTTTTTTTAAGAATAAGTTCTTCAAAGACATAGGGGCAAAGATGGGTTTGAGTATTTTCAGTTTAAAAGCACTCATGTCTTTTATTTCTGCATTACATTAATGCAAGGAGAATTATTTTTAAACATTAAAGCCAGAAGATTTGATTTTTCCAAACATTGTTTTAACTAAGAAATGATAAAGATCTATAAAATTGCAGTTTATTAGTTATAAAAGTTTACTTAAAAAAAGAACATTTTAATAAAATATAAGCCAATGACACTTTATTTTATCCCTTTATTGAGCCAAGTATGATGCAGATTTTAAAAAATCTGAAAGAATACCTGGCATGAAGAGTTAAATCGAATCAAAATTGTTTTTTACACAAACTACAATCAAGTGTCAGACGTGAGCTCTCAAAAGAAAGAAAAGACCACAAAAGAGGACACATAAACAAAAAGGTTTGTTATACAAAGACCAGATTTCTAACAATAAAGATCATGAATAGCAAGTTAAAATGTTAGAATACTTGCAAAAGATTATGTTATCAAAAAACAGCTGAGTTTAAATAATATCTATTTACTTGTTTAAAAATTACTTCTTTTATTTTCAGAAAAGAAGCATTTAGTAACGTTTTAGATTTTAAATGGTCGTGGCGTTTCGGTTTTGGAACCATTCAGAAAAAAACAACCTTTTTGGGTTGTTTGAATAGAGTGTCTGGTAAACATTAGAATGCTGGCACTGTCCCTGACATTTACACAAAGTACAGCTGTGTCAGAACATGTCTGCGAAGACAAATTTGCATCTTGGTTATTTCTTTTTTCAAATATTGCAATGTCCTCTTTTTTTAAATCTTTAATCAGTCTGAGATATAAATCACAATTTCCTTTAAATACCATGAGAATTAAAGTGCAGCTACTTTTAAACTATCAGTGGTTTCTTTATTTAAATATTGCTGCTGGTGTGTGATAATTCTCAAATGTTTGCCCCTGGCAGATATAGTCTGTGCCTCACATTTTAATCTGGACCAAATGACTTCTTGCTTACAATTTCCTACAACGGCATGGTATATTAAAACTCAGGCGTCTCCAGTGTGTCTTTTGACTTGTTGAGCCTTTGTATGAATACATCATGCACATCTCTGTTGATAGTCACCAAACCACCAAAGACCAATTTCAGCAAGCCTCTTTTTATGGAGTCAAGAAGTATTAAAATTCTCCAATCCCTAGAAACTAAAAGTCTGAAAACAATATAAAAAATCTATTTTGTGTTTGCCAATATTGCTTTCAGATCATTGCCACTGATGCTGATATTTCTTATTTTTTTGGTGAAAACTGCTGCCGAGAAAGAGCAGCAGAATTACTTCTGCCCACACTGGGATCCTAATGTTTTGGCCTTGAGCCTGTCAGAACCATCAGGCACACTCATTTGATGCGATAATTCTTTGGCAGTGAACACAAAGCCCTGTGTGCGGCCCCTGCCTCTGCACCACTGCACCTCCTTCACCACCCTCAGTTAGCTAAACTCATCTGAAGGCACAAAGAGCTGCCAGGTCTCATTTCTACTTTTGCACGCATCTGTGGACAAAGATGGTTAACAACAGATCAATCTGTGTGCACCAAATGTCATAATATGAAATATGATTCTCATGGATCAAGTTTTCTCTTAAAACAGATCCTGAGGTCTTTAATAGGTCAATGAGTCTCCATCAGATGCTTAAAGAGGGAGCACTAAAGGCAAATTCACCTTCCTGAAGGTGAATGAGCCATCCTCACTGTGGGCTTCAAAGAGAACTCCAGGCTGGATTTACTCTAACCTATTATTTAGTATTTTGGGGCATAGTATTTTGACATCCTAGTGTCTGACTTGGAGTCAGACACCAGGATGTCAGTGGTGATCTCTAAGTAACTCTTGTCAGGAGATACTTAGGAGTAGAGCTGAGAGTGTGTGAAACACCCTAATGGGTAAAAATGGAGAAAAAAACAGACAGGGGATTGAAAAGAAAAAACAGAAAATGTGGTACTTTCTGCTTACCTCAATTCAGCGGGGCAAAAAAGTATTTTTCAGTGTGCAATGTTCATTATAGATACACTTTGAGAGAGACAGAAAGTAAAGAAAAGAATCCAGGAAATCAAATTGTTTGATTTTTAAAGTTCAAATTTGTATAATGCCGCAGAAAGAAGTATTAATGGTGCAAAATGTGTAATAATCTTCTACAAACGGGCAGGAATTTTATCCCTCACAGATCTGTTACTTCTGCTTTAAGGGCCTATACCATGTAAAATCAATGTTTTGAGCCTTACGATGTTCATTTATCACGAAAAGAAACCCCAAAGCAGTGTTATTTTGTGTCCCAAAGGTAATATATTGTCATATACATTGATATTGTTTACTATAAAAGGATAAGGATACCATGATATAGGCCCTTCACAAAGCTCTTTTATCCTGCGCTTGTTACCTCTTTTAATGTCAGCTGTTTGAACTGGTTAACTGTATAAAAGACACCTGTCCACACCCTTACACAGTCAAGATTGTAACCTCTGCCACCATGACCAAAGAGCTATCAATGGACACCAAGGACAAGACCTGAACTAGACTGGGATGAATAAACAAGCAGCTTAAAGAGAAGAGATCAACTGTTGGAGCAACTATTAGAAAATGGAAGACATTCAAGATCGCTAAGAATCTCCCTTCACCTGCAGCTCAATTCATGGTCTCAGCTGGGGGAGTACCAATGATTTTGAAAAAGGAGTGGAAAAAGCCTAGACCTACATGGGGGAACAGATCAATGACCTGAGGAGAGCTGGGATCACAGAAAGAAAGGTTACCATTAGTAACACACTACGTTGTCGTGAATTCAAATCCTGCAGTGCTCCCAATGATCCTAAACATGCCACCTGGATAACAAAGGTGTGGCAACATTAAAAGCATTTCAAGGTTCTGTAGTGGCCTAGCTTGTCTCCAGACCACAATTGAATAGAGAATCTGTGGAGGGAGTTGCCCAGTGACAGCCTCAAAAGAAATCACATTCAACCGACTCAAACTAGACAGATAAGACAATAAAATCTGGATATTTTTGTATTTATAAGTGGGCGTACAAAGTATATGAAAATATGACTAAAAAAGCTTCATAGTATTTTATGTAATGTATCCTCCAATTACCAGTATTTGATTAAAGCTGAAATTTGGAACATCACCTCTGATCTTTGAGTTACTACTTTATTTAATGTAATGCTCTGTCAGACAAAGCAGTTCTTTTTCTGTGACTCTGACACAAAGTGGGTGGAAAGAAAAATGAAAACTAGAGGAAAAGGAAGAGGAAATCTACTATTAAGGAATTAATTATGTCTTTAATTATAGATGAGATTGTATGACAACATTTTTAAATTGTTGTTTTCTAGACAGCTTGGAACAGATTTGTTTCTTCAATTCAAAGATCAGTACTTGTTTGGCATTAACTATGCCTTGTTTTTCTGTCAGTAATAAGCATTACACTGCCCTTACACTCCTATCACACATCAGTCATTTTGTAATGTGATGCACCATGCATATTTTTTGTAGAATGTTTAGAATTATGACCGTAAAGGATGAAAAATAAGTGAGGGAGTCCGTGGAGGAAGCAGCTGCTACTCAATGAACACAGCTCTCAGATATGTTTTACTTCTGTTTCTAGACACATCACGTTTTATCTTATTATATTTAATTTCTTTTTAGAAACCAGTTTCACAGTCTGGTCAAGATAGGAAAAGACAGGCAAATTCTTCTGAAATGTAATCGTTTGAGGTTTTTACCGGAACAAAAGATAGGAAATTGGAAAACATTTTTTCTCTGAAAGAGAAGGGAATTTAGTTTTTGATAGAAATGAGATTTTGCAGAAATTGGTTTGGTACAGTCCTTAATAGTTTTAAATTTTTAAGTTACCAAATGGTTCAACAACATAAGAACCCAACAGAAATGGAATATACAAATGAAGAAGGCTGTCCATGTGCTGAGGAGAGATCTGAAGTGTTTGATTGTGTGAAAGTATCGGTGTATGTGAAGTGTGTGTAACAACACTGCTTAAAATGACGTTGATATCCAACGTGGTTATTTGACATTTTTCAGTGACAGGGTACTCTGACTAAAAACGGTTTTCATTTTTACAAAGGTGTTACTGTTATTGAATGTTATTTGCAGTGTGCTACTATGAATTGATTTTATAAACTGTGTAAACCAAAGTTACACATTTCCAGTGTTGCGCAATAACAGGAAACAGGTTTTCTCTTTGCTCATTTACCAGATTTAGGGCTGTTGGGTGCACCTGAATGTGTGTAGTTATTTGCTTCTGTGTGGCATGTGATGGTCTGGTAAGCTGTTATCCCACCTTTGTTAAGCAGTTGGTGGGTATGCTGCAGTAACTCCTGAACAGGAAAGAGCAGGCATAGAAAATGGATGGATGAAATACTTCTTCTGGTGAGGATGTGTTCCGTAGGCAGTTGTCCACAAAGAAGTGTTGTTATAGAGGATGTGCTTCTGTAGGACCAAGGTTGTGCAGCTGGACTGCATATATTGTAGTTCCAAAGAGCAAAACATGGCATGTTTAAACTTCTGGTGGTTTATCAGTCAGATGGGGCCCATCCCAGACAACACTTGATAAAAGACAATCTATACCATAAAAAACACTAAAGGGTGAATTCACTCCATGAAAACTCTTGGTTTTGCTTTTCTGGTTAAAAATCTGAGTGGACTTTGTTTTTTTATTTGTTTGGTTCTTACTTTTGTTGCAAATGGGAAACAATGTGTGTGACAATCGCTGCAACCATTGACCAGAAATCCAAGCGGTGGGACAACACAACTTCAGCAAATCATGGGGATCTTGCAAGCTGAGCTTGTTGCCATGAAATAATTCTCTTGTGGAATTTTAGGAGCAGCTATTCAAAGCCATTTTAACACACTCTGCCTGGTATTTTGCAGTGTCACGACAAAGTTTCATCTGTAGCATTGTTGATCTCAGCTGGCCTCATTCCGAGTATGTTATCAAGTTTATAGAATGATGGACTTTCATCGTTGTTCATCCACACTTCCACTCTTGCTTAATGCATCTCCTACTTAAGTAGGTTTGGTGATGTTTTCTTTTTTAACTTGAATGCAGCATTGTTCAGGAGCTCAAAATTCTGCTTCTTCACCTTTTTGCTTAAAATGAAAAACACCCCAGATTTTTTTGTATTCCATGTAGCTGCATTTTAATTAGCCCTCTAGGAGGCACAATATTTTCTTGTTGCGCCAGGTTTGTCTGCAGCACACAGGTTTTTTTTTTTAACTCTTTATTTAAAGATTTTCATTTTTTTTATAAAAGCACACATACATATTAAAAGCAAGTTTAGAGCTGTACAGTTATAAAGGGAAAAAAACAAGTATATACATATATATGTACATATACATGCCTATGCAAATAAAACTAAATTAAAACCTGTCAACCAGTGGCATGTGAAACAAAACTTGCATATAGATTGCAGCACACAGCTTTTAGAGTGACTCAAATATCTGTTTATTCCCCTAACACCAGGCTACAGAGACTTTTTAGTTCCAAAAAGGCTTTGTGATGTTTGGAGGTGGGCTGTTTCATAGTCGCCCAAACTGTGAACCAAAGAAAACTAATACAGTCTGTTTGGAAGCATAGTTTCTGCAGAGAGGCAGGAGTTTATCATATATTTGCCTCTGAATTGTGGGCGGGACTGTTGGTGCAGAGTAAGCCTCCTCCATTTCCCATCATCCCTTTGTTAACGCACTCTCCAACTAGTTTACAGCCCCTAACAACCCCAACCTAACATTACTGGTGCAACAAAAATACCAAGCAATGTTGCAGCCATCCGGCCGTACAGTTTTGAGCCAGATGCCAGCTCAGACTGGGAAAACATGGATCTATTTGTCTACAAGTGGGTGCATCAGCATGGAGTGGAGCAGGAAGCTTGTGGCCTGTTGATTGTCGATTATACTGAACAATTACAAGCTTTTTCAAATGGCATTATTCCACCTGCTTCGGATTCACAATCATTTGCATAAAGAAATACTCAGAAATACAATTTCAATCTTGATTTTCTTCATATATGTCCTCCATCATGAGAAAAATGTTTAAAGAACACCAAAAACATGATTTTTTTATTGGAGTGGATCTTATAAGCAGATTTTGAATAACAAGTGCATGTTGTTCTTAATGATAATCAATATAAGATCATCTAAAAAACTGAACTAACAATTTGGCTTGTGCGTTTTTTACTAATTACTTGTCTAAAAATTTGCAGTAGTGTGACAGAATGCGTTGCGTCCTGTCTCCCCATAGACATAAATGTTATCAGAAAATGAATCAAATTCAAATCTACTTGGTATTCTTGCAATTTTGTTTCAGATATATTGCAGTGTCCCAGAACAAATGACCATCTGTTGGAGAGCAGAATCTCAATTCAATTCAGTACTTTCTAAGAGTGGAGTTGTTGTCATGCATAGCCAACAGTAGACTAAGAGGGTAAACTCATTTAAGAAAAAAAAAAAAAAGTAAGAGAAGCAAATATGTTTGTTATTTATTTGTAACACTCAGCATTAAATGAGAGTATTTACAAACAAATTAATCAGGGATCTACTTCTTAAACTGAATGTGCTTGATTCTTTTTCTCCATTTATACAAAACAACTCCAACATAATGAGGTTCCCCAGGTAATTATGATATATTGAAATATACATATATATTTACAACATCACCTTTAGTAGAAACCACCACCCAACTGGAACCAGTCTTTTTCTTATTTACACAGTACTTTAAAGTTTCGTTGGCATCTTTTGTCCCTCTGGACAAAGCAGTCTCAAAGATAGTAGGGCCTGTGACGCTCCGTCCGCCTTCTGATGGTCAACAACTTCTCACCGGATCAGCTGTGATGGAAATCGTGAGACTTTCTGGTAAAGGAAAACCTTAGGAAGGGTGGCAGAGAGTTCTGTTATATTACTCAGTTTTTTTAATCCAGTTTTTGGTAATCCATCCTTCAAGCGGCAGTCAAATGTCACCCCAGCCAGTTTATTTATCCTTCCCCCCCGCTTGGCTCCATCTTCCCCTCTTTTGTGCTGTCATTAGCTGTCATCAGCCACACACCTGAGTAACCGGAAGTCTCTTGGCCGCCATATTTGTAGTCCACAAAATATAATCCAAAACCAAATACATACAAATCAAACTATTATAATGTGCTCACTTGGAAACTTAACAATGACATACTGGACCATTAATATTGGTGGCTGATTTGGAAAGCATTTACTGTTTTTATCCTAACAGCGATATTACAATCCTATATTTGTGTGGCAATGCTACATATTTATCCCAGAATCAATTCACTGGTTCTGATCTTGATTTATCCCTAGAAGATAAATAATGGTTATAATTCATCTGTCCAGAAAGCAAACCTACATGTAAGAACAGGTCAGCCCCACCCAGCTCACACAGACTGAACAGCTTGTTTGACAAAACTAACAGCATTTCCTCGTTCTGAAAAAAAACTGTGGAGTCAGTGCCGAGTTTCTGCAGAGTTTCGCCTATAATTGGTCTGTCTTCTATCTCACACCAGATTTCAAAATATTTTGAAAATATACAATTATTTTCCTCTCATTGCTTGTTAAATGTAACACATAGTTGATGCAAAGGAGCTCGACATTAATTGCAGTTATTTTAATGAATTATTCCACAATTGTTAAACTTTTGCTGACTGTCTAATTCCAGATAGCTCCAGCCAATAAGCCTGTGATCCCCCTGCACAAAACATGTACTTTTCCTGTCTCTGTGTGCTTTCCCAACCATTTTCGGAGCCAACTTACCCCATAATGATGGTTGGAGATTAATTGGTGTCTGTTAACCTCACTGGCTGCCAAGAAGTAATTTGAGAAAAGGGCGTTCATATGACAGGGAAAATTGGACCGTTTAACCCTCCATCGTGGTTCATATAGCTTCCTCCTTCCTACAGCTGGTTGCTGAACCCTTATTAAAGTCCGTGGAGGATATCAAAAATCATCAGTCATTTGCCATTTCTTAGTATTAACCCCAGTCTGCCTGATTTTTCAAAGTTTATGATCTTCTGTATGTCAACTTTGTAAATGTTGTCATGTGTGATATTCTTTTTAATTAATTGTATGCTAAAGGAAAATTGAAGATTAAAACCAGTGCCAAAAAGCATTATTCCATCCAAAGGTCAATGTATTGTAAATGTTTTGACAAAATGTAGCTTGTAACTTAAAATAGCAAAAGCTATAACATTAATAACAGCTTTGAGATCTTTTTAAAAGAGGCCTATCCTAATTTTTTAAGCTATATTCTTATTCCACTCCAAATAAAGAGATGTTTATTTTGAAAATCTACTGTTCTCATTGAATCTCTTGTATGTTCATGTTAACACAGATTTTAAAAAGCTGGAATCCTTTTATTTGAAGCTACATAACAGTTCATTACTTTCCCCACCTATCATTGTCTTTGAGCATTGAGTCACATATACTCATTGGATGGATAATATGATGTCATCCACTTAATTCTGCACAGTGAAAGTGGGACAGAACAGTTAACCAGAGTTTGCTCCATACTCAACCATATTCTAAAAATAGCACTTAATCAGGACAAATTAAGGTTTAAAGCAACAGTTTGGTCCCCCCCCCATCTTCCAATCAAAAAATATGCAAATATTACTTAGAACCCAACCAAAACAAGCGAGTGAAAAATATTTTATTTACCCTTACACACAAATACAGATAGCTATCATGAATAACTAAACAGAAAATAAGGCTAATTTACATTAAAAATGATTCTTTAACTCAGACTGTAAATACTTGTTTTTAGTGTGCATTCAGACTTTTTAACCTGCTTCTTTCTGTAACCTGCAGCCACTGTTGTTTGGTGGAACCCATTGACTGTATGTGAGAACTTATCCGAGTGATTGTGATGTCACACACATAACACTACTTACTTCTGGCTTCAACAAATTAAAGTGAATTCAGTCACCAATTTTTTGTGATATGGACGCCACCATGTTGGAGCCAGACCTCATCAGTAAGCTGTGATTGTTCTGAGATGGTCCAGGTTAAGGCTTTTGTGGCAACCCTTCTCACCAATCAGGAGTGAGCTTGTTGGAAGTCCACTTGAAAGCAGGCTTGGAAAATCAGTCAGTCAACATTTTGAGCATTCAATGTGGGCCCAGCAGACACCACATACTGTCATTAGGGCATCTGATTGGTCAGTTTATAACCTGAATGACTTGCAATACAGAAAAAAATGTATCAAAAAGAAGGGTTAGCAAAAACATTAAAACGGTAGTAGAGCAAGAATGGTTATCCTGACAAGTGTAATGACTGAGTAATAACTGAGTCATTTTTCAGTAGAAGTCTATGACATTTTGGCTTCTTTTTTTTTTTTTTTCTAACTTGTCCTGTCCAACAGCTGGGCAAACAGATGAGAGCTGGAGGCCTCTTGCGTTGGACATATTTTGCTTTAACAACAGGGGTTATTAATCTTCAGACAAACCAGAGGAATGTCTGAATAAACCCCTTTTGTAGTTGAGGCCAAACTTTATTAAATTAAATTATTAAATTTATCATATTAGAAAATCTTTGGTGCTGGACCGGACGGAAAAGGAAAGGAGGGAAGAAGAGAGAGGGATGTTAGAGAGGAGGGGGGAGAGGAGGGTGATAATAGGAGGGGGGGGGGGGGGTAGAACCATGAAGCAGCCTAAAGCAACAACTTTACTGGATGTTTATCATTACGGTAATGTTCAAGTGTAATACAAATCTCAAAGGGCGGGGCCTGTCCACACACACATTCAGATGTTATAAACACACCTGTTAACTGTAAAGATGTCTACATGTCAACATGTACACAAAACATGCACACAATACAGATATTGTTCACACACGCATACTTATGCCCCTAAACCAACCAGTGTGAAACATTTCATTCATTCAATCCTGCAAATTATTAGTACAAAGGTGAGCTAACACCTGTGCTCAGGTGAGTGTTTAAGTTCTTCTAAATGAATGGTGGAATGTGAAAAGAAGGAGGGAGGGGTGACCAGCCATCCCCACACCAAGACCCCTGCCGCAGCAGCAGCGGCAGCCGGAACTCCCAACGCCACCCGGCAGCAGGCAGAGAACAACCACCCCCCGGGCGATCACCTCCACCACCCAGGCCAGGGCCAGCAGGACCACCACGAGGCCCCCAGAGCCAGAGAGCAGGGAGGCACGGGGGGAAGAGAGCGCCGCCCCAGCCCAACCAGGGGAGCAGCCCCCCCGCCGCGCCGGGAGGGCCTAACGCAGGCCCCCACCCGAGAAGAGCGCCCATGCCCCAGACGAGCACCCCGTCACCACCCAGGAGTTCTGGGTATCCCCCCGCCCCAACCCCAGGTACGAGCCAGGACCCCCCAAGGGAGACCCGCTCTGCACTCCAGGCAGCCACCCACCCGGCCTACGGTTGGTCCAGGAAGGAGCAAGGCAGGGGACAGCCGGCCCCGCCCCGGAGGGGGGCACCCCGGAGAGAAGAGGGGCCCACAAGGGTTGTTGTTAACATGGCCCGACCAGGCTCGGCCACAGTTGGAATGTGGGCGGGGGGCCAGCGCCCAGGGGCAAAAACCCGAACCCACCCCACAAGGAAACGGACACCCCCGGCTCAGGTGTAATGTGAACTCCCTCCCTGCGCGGAGAGAGCCCCGCCGGGCCCAGGAAACCAGCACCCAGGGGACACGGCCGCCGCTGCCAAGGGCCCAGTACCCCCCACCAGGGATGGGGTAGGGGACAGATGGACCTTGGACCCACCTTCCTTGTATAATGTGTGTGCTTGTGTTCGTAAGGGTGTATGTGTGCATGTGTGTGTGTTTGTGTTTGAATGTATATTATGAGAAGTAAAAAGGTGTGTGTACTAGGGGGGTGCAGTTAAAATTGGTGGGTAGGGCACAGAGAGGACATTCCCTGATTACTCACAGTAATGTCCCCTCACCCTCCCCACCAAGGGTCCCTAAATGTCTAAGGTGCGGTTAAAATTGGCGGGTAGGGTGCTAGGAGGACATCTGCTGCTTGCTGGCAGTGATGTCCAAGCACCCCCCCTACCAAGGGCCCTACATGTCTAAGGTGCAAATAAAACCGAGAGAGGGGGGGCCCATTCCATACGGCAACCATGGGAGGGAGACCACTGCCAAGTAGCCCCCCCCCAAAGCGCATCGCAGGCTAAACCCCCCACCCCCTCACCCTAATATGAGATTATATGAGGAAGGGGGTGAGTTGGGGACATTTTGGCTTCTTGAATTTAGTGGGTACTTCCTATTTGGAACAGCAGTGCTCATTCAGTCCAGTTCTCCTATACAGTCAATGGTGGAACCTCAACATTTGATACTTCCTATTTTTGCATCAAACTGGGAATAGAGGGTGGGAGCTTAGCCAACGCCAAGCATAGTTCCTTTTAACTAATATCAATATAGTTAACCAATCAGATGAGGCATCTCAGTTAGCTGGGTTATTATGTTAAAGTCCCAGGAGTTGTCAAACAGTGTATGAAATTTGGTCTTAACATTTGATCAACCACCGGAAGGAGCAGTGATCCACAATCACAGCAACGCTCTGGAAATGTTTGGTGCTTTAACGCCCCAATCCAACCCTCGATGCTGATCATCAAACAGAAAGGCAATATGTCCCAAATCTAGAGTCTTTGGTATGACTAGACTGAGAGGTTAGGACCACAATTTCTTAATCTCAAGGCAAATACTTTAATGCTAGACCACTGATTCCGTGTGTAAGCTTTAGAGCCAACAAAGAAAATAAAGTTCTGCTGGTTTAAAGGTAAATATCATTGAGACTTGACAGAATTAGAGAACATTATCTGAGTAAATTTCACATAACTCTTCCTCACCCATGCTGTGCCCTTATTTTTGACAAGCCCAACTCACCACCTTCTAAGTTCCCTGAAAAAAAAATGTATTGAAATCAGAATAAAAAGGTGTCACATGTAGACATTGAGCGTTTATGTTCACTGACAGCCTGTCAAAAGAATCCAAAACGAGCAGAACCAAGACTCAGTTGTCTGCTGTTGATATCAGTCAGTTTCCGCTCTCCTGTTCCTCCTGTTCTGTCATGAGGAGGCTCAAAGCATCATGCATAAAAAAAGGGACAGCGCACCTCCTAGGACAATTAGAAACAACCAATAAATTACCACATCTTGATTTTTTGTGAGAAAAACCAAACAGATGAACATGTTAGCTCCACCTGAAATGCTGAATCCTGTCCTACTTAAAGGGCTTGATAAATTAGTCTTGAACGATTTAAGTGGAATAGATTTAAATATCAAAACACAGCGAGTATGCACTATTGGGCTGCATGGTGCTCTGGTGGATAAATCGTGGTTTCTGCTTGGATTGGATTGTTCACGAAACAGGAAGGGTTTATTTAGCAAAGCTGGTTGTATGAGGCAGTCTGGATGTTTTTCAGATGATGCTTCATAAAAGCTGTTTTTGACAAGCAACCGAATGAGGCAGGATCAGTTTGTCAGAAAGTGATGAAAAAACATATAAAATATAGGATTTTCCCCTGATAAGTGTTGAAACACAATCATCTCCTGATTATGGAGCTCATTCTCCAGTCCTCTGTACTGTTGCAGTGGGCTGCATGTTCTTTTATTTGTATTTCTGGACCTTTAAAGATCAAACAGAGATGGAAACATAATTTTCTAGCTCGCCTCCACTAATGATCTATAATGCAGTCCAGAGAAAATTCTAAATGGCATCTCGTTCATTCATTCATTTTCTATTAATCTGTCTTGCCTTTTCAAATGGCTTCCTTTTTCCTTAATTTCTTTTAAATTGAAATGTTATGAAATGAAACCATGTTACGAACAAAACATAGTCAGGAAAAACCATGTCATTTTTCCATGAAAGAGATTTTTAGCCACAATTCCAATTGTATAATTAGGCAAAAGTGCTAACCTCCAGAACCGACTTCTGTTAGTTATCAAAGGGTAAATACTTTATGTAATCAAAATAAACAAAGCTTTGAGACACTTTCAAGGATCTCAATATATTTAAATACCTTTACAATCGATTTTTAGCTATTTCTAAGTTGAAAAAAAAGGAAAAAAAAAACATGAGTTTATATTTGAATTATAACTGAGAAGCAGCTCATTCAACATGTGCCATATTTTCCAGATATCTTTCTCATTTAATAGTTTTTTTTATAGATTGTGAGATGGTACCAATTTTTTGCTAATCCTATTTTTTGTTCTGTAAGATCTTGAATGACTGGATGCCCACAAGTGATTTTCTGGGTATAAAGCAAACTGCCAAATGGTGCAGTTCCCCAAATAATCACTGGAGGATGGTTTCATAAGGAAGCCATTTGTCTGCCGTCAAAAACCTTTAAACACAGTTGAGTGATTTATTTACATAGATGTAACCATGGAAAAAATGTGAAAACTTTGGATACAGTCAACCTTTGCAGATCAGGGCTGATTATGCTGAAAATCTATCAATTCTTTGAGCAATCGATTAATGCATTGAAAGTAAATACAAAGTGAAGACAAACAAGAAAACTCAAAAACAATTGGGAAAAAATGTGTTTTATTTTGAGACTAAAACTGTTGTCAGTGAATGTTTAAATTTGTCTGCAGTAAAGTAACTAAACTAATAATTAGTAATATAATCAGTTAATGTGTCATGGCCAGAAGAGTCTTAAAAATTAGTTTCTCTGATAAAGGGAAAGTGGAGAAATTAATACTTTCCAAGTCTAAATAAAAGAACACAGTATTTAACAGATGCCTGGTTCTCTGGTGTGAGTTACCACAGTAGCAGAAAAGATATGCCAAGCAAAGTTTTATGTTGCTCATCAGATAACTCACAGCTTAGCAGTTGGAGCAGAAGTATGCAAAACAAATCTTAGTGCAGCAAAGATAAAATATGCCACTGCAGCTTCTAAAATGTCCCCCCTGTCCTTTGTCCTTCCTCGTGTTCAAACAAATCTTAACACCAAAGATGAGATTTCCAGAGGGTTAATCTCATTTATTACACCTAGTAGTATCTTGGTTTTTACCACCACAACCTAAAGTAACTGTCGTGTACCTGCAGGGAATTGGCCGCCGTCCAGGGAATTTAGCAGTCTTGCCTTGCTGTGTTGCTGTGCACTGCATTCCCTGTGCTATAAAAAAGGTCCAAATATGGCACATACCTTAATCCAATTCTTCACACGACACAGTGCAAGAAATGTGCAGTCCTCTTTAGCGCTGTCTATTATTCCTATAAAGATATGTCTTAGAAATCATATTTAACTTTTCATAATTGCCAAACAAACTTTGTTTCCCTTTAGAGGACAGGATATCATCACTGTCTGGTGTGGGGGGTGAATCCTATGATCTTGTTCACCATAGCTCACTAAATAAACAAGGGAACCCATTACTTGCTATTCACTGCAGTAATCGTCTGTTAATTGGAAATCAAGTTGTGTACTTTGCTGCAAAATGAATTGCTTGGTACTTAGTCATAAATGCAATTATCAGAGTCCCTTTTGGCTCCAATTCTGCATAGGTTTGCGCTTCTGTCTCTGTACGCATGCAATATAGTGTCATGCAAAAAGTTTTGTCTTGACATTTCTACAACAGGAAAGTAAGACTTTTTTGTAAGGGTTTCTTTGTGTGTGCGTGTGTTTAAATGTTTTTATGCTCATTTAGTAAAGTTTCAGTTTTTATTTATGTTCTTCCTATATGTTTTGTCTGTATTCCCTTGGGTTTGGTTATATACTATCACAGTGTTTTCACTCAGTTATGCCTTCCGGTATACAGTATAGTTCCTCTGCTCAGCTCCCTTTAGATTTGGTTCTTTGGACTTTATATTCTGATCTAATATGTCTTTTATTTTAGTTTTCAGACCTATCTGCCTTGTTTGAATCAGATAATTTAATTATAAAATGTGAAGTGTCCTTACAGTTGTGTTTCATCATCAAAAACATACAAAAGAATTCCTATTTTTTCACTATTAAAAATGATTCAGACATTTACTCAGTCACTTTTCAACTTTTGATAGAGGAAAAAAGTGAATGGTTAAGGAGTTGTAATATAAGTTTGGAAAGATAATAAACAAGTTCAGCAATGAGAAAAGTACTGTAGTACTTTCTAATGTGATGTCACTATGGTGACTGTGTGTGTAGCTCTGCCTTTCACTCTACATTAAATTCCATCAAAATTCCATTCAAAAAAAGGCTTCTGTCAGAGATCAATTCTGGTTCCATCCATGTTAGCGTAGTCTCAAACAGATTCTTTGCTCCTTCTTTTGTTTTACCGTTTTTGCTGAGCACAGCTGCTACAGTGAATGAGAGCCATCCAGCCAACAAAGCACTGATTAATTGTCAGCCCGCTGTGAGTGAGAGGAGGTTTACAGCTGGATAGTAAAGAGAGCAGCATGGGAAAAACTGTCCGTCGCAGGTGATAACAAGTCCAGCTGGACAGAAAAGATGAGATTGTGTTCGGCTTCAGCTGCGTGAGCTCTATTTGTTTGTCTTGTGTGCAGTACAGTATGCTCATGTGGTAACTCAAAGAGAGAAAACGGGGCTGCAGTTGTTTTTGTTTTCTTTATGGAGAAAACTCCATGAAGCCAAGGCAAAATCCTGTGTTCCTGTTCTTGCTGGAGGAGGCCAGAAGTGTGACTATGCTGGAGATTATTGAAGAATCAATACTGACTCCTGATTGATTAGGAGAGCTGCCACAGGAAACTCCTTTCTTTTCTTGTAGCTTTGCCTGAGCACTGAGCTACAAAAAGCAGATGGCCATTGCCCAGTGGTGCTCAGCACAGTGGAAATGTTCAGTGGCCCAGACACAACCTCTCTGCAGGACTCAGCTGTGTCTTGCAGTCCTTCCAACAGATTGGCAAATTTAGATTGTGACGCAGACGCGTGGACGCTGCGGCAGAATTAGGGATTGAAATTCTGCCATCTCTCATACCTTTGCTTCAACTATTTTTTTTTTCATCACACTAAGTGCATGTAAACCCTCCTTTACAGCAGTGTGATGTGCAGTAAAGGCCTGACTGTTGATGTACAGCCCTTATGTTTACTGGACCTTAACCAGGGAGGAAATGAGCTCAGATTTCCCGGAGTCCTCCCACTCATCGATTCAGGACCAATTTGCTGTCCCAGCTTTTTCGTGGTTGCTGACACTTGTCATCTTGCCACATGGCTTACCTACATTCAGTCGTGACTCTTCTTCAGCTCATTGATGGAACATTCCACTACCAGGAAACTCAGCCATTAAGGGAAAAAGGCCCATTCGTCACCTTAAGGAACCCTACTACCTGAACAGAAATAATAAACCAGCAAGAAGGAACAGGTATTATAACTGAAGCATAAAGTTGCACAGAGCAGGAGATGGGGGGCTTGACTTCATTCCACAGACATAACAGAAGCAGAGGATATTTGAAACGGTGTGAAATGCTGGATATTTTTATCAGATTTGAATAGAACGACACAGAAATGGAGTGTTTAAAACAGATGTTGGAAAATAAATTAAGTATGTGAAGCTAAATTAAATTTCCTCTGATTTCCTCTGAGTCTTTTATCTTTGTTAGGTTTTCCTTTGAAGCTATGCGATGAAACTTTGAGGGGGATTTCACATACGTCTCATGGAGAATGACTTAGAGTCCCCGTTGTGTTTGCTTTGTAAGAACTGCTACCAACTACCACCCTAATAGGTTCTCTGAGGACAGATATTTCTAGAACAATGCCAATTTTGCGCTCAGTAAACAAAACATAATGGCTTTTATGATAATTCACTTTTTTCTACATTAGGATTAAGATCCTTTTCATCAAGACTTGACAGAACTTTTATTTCGACGCACCTTTTTGCAGGAAAGAAAAGTTTCTTCGTCTCCTTTGCAAAATGCTGTTAAACATCGGTGTTAGTTGACACATGAAAAAATGTTTTTGAGCTTTTCTTGTTGATGTTTTGTGTGGGAGACGCAGGTCTGTCTGTGGTAGGTGGTTGATCAGCATGCACAAGCTGTGAAGCCCACCGGAGAAAGTGTTGCTTAGCTGCAGTTGCACACAGTTTGATGGGGATGTTCTACAGAACAAGACTGAGGTGTGACCAAGAACTATTTCAGCAGTTTTCAAAGTATTCAATTTAGAACAGAAAGCCTAACAACAAGCAAGTTAGGACCAGAATTAAAGTGATATTTTCTCTCCAAAGTAAGTTTGGCCATTGGGCTGTTTTTTTAATCACATTTTGAATTGTTTCTGTGGTCAGAATAAAGGAAGAATGGTTTCTTGAGCCACATATCGTCTCTTAAATCTCTTTCACACTACAATGTTTTGCCTGCTCAATAATGTTGTTCCTTGGATGGTCTGTTTTGTTTGGCAAAGTGTTCGAGTTCACCTGAATTCTGCCTAAATCTGGATCACCTGGAAATAAGGGTTTTGACAGGCTTGCAAGTGAACCCTGTTGTGGTTCAGCAGATCAAAGAGATAAAGTAAAGGAAACAGATAAAGAACAAAACAAAATAAACACAGGCTGCAAAATATCTCATCAGAAAATGTGGTGTTGTGAGGATGGCTTTTTCAGAACAATACATTTTGTTCTTTTTTTAACCTTCCTGGTTAGTGTTTATTTAAACAATACTGCCCCCCAAACGAGCATCTGATGCAACTGCATGAAGTTTGAGATAGATTAGTCATTTTTCTAACCCTTTGAACACCAGAACTGTCGTTGGCGGTAAGGAAATAACACACCAAAACTGTTTGATCGTTTGTGCAATTAAATAACATAATGGTAGAACAGTTACAGTAATTCTAGGAGTGACAATAGTTACGTGAATCAGACCAAAAAACTGTGTTAAACTTTGCAGCATTTCTTGATTGCTTGACTAGCCCAGTGACTATCCATGAAAGCACCTTAAAAACAAAGGGGTAAAAAAAACTCTGCTACGGTATACCTGCTAAAGAAATATTCAAACAATATTTACATCTGGCTAAGTATGGTTTTAATTGGTTTTTATTTGAATGTATTCGAATGTCAATTAAACCGAAGTATTCCCTATTTCCCCAATTAGATTCTCCAACAGCTGATCAGCACAACAAAAGCAGGACAAAGCACTCCACCTTCAAACAAGAGAAGCAGCTGGGTGAAAGTTGTGATCACGCCCGTCTAAGAGATGGGAAACTCTGCTGACTGCTGTGCAATGCCACTTTAAAAGACAGGTTTAAAAATGAAGTGAAGCCAGATCAATTTACCAAATAGCCACTAGTTGTACAAACAAGGCATTGCCTTCACCTTAAAATAGCTCAAATTTACAAAAAAAGTTGAAGGTAAAATTATTTTTCAAAACAACCTTATCAGAAATGAGTTCATTTTTTAGCTTCCTTTTGCTATTGTACATTTGACATCAAAATAGAGCTTGCATCCCTTAAACCAGTTTTATTGAGTACATGTTAACACTTGTACTGAAATGACATGACAAAAACAATTTGATGAAGTTGCGTAAATGTAACCCTGTTGACCATCCATTGTCCTTTAAAATAAAGATACATGTTAACAATTTAGATATATTTTCCCCTTCCATTGATTACTTGTATAGATCTATAAAGATTGCTCCATGACCAATTGACAACTGGAATGATTGTAGTTCTTTGAATTTTAGAAATGTGAAAGCAACATACTAAGTGTTTGTTTGGCTATTTTTCTTCATGTTTAGGCAGAGCATTTAACGAGCCCGATCACACATCAATGCATAACAACAATAAAGAAGTCACACAAAAAAAACATTTCAGCTGATGATGGAAGATGCTGCTTATTCTCAAGATGCTTTGCTTAAAAAAACTCAACAATTCTTGTTTGGCATCCTCAGAAAATGAAATGTATCCATTCCTGATGGTTATCTTGGAATTTACAGCTCTTTGAGAACATAATGAAAGAAATAGTGTGAGCTCTCCAAAAGCAAAAAAAAAAAAAAAAAAAAACTCCTAACAATGCTTAGTCCTTGGTTGCTGCAAAGAAAATGACAGACCATCAGGAACTGCAACTTTCAAAAGGAAAACGAACTTAGATGGGTTTTTTATTTACCAAAGGACAACCCTTACCTTAAAAAAATACCACAGAGTAGCTTTTTTTGCTGACTAACATGTGACAGAATTTCACATTAAAAGTGTTTTCTCAAAAATCCCAATCAAGTGCACCAACTCAAGAATCACCCAATGAGGAAATGTTTTTAGCAGACCAAAGAATTCGGTTACTAAATGCAAGAGTTCAGGATTTCACAATGACTTCCTGTTTGCATGGTAAGCACAAATCAAGGCATTCCTCAGAAAGAAACTAATATTAACAAAATAGCCGCTCATGCAAAGCAAATAAGGAAGTCACTGAAGCAGTCGTGATGCTCTGATCACGAGAATGGTTTCGTGACAGTTGCAGATTCAGCCTGACCTTGAATTATAAGAACTCTAGGCTGAAAATAGCCCAAAGTGGAGCAGATGTTCATGCATAAATATAACGGGATGACAAAGACAACAGCAGATGAAATGCTTCCACCTTCTTCTTTGAATCATTTGGAGGCCAGGTCACATCAAGAGGACAGAATACTCAATGATGTTCAAATATAGGTAATTTACAGACTTGTGACCTACCGTATTTTCTGCACTGTAGGATTCTCCCGACTATAATCGATTGTCTGTTTTCAATTTTATGTGATATCAATCAGAATTAATCCATACATAAGGCCCTCTGGATTATAAGGCACACTGTACTTTATTTTTTTTAAATTAAAGATTTGATAGAGCCTTATAGTGCAAATTATATACGGAACTTCTTTTTATTTTCATTTTGAAAAAAGACATTTTTGTACAAGAAGTTTATTTTGGGGACACAAAGCCTCGTCCCTGCAGTTGAAGAACAACAACTGTGTTTAAGTTAAAAGTTTCTCTCTCAAGGACTGCAGTCTTTAGGGAATGTTTTGTTCTTGAGGAGCTCTTACTGCTCTTTTAAGAGTTTTTCCAGGAACGAAGCCCCTCTCAGAGACACTAACATGACTCCTGCTGCCCTGAGAAGAGACTCATGACCTGTTCCTCACAGAGCTCTGCTTTCCCATCAGACACAGGATATGCGCGTCACCAAGGGAGGACACCACACTTACACATCTCAACTACTGCAACCCACATTCTACGCTGTGCAAGTGGCACATCAGATAAGCTTCTCTCATATTTTCCTAAATTAACACCATACATCACCTCAGACATTTAAATGCAGCTTCGTTCTTACCCCTAGAGCAATATAATAATGTCTTTAAAACACCAATTTACAGCAGCACTCTGGCCTAAAGTAGTCCTCCATCAACCCAATCTATAATCTGCTACTTAGGCATAAATACACTGCAGGGAGAAGGTACAGACATGCACTCATGAAGATGAAACCAGGAGGTTCTGCACATCAGACACACTGAAGTCAGCACATCTGATGGGGGTTAATGAGCAGTGCATGCTGAGGAATCACACCCATGTCAGGTTATTTATGCATTCCTGCAAAGTGGAGCTAAGACTCTTGATCAATGCAAAGTAGGTTTTCATCTTAACTAAAATATGCTCCATTACTTAAATGACACAGCAGGATATTTAGTGTAATGGTACCATCTGTGATCAACACAAATCCTGTATTCATGGAGGCATTGGTGTAGTTTTATTAGTCTGTAGAATCATAGAAGAAAGAATAGGCGTGCTGGTTTAATTAAGTTTATGTTCATTTAGGACCATCTATACTACTAACGCTTTAATGTAATTAATATGTAAGTATATTTATTATAACTACGTTTTATTAGAGACTTCTTAGATGTGAAACTGAAAGATGCAGACCAATGAAGACGGTTTTTTTGGTGTTTTTAACATGTTCTTGTGTCATTTTGCTGATGATGGAGAACATCATCAGAGTTTTCCTTTATTCAAATTCTTTAATCAGGAGCAGATGATAAAATGTTGTTTAAAAAAAAAAACATATTTGTTACTTAGGGTGTATTCACACTGGAATTATTTGTTCCAGATCAAGTCTGCTGCATTTGTTCGAGTCCTGAACCTTGCATTTGCTTTGTATTCAGAGTGACATCAAGCGGTTCATTCTGTTATGGACAAAGCTTGCAAACAAAACCATGTGACTAAAGATCTCCAGTCATTCGCCAGGAGCTATGAGGGCGGGTCAATTAGGGGGTCAAAACACCAAGCGAAATATGGACACGCTGCGCCTTACAAGGAACAACACTTTATACTTGTTACTTTGGTACAGCGGAAGCATGCTACAATGCGGTTAGTGTTCTTTAAGTCAGAGGATGCTAGTAACTGCAGTGATGAGAAGAAGTTGGGTATGAAGATACGCTGCTAAATTTTTATGACATGATTGTTGGAAAAACAGTGAGTGTGTAAAAAGAGTTTTCAGCTGTGTTAAAATAAATGTTCTAACACAGTGTTTTTCAACCAATGTGCCGTGGGAAATTGCCCTCATTAACTGAAACATTTATGATCTCGAGGATTTCGCCTCTTTGTTCATCGAAACAAGCCCTGATAAAACACTAAGAAATAAGGAATATGACAGATCATAAAATACTTTTTTCTTTGTGTTTATTTGATTCTATTAAAGACATTTTGATAAGAATGACGGTACCGATTCAGCTGCAGCTTAATCTCCGTTTTAGCAAAAGTCACGCCCCTTTAACTGTCTCCACCAATCATTCTTGGATTCTTAATCACGTGTCATCAGTCTGACCAATCAGGAGTGGTTAAAGTCGTCACTTCCTTGTTGTGCATTCTGCTGATAAAGTCGCTCAGTTTCAAATAAAATACCAGCTAAAGCTCGTCTTTAGCGGTGTAGCTTTCCATAGAATCCAGTATCAGACCGTGGAACAAGTGATCAAAACAATAAAGCTCAGAGACGCTGGTCTTTCTGCATTCGGCGGATTATTGAACTACATCTCCCATGATGCATTGGGTTAAAAGTAACAGCGTGGATCTCGGCGCACAACTCGTCTCTCCTCTTAACGTCTTGGAACCACAACGAACACAAATCAAACAGTTTTAAATCTTTTAACGTAACTTTATTACATCTTTTAGAGAAAAAAACAGCGGCAGCTTCCAAGCTTTTCTTGCACATGATAAAAAATAGAATGTGAGATGCTGAGGACTTTTCAAAACAGACGATTTGCTCCCGTTTTTTTGTTTTTTTTAATGCTGGTGTCCGCGAATTTTGTCAAGGTTTAAGTGTGCCGCGACTCAAAAAAGGTTGAAAAACACTTTTCTAACAAGTAATCAGTTTTCTTTTTCCTCTTTGATAACATGGCAATGGTTGCTTTATAATTGTCTGTGGCTCATCTGATGCTTCATTCCTACTATGTTTACGTCGGAATATTGGTTCAGTTGTTCCGCTCCGAGGACGTATTGTGTTCAGACTTAAGAATCTCAGAGCAACCAAAAACTCAGTCCGATTGGAGACAAACCAAGACCACCTCCAAAGATTGGTCCAAGAGTGGTTCCTGGTCCTGGACCAGGGTTTGCTTGGGTGTATTCAGACTGACAATTTGTTCCGGATTATAGGGGGAAACGAACTTCACTTTAAGCAAACCAAATGTGTCCAGTCAGAAAACACCCATAGAAAATACACTGGGCAGGCCACAAGCTCCCTGCTCTGCTCTATTATGATGACTAGATCCACATACGTCTTCATTTACCTCGTCTTAGCTGGCATCTGGCTCAAAACTGTACAGCTGAATAGCTCAGATATTGCTAGCCATTTTTGTTGCACGGGTAATGTTAAGTTGGGGGTGTAAGTTAGCAAGAGAGTGTGTTAACAGCTTTCAGTTACAGGGAGGGGAGGGGAAGGGGGTGGAGTTGCCAAGTATCAACGGTCCTACTAACAGTCAGAGGCGAACTGCTGCTGCTCTGCAGTAACTATGTCCAAAAAAACAGTACAGGTGTTTTGATTTTGGCTAAAACAATCATAATTAAAATACCACTGGGAACACTTTGAAATAACTCCAAAGATGATCGAATTGGAACTTTTAAGTTGTAGCCTATTTTCCCCTAGTTCTGCTGTTTCCAGACCACATTTTACAAAACCACAGGAAGAATCACAGTCAGCCTTTTCAGTTCTCACAGAATAAGTCTACTTTATGTGTGCAGATTTTTTTTTCTTACATAGAAGGGGGAAAAAGACTCTTGGCTTGGGAAAAATAAACTTTTTACTGCTGCAGAAAATTCATTTACAGGAAGTCCTCATTATAAAAAATAAGAGTTAGTTTGTTTAGTTTAAATTACATACATCATTCATGTAAATATCATAAGATTTGGAGGGGAAAACAAACTAGACGGCACCCAAGCATGCCATAATCATCAGTGAGTGATATCATCCTTGTGGTAAACAGAGACCTGTTTGTGGGCTGAGTTTGTGTCAGCCTGTGACTAACAGTTGATTCAAGGTTAGGGTTAGGCACTTAATGATTCAGAGGTGAACCATACCTCCCTTGGGGAGCTTTTTTCCATAACATTTTGAAGTCTTCAGATCTTATTCTATAATTCCAATGAAATGGGAGCTATATGATATGCCTAGATTTGTCTCCTGACCTGATTTACTTGGATGGGCTTAAAATAATATAGCAGTTTGTGGTTAAAATTCAGCCTACATTTCCACATTTACAGTTTTAGTGAAAGTATAATAAATCACCTGACAGATTATTATTGATTACAACTTGAAAACATGCTGCTGATGCCGAGAGATGGCTCCAACCGTGCAAACTTGTGATCTTAATCAATGTGAGCTCCGCACAGATGGAAGGCAATGCTCCTTATCAATAGACACAAGACTACTCCTGTCCTGGCACCAGAACAAAAGACCTCAAACAGCTGCTTGGTGAAGACGCCAAGCCCCAGGGCAGGAGACTGACACTGAAAACCATTGCTTTGCTGAGCATGGAGTAATTATGTAAGAAGGTATTACACAATGTCAACCACACGAATCAGCCTGAGTAAACAGACCTTCTCTTACATTTATGAAGCCAAACCTGTGTCTCCTTTAGGATAAAAGTTTGTGTGAATCTAAGTTCACACCGCCCTTGGCAGTGCTGGTTCAAGCAGCCACTTCCAATAAAAAGTCTATGTAAATCCGTTTCGGGCTTCCACTGCGCAAGTTTCTACAACCGTCTTCTGGCTCTACGTACAACATGTAGCCACTGAACGCACTTTGAAAGTTAAACCAGGTCAACCTTTGACCAATCAGAGACCGGGATTGTGTAGCAACTTATGGATTGCATCCGTCTTAATTCACAGAAGTGCCAACTGTTAGAAAATTGATCATGAAGAAAAAAAATTATAATTGTGGTTTGTGCCCGGCCAGAATGATATCACATCAAGTCTTTCATATATCTGGATAGAGCTATGAAAGAAATGGCCTGGAGCAAGATTCACGAGATTTGCACCACTTCAACATTACGCACCAATGTTCCTCCAACTGTAGGCATTGAACATGTGCTAGTGAACAGTAGCAAAAGAAGAAGAAGCCCCTCCCCGCTTGTCTAGAGTGAATACTGTTGACTAAACGCGTGCATCACTTGTGTGTCTGTAGCTTAACCCCAACTAAAATTGGGCTTGAGTGGCTTTTTTTGTGCTGTTTCTCAGCTGTTTTGTTGAAATACATTTTCTTTTCACTTCGGCTTAATGGTTTTAGGTTGTTTGAGTGCAGATGATAAGCAACGCTCTGTGCAGCATCCTTCACCCTGGCAACTGTGGGCTGCAGTTAAGTAATGTCTGCTGCTGCCAGACGAAGAGCTGTGGACCCTCAGTGTGTTCAGCTATGTCAATACTGTCAGGCTTTAAATCGAGAATACCGCACACTCCTCAGCGTTGACTGGGGCAGCTGTAAAATTCCACCCCATGACCTGTAAAATATGCTATTTTCTGGAACTTTTGAAGCAATGCCCTTAATGTTAAGTACAAGGCTGGTCTGTCGTTTTAAAAAAATCCAACAGAAAGAGAGACTTTTTGTGCAGCAGGTTTCACTTTTCAGTTCCGAGTGGCAACAAAGTAGGACCGCTGAGCGAATTTTTGGCTGAGAAGCATGGAAGCAAACACCCACGACTTCCATGCACAAACTCCCCTTCAAATCCCACGGGTATACAAGCACACAGGTAGGTTTTAGAGATGAAAACCAGTCAATTCCAGCTGAATGGATTTCATTCAGATATCTAGAGAGAGATTAATGTGATAAAAAGCTTAGGTGTGGAAAAACAACCCATACTTTAAATTTAAAAAACAACAACTGAGCAGTTAAAGGATTTTTTGTGGCCATCTATTAAAAAAATCTACTTCTTGGCTCCTCCCTATTTGGTTACAGTGGAGGGTTAAGCTCAGAACGTTCCTAAATACAGAGTATTATTTTGATGTGATTGGGGGAAAAAAGCAGATTCTTTGTATGTCGTTTTTGCTCCAGGTAAGTAGAAAACAAAGAGCTTCGTGTTTGATGCTCATTCAGGTCAGGCGCCGGTGCCTAACGCCTTCCACTTCCTTCACATTTGCTCACCAAACAGATGACCCGGCAACTGGAAGATATGCCTGCTTCCCAGTGTTGCCGAAAGCTCGCTTGAAGCCAAACAATGGAGGAGGGTTTAACAACACACTGGGCACAGTGGTGTTCAGTGACTTGCCTTTGTAATGCTGTGAAAGGCTGATGCTGCAGTTTCAGTGGGCCACAACAGCAGGTGGAGACTCAGAAAACCTGAATACAGAGTTAGAAAGCAGTGATTTGCTGGGGAACTCTTTGTCCTCAGGTTGAACGTTCAACCAACACGAAAGCTAACTGTGTAGCATTTTGTCATTACAAATGACAGCTATGCTCACTTTCTGATCACTAAAATGGAAAAGAGCTCAAGATGTGCTTTTAAGGCACCACCATCCACTATCTACACCTACTTCATCCTATACAAAGTTAAGTTGACTGGTGAACCCTATCGCAGCTTTCAGAGACCGGTAGAGACAATCAACCACATAATCCCGGGGATGATTTAAAATGACCAGTCAACCTTTGAACTGTGTTTTTGGGCTTTGAGTGCCCGGAGGGAACCTTTGCACGCACCAGGAGACCATGCATCCTTACAGAAGGGGATCCAGTAAGTGATGCAAACCAAGACCTCTTCGCTTCGAGACAATGGTCCAACCACCACACCACTATGCAGCCCCCACTTCCTGCAATTATATGATCAAACCTTTGTCTCCAGAGAGAACTGAAAGAACTGTCTATGGCCCCATGTGTTTATATCTCCTTTGGAGATTCTTTTTTTTTATGTTTAAAGTGAGAAAGGGCTTTTGGAGCCCAGCAGATCAATAATACCCTGGGGGCCTTCTTGCAGAATAATCCATTTCAGCCCCCTCTTGTTTTGATATTTCTTTGTTATAAACAGAGGTGTTTAGTTACATGGTTTTGTTCAGTAACTTCTGGTGTAAATAAAATGTACTCCTAAGAGTTTACAGCATTTTTTACATTCTTATCATTATTCTGTGATTTTTTTCATTGAAGTTTAATTATTTTTTAAACATACTTTACTTAAGCGGCATCTCTTACATTTTGTGCTTATAACATTTGTACAATTTACTCTGAGAATGCAGGACAACACAGTGCTTGTAAAGAAGTGACAGCATGTGTATGTGAAGGGGTGGGGGCTAAAACAACATAAAAAGAAGGATCATAAATACCTTGAAGTCAGAAGGGACTTTACATTATATCTCCAATGATGATATAAGGATAACAATACTTTATTTCTGACAACTAATTTCAACAGAAAGTTAGAACAAGAAAGAAAATAAATAAAGTAATAAAAATGGAGTAAATTCTCATCCCCATGTACACCCAGTCCACTCACTTTTATAGTCCTGTTCTCTCTCTAATTACAACATACAGGTACTTTATGTAGTGTCAGACATCCATATACACACATATATCTACACATATAGATACAATACACATCAAAACAAAGACAATTGGAAACATCCAACTCACATTTGGCATGTATGAATGCACGTTTCATTACATTTAAATCTTATTCCCCAACACACCCAAGTGCATCCCCACACAATCTATATTCATATATATTTATTGATACATCACGCTTTATTTATGTTTTACATATGTACATATCTATCAATAATCACATTTCTATAGTCCAGAAGAGGAAAACATATGTTTAGGGATCAGAAGACAGTTTTTTAAATGTGTTTTTTTGTATCTGTCAAAACTTGAAAACTTAAAAATGTGACATATTAGCAAACAAATAAAAATAAACAAAACTTGTGTGCATATCTTTTTCTCCAACACATCAGTTGAGGTCTCACTCCAATCATCTTTTGATATTTTTTTAAAGTGCTCCCAGTGGTCTTTTATGCTGCTTTAAGGCAAAAATAAATAAATAAATAAATAAAAACGGTGTTGTTTTCTAGGACATATCGTTTCTACAGAGCGAAAGGAGTTCATTAGAAAATTCCCCTGAGTTGTGGCAGGACTGTTGGTGGAAGTAAGCCTGCCCACATTTCCCATGATCCCTTGGTTTACACAAGGGATCTCTCCCGCTAGCCCTCTTATCCTAATCTAACATTACAGGTGAAACAAAAATGGTGAGCAACATTGGAGCTATCCAGGCGTGCAGTTTTGAGCCAGATGACTGCTCAGATGAGGAAGACGAAGACATATATGGATCTATTTGTTTATAAATACATGCATCAGAATGGAGCAGAGCAGGGAGTGTGTGGTTTGTAGGTCCTATGTCACAACTACAAGCTGATTCACAACGATTTGAATAAAGAAATACCACAGTCCAACTCCATTTTTAATCCTCATTCATCAGAAAAATGTTGCATGAACATGATTAAAACACATTTTTTAAAGCCTTACTGTTGCTAAAATAACTGTAAGTTGTTTTGTTTTTGTTTTTTTACAATAAATCCAAACAATTTATTGAAATATCTTTCACTTTATTTGATAGATTTAAAAAAAAATCGACAATAAATCTAAATCGTTTCTCATATTTACTTTCCTCGCCTAATTTGAGTCATTATTTGGATGACTTTATTTCTTAACTTTTTTCCTTACGTAAGTATAGAGTTTGGATGCTTTACCTGGTAAGTCACTACAATGGGAAACTGCGGGGAATTGGTGGCAGAAAAAGCTACTTTTGAGGTCGCCATAGGTGTTTCTACCTGCCTGACTGTCGCACACTAGGGGCTGCTCCTGCCCTCCTCCCAGACACCCGCCGTTGCCAAGGTTTCCGTGTACGCGCTGTCGGCGCGAGCGCAGCGACGCGGTTGTCATACATTAGTGCCAGACATGGCGGCGGAGCTGCAGCCCGAGTGGATTTCTGCTCTCCCGTCTTCCTGGAGTTATGGGGTTACTCGGGACGGACGCGTCTTTTTCCTCAAGTAAATATATCTGTCCTGGGAGGGGGTGGGCAAGACGACGAGCAAAAGTCGCCGCTTTTTCGTGTCTCTCACGCGGCTTTTTCCCCCCTCTCTCAACAGCGAAGAGGCGAAGAGTACAACCTGGCTGCATCCCGAGAGCGGCGAGGCGGTCGTCACCGGGCACCGGAAAACTCCAGGTACTCACGTCCGCGCGCCGTTCTCCCAACTTTTTCTGCGCAAACGCACGTCTTTCCCGCGCCGGGAGGGCTGGAAATGCGTGTTGTGAAAAGTGAACCCCCCCCCCCCGGCCGGCTCTTTGAAGTTAACGCAGTGTCACACAAGTCAGGAGTAGTTCCTGCCATTGCCACTGTGCCCATGAGCACCACGTTAGGCGGGGGGTTTGAACCCACGACTAACCGACAGCTTCCGCCCACTTCCACCACAACAATAATTATTATTTACTCCAAAGCATCCACAGAGGTGTCGTTCTCCTGCATCTTTTGCTGCCTTGTCATTGAGTTCCTGCGTGACAGACAGACTGCCTGAGTGGGCTGATAAGCTGCCATATAGGAGATGAACTAATTGTGCGTCTGCATTCCTGCAACGAGCTCCACAAATCTTTAAAAAACAAGGTATTTCATTCTAAAATTAGCTCCCCGGCCGTGAATGAAGCTGGCATCATGCAGCTTTACCATGCATATATATGGCTGCAGTCTGCTGCAGGAGTTCATGCTGCAAGCATTAGATCTTATGGTTGATTCAGTTTTTTAGTTGAGCTGCAGCTAGTTAATGTTTAATAATAACTTAATCTAAATGAAATCTGATTCTGAACAGGGATCGGACTTAATAATTCAGTCGCGATTCATAATAATTGTGGAGTTAGGAGCCCCCCTTCTCCATGAATATGGAAAAGCTTTGTCTTAATACAGTACGTGTTGAGTTATGGCTCATATTTCATGTTCTCTTAAAGAATTAAGGCAAACTGTAAATTATTCAGAATATATGAGGCGCCAAGTTACAGTCCTACAAATCAGAACTCCGTTTATGAGGCGTATTATTCATGAATGACATGTCAGACGTGGTTTTGGAGGAACACATTTGGTATTTAACTCTCCATCTGACTCACTGGATCACCATTGTTTTCCTAATATTCCCTATCAGTCTGGTCTAAGTCAGTGTTTCGGCATGCCATGGTATTTTCTCAGCTGTGGATGATAATCAGCTCTGGCTTGACTCCGGTCACAGACAGCATTGTGATGCAGATTAAATGATCAGACAAATAATTCTTTCTTCCTAGAATTATGGCAACAGTGCGGAGTACCTTTTCTCCTCATCATCTCTGTGGTTGAAAAATCTCAACACAACTCAAGCAGCCAAAACCACATTTTTCACTACATTTTTGCTCACCCTAGTATGTTACATATAATATACAGTATCTTTTTAAAAAATGTATACCGTATTATGGACCTTAAATCACATCATGTATTTTTCTCACAAACTTGCTGTGAAAACCAGGAGTTTTCATGACGTAACCAACAAGAAGTTATTGCATTGCTTGATGAATGAATTTGTTAACAAAATAGATAACAATAGTAGACTGAATGTATTCACGCTTCAGTACAAAGTTTGGCTTGATAAAGCATAGCAGGAATGGAAGAAGTGTCTGGTAAATTACCGCAACATTTGATGGTAACAAGTCAACTGAACAGTCTATATCACTTCAAATCAGTGAATCCACTGAATTCTAACTCCGCTAAGGCCGGTGTAAGTACCATAACCGTTCGGCCTGGGACTTCTGTTCGGGGTCCTTTCGACTGAAGGTAACGTCACACTACGGTAACCCCACTTGGACAAACTATGTTTTGTCGAGATCTGCTCGGGCTCTACAAATTTTCATTTCATATTTCCCTTTTGTAACCTGAAGTTATTTTCCCTCATAAATTGTGTCTAACAATATTCTTTGTAATTTTTATGAAAAGATTTTGCCACAATCCGCTTGTTATTCCAGTTTAAGTCCAGCCATGGCTGAAAATGTTGTCAGCACGGCTAGTGTTGTTCTTCCAGGTCCGTTCTGCCAATAATGAAGTACTGGCTGCACGGATTAAAAAAACTATAAGCGAACATGCGTTCAATAATAATCATAACAATAATAACGGCACGTTTAGAAGACAATTTGGCTCTATGTAGGAGCTCTGTTTGTTTACAACAGACTTCATATCTTCTTCTATGGTAGTGTCATAATTTGTCCAGACCAATCACTATCTGATAGATCAGTGTTTTTCAACCTTTCCTGAGCCACGGCACACTTTAACTAAAAAAATCCGCGGCACCAGCCAAAATAAAAAAAAAAAAAAAAAAAAAAAGAAACTCTAGTCGTATCCCATCTCACTGCATTTTGAGATAATTGTTGCGTGTGTTTTTTTCAAAAGATCAATAAAGTTAGTAAAATTAAAACCATGTTGTTGTTGGTTTCGAACGTTAACACTCTCCTGTGCGCTGTCACACCCAGCTCTGGAATGTAGTGCATTCGGCCGGCGGAGATCGCGTCTCTGAGCTTCATTGTTTTGTTCTCTTGTTCCACGGTCTGACACCGGATTCTGTGGAAAGCTACACCGCTAAAGACGAGCTTTAGCTGGTATTTCTGTTGGAACTGAGAGACTTATGAGCTAAATCGGGACAAGGAAGTTAAGACTTTAACCACTTCTGATTGGTCAGACTGATGACATGTGATTAAGCCTTCAAGAATGATTGGTGGAGACAATTAAAGGGGCGGCACTTTTCCAAAATACAGTAGAAGCTGCAGCTGAATCGCGGTACGTCATTCTTATCAAAATGTCTTTAATAAAATAAAATAAACGCAAAGAAAAAGTATTTTACGATCTTTTATATTCCTAACTCCTCAGTGTTTTATCAAGTCCTGTTTGGATGAACAAAGAGCTGATTTCCTGGAGATGGTAAATGTTTTTACATCAGTTAATGAGGGCAATTTCCCACGGCACACTTGACCATCTCCCACGGCACACTAGTGTGCCGCGGCACACTGGTTGAAAAACACTGTGATAGATCATCGGACCAATGTACAGAAGTTCAGGCCGAACGGTTATGGTACCTACATCGGCGCTTCTTCTTCTGCGTTGCTGTCAGTAGAAAAAAAAACGGATACACACACCTAAAGGGTCTTCTAGTGGTTTTTTGTGGAAAAATAACAAACATGTGAGCCTATTTATTTTATTTTTTTAAATCACAAATAAATTGCAATGGAGTATAAGTCGCACCCCTGGCCAAACTATGCAAAAAGCCATGACCTCTGAAAAATATGCTAAAAGATGTGTAGCAATCTTTTTGCAAAAAAGTTACATTTCTTTCATCCTGGCAGCTTTGTTGCGATGACTTGTGTGAAAATATTTTTAAAAATTCTATCACTTTTAAAGAAATATTTCCTTGAATATTTTCATATTTAAGATAGAAAGATATGATCTTGCCGCGACACGTTTGAAGGCATTTATATCAATTGAAGCAGTTAACCCCTCCCCCCCCAAAAAAAACAAAAAAAAAACAAAAAAAAACACATTCTTACCAGTTTTCTCAGAAAACCTTTGGTCAGCTTTTCAAATAGCTGTCATTGAAATAGTTTTGACAGAAATGCCATACCATAATGCTTTTTAGAATTTTGTGATTTTGTCACTATTCTTGATCAAATAGTTTGACTCAGTGTCTTTTTTTTTACATTGTAGACCTACCCACTGGATGGGAAGAAGGATTTACCTTTGAAGGAGCGCGCTGCTTTATCAAGTGAGTTCACCCTTACTCCCCCTAACACACCTGACCTCACACACATTAATAGCACTAGCATACTAAGGGCAGCAATAAGCAATGACTGAAAGACGTGCGTGTCATGATACCCTCACTCTAAAAGCAACATCTATTTATTTCTTTTTTGCTGATTTGGGATAGATGAATTGATTCAAAAACTGTTCCTCCAGGAAAACATTGGTATGTTGTAAATTTGGAGGCATTACTCCCTTTTTTCTGTGTTGTAAAAGGTTATCACACGAGTTAATGATTACACAACGACAGTGCAAATACCACACAGAGCCGGGCAAAGTGTGGTTGCTATTTGCGAGCTGTTTTTATTTATCCAGACATACCCTGCTATAAACTTTGTCTACTTGGAGAGCAAAACAGAGTTCAGCCAAGGTGTAATGTGTTCTCTCTTTCCTGACACGGATCTCACTGTTTGGATTCAGAAATGACACTCGTCTTGTGGCGCCCACAGATTGGGAGATGTCAGCGATCCCACAAGTTTACTGCAGACCGCATTGTGCAACATGGACCTAATAAACCGGAGTAAACATCCAGTTTGATGGATGCTCTATATATTCTACAGGCTGCTGATGTACAAACATGGCTTCTGCCCAGCTGAGAAACATTTTATCATTTGGTGGAATGTTTTCTCTTGCTCATTTAGTTTGTTTTAGTGGATCTGGTTTTGTTTCCCTTTTCTACCTCTTTGTTTTTGCCCCACTGATCCACTTGTCATGTTTTACCACAATCCTATTGGTGAATTTAGAGATTGGTTGTATGTCTTCACACCAAAGAAGCTGTAAGATATAACTCCTTTGTTTCCTCTTATCACCATTTGACTTCATTGCTTAAGACTGCCCTTACAGCTAGATACAGGCTGTTTGAAGAAAAAAATGGGCAAACGTATGGGTCACGAAGGAATAGCAAGGTCGTAGACCGCTTGATGAGCCTGTAGAGTTAAAATGTTCATGCGCATTTCTTTTTCTACAGGCATGCTAATAGCGATAGGTCATAACAAACACTTAAACAACATAGATGTGTAAAGTAAGGTTAAAGTAGGTTAGACTCAAGCGTGTCATAGCAATTTTTCAGTTTTTCAACCTCTGCCCAATGCCTGTGAACTGAGCAAGGGGCCTGTGAGTGCAGCCTGAGTATTATAAATGAGGAAATTATATCAGTAGTTTGTGTATGCATACTGAAAGAGACCTATGTGCACCCCCGGTGCATGCCACATTCACACAGGGTCAGTTAGGGCCCAGTGCTCACACCTTACTAATGACTAAAGTGTGCCGTGAGGGCACTGTAGGCCAGCATCAACCATACATCATAAGTGCATGAGACAAATACTTCATGATACACATGCGCTGCAATCATACGTTCCATTTTCATGACGTCCCTTGAAGTGGCCATAATAACCTAAAAAAAAAAACTGCAAGACACATCTGGGCTCCTTTTGAGATGTGGATGCTCTTCTGTATGACCCTCCACGGGCCCGGACATCCCAAAAGCCCGCAGAGCCTGTATGGATCAACCCCCATACGATTTTTAAGTATCTATGGCTTTAAGGGTGTTACATGGTTCTGCTGTTTTGAACCAGAAGTGAAAGGTGCCCTGTTGATGACTGGTTATTTTTTTGATCCTTTAGGCCAAATTTTGGCGACTTCCTATTTCAAATATTGGTCAGTCGATTATGATGGTTATTTGTTGTGTTTGGGTGAGGTTGATGCTCCGTGCCTGTTAAATACCTTCACTCACTTTTGTTCTCTATATGCATGAAATCCATATCCATCCCAAGTTGATACCCTGTTATTGCCGCTCTTGTCCACAGTTTTGTCCAGCTAAATCAAAAGATCAAAAGATGTGTCACACCCTGATTAATTTCCCATCTTATAAAACCAGGCACCAAGTGAAATATTATGTCATTTGGTCTGTTCTTTCACCTGCAGTGGAGGGGGTATTTTGTAGGCGAACCTGCTGAAATCCAGTCATTTGGCTCCACTAAAGAAATTGCAGATGAGGGATATTAGCTTTATTATCCCTCTGGATCTGCTCTCCCTCTTTGACGTCCTCATGAATTTCATGGGGCTTCGCGTGGCAGCCTGCCAGGGGCCTCCTGACTTAACGGTGGTAATTTTATATTCTACCATTTCATCACAGCCGCCGAGTGCAAAACAGGCCCTGGTACCACGTTCATTAGCTGATCTCTGCAAGGCATCCACATTCTTTGTTAGTTTGCGTGTATCCACCTGCTGAATCTGGAAGAAAAAACTCTTGAGGAAAGCATTTGGATTCACGGCAAACCTGATGCTTACTGTTGAGCTGAAGAAAGACGAGTTAAGCTTCTTTCAGGTGAGCCTGATCCAGATCAAGCCCGTAAAGGAATACTAAAACAGAGAAAGTCCGCTTAACACACTGTATTTTTGTTGCTGTTGCAGTGATAACAAAGGGCTTTTATAGCGTGCAGATAATTTAGCTAGCACCCGGCCGTAAAAATCCTCTCTGCGGTACAAATGACTACACTTCTTTATTCCTTTTTTACCGTCTCAGTGCTCTGGCACGTCCCTCTTCCTCAATTTCTTCACTTCTCCAGCCATTCAATTGTGCTTCATATTCTGTCACTGCCTATGTCTTTTATTTATGCTCCAACAGTGCACACAAGGAACGAACAAAAGATCCAATGTTTTTGATTCCTACCGCAGTTTAAAAGCGTACATTTTTCTAGTAAACGCACATACCGAGCCTGGATGTGACAGAAGTGCTGTGCTACAGTGGGCTGTACATCCGATGCATCTCTACAGCTTGTTTTCCTTTTGTTGTTTTTACTTAGAATTCCAGTCATGTGGTCACTAAAGCGAGACTCATAAAGATGTCTGCACTCCCTGGTAAATCTGTTCCTTTTGTAGCAATATTTGAGCATTTCACCATGATAACAGTTTATTAAGCTCCAGGTAATGAGGCCGTCATTTCCTTACAACTATGTTTAGATGGTTTGTTTGCATGTTTATGTGATGCCAACACCTGCAATCGTTGGTATACTCTGAGGCTTGTTCTGCTAATAGAAGCTTCTGAGAACTCTTATGATATATGCTGCTGTTACTTTGAGATGCGATTTTATATTTTGTTGTTTGAGGCTAAAGCCATATTTAGCCATGAAAAAAAAAGATGTTCTTTTTTGAACCAAAATAATCAATAAAAGGAGGCATTAAACACAAGGCAGATCACAGAAAGGCTCCTGGGACTGTTGATGCTCAGAAAAAGACATATCTGCTTCAGATGCTGGATGTGTGATTTGGCTGTTAACTTTGGGCTGCACAGCGAGAGCATCAAGCAGCAGATTGTGCTGACGCAGACTGTCCTCTGATGTGATGTGCTGGAAAGCGTGAGTTACAGGTTGTGGGTGTGACAGTGTGAATTATAGACCTGGTTCCTCCTGATATTTGATATTATTCAGCGCTGTGAGTTTGAATGGGCAGAAGTTGGCGGAGATGCTAATTAAATCAGTCATAGCTAACTGCTCTCCTCTATTATTGGGCTTCTGGATTGGATGTGGGTGGCCTAGTACAAACTGGCCACCACTTTCTGATAAGAAAAGCAGCAGGTTATGCTGAGTGGATGTTTCTATCACAGGAACATTTCAAAGGAATCCTATTAAAACTTAATTTATTTCAAATCTGCCACATTTCTGTTTAGATTTAGTTGTCTGATATTAACCTCATTCACAGATCATATAGAATGAGGCTGGTGTCAAAGATTGGAAAGGCTCAGGAACCCTCATTTAGGTTTCATGAAATAGGACTGGCATTATTGCCGAAAAGACTAAATGGATTCTTGTTTTTAAGCTCCAATAGGAATCAACGCAATTTGATTCTAGCAAATCTTTGATCAAATTCCAATTAAAAAAACAAATTTAAGGGGTTTTGAGAAATTAAAGTTGCAACTTTTATTTACAAAATGAAGGAAAGTACATTTAAACTAAGAGAAAAACTATAATTTGTCCTAAAAATACAAGAAAGTATCAATTTATTTCTTCGCTGAACTTCTTTTTCTAAATGAAGATCGATTTGGTAAAACAAATACATTTTTAAACCTAGATCTATTTAGAAAGGTCAAGTTCACATTTGTCTTAGAACCTGCAGGAGCTGAAACAAACACTATTGTTCCTATAGATGAACTTGACTGATACGTTACAAAGGATTTAAGGCTGGGGGCTCTGACATGTTTTGCACATTGACCCTCACTTGTGTCCACGTACCCACTGGGCTGCTTCATGCATTTAAAAAAATGCAGGCATAGTAAAAGATAAAAATTCAAACCCTTTATTTTCTTTTTTATATTCTGTCTTCGAAACAAAAAAAAATCTTTTACAGCAGCAAAAAACACATCTTTTGGCTGATGTGGATATGTGTTTTCTTCTAATTCTCATGCCTCGCATACTAATGAAAACTCCATGAATGAACGCTAAAGTGTTTATCAAAAGTAAATTGGTTGGAGTCAGTTTGACTGCTGCCAAAAAGCTTAATATTATAGCAAAACAGCGATAACTTCAATTAAGAGTTTGCTGCCGCTCGACTGACGGAAATGTTTATAGTAATTATGTTTGGAATAGGCAGGTGCAGATTCCTGCCAGTTCTGTCATCGTACTCCTCTATTCTTATTAATTCTGTCTGAGGAAGAAGGGGAAAAAAACATGACTGCCAAAGCCTAAATTAATTGTTGTAGGCTGTTGAATGAGGTGGCGACTATCTTCTTTGGAAATAACTAATGATTGGGTAATAAGTACATCTGACCTGCGCAGGAAATCCAACTCCTGGTTGCTGTCCAGTTATTAATGTTTCACTTGATTCCATTTTAGAGGTGTCCTCTGAGGACACTTGCTGCTTCTTAGCGCTTATCATTATGACTTTCAACAAACGATATTCATATTTTATTCCTCTGCTCTGCAACAAACACTTTAATTAGGCTTTTTCACTTAGCCCTGCATAATTAATCACTTGTAGCACAAAAGAGCATGTCAAATGAGAGTTTCTCTTGTGGATCTGTGTTTAGCTCGTTTTCATCTTTAAAGGCCCTCATATTTACAGAACAATTAAAAGTGGAAGCATTGCATTAGTGTCAGATCGCTAGTTGCTTGTGGATATCTTCAAAAACCTATTTTAGAACCTTTTTAAAATAATTTATTACACTGATAGGATTAGATGAGTTGGTGCTCTTACATCTTACATCAGATGTATTTTATATAACATAACTAAACCTAGTATTAAACGTGGTATACTTTTTGGATTTGTTGTTCTTGTTTTCAAAGTTTTGAACCGGTTTTTAGTGTCGATGCTTAATTGGCCAATCCTAACCGTCTGAAACATAAATCGAGAATGTCACCAGGACTACTTTATCCCTTTTTCGTTACAATTGTCATAGGTCAGTTTCTTTGTCATAAGTCAGTTTCTGCTCCTGTCTAAACTTGTTATGTATCACTTGAAGAGGTCAACGCCAGAGACAAAGGAGCCAGCCAGCCATGCATGCTCACAAACATGTGCTGATGTACTGGATGAAGAAGGTGAAGCAAAACTAGAATTAGAAAAAAAAAAACTCAATCCAGGATTTAGACAGGTCCCTCCAAGGCAGATAAATTGGTAACACCATTCTGCTACCCCTTCTTACCCTTACCCCAAAAATGTCATGCAAGCACCGGTTGCAGGTTATTCTTTGGACAGAAGTATGACATTTCCATTGCAGTTGGTCATTTAACACTTTCTCCAGTTCTCAGCTTGTCTCATCTGTTTCCCTAGTGGTTTGATCTTCAGACTCTGTGACCTCAGGCTACAGTAAAATGAAGCCTTTTCTCAGGGGATCTGAAGAATAACATATCATGTCTTAGTCTTCAAACATAAGGACTTCTCTGAATGACACCCACTGAGGTGGAAAAAATAATGATCAATGAGCTATAAACAATGAATACTGGTCCTAAATGACAATAAGGTTTTTTTGTCTGGTTTTTTGTGTGGACCATAGTCCAAAATTGTATCAGTGAAAAAGTTTAGATTGTTTTTAAGTCACATTAATAAAAAATAGAAGACTCAAGTATCTTTACTTGAATAAAAGTTATGTAAAAAGAAATGACAGTTTTTGATCTCGAATAAGAAAATAATGGGGTACGCTTGGCATAAATGTAGTAAATGAATGAATGCAGCCAAATTTGATTTTTTTTTCAACTATAAAGGATATCAATTCTTCTTTTAGTTTTGTGTCCTTATAAATCCAAGTTGTCCACTTGACAGACAAATAAATTTGACCAAAATTGTTGGCAGGAAATAGTTCAGGGTATCCCACATGTATGGTCTCTGCTACATGTCATAACACCTGATCCTATTCTTTCTTGTTAAAAACCCACTCACCGCCTAAAAATTGATGGACGTCATGTTGACTTAAAATTTCCTAAATAAACCACTGTCCTGTTTTCCTCCTGTTGTCATGGTCAAACCAATAAAAACGTTTTTTTATTTTGCAACCTCCCAACCACTGGGCACATCTGTCTTATGTGTCTGTGGCAATGTTGCCAAGCTAGTCAAGTTGTCACCACAACATTTTAGGCTTCACTGGGGGCTTGTTTTGCGGAATGGACTAGGAATACTACTAGGAATTATTTCTAGTGTTATTGTGGCCTTTTAGAGACTGCTGTGAAATACTTTTATCAAAAAGCAATAAGTCCTGCAATCAGTCCTTCTACATCCCAAAATATTCACAGCAATGACAAGAAATTTTTTGTAAACAATCACAGCTGCTTTGTTCCTCTTTCTCTTCAAAACTGGTTTAACTTACTTAGTGTTAACACATAATATCAAACTCAGTTTCACCCATTCAAAGTTTAACTTTGAAGACAAACTGAATGATTCCACACAACACACCCTAAACTCTTTCATCACCAATAAAGTCCCTCTTACGAAATGCAGTCAAAATCTTATTAATCTTCCACTGAGATTGAGAAGTTGTCTTGACACATCGTTAATGACACAATTTTTTCCCTTATTTTTCTTTAATCAGTAACAATAGCCTACTGTTAAACAAAACTCTCCCTTCCACCTGGTCTATACATCCTCAACGTAAATTAAGAAGTTAATCATAAGGCCAACAAGTAAAGCCAGTTTCTGTTGTTTGGAATGCTGGAACTGTAGCCTGTTCATACATGCATTCAAGGAGAAGTTACTCCCTGGAAAGACTGATGTTGATGTTCACACCTATGCGTTAACTTGTCGTCCAGGATTCTTGTATTTTTAAAGGAAACTTAAGTGAAAATCTTTGCAACCTCTTTCAACCCTAAGAACCATCCATCTGGCAGGACAAAGTGTCTTTGAAGTTGAGGGGGCTGCAGTGACACTCGTGTGGATTTGCACATTTTTACACAAGGAAAGCCTCTTCTGTGACACCACAAACAACTGATGCAAGAAGGGCTTTCTTTTATATGCGGTCCCTTTCATACGCTCTTCAAAGTTATAGGTTAGACGCATGAGGAACGCTGGACTGGAGCAACTTTATGCGGTCTTGAATGCAGTAATTTTAATGCTGTGAAGATCGTGCTGGTCGTTCAGTGATAAGCAAAGAGAGCACTATGATAATGTTCAACTCAAACTGCAAGTGATGATATATTTTAAAATATAATATGGGGGTGTGGGTCTGTTGGCTGGAACTTCTGACTTACCAATCCCCCCAACGCTCGGCACCCATGCATATGTGTGGTATGTGAAATGTGATTTGATAGGGAAGCTCAGCAGATCTGGACTCTTTGTATCTCCATCTCTGGCTGCTTAACTGTGTGACGTGGGGGTGTCTATAGAAGCCTTAAGCTCGCACACATCTCGTATATTTGTGGGGTCTCCACCATCTGGTTTGCTCTGGAGAAAAGTAGTCTCAGTTTTTGCAACAAATCCTGTGATGTTGGTAATTTCCCCAGGTGCTGATCAAGTCACTTTCAGAAAACCCACACTTGATCACAAGTAATCTTTACACTTCATGCACGTTGTTTCTTTATCCTTTAAGTTTACCTATACTTGGCATTAACATTATGGCTAATTGTAATTAAAACAGGATGACATTCTGTCTTAATAAAGGGGCTACAACTTAAAGGGTTTGTCAGGGAATGTTCAGGCTGTAGTAGATTTTTGCTTCTAAAGCTTCTTACTTACATGGAGTCTTTGATTTAATGCTGAGAGAGCTGTTAAAGTTGATTAATCCTTGTCTTTATCAGTGGTAAGCTATCTTTTGCTGATGTTGTTGGTAGGTTCAGTTAGAGGACAGCTCCCTATAGAGGGGTCATGCTGGTGGTGATTCCATATTCTGTCTGTTTAGGAACTGTTTGGAATATCATTTTTGGTTCTGTTTTATTCTCTGCATAAAACTTGGAAGACATAATAGATTGTCTGGTTTGTTTATGTGTAATCCTTATATAGTGTAGGGTTGTGAAATTTGTTGAGGAAAAAGTCTCCAAAGCATTTGAGCTGATGTGTGTGGGATAGGTTTTTGATACATCACTGAGCTTGCCTGATCGTTTTCGAAGTGCTTTTTTTTCTTCAGAGAGACTCGTGAAAGCTGAAAGCAGCATTTATTTGCCATGGAAACGATTGTGTTCTAGCAGTATTTTGTGTGGGCATCTCCACTGAAGCAATATCTGTTCTTGTCTGGACCTTCTCTGCTTCTCTTGTCACTCTACTTCAGGTGAGGTAACATTGGATAGATTGCTAAATTATTTTTTACAAGTGACCTCTGATGATAAGCAAGCTCTTGGAAGTTGTCACTCTGCTCAGATGCTCTACAGCTGTGAGGTTTTGGGAGAAAAACTGTCCAAATCATAGATTCCTCTACATTTATCTTTATTTTCATCTAAACCAGAGCCAGCTGTCTTCTATTATTTCTTTACACAAGCCACAGACCGAAGACCCAAACTGCATCTGCGCTTTTATGGTGATTATCCAGAGAAATTCCCTTTCCACTGTTGTAGTCCCTCTTTGGTGTTGGGGACTTTGACAGCTGCACTAAAGGGATTAACGTTACTCACTGCTGGTGCTGCTGGCTTTGGCTTGTTGAATCCCTGCTCTCTGCTTGGAAACAATTTCACCTGCCCACTTCCACCTGCAGACCTCACAAACCCAACAGCGGCCATTTTTATTAGCATATGGTTCTCTCCATGTTACTACTTTCAGGGTTTTTAATCCTCTTACAAGTGTCTCGTATTTCTTGATCCCAGCTTATAGCCCTTGGGAGTACGTCATATTGAAGCAGCTCTCAAGGATCCAATAGCAAGTGCTGCTAATTGATAGTTAAGTGGCTACCTGCCCACTCAGATACCCCCCCCCCCCAGTTTATAGATAATGATTTATTCTGTTGTAGGACGTATTTCTACAGATCACGTTTGCTTGTAGAAGCCATCTATCCATAAAGTCCTCATCGAGCAACTGTGTGATCTTTCAGTTACTCTCAGTTACCATCACTGTGAAGAGAAGCTGGTTCTTACAACCTCATCAGGCCTCTTGTATGCTGTGAATGCATTTTAGCGGGGACCCATCATGACTTAAGTGCACTCCTGCTCGATGAGGCACTCGACAGATAAAAATAGCCCTCAGGTCAGCGCAGCTACCTAAAATGGGACAATTTTATCATAGTTTTTTGCACTTTAGAGCTGTCAGAAAAGGCAAATATATTTAAAATGTAGCAAAAAATAAAATAATAAGGTAAAAGTATGTAGTGGTTGATCATGCCCTCTATGGGACAAACAACACTGCATTGACATTTGATGTAATTAAACTTTCTATATTTTCAATCTGGCTCCTCATTATAAGTCTCCCACACTGTCCAGAGCTGATCCTGCCTGAACAAATATTGGAACTCTGCGCTGAGTCTTCCTTTAGGTACACTCCACTCGCTGTGACGGATGGTGTACATTTGTTGCACAAGTTTAATGTCATCACCAGAGCTACAGCATGAAATGTGGCATGCCGTGGAAGAAGGAGAGGAAAAAAACAGATTTTCCACACAGAGCACCTTAGTCACTATTAGTGGCTTGAAGGGAAAATGTATGTCCTGCATCCCAGTGATCAGTAGACGGTTTTTGAGGTCTGGTGATTCAGATAAAGCTGAGGAGAAAAGCTAAGATGAAGACTTTAGATCAAAATATGCTAAATGGACACTTAAGATGCTTGTCGAAGTTGACGCCTGTTGTCTAAATAGAGGAGTCTTATCTGTCACTCTGTTTGTCGGGAAAATTGTTTTTCAATTAGACATTTGGGACAAGCTGTTGTTTTTTATAATTTGTTCATAGGTGTTTTCTGCTTTAAATACTTCTGTATCACTTGCAGATGCATACTACTTCTCACTTATATGTTTTTATTATAGGAATAAATATAAAAGTGCCAAAAAAAATGCACAAATACCAAAATATCAGACTTCGTTACCAGGTATTACATTTTGTTGGTAGTTATTTTAATCTAAGCTTTTTTTGAGGGAGGGCCTGTTTACTCTCTATCTGATTCAAGAAGTTCAACCTGCCTCTCTACCAGAGGGATGGATCCGCCTGACAGGTCCAGTTTATCGCTTATTTGCTGCCGTGGATCTAAGAGTGCCTCATTATTTGTCCTTCATTTTAGATTTGATGTCCAAACAATTTAACGTATCCTGGATACATAAAGCTGAACTAATAATAAGTCGTTTTTCTACAAGGATTACTTTGTATTTTTGCATTTGAATGGACGACTGTGCTCCCCTGCACAGAACAGGTCTTTCTTTTCTTTGGTCTAGATTTCCGTCTAGTTTTTTTGCCAGATGACATCCATAAGGTCTCTGCACAGATGTTTGTGACATGAGGACACACAGCAGGAGAAAAGGCTCTCCTTCACAGCTACTCTCGCTGGATGCAAGCTTAGTGTTGCACCAAGTCCTGGCTGTCCCTCGCAGCCTTTTTCCACTCGGAGTCTTCATGAGAGATGGGGCCAGAGTGGGAACAGAGCTGACAGTGGCTTCATAACTGCACTAATGGTTGCACCTCGCAGTGATCCGTCAGTCTAATCAGGCTTTGTCTCTCTCTGCGGCAGTGTGAATGAATGCCGCTCAATGGGAAGGGTCTGGCTTAAATATTAGCAAGAACAAATGCAGCTTTCCCACCTTGGTGCTGCAATTCACAAACTAATGTGTGCAGGCATCCCCCACCACCTCCACCTCCACCTTCACCTTGAATAAGACAAACTTCTGTATTTCTGCAGTAGGACCCCTACTGGAAATTCACGTAAACACATTGCACTTTCATAGCGCATAGCGCTTTCTTTCACAAGTCTTCAGGAGGCTGTTCTAAGATGTCACATCACATACAGACCATGCATGTCAAGAATTTTACTGAAGCTCACATGATAAAGACACTGATGAAACTCTATACAGCAAAAAATAAATAAAAATTATATATATATATATATATATATATATATATGTGTGTGTGTGTGTGTGTTTTCTGACACAAATTATTGTCATTTTAACATGAATAGATTTTTTGTTGACATATAAGTAGTTAAAAATGTCTAATAAATCTTTGAGCAGAAGCTGAATGAATATTATACTTTGTGTGTAATTTTTATTTGATAGAAATGCTTAAACAGAGCCTAATTAAAAAATATGTAAAGCATTTTAAGGGAACTTTCATAATTCAATTTCAAATGTATGCATGCCTGTGGATTTACTGCAGTGCAGTTCTTCATGAATGAATTTTCAGCCTTTCTGATTTCTAAATTCCACAAGTACAAAACAGAAAATGTCCTAGTGTTTAAATTAAGTGGAATGATTCTCTCAAGAATATTTACTCCCACTCATCATTTCTCTGAACTCTTTAATTTTTGAATGCTAAAAATGCCAAACATCACGAATTTGAAATCCAACCAAAAAAAAAAAGGCAAAACATCTATGGCTACATTTTTGAGCATTGACGTTTTAAGTGGATTGTTTTCTGAGCTGTCTTATGTCGCTTTAATTGTTTTTATTGTTCATATAAGGAAAAAACAACCTCATTAGTCACTAAGTGTGACAGTGTAAATGTGAACACCAGATGCGAGCTCATCATTACCATGATATATCACAATGTTCAAACTTGGACGCTAATAAGATGAAGCAGACTTTACTCTCTGGCAAAATGAAAGAAAGCATAGAAAAAAATCTGTAACTGTAGTATTTTTCTGAAAGTTGAAATCACATATTTAAAAAAAAAATTGACAAAAAAAATAAAAGGTCCTACCAGGCTTTATCAAAGAAATATATGATTATTTTTTACTTCTAAAAATTGAGTTAATTCTAGTCTATGAATTGATTCCAAGACATCTTTTTATAAGTCCAGCTGGTTAGTTGTTCCATCCTCAGACTTCAGAATGCAACAAGAAACTTCTCTGAATACTATTAAAAAAAAAAAATAAGGTAACATTGGAGCGATCTAAATGTTTGACCAGTAGTTTTCTGCTAATTATTTGGTCTAAAAGACTTTCTTCTCTCTGTTGACTCCTACTGATTTAGTTGGTAGCAGCAGATTTTAAACACAGGAATGCATCAAGGTGCTGCAGCGCTGAGGTCACAGTTTGCTGGTGCAGTGACCGATGCATCCACTGCAATCAGCCTGTTTGAAAAGATGACCGAGAGAGTATGCCAAGGGTGTTTTCTATGCCTGTAATTGGCCTTTGTTGTAGTTTGTTCTGTTCATTCTTCCTATGTACTGCGCTCTACTGGCTAAACAATTGAGTAAATTATATCACTGTTGAAATTTTCTGCACTGATTATGCTTCATTTACTCTTTCAGCTTAAACATTCAGTGCGGTATTAAATATCCTCAGCTGAAATCCAAATCCTGCTTAATGCACTTGCTATTGATGTGAGTCCGACTAAATATATCTGTGAGGAACAGTAATGTAAAAAGCGACCAATGTTTGAAAGACAGAATGATGTCAGTTTACAGATTGATGAAACTATTAATGTTTTAGTCACTATGCATCAAAAAAAGGGTTTTGGTCTGTTCTCATTTTCTGGTCAGAGCACTTCTTGTGCTTAATTTGCCATGAAAGTGGGATTGTCATTACATGGAAGAACAGCTGTGTTGAGAAAATGTTGTTTCTAAAATGTTGCTTGTAAAGATGTTAACCTTAAAGGACATCGTGACTCAGCTGTCACTCCAAATCAGTATTGTCATAAACAACAAGAAACTATGTTGTTTTTCCTTTAACGTTTCTATTTTTGTTGTCAAGCTGGAAATCAAACTCCTGAATCCATTCAGGATACAGTTTAATCCAATCCAATTTAAATTTGATTAATTATTTCATTAATCTTGATGAAAAAGTTTCTTATTTATGAAACCACAGATACAACACAGCTAAACTGGCATTTTAAAATAGTATTTTTTTTATATAAAAATCTTTAAAGAAATGGAATCCTGTAAGTGGAGATCAATCTAAATTGATTGACCATTCTTTAACTCAAATTTTGTTCATGTCATGTTCACAATAGCCTTAATAGGTTTGTTTTTTTCATACACTAGTGGCCCCAGACCTATATGCATTCAGGTTTAAATGATGGATTCATAGACTATAGTAACTTATTGGCTTTTACTGAAGTTCATTTACGTTGGTTAAGAGATTAGCGAAGACGCAGGAATTTTACTTCAGTATTTGATGTACATCAGCAAGTTAACGGCAGTCGTAAGCTTGTTTCTACCTTAAACCATAGCAGTGTCACATAAGTACAAGCAGAGCAGCTTTTTGGTCCTATTATCTTTCATGTTGTTACAACAGAACTCACAGTTTTCAAGACTGCTGAAGTAAATCCAGGCTCAGGTTTTTGGAAGCTGGAATATGTTGCTCTACCTCCAGTGACAGTTTGTCGTATTGCTTATGTATAAATCAATGCTGCTGTAATTTTCAGTGCCTTTTCATAAAGAAATAAGCAACATCTTTAGATACGCTAACCAAAACTAATTATGCTTCTTAGTCTGTTATGAGGGCTACAAATAAAAATACAGATTTCCAATCACTGATCTGTTTCTAACATGCTTTATTGCATTGTTATGACTATTTTTTGTGTTTTTTCTAAAGAATGTTGCATCCATATCAGTAGTGCAATGCATGAGAATAGGAGATCATGTGTTGTTGCCATTGGCAAGACTGCACCAGTTCAAACAGTGTTTCACAATGCAACTAGTGTCAGAGTGCTCTGCTGACCAGCTTCATACTATCACACACTTGCAAAACTTTATTTTAGTAATACTAGAGTTTTCCTCTTTGCAGTTTTCCTCAAACACTATGCAGCAAAGGATATTGGAGATCCTTGGGGAAATATTCTTTTGGGGTCTGTGGGAAATCAACCTCTGTTTACCAGCTGAGAGATTTTCATCTGTTTTTTTTCTAATGTGACATGACAAGGTATTGTATTTTTAAAATGTTCAGCAGAGTTGAAAGCTTCTGTCTGTCTCTCACTTCTTTCTTACTTTAAAACTTGCTTTTCAACAGGTTTTTTTTTCTATCCATTTGTAAATGCTTCTTGAAAAAAGATTTAAATTTAAACACTGGCAAACAAGGGCAAATCAAATGGGAATCTCTCGACAACTCTCGTCATTCAAAGAACGTCAACAATAGAGCTGTAGCTCTGTGTTTTAAGGGTTAAAGGAATCTATAAGGGTTTGTAAGGACTGGGAGCTCCCTGGAGGACAACTTCTATGGAAGAGCTTTTTCTCCTAGGCTGTGCTTGCATGACAGACAGGAGCACTAAAGGAAGGCAGCCTAATGCCAGCTGGTGGATGGAAATCATGTCATAATTGTTTACTGTATACGACTCCAGTAAATCCAAGGATTTATAATAGTTCTGTTGGTTTCATTTAGCTTTTTTAGGTGAAGGATTAAACTTCTTACCAAGTGCTATAGGTTAATTAAATACCTAAATGTGTATAACAATTATCAAAAAATCTATTATTTACTAGTTATGATTTTCAGTAAAGTTTCAGTATTTCACTACATAAATGCAAAATCCTAGTGATGGATTAAAAGCGTATAAAAATGGACACATCTATACTGTAGCTTCAATAGTTCAGTACTGAACAAGAAAGTCAGCTTTAAGAAATCCTGAGGTCTGAAAGCCATTTGCTCTTTACTTACTGGCAGCGTGTCAGCGTGCCCTTTCTCTCTGTTTGTTTTTAAGGCACAGCTGAGGCCTGGAGACCAGCAACAGTGCTTCAGCGTCCCTCATCAAGTTATTGTGGCTTATTCTGACTGGCCTCCAACTGTCTTTGTTGTGGTTTTCTGTCGGGAAGGGACAGATCAAAAAAGACAAATAATAAAAAGAGTACAGATTAGTTTAGCTACCACATGCTAATAGCCTATTGGCCTGTAAGTAGCTGTACTTTGACCATCCCATAGCCACAAGAGTTTGATAGAAGTTCAGTTTGTTATTCAGTGGAAAACTTTGCAGACTTAGTAGTCCTATTAGTCTCTGCACACACTGATGCATGAGCCAATCATATTGGCTGTTTTCAATGATGTAGGGATGAAAACCACCCACCTTTACTATAGTTTTTATTCTAAATTTATTGGGAAGGTCTCAGTGAAGTCATTAGTTTTGAAATTCTTGGTTTAACCATAAGAGTTTTGACCTATGATTGTGTTGTTGTTGTTTTTTTTACATAGTTTTCATCTTATTGTTGCTGTTTTTGGATTTATACCTGTTTGTTTTTGCTTTTGAAAAATAAAAAAAAACTGCTTCTTACATTTTTTGTAATTTTTGCATAAAAAAAGACCAAATTTACTACTCTGAATTATTATTTGTTGTACAGTTTTAGGCCTATTACTGTGTATAAAAATATAAAATAAAGAAAAATATAGGCAAAAAACAAAGAAGCTGGTGTTAAACTAAAAAATGTATTGTGAGATGAAGGCGAATCTGCAGCGAGACTGAAGGACAACAGGAAGTTGGAGTTGTCCTTAACATTCAATTTAGTTTTAATATTCCTCTCCCCCTTAGTGTGATCTGTGTTATTATATATTTTATGATTATTTTAATGTTTTGTAATGTATGTAGCCTATTTTTAATGAATTGGTATTTTAAATTATTTTAATTGATCACTCAACTACAAAAACCATCAGGACACATGTCCCATAATGCATTGTTTTGTAGTCTGTAGGGCAGCTTTCAGTCAGTTCAGTTTCCAGCTGTGTCCGGGTAGGTTTGCCCCTTGCTCCCACCCCTTTCTCGCGATATTTTTGATGATTGACAGTTGATGTTGGAGCAAAAACAAAAATATAAGTCACACACCAGGTGATCTGCGCAGCGTTGAGTCCACCTGGGTGTTCTCAAACATGCTTATTGTGCATCTTGGCTGCACCTATTTGGTGTCACAAAGATAAATTTCCATCTGTTTTCTTTACTATTTGTACTGTCATGACAGCGACGGTGCTGTCAGTTTACCTTGTTGTTGCATCTTCAAAAGTGCAGATTAAAATGTGACACTGAATTTAAAACAGCACATTGTAATTTCTGCATCTATTATTAAAGTATTTATTAGTAATACAGTGGAAATTAGTAGATTTGGTTAGCATGTTGATTTACGGTTTGCGCCCCTAAATTTTCTGGTTGTGCTCCTAAAATTTTCAGTTAGGGGCCACTGTGCTCCTGGTGAAAAAAGTTAGTCTGGAGCCCTGTTCCCTGCAGATGTGCTTTAATGTGAAATAATGTATGCGTTTGTGTTTGTTTTTTTTTCCAACACAGCTGTTTACAGAATGAGCTGCAGTTTAAAGGCACTTTGATCAGATTCATTCCGTGGTCTTCTCCTCTGATTGAAGCCAGCATCAATAATTCACTGTTGGCTGTTCTTTGATCGGAGTCTAATGTTTGACAATGAGATTTAAACATTTTGCTTGTCTTATTTTCCCGGTGTAAATAATTGTCGTGCATCTGCCTGCATTATGCATGCAAAACTATATCGCAGAGAAAAAGAGATAAAAGACTTTGACGCATCCGAAGCTCCGAAGGCTTTTGATCGATGCTTCAACAACTTTATTAAAGCAAGTTCCTGAACAAACCAGTGTTTATTTATTTATTTGATCCAGTTTTATTTATCTAGTATAGTTTAAACAGTTACTGTATTTTAAAGAAATAGAAAAAGGCCCCAAGAAAAACAGAAATATAACAAAAATCAATTAAACAAATACCAATTAAAAGTGTTAAAAGAGCTGTAAGAAGAAAACGACAGTGATCTCAAAGCTAAGAGATATGCATGTGGCCTGTAGGAGTAGAATAGAATCAAACTTTATTGATCCCACGGGAAAGAAGCATGTAAGTATTTTTTATTTATTTATGTTTATCTTTGCTCAAACTTAAATGCTTTTATTACCTTTAGTTTTTGTTGTAACCCACTAGAGGGCGTTATTGTTGCATACCCTCCTGTACAAACACATTTTTACTTACAAATGTAGGATTTTGGATTATTTTTTAGTTGAATCTTTTTTTTTTTTTTTTTTTTACTGTTGAGGCTTTTAATATTTTAAAGTGACATTTAACCTCACTGTCTTAGGTCCTGTTGTTGTCAATACAAACCAACAAACCTTGAAAAAAAATGTCAGCATCTTTTTTATCTGGATTGTTTTGGTCTGACTTTGCAACTATGTTGCCCATGCTCTCAGATTTTCCGTTTAAGGAAATTGTAACAGAGTATTTTTTCCATTAGGGGGCAGTGTTGGGTTTTAGCTCTAACCTAAAGCACCTTTGCAGAAAGTTGAGGTGTGAAAACGAAAGAGATAACTGTCTTTTCTCCATTAAGACACAAACACACAAATCACTCTTTATATCATGTTGATCCAGTTAAGTGATGGTAAAGAGTATATTTCAATTGGAAAAAGAAGGCCTTTGCATAGAGAAGGTTTTTAGAGGTGCAGTTTATCTTGAAGTGTTCATAAGAGAGATGTTCCATCCTGAAACAATTCTTTCTGCTATCTCACAGTGCAATAACACAGCCCCCGAACTCAAGCTGTAATTTCCCCTCTCAATTCCAGTCGTTGTCTGCTCCTTAAAACCTTCGGGGTTGTCAGATGTTGAGTTATTGCCTCTGTGACCTCTTTCAACTTAACACCTGACTCATGCAGCTGTTAGAGGGCTGTAACTGGAGGGACTCGCAGCCCACAGATTCACTGGAGGTTATCGTGCTGATTGTTGAGCTCCAGTCAAACAATATCATGCTTCCACAATTGCCATTAAAAAAGCTGGATGTCACTCCTTGGTTGTAGGTGTGCTGGGAAAGAAAACTCACGTGTTGCCTTTTTTCTCTCTCAGAGGTTTAGAATAATGCAGCTGCACCTAGAAACATCTCAGCGGGGGAACTAAGAGGAGACACTCCTTGTACAACAGATCAAAATGTGACCTCTCCCTACCTCAATGTACGCTCTGTTTTGTTTTTTGTGGCTTTTGATATTTTGAAAACCATTTAACCCCTTGTAACTTCCTCCAGATTTGAAACTCTTGCACCAAACTTTTAAATGACTAACCACTAACAAAACTAGATACCCATGCAGAAAGCTGCCCCCAGTTACCCAGTGTTATTAGAGGCATTGATTGGCCCCATTTCAAATATGGATCAGCACGGTTTGTGAAATCAATATCCAAACCGGATGGCAAAACCTCCACAGTTTTACTTTGCCCCAAGCCAACGTAGGGAAAACCCAACAGAAGGACAAGACAACGATTATTTTCTGGGCTGACTTAAGGAGTTTACCAATGTAGATGATGATGAGAGGGTGATGAAAAGTTTGGCTCCAGGACAAGGTGGTGCAGATGGTTGGAGGAAGTAGTGCTCCAGGCACAGAGGTAGAGGACGTGTTGGTTTATTTAAAGATCGTCACCATTGTACCAAGATTAGGAGCTGCCGGCTGTGGCATTAGGCCTCCTGAACAATAATTGCAAATTTATCATTAAAGCAATTTAAAGCTGTGCAATACACATATTGCAAAAGATGGCAAAAATAGCGATAAATGGTTACTTTAAATGTGCTAAAACAATCTTGTGTGTATCTTTTCTCTTATGTTTACAATGCTGTCATTTGCTAAAACAAATTTCCTACGTGTGGGATCAATAAAGTGATTCTGATTCCTAATATGGCAGCTTGAAGTATTTAATGGATCAAATAAATCCATTTATGAATTTGACCAATCGGATAGACCCTTTACGTTGTTGACCAATAAGATGGACCCATTTTGTGAACGACCCTTGGAGTATTTCTTGCAGGCAACTCGAGCAGTGCGTTTACCTGGTTACTTCTCCCTGCGGGCGAGTCAGTCTAATCAACTCACCTGTTCAGCGTCCTACTTAAGTCCAGGTGTGGACCAATCCTCTTCTTCCATTTCCGCGAGCTCTGCGTTCGTCACCCCACCCTCCTCTCTGTCTTCCACCTGTGAGCTCCGTTAGGGGTAGTTTATTACCCAAAGTTTTCTATGGAGATCTTTGTTTTATGTATCTGAACGGAGCCTTATGCCACACTAAAAGAAATATGGAATAAATCTTCTGCCAAACTTAAAGAAATATGGAATAAATCTTCTTTACTGCAAGAGTTGTCTGACTGAAATGTTAGATGTTGTGAAATGTAGACGAGGGTCATCTGAAGAATAATTTAGGTTATGTTGACTCTTATTTAAATCAAACTGTTGCAGTGAAATGGAAATTATGTTTTGGTTGTTTTGCTATTTGTTTATGTGTCACAAGTTACAGTATATTGTCATCGCAATAGTGATCACTAATAATAATAGTAATAATAATGGATTGGATTTATCTGCGCTTTTCCAGACGCTCAAAGCTTTTACAATGTGTCCATTATTCATTCACTCCTCATTCATATTTGGTGATGACAGAGGCGTGGCTGCCAGTTTGCGCCTGCGGTCCCTCTGACCATCACCGGGACATTCATACACATTCACACACCAGTGGCGCCACACTGGAGGGAGGGAGGGTGAAGTGTCTCGCCCAAGAACACAACGATGGTTGACTGGGGGGGGGCGGGGATGGAACTGCTGACCCTTCTATCATTGGACGACCTGTTCAACCGCCTGAGCCACTAATATTGCACATCGCAAGTTTCCCTCATATTGTGCAGCCCTATGTGGCATAAATACCAGTGTAGTAGTGAAGGACTTAGTTGTATGTCAGTGTAAACACACATCAGTGTTGTAATAAGCTGCTTCAAGGTTGGGGGGTGAGCTTATGGAGCCTTCAGAGCTTAGTAAATACAGTGTAATGTGCAAACATGCTAAAATGAAGTTAACAAATGCACACTGAAAGAAAAAAAAAGCTAATAAGAGCTGTCTAAAACCATGAAAGTGAACTTTGTGTTTTAGGTTCAAGCTGTACGTCAGTGATGACCTAATCCACTCTGAACTTCTTTGACTCACGTACCCACCTACGTTTTACCATGATGGAAACTTCATAACCACGCTTATTTTCCTTTTACTGACATGTTCAGATTTGTTGACACGCAATGGTTGGTACACATGACTTTATATGATTGTGGAGCAATCGCGCTCTGAATCAGCATTCTTTTTCCCAGGTTTGCCTCTGCTTGTCTGTGTTCCGTTAATCTACTGACTGAAGATGAAGCTTACAGATGAGGCAGCAGTCAGGCCGAAGTTTTGGAGCTACATCCTATTTAGCAATTAGCAGGATATCTGATGTGTCAGCCCTGCGATGGACTGGCAACCTGTCCAGGGTGTACCCCGCCTTTGCCCAACAGGAGCTGGGATAGGCTCCAGCAACCCTACAGTATAACCCCAAGAAGGATTCAGCAGGTTTGGAACATGGATGGATAAATTACTAGATAGATCTGATGTCTTGTTAAGCATACACAGAGGTTTATGCTTACTTTAACCTAATATTGCATAAATCATAGATAAGAACTTGGTATGTGTTTGTGTTTAGTAAATCACTTCTTTTTCTGCGCAATCTAAAGATGATATTTGGATTTTGTCAGTGAATTTTTTTTTTATTCTTAACCTGGAAAACTAATCAGCAAATGTAATTATAAGGTACTTTGCTCCTTTAACAGTAAATGTGCACAGTCAGGTCAATGGGCAAGACAAGGAAGTTTACTGCAGATTTGTGATTACTGTTGACTTCCTCTTCTCCTTTCTTCCTCGGCCTGTCGCTCTTATGGATGACCCAGTTCCGTTGGTCATCTTTTCTGTGATCTGCTCCACTGAAGTGGGTGAGGCTGCACTGCAGCCCCCCTCCCGTCTTTGCTCACATTTTTGCCTGCAGATGAGATGAACTAGAGCTCAAGAGATCTTGCTCTGCAGTTTGTTATGTTGCCAGTTACAGGCCGTCTTTCCCTCCATCTTTCGGCTGATTTAAGATGACACGTCTTTTCTCCTCCGCTGCGCAGCTGGGCTTTTGTGGACTGCGCGTCCAACTTGGCTGTTACATTATTGACAGACGCTAATACCCAGTAATTCCCACAATTATACCCAAGAGGAGGAACTATTTCTTTATAATCAAGTTGGAGATTTTATCTGCAGTTGGAGCCACTCAGCTAAATAACACACTGACACACATTCATCCACCCTCTGCACAAAGAAACTTTCTATGACATTATTGGTTTTATCAGAAGTAGGCCAGAGAAAGAGCCTGGCCCTCTGGCAGGCTTACTGAGCATGCTCAGCAGCGCTGAAGGCTAGATAGTGGATCAAAACCTCATTTTATTCTACTGTACCACATTTTTCACCCTCTATGTGGGTCTGTCACAGGAAGAGCTCCATGAGTTAGAATCTGACTGTACCAGTTCTTGAGCACAGCAACACTATTGGGCTTTAACTCTGCCTCTGTGGCCTTCATGTCAGCTTATTGGATGAGAAGTAGCAGTTAAGCAGCGACGAGATGAGATGTCCACCCAGCTATCCTTCATAATTTTGATACGGTCACCATTTAACTTCTATCAATTGAGCTCGGAACATGTAAGCGTTAAAACAATGAACCTTTATTAGAGGTCATCTTGTTTTTGCAGAGCATTTATTAGGATTCAGATTATCTTCACCTCCTGTTAACAAATAAAGTGGGACTCAGTGTCTAAAAAAAACCCCTCGAATTTACAAATGCTACTGCAAATTTTACAGCCTTATTTTTGTTTTTAGGAATAGCTATGCTTAGTTGTGTTATGTGTTCAGTGTTAGAATTGATTTTAAATTGTCCAAAATGTTTTTTGTTAAACAATATACATATTTTATTTAATTTTTTTCAGAAAAAAATGAATATGGGGTCAGACAGAGCATTTTAAAATTAAATACAGAACCCCAGCGCATGATCATCACAATCATTTTGTAAAATAAATCAAATTTAAAGAAACCTGAAGTGCTTAACGACCCACTCTAAATATCTTTTTAGTTATTTCAAAAGAGTTCCTAGTGGTCTTTTTATTATGATTAAGTTGTTTCTACGGAAAAATACAAATTCTGTGTCATTTTCAAATACATAGTTTCTTCAGAGCGGGAAGAGTTCATTAGAAATTCACCTCTGACCTATGAACGGGACTGTTGGCGTGGTGCAACCCCGCCCCTATTCTTCTGTCCATTGCAGAGCTAGAGAAGAATCTTTTGATATTTTCTATCACACATAAGCTCTTTTTTCAAATGGCATTTTTTGCATATGCTTCTGATTAACAATTTGAGTAAAGAAATACTCAGAAATGCAATTTTAAGCTTCATTTTTGTAATATGTGTCCTCCACCAACAGAAAAATGCCAGAAGAATGTGTTAAAAATACCAGAAACAGGATTTTCATGGGAGTGGGTCTTCAAAAATTCAACTAGTTTAATTAACTGAACCTCAGTGGTAATAATTGTACGGAGTACAAAAAGTTATAATGAAACAGAACTTTGAGTGATAGCAATGTCCTAACTGGATTCAGAATTTACCTTTGTTAGTTTTTCAGTTATTTTAAGTTTGTATAGATCCCTGATCCAATTTACAGCAGAGATTTCTGTCCTCATTTGCAGGCGCAGACTGTGAGTTCTCGTTACTTTTGCTCTGTAATCTGTTTTTTTTTTAAATGGCTAGACACTGGTGACGCAAACACACAGCAAAGAATTCTCTATTACTGCAGTTTCTTTCTATCAGTTCTCATCAGTAAAAGTGCCCCTACTAAGGCTTGTTATGAAAAATGCACATTAAACTGTTCTAAACAGCTTATGGCATACATAACACATATTTAGTTCATGCACATTTTCTTTAAGTGTGTTGAAAGAAGTCTGTTTTGGATAAGCCATTTGTCTCAGCTGATCTGCAGTAATACACAGACAGAGCAGACTTTTGTGCAGCAAAGCCTCATCCTGCATTTCAAGAATGAGACCATTTATTCTCCATTGCTGCATGAACATGACTTTTGTTGTCAGTTCAGGAGGCTTGTGTGTATGCAGATGGGATTGTGATCACCAACTCTGTAAATCGGCTTGATAAATCTCACCTCACGAGACTAATTACACCCCAGCAGAAGAACTGATATCGTTATTAGGCTCATGATAAACTGTGCACAGCTTGCTTGTAGAAATGACCCTGAAATCGACTCAGTACTGGCTTACAAATCATCTTACAAAGGGAACTGTGATTGGATTTGTCAGGATCTAGGTAGTATTTTAGGTAGTGCTGTATAGTTGTGTTGCATCCATACTTGTGTTTTATGAGGCAAACAATCACAACAGATTTTTCATGGACAAAGTTGATTTGTAGAACATAAATTCCCACTAAACTTGTTTGTTAGACCATGTTAAGGTTCTGTTTTCACCTGTAAATCTGTCCTCATATATTGTTTACTGTTCCACTGCACATACACCCTCATAATGATGTAGGTCATGTACTTAATAAAGCTGAAGATTTACTTCTTTCTCTATGCTTCTGCTAGTTTTTCATAGGAATCATTAGATGCTTGCATTCTAATTTCCAATGAAAAGATTTTTCCATTAAAATTCAGTCTTTAAAAACCTGCATTCAGACTGGTGGTTGACATAGAGCCAGGTCCCTAACCCTACCGCTTATGAGGATTTCATACACATCTTTATATATATATATTGAAAATATATGTAAAAACGTTTCTAAGTAGTTAAAAGAAACAGTCATTTCAAAAAATGGAAAGAAATAAAAATAAACATGCAGTCTTTTAGGAAAACAAGTGTTAGTCTGGGTATGTGACCTTGAAGACACCCTGGTTGGTCAGAACTAAAATCCTGCATCGTGTTGTATCATGTTGCCATTCTGTAAGCTGAAAGTGTTTTAAAGTGTATCTTGTTAATTACAAATATTTTTCTGTTTTGCCCTTATGTAGATAAATAGTAAAGCATTTGGTTTTGGAGTTTGGGTTACTGTAAAGGAAACCTCCAGTTCTTCTTTTAGTTATTTCAAAACATCAAGGTTTTTTTCAAACTGATGGGATTCTCATCTTAAAAAAATCTCGAAGCAGATGTGAGACAACTTAGACCGGAGAGTTCAAAGTCATACACAACACAGATCTGTACCTTTTCTGTTTGCCTCAGGTTCAGGGAAAGGAGGTCCTCCAATGTCTGTATGAGATATGATCCCAGTGTTGTCATGTGAATCATTAGTTGGGTCAGTTTGAAGCCAGTTTTTCTTCTGTGTTGCTGTGGCGATCTTGTGGTGATGATAAAGCCAAAACGGCAAATTGGAAGAACAAACATCCCTAAAAGCTGCTTAGATGTATTTAAGTTGATGATTGCATTGTCAAAGAAAAGGCTACCTCTCGTATTTGATTAAAAATTAATTTTTCTCCACCCTTCTCACTGTAAACCTTTCTTCTGTCAGCTCTTTTTCTTGTCCACTAATCCATGTCATTGTTTTAAATGATGAAGATGCATCTCTCTTGTTATAACAGTGGTTCCAGTGTCTCTGTCTTGTTATTTCCCTGCTGTTATTTAATGTGTTGCTACTGTCTTACAACAGATGTATCATATGTTCCATTCCTCAATTGTCTGCTTCAGGTACTATCTTGACTTTGACTTACGATAGATGATCCAGTGATTCTATCCTAGCCTGCTTCATCTTCTCTTCTTTCTGCAATTGCAAACTTACTTCTTTCTGTCTTACAACAGATGTTCCAGTATTTCTATGTTTGTCTCTTCTCTTTTTCCTGTCATCTCAAACCCAATCAATCATCTTCACTTTGTCTCTGGAAGTTTCTATTGATTCTTCTGTTCAGAGGGAGTTTTCCCCTCCCCTTTCCCTTTTCAAAGAATGATGATATGATGAACCGAATTATAATGACCTGAAATGTTTGGAATGACTTGAATTAAAAATAATTGCTTTTTTGATAGGGATGCACATTGGTCCTAATATATCTCTGGCAATGGGGAGCTTACGGTTTACAGTTATGTTCAATATTCAATAAATGGTGTGAATGTTTACAAATATATTAATATGAACGTTTTAAACTGAAACTTGTTCCTATGAGATCCTCTGCTGTATGTTAAAAAGGAATGTGATTGTCCAGTAATAGACAAGTTCTGCATTTTTAATACAGAAACAAAAAGGAAATCTTAACTTTGTGTTACTGTCGACACTTAAGTATTTGTATCGGCAAATATCTGCTAGTGGCCACAGTTGCAGGGGAAATATCAGTATAGGTCGGAATAAATTATATCGGCCCATCCCTACAGTAAACTCAATTAAATTTCATTTAAAAGTAACATAAAATGATGAGATATATTTATTCTGCCTTGTTACATTTGTCATTGATATAAATTCTTGCCGCAGAAGCAAAAATATGTATGTAGTTTAAAACAATTTTACAGTTTGTTTATTTCATTCATAAAATTAGGCAGTTTTCCATTGGAAGTAATAGGGATCGAAATGCTTGGTTAACAAGCATCATAAGGTTTACTTGGGGAACCAATTCCATTTGATACATTTTTATTTTTAAATGTGCTTTAGTTCAAAAGTCAGAAGGTTTGTTCTTTCCATGATCTAAGCATTACTCTGATCCTTTGCCAAAGACAGAGGCAGGCTCTTAACACCTAAATGTTACTGTCGCCGTTATCCTTGCCCTGGTTATCGTACTCCTCCATCCATACTGGTGCAGTCAGTTGTGTCACAACTGAAAATAAATTCCTACCCTTACCCTGTGAGACTGGTGTATCTTCCTACTCAGATCTCCAGTTCTTCTCACCTTTTAAAGCCTTCTCTGTAAAAGTACTTTCTTTCTGAAAAGCTTGATGTTTTCATCCTCTGACAGTGTGACAGTATTCACTTTCTCTCTTCTTGATTCTACTTTAAACACCACTCGTCCACTTTCTGCAAAGTGGACGAGTGTCAGTCTAGCCAGGATTTACTACAGCGAGACTGTCGCCCTACTTGGGGTCAATAGTTTTGCTTTGAATTTTAGTTTTAGCTCTTAAAACTTAGAGTGAGATCATGTCTGCATATGAGGAAGAAATTCTGAATGCAATTTACCTCAAAAATTATATTTTAGATTCCCCAAATGCTTTTTATATAACACACTCTCATTTTTTTCCTCACAGAAATGCAGAAGTTCTATTTTAATTTACTGAACGTTATTGGAAATTTGCTAAATTCCAGTGACAATTAATCACAGTTACTCTGAAAATAGCTGTTATTATTGCTTTATTGATTTTATTCTACTTACTGTGTATATGCATGTAATTAAGCATACTACAGACTTGTGGTACTTTTGTGTTTTACCTGCTATGGTTTACACCCCTAAAACAAATAAAGGATCAGCACCAGATGCTTCCCAGTCTGATGCTGTTCTGAAAGACTTGAATCATAAATTATTCATATCTGAATAATTACCTTTGAGTCCGGTTCCCTGAGTGCTGTGAACCCAAGTTAATAAGCTTACACTGTCAATTTTGTGTTGATAGATGTACAAAAGCAGCTGTTTGTTTTTCTAGAACAATAACATGAGAAAAAAAATCAAATAAAGTCAACTGAGCATTAAAACGAATAGAGCCCCCCCCCAAACACACACACACACACACACACACACACACACAAACACAGGTTGCAGTCATGACTTGTTGAGTTGTAAAGGAAGGGGGAGGCGTGGCCTCATGCCAGAACGCATCTCTACGGGTGTTTTGACTTGCAACCTTTGGAATTTGTAGTTTTGCTCTGCCAAATTTTACAAAGCTGAGCAACAATTATGGCTGTCCATTCCATTTAGTTAAATTGATGCACAGCACTTCTGATCAAATTGATGTAAAAACAATTGTTGTGCAATACTCTTCCCACAAATACTTGACAACAGTTTCTTTAGCATTTACTTACTTTCAGCTTATGCTTATTTCACTGTTATTTAGAATATAAAACTGTTTTGATGTGATTGAAGATGTTCAGTGGTAAGATTCTTCACGTGTCATCAGTGGATGAGAATAATTTTGTAGAGACATCTCAGTGGATCAGGCTTTGAACCGGAATTGAGCATTCTACAGGATCTATCGTTACTGGTACTTCCTCTGGAACATGTGCCATGCCGTTTGTCAAAATTAGCAAGGAGTCTACTGATTGTATTACATGCGATCTAATGGGTTTAACTGGTATTCCCTGTCTGTCTAAACCTGTCTCCTTTCTCAGCATTATCATTTGGTCAGGTTTACCGTTAACCCAATCCACATTTCTTCATCACTTTGACAGTCTGCTAATTACAGTAGCGAGGCACTCGATTTATCCATACGCTCACACACTCCAGCGCACAAGCCACTCCTGCCCGTTCCCTCGCTGCCTTCCCGAGCTCAAACTGAGAGTGGAACTGTTTATGCATCTGCTATTCCTTTGCTGTCTCCCAGTGGGTGCAGAAACCCCTGCAGGGTGCATGCTTTTCTGCACCAACAAACTCAGGCTACTGTTACTTGCAGACACTGCATGTAGCTGCACAGAATGCCAGCGGGTAATAATCTGCACCTGAGTGACAAAGGAAGAAGCGTGGGAGTGTAGATGGAAGAGTAAGACCCAGAGACAAGAGCAAGTGGGCAGGTAGAAAAGGCTCCGGTGAGAGTGGATGAACAAGCGAACACTCAGCACTTCCTGTCCCTGCCTGATTCTGAGTGGGCAGGTAATGAGTCTGAGAGTTTCTCCTTGGCACCTTTTAGCTGAGAAGTAGATGGAGCCCCTTATGCAAGATGTAGTGGAAAGAAGCAGTTCATTTCTCATTCTCAAATGGTGCTGGTTATTGGAGGGCCTTGCTTTTTTTTTTCTCTTTTTTGGGGGGGGGGGGGGGGGGTAGTAGCTATCTGAGTTACTTTTTACTGCAGAAAAAATAGATCAAGTGAAACTTTTTGGCTTTTCTCATATTAGAACCTGAACATGAAAAGAGATTTCTTTAAATTTAGTCTGAATATATGTAAAATTTCTGTCTAACACGGAACAATAAAGGGCTTTGGAGTCTTGGATTATGACTTTTTAGGACGTAGAATTAAAAAAAAAAGAAACCTAAAAACCTCAAAACCTAAATGTTACTGTTGCCGTTACCCTTGCCTTGGTTAATATACCCTTCCATCCATACTGGTGCAATCAGTTGTATCACAACTAAAAATTAAAGTCAATAGTAAATTTTGATTAAATTATATCCATTTAGCATTTGTAGATGTAGTGCGAATGAATATTTACTAACAAGGCAAACTGATTTACTTTTAGGCAGTTGTTTGTTTCTTTTCTTTGTCTTTTTCCACAGCTTTGTTAATTTTGTGATAGTTTTTCACACACAAAAAAGACCAAACTAGTCTTTTTAAGTAAACTAATTAGTTGCGCAATGGTTAACTAATTTTTCTCATTTTTAAAAGCCTCTGAACATAACATTCCAACATTGCTTTAAAAAGCCTCTGGCAGGAAGAGCAGGAGCCAAACTGCTCTGTTATGATAACATCAACAGATCTCAGCTTGTCCACCAAGCTTACCTTTACTCTGACACAAAGCCAATGGTGTGCATCCTTCAAATGAAGTGAAGGGGGAGTTTTGGTTTGACATAAAACAGACTTTCGGCCTCGGTTTGGCCGTGCCCCCACTTAAACAGATCCTTGGAAGGAGTAGTTAGGACTCCCACTCCCACTGAAGCTACTGAACTGACTGTTTTGGATTTTTCCACTGTGAACTCTGATCTTGGCATGATTTCTAATTTTTACTGAGGAAATGAGGAAAAAAGTACACTTAAAATCACAGCAAATACTCTCTCTGTTTCAAATAATTGATCCTAAATGTCTCTGATATTCCTTAAAGATAAAAAGAAAAGCTCTGCAGGGCAAACATTTAGAACTCCTCAAGCAGTTAAAAGTATGTGTGACTTTTTTAAAGGTACCCTGGAGAAGTAGTTTAGGCTCCTAAAATACATTTGTGGCTGCAATGGTGACATTTTCTTTAACTTAGCAAAAAAGGGAATATTTTTCTTTTACCTTTCTCACAAAAGGCTGACATTAACCTAGTTTGGAAAATTAATGCTGCTTTGAAACTTGGGTTGGTGGAAGAACCTAATCTGTTTAATGGCTCCTGTAAATCAGTAGCCTCAGACATGGATTCGGTCAGTCATTCCATATTAACATAAAAACACATACACAAACAGATGGCTGAACAGCTTGCTTTAACTTTACCCTTTGACTCTTCCTTTTTTTTGTTATTGGTATCTCTTTATTCACTTTCTCCCAAGTAGTGGGTCATTACATACAATGCCACATGTCCTACAGACACTCTATTCCGCTTTCACTCTTGGGAAATGGCATCTATTCTAAGCCCCAGGTGGTAGCCATGTCTACTGTCTTCAATTCTTACATGGAAAGACCTCCCAGAGGACCAAGGATAGTTGAAGGACTGAATGTTGTCATGCAGACCCCCCCCCAATCCCTCTTTGTAATGGCATACTTATGCATTATTTATGCAGGAGAGCTGGTCACATCCATGTCACACGAACTCTATTCCCTCTTTTTGATCTAATAAAAGATGTTTTTAGTATTTTAGCATACTTGTGTTGAAACTTTACTTTGGGAGTTAGTATAAAGCCAAGAAATAATCAAGTGTCATTAAAGGAGAAGAGGGGGAGACAAATCCAATGCTAAGAGGGCATTGACCAGCTCTGAATGCTCCCAGCAGGTTGATGAGTGCAGGCGCTGTTTGCCTTCTTGGTTGGGGTTGAGGTCATTGTCCTGACTTTCATGTTCTCAACAGCTGAAGGATCCCTGCTGAAACCACTTAATATTCACTTTTTTTCTTTCCCTCAATTCATCTTGTTGAAACTAATGATTCTCATCCTCTTTCCTGAAATGGGATGACTACAGACAAATGGAGCTTTAGAAGTTTTTCTGTGTCTCTTTGGAATGTCTTTGGTAAATTTACCTCTAATTTTCACAAGGATCCATCTTAATCATTTCATTATTAACCAGCTCAAAAATTAGACTGTTAACATTAAACTGCAGTTGTTTGGACGACACAGTTTGTGTTAGGACTCCAGAGGAAGTTCATAAAATAAGCAATATCTACAACCAATTTGTGATAAGAATAAAGTATTTCTAGTAGCAGGTAGAGTGCCAAGCAGCAGCAGCATACACAGAATGAATAGCAGCGTGGGAGATGCTAACAGTAACTTACATGATATGCAGACATATACACAGCAGCATAGAAAGCACTTGAATGCCAAAAGATAAACAACAAATAATGAATAATTGAGCATGGTATACATCCCTATTGGCAGCAGCAAAGACAGATCGATATGGGTAAGCATGAGTCACAGTATAGTGTGTGACTGTAAAGTACAGTGTGACGGAATTATTTGTCAGTGGTGCAATCATGGTTCTTTGGGATTTGTCTATTGACTGTATCTGAGAACTGGACTGATTAATCCTTCCTCCCTCTGTACTTCCTATTTAAAAGTACCGCTGGTTCCATGAAGCCAAAATCCCGTAGACTTATATTGAGAAATAAACTCTACTATCTGCTATTACTCAGTCATATTTGTCAATATCCATTCTAGCTCTACTTCTTTTTTTACATGTTCTTGCTAATTCAGTTTTTTCATGATATATTTTCTGTAGTTCAAATGATTCAAGTAATAAACTGCCTCAATAAAATGTGGTCCCACGTCAAAGATTTGAAGCGCTTGATTGACTGATTTTGTGTGGTAGGGGTGTGGACGTCCAACAAGCGACTTGAACCAATCACTGCCTACTGAAAATTCCTGGCTCTAACATTCTGACGTCCATATCGTGAAAAAATGCTGACTGAATTGACCTTCCTTTGTTGGATCCAGAAGTAAGTAATTTTCTATAAGTGAGTCTCACTCACTCGATCCAGTTCTCAAACACTGTCAATGAAGCTGTCTGATAGTATGAGGAAGCTCTAGAAGCTGGTGCTTTTGCAGCAGATTGGACATACTTGTTTTCTTTTTCACCATAGGTTGACATGCTAAACAGCCTATGGTGGGGGTGAGGAATACCTAATGATGGTGTTAGTCATTGAGCGTCCCTTATGGAGAGGGGAGGAGGTGGATTTTCTCTGCACACCTCACAAATTCTCCTGACAGATTTGCATTCAGAAGCATTAGCAACCTCCCAACGTGTGATGTAGCTGGTTAGCATGCAGTCTCTGTAGATGCAGGGCTGGAGGAGGCCGATGGGTTTTCTTCATCACAGTGCTGCTGAATACCTCACCAGCTTTAAGGTTGGTGCAGCCATGCATAGTTCAGTGTTGAGCATGGTTCTTTGTCAGAACCTGCTGAAAACTGAGCAGAGGAAGGTAAGCCCGTCTGAGGCTGAACATGCCAGAAATAACAGAGCTTTGTGATAAAATAACATCTCAGTTTTATATCGGTGACAAGTCTGAACAGAGTCTTACTGTAGAAAAACTAAGGAATAAAATATTTAGACTTGCTCAGTAGTTTTCTTTTTCACTTTTTTTTTAATCTTATTTAAACATTTTTAATGTAAATGTATTTACCATATTTATGTTTCCAGTCCCAGCTTGATGATATTCATACATTTTTTAATAGCTGTGAGGAAATACGGCCCCAGTAGCCACTTTTGCCCACTTTACATCCGGTCTATGACGTCATCGCCTCTCGGCTTGTTTGTACTAGTGGCGCACGCGGCATAGTCAGCTCATCTGCCCCGCGAGCTCAGCAGCAGCAGGAGCGAAGAGCGCGCGGACGAACGCTCCTGTTAAAACAACGACCTGCGCGCTCTCTTGTCATTTTCTTTTTATTTTTTTTTTATTTAAATCCTCCTCTCACATCTGGATACGTCGACTGTTTCTCCGTCTGCTGTTATTTTTTCTGCGCCTGCCCGGACCGCCCGTAGCTTCATGGAGCTCCCCTTTGTAAGTACTGCAGACGCGACCACAGCAGGCTTGATAATTGTATTGATTGTGTTGGTGGATGCAGTGCTGTGCTCGGCTCCATGAGCCCAGGCGGCTTTTCTGTATGTCCCGTGGAGCTTAATGTATAGCAAAAACTACTGCGCTTGAATTTGTGCCTCTTCTGCCAGCAGAACTTCATTTGTTGTTGATCCATTATTTTTGTTTTTTAGCTAGAGTGCTGCGTTGTATATGCGAACTTATCAAACATATCTTCAGTTTTTGTTGGTTTTTGTCATTTTCCCCTAACAGAAAATTACAGTTGTATGTTTTTTCGGCATCCTCATTTACTCTTTGTTAGTTTCATGTACATTTTATCCATAAATTGCTTTTTTAAACACAACTTTCAGACCGATCACCTAATAAAGATTTTGTACAATTGTGGTAGTTTTATTTTTTGTGTTGTCAGGTGCTCATCTACATGTGGTGTGACTTAGTTTTTGGTTGAACCTGAAATTGCATCACAGTTTATAGAGGCTGGCTAAATGTGATGCTCCTGAATACTTCTGTTTGCTACACTGTAGTGAATTGGTCCTTCTCTTCTCTCATTCGGATCATCTGCATCACCACATTTTTTATGATTTGCAGTACTGAGCTGAATCGGGTTTCTTTATAGGTAGAATCTGTAAAAAGAATTTCTTTGTCACACTACAGTGCTGGGTTACTGTACTCTATTAATGAGAGGCTGTGCATCCACTGCATCATCCAAGACATCAATGTTGGTCTTCTGACTTGACTTTGTAATTAATACATTCCAGAACTTTACTCTAAACATTTACAAACTTTATAGTATTTTTGTCTTTTTTATGCACGAGCCACAAAACTATTCATGGAATTACTGTTTCCTAAAACTGTTTTTTGTTGTTGTAATTATTATTATTATTATTATTATTTTATTTTTTATTTTTTTTTACCAGGGGTTTGGTATTAGTTTAACTTCCTAAAAGTTTATGTGAAGGTATGCCACAAATTACCAGAATGATGCTCTGTCACATTTTTTTCTCCTGAAAGAGAAAAAAAAAAGAAATTCACAAGTGGCATTCAATACCTTGTTTCCCCACTCTGCCATTCGAGCAACATTCTGTCGTCATCGTGTTGGTATGTTTGTTTACCTTTACCAAATCGAATGGTATTTGTTAGATCATTTGTTAATGCAAGTATGAATGGTATTTGTAAGAAAAACAAAATCATGTTGAGGCAAAACCATCCTGGAATCCTGTTTGGCAGACAGTTGAGTTAATAAGAAAAGGCGAATAGTTAAAAGAGAAGACACAAACACAGTGGTAAAATAATATATGAAAAAAGACCTTATGATTGTTGACTCTGTACCTGCTTACAGTCAACCCTATAAACCAGGTCTGAAATCTGACTCAAAAATTAAACCTGTAAAAAATGAAAAAAAAAAAAAAACATGCTTCTCTTTGCAGAGATTTTGTTGACCTTTGCCTGTGGCCATTTGCGGGTCAACATTTTCAGTTCTGTGTGTGTTTTTTAAGTTGACCAGTTAAATCTACCAGTGTATGCTGCAGAAAGAGGAATCATCACTTGAAAGTAAATGTTACTTCTCATTTGTTACCAATTTCAATATACACTAACACAGCAAAATGTAGGGTTTCACACGAAAACTTGGAGTGCCACCCTCTGTGTTGCAGTTGTACTTTTATTGCCCCTTGGTATTTCTCCAAAAGAATTGACCTTAATGACTAGAGTCTAGACTTGATTTTATAGCTGCTTCTTTCCTGTTTAGCAGATCTGAAAAAGGTGTAGGTATGGTCCCCCCCCAAAAAAAGACTTGTTTTTGATGAAGCTACTTTGTATGCAAGCCTGCAGTTGTTTCTAAATGAAGCTTGAAATTGAACAGTGAGTAGTTAACAAGGGGCTGAAAATCGAGGTGGAAACTTCATGTGACTCAATGTGAAATAAATGTGATTCATTAAAGACGCTTTAGGACCTGCTATTTCAGTCTCATGAGGAAGTTGTTGCCATCTTGCAGACAGCATGACAATATATATATATATATATGTGTGTGTATATATATATATATATATATATATATATATATATATATATATATATATAATAAAATAATATCATAAGGTGAGGATGCCTTCATGATGGCTCTAAATCTTCTGGAGTTGCCTGATCAGCTGTTCCTGTGACCTTCTGTCACTCAGCCACAGCTATGATTAAATGAGCGAGATGCAAATTGAATCCATGCATCAGATGAGCAGCTGGATTCGCCTGTTAAACATAAAGGTCTAAGTGAACGTCAGACCTCATCAGGGTTCCAGCTGTAGCTAGTCTGAGTTTAATATGATTTGACTTTTTCCTCATTTGCTGTCAAACTTGTCAGAGATCAACATAGAGGGGATATGTTCCTAATATTCCTGAGTTATTCTGTTTATTAAATATCTTTTTTTTAAACATTTTTATATACTTTGTTATAAGTCAAGAAGCCACATTGATATTTTTCTCTCCTCAAAATATTTTGATCCTCCAAATGAAACCATAACCATGTGTTGTAAATATTTTATTAGGTATTTTGGGGATTCCCGTTTTTGACAGCATATTACTTCATGTCATGAAGCGTCAGTAGGTCTGAAAGCCCCCCTTAAGGCTTTTTTTTCCTTCCTTTTTTTAGTCCCTCGATGCCCCCTGCATACCCTCCCATAAACATAAACTGCCCATTCTGCTTATTCAGCTCGACCTTTGTAAAGAAGCCTTTTCATTCCTTGAGTGAGCGTCTGTGTGGTGCTGAAAAGTGCCGTGGCAGTCCAACACTTTTCCATGCTTGTTAGGAGTGATAATATGGAAACCCGGAATCTGTTCTCAGCGGCCTTGTAAAAAGATCTGTTCAAGTCCTGTATAATAGGATTAGCTTTGTATGCATTAATAATAGACCTTGGTTACACCAAAAGACCGTGTTGTGTGATTGTAGCCGGGGTTGTGTAAGGGATTGTCAAGTTCTTCCTTGCAGATTTGTTCTGTAGGTTTTATATTGCTCAGGTATGTGTGTGTACATGCTAGGCCTGACAATTAATCACAAATTTATTGTTATCACAATTTCAAGCCGTGCAATATCCATATTGCAAAAGTCTGCTAAAATCGCAATAAATGGTAAACCTAAAATGTACTAAAACAGTCTTATGGCAACTTGAAGTATTTAACAAATTGAATAAATCCCTTTATGCATTTGACCAATCAGATACAGCCCTTCACATTGTTGACTAATCGGATGGAGCTTTTATGTTAGATGTACGCCCCCTATATGGACGAGGGTCATTTGGAGTATACTTAAAAATATTTTTACTCTTATATAAATTAAACTGTTGCAGTCAAATGGAAATGTGTTTTTTTTTCTGTTATTTATTCATTTATCACAAGTTATATAATATCGTCATCGCAATGTTGAGCACTAATATCGCAAGGTTTCCTCATATCGTGCAGCCCTAGTACATGCATATAAAAATGTTACTGTTGAATATGTTAAAACATTGTGATCAAGCCTGCTTTATTGATAAATAATTCAATCTTTATTGTTATTTTTTGTAAAAATATTCAATATTTTTCTGTTAAGAAGAACTTCTTTGGAACAGTTAAACACTAAACTATTTTTGTAAGAAACAGAAAATCACAGCTTAAGAGGACCAATGAGTCAATCAAAAATGTGACTTTTGCATTTTATAAAGCAATGACCTATTTCTTCAAAGACCCACTCTGATGAAAATCATGGTGTTTTTAACATGTTCTTGTGGCTTTTTTCTTCTAATGGAGGAAATATGTCAAGAAAATTAAGCTTTACATTGCATTTCTGAGTAGTTTCTGAGTAGGAGCAGCTGCAAAAATGCTGCTGGAAAAAGATTGAGGGTTTGATGTAGAAGCTACTATGGCACACCACAAGCTCCCTGCTCTGCTCCATTCTGATGCATCTACATGCAGACAAATAGATCAGATGTACAGATGTGCATCTTTGTTTTCCTCATCTGAGCTGCCATCTGGCTCCAAACTGTACGGCTGGATATCTACAGCATTGCTCGCCATTGTTGTTGTACCAATAATGTTAGGTTGGTTTTGTAAGGGGCTGAAAGCTAGTTGGAGAAAGTGTAAATAGATAAATGTCAGGAAGTAAGGGCAGGCTTACTCCACGCCAACAGCCTCACCCACAACTCGGAGGCGAATTTCTAATGAAGTCTTAGCTTTTTGCAGAAATTGTGTCTTAAAAAGCGACAGATATTTTTTCTTCATTTCTTCAAAATAATCATAGTTAAAAGACCACTGGGAGTGCTTTTAAATTGATGAAAAGATGATCGGAGTGGGACTTTAATGTGTCATAGATGCAAATGGGATTTGCTTCTTCTTTACAATTTTCCGGATTTAAAATAGTCCCAACAGTTAGGACTTTGACATGACTGAAACTGTTGTTTCAAGTAAAATAAAAAAGGTCATAATATGTGGTGGGGTCATGCATTTTATAATGCCTATCTAGTATTTGGTCACATTTTTTTCAGATGACAGATTCTAATTTAAGAGATTAGATTGGTTCAATTTAGGCTAAACCTTAGCAGTTTTTCACAAGCTTACTAAACTCAGGATATAAGATACACACATTTTCCTGAAGTCTCTCCACTTTGTCTTTATTGTATGGGCCTTTCTTAGAGTCTTTTGATTTTTGTCTTAGCCTTAGAAGGGTTGCAACGGATCAAAGACCCACTCCAAGTAATAAAAGCTTAGCTAGTGGAGCACTGGAGTGACCCCAAGACCTTAAGCTCTTCATTACTGCAGCTCACTGCTAATTATTGTGGACAAGGCCAGAAAAGTGCCCAACCCCAAGACGCTGATGGGTGGTCAAGCCATTATTCCTAGTCTTTGTTGGCACTGCTGCCCATCTGAGGACAAGGAACCTTCCTACAAAATACACTACGTCCTCCTCATAAACTGATATCTTCATGATTTTATTATGACTTCATCAGTTAGTTAGTTATCTCAGAATGTCAGTCTATTGCATATGCTGCTGTGATTTTGGGATGCTTTATTTTCAAAATAAGATTTAAGAACATGTTTTGTTAAATGAGCAATAAAATATCAAAAACGCTCAGCTTACTTTTCAGTCTGTTTTGTTCTAACAATTGTTAATTAGAATTGTAGTCAGGTCTTCAGCATCCTTAAAAGTCACCACACATCATGACTGTCAATCTTAACCTGAGTTGAACACCGAGCTATAGACTAAAATTAGTAAATGACTCAAAAGTCGAGTTCTAAATTAGTAAAGGGGGGTTTCTGTAGTTCACTCCAGAGAAAAATTATAGTAGAGCAAATAATACATTGATGGACAGTTTCACCCTGCTGTACCTTTTTGCCAGCCTGTGACTTAACCACTTACTTGGTGTGCTTCCAAAACTCTTTCCATCCTTCATGGAACATGTTGGAAAAGTTTGGGAAACTATTAAATTATTTCCACCCAGAAAAATAAACCACATATACACTGGCAGGTGTCAGGTGGTGTGCCTGCATTAGAATTTATAGTTTTTTTTTTAAAGATACAAAAAGAAACAAAGCAGTAAACCAATTCTGTATAGTTTCTTTTTAAAAGATTTTGCAGATTTTTTGTATTCCTACAATCATATGCATCATAATAAAAATCTTTAATGTCATTGGTTGCATAGGTGTTGTGTTGTTATAAATGCCCTGAAAAACATGTAAATAATAAAAATATTGTCTTGTTTCGTATGAAGCAATAACTAACACGGCTAACTCTTAAGGTAACGTGACTGTTTTTCATTTTTTAACCCTAACTTTTATATATAAAAGTTAATTGACCTTTTTTATGTAAATCTCTTTTAGCTAAAATGATGCACTGAGTAAATGTAAGGCCTAGGTTTTTTTGAGCTTTTATTAAAAAAAAAAAAAAAGGGAAACTACTAAGTGATTTTGAGTTATCTATTTCAGGTAATAACCCCAAGCAGTTCAGCTTTTAACTTTAATGAGACTGTGCCTAAAAGGACATCAAAAACAGTGTATGGCTGAACTCCTGATAAGGGAAATTAAGCGTTTTAGATTTTTGTTTTATTTCGTTGTGTGTGGTGCTGGTTTTAGGACTGAACACTTTCATACTGTATGTTGCAGAAGAAGAGAGGATGAAAAGATGAGCTAAGAAATGTTTCCCATAAAGGCTGAATGTTTGGTAGGCAATAGCTTTAGAGAATAACAGTTCACTGGAAACTGGTTTTAGTGTTCGACTGTGAAATTGTCCCATTGTGGTTAAAACCAGCACAAAAATGCTTACTTTGTAAAAGACTTTAAGCCACACAGACACAATAGTTTTATTATACTGAGCTCTTGACATGTTCACTGGGTGGATGGCATGGTTGCACAACAAAAATGGCCACAGACAGACCCAAATGTCATTTGTGCCAGGAACTGTCAAATCTAATGTTAAATTTGTTTCCTTTGAGTTTATTCTTCTTGTATGTTTTCCTTTTTTGCAGTAGGATCTGTAACTTTTGTCATTTTATTTCCCTTGTGGAAGTTGGAGTATATAGTCTGTACCTCGAGCCTTAGTCACATGCACTCATACTTGGGTGGACCCGTACAGGTGTTGTGGGTTTTTAGGTTGTCCAGGCCTGTGAAGGGTCCTAGATAGGAGGGGAGTGCAGGTGTGTCTAGAAGGTCCCTTGAGAGTTGTACGGCCACTTTAAGGTATGTTATAAATATGGAATGTATGAGTATTGTAAGTGTATCGTGCCCAACCCTGTGGTGAGGCTGTTGTATGGATCTCTAAATGTCATTAGTATGTTGTGAGTATTTGCCCCTTACTGACCCAGCATGAATGCCACATGCAAGGGGCGTGCACTTGAAATGAAAGTGTCTGTAGGACACTTGTAGGATGCCCACACAAGCAATGCTTCAATTGTCTAATTTCCTATTTTGTAACAGTCAGGCTGCAGGCATGGTTCCCACACTTATGTCTTGAGGAGCACTTATCTGCCTCTTGTGCAGTCTGCAGGATTTAGGGTAGGGTCTAATAAATTAAGAAATCTGTACCACACACCTTAAGTATCCTTGCGTGTTGTACAAGTATTGTTGTACCTGTCCCCCGCAGCATGCTCATAGGAAAAGAACATGTGAACAGGGGCTCTAGGGGCTTACCGAGCGGTCTATAACCTTGCTATTTTGTGTGGCAGCCTGCATTGCCATACAGGTTTGCCCATTTTTTGCTTGCAGACATCCCATACCTAGTTGTGACTAAGGCTTTAATTTGGAGCTTTGGGTCAACAACAGCAGTGATACAACTAAGGGAAGCTGTAATAACAACAAGCTCATGGTATTTAGAGCTCAAATTCAAAGTTAGAGTGGCTTTACTGATAACACCGGTTTGGTTCTTGTTCTGTTTTCATACAAAAACATTGCCTCATTGTTTGGTGGGGATTTTCTTTTTGTTGGTGGTCCATTCTGGCGTCTCTGATCACTAAAAAACACATGAACAAAAGCCTTAGGAACATTTGCATATGTGAATAAAGTGATTACTTCTGCTAAGTTTGAAGTCAGGTCATAAATAAAACATTTTCTGAAAGAGTTTCTGTCATGAATACGTTTTAGAGCAACCCCATTTCCTTTAGTAATGAAAAACTCTGAAGATTTCCAACTCTGTTCATCTCAAAGCACAACATTAAAACAAACATGAAGTGTAAATTTATTTATGAAGAATAAGCAGTAGTTTCAAAACTAGGACTTCAAGAAAAAGAAGTGATGGTTCTGACAAAAATTGCCATTTGAAAATGGTAACTGAGACTTGTATGTACAGCCCTAAATAATATCCCACAATCTTGTACCCAAGAAACAAATCCGGGCCTTTTTCTTTCCCCCTCTTTAAATCTGTACCCAGTCTGTGTGGAAGCTGTACTCACATATGTGAAGGATACCAGAGAAGCACAGTGCCACTGCTCTGTGCAATACCACATCGTGAGCTCTGCTGCCAACAGTGTCTCTAGTAATTATAGAGCAGAGCTGTGGAGACCGCTACTTTCCAAGCTAAACTGAAACTAAAACCCTCATTTCATTCTTGGTATTCGCTCTTTTCAGTGCACGAGTAGCCCATGTTTAAAAATTGTTATTTTTGGGTTGAAACCCGACTCTCTTCTGTTTATCGCTGAAACGGGGAGCAGCTATCCAGCACGTGAAGCCAGCAGGAGCCTCAAAAGAAGACTGGACTCACACTGGACTCATGTGTCAAGATTGCATAAAAACTGATGAAAGAGCAATTTTTAAAGCAATATTGACTTGTAAGATTAAACATCACAAAAGTCATTATTGTTGCTGGAGAGATGGCAGATCCCTCTGAGCAACAATTCTGACTTTATCCGTACCGGAAAGCTGCTGACTCCAGTTTTCTAAAGTCTGCGGGTCTTTGTACTGCTGTTGAAGGGAGTGTGGACTACTGGAACAGGCTACAGGGATGAGTGGGTCACATCTGTGCCACTTTTATTACACCAGGGAAGATGGCTCATGAGCTTTAAGGAGCTTGTATACTCTGGTTGGATAAAAATAAAAAATAGCAGCTTATAATAGTTAATTAGAGGTCTACATTTAATGAATTTGTTTGTATTTTTAGTTTTGGTTTGTGGTATCAGTTCATGGTTTTCCAAGTATTTCTAATTTCTAATCATTCTTTTCTTGTTTTTGTTTTCAATAGCCACAATGAAAGGAAAGTGACCTGCAAGCATCCTGTCTCAGGCCTGCCCTCACAAGACAACTGCATCTTTGTCATCAACGAACAGTAAGTCTCTTGTTTTTACTCTTAGAAAGTCACTGGGAAGCATTTTTTGGCTGTACAGTATTACAGTCTAAAATTGTTCATTTGTAACCTCCATGGAACGAATTTTTTTTATTCTCAGTTATGCAGCTTCTGCATTTCAATGCACTCTCTGTTATGTTCATGATCCAATGTGTCAGTCTTTAACAGTTCTTCATAATCGTTCTCTGAATGTTAAAAAAATAGTTATTAATCCTAATTTATTCCTAATAATTAAATGTGTTGAAGACCCACTCCGATCATCTTTTTGTCTATTTTTAAGGCATTCCAAGTGGTCTTTTAATTATGATTATGCTGTTTGTTGGTGCGGAGTAGCACCGCCCCCACTTCCTGTCACCCATCTGTTAACACACTCACCCATTAGCTTACAGCACCTCATATCAATCTAACATTTCCAACAGCAGTTTTTCATCTGCTCTTAATTCACAACAATTTGAATAAAGAAAAATTCGGAAATGCAATTTTAAGTGTTATTTTCTTTATATATGCCCTCTATAATGGGAAAACTGCTACAAGAACATGTTAAAGGGGGGATGTGATGCCATTTGAGTGAGAGGACGTACGTTGCCAGCCTCCCGCCATAAGTTCAAATTTAACCTGCTTATTTTTTTTAAATCCCGGAAATCTTTTACATTTCCATTTTCTAAGCCTTTTTTCAACCTGAACAATCTATATCTGCTCCAAAAAATGTCGAAGAAAACTCGCTCTGACTCCAAACCGTCGCCGCCGCATCCAGCTAGCTTAAATGCTAGCTTGGAAAGCGGCGCTGCAGCCTCCATCGCCCAAACTGTGACAGAGAGGATCGGGGAGCTGATGGAGGAGAAATTCCTGGATCTGCGATCTACCCTGGACAGACTGAATGGTCGTATAGATGACAACACCAGGAGGATAACTGAATCAGAGAACCGGATTTCGGAAGATGAAGACCGTATTACATCCCTGGAGAAGCAAGTCACTGAACTCCAGCAGAAAGTTAAAACTCTGACGGAGCGGTGTGACGATGGGGAGAACCGCAGCCGCAGGGAAAACATCAGAATAATCGGTCTGAAAGAGGGCTCTGAGGGACAATCTGCGGTGACATTCTTCGAATCCTGGCTCCCAGAGGTTCTAGGGATGGAGACTAAGCGCGGAGTTATTAAGTTGGACAGGGCGCACCGCGCACTCGGCCCGCCAAAGGAGGACCGCTGCAGACCCGTCATCATCAAGCTGCATAACTTCACTGACAAACAGCGGATCCTTACAGCGGCCAGGGAGAAAGGAGAGATCATCTACAAAGGCAGCAGGATATATATTCGTCAGGACTTCTCGGCTCAGGTGCGTGAAGCCCGACAGAAGTTTAACGGAACGTGCCAGCGCCTGATCCAGGGCGGGATCCGGTTCTCCATGCGCTACCCCGCCACGCTCTGCTTCAGCCTTAAAGGAGCGGAGCGGTCCTTCAGGAGCGCACAGGCAGCAGAGGAGTTTCTGGATAAAAACGGTCTGAAATAACTACTGCTCAGAGAATTATTGTCTGAGGCGGTAAACAGACCAAACTTTACTGCTGACGTCATGAAAATGGGTCGGGGGAAGAAGAAAAAAAAAAAAAACTATTTTCTTTTTGAGGGTTCCAGCAGATGTCTGTTTGGAGCTGTTGCTTATTACCTTATAGAGAGATTGATGTATGTTAATTTTGTTATTCCATGTAAGGCTAGCATGCATAGACCGGGGTTTAATTGTAAATAACTGGGCGGGATGTAGTGTAGCAGCTCAGCAGTAGGACTGGAGATTCTGGGGCTGTCTGGTGCTCTCTCTGAGCTGGAGGAGATGTCCCTCAGTTTCACTCATCCCAGGAAGGTTGTTCCCAATGGAAGGGTAATGTTGTGTGTGGTGTGTGTTGTGTGCGGGGGGTTTTGTTGCGGGGGGGGGGGAGTTCGTTGTTCGGGGACAGATTGTTAAAGACAGCCATTTTCATCTATTTTGTTTTTTGTGTGATTTTTCTTTCTATGTATAAGCCGTGCGCAGGCCCAAAAACATTCCAAGAGACCGTTGGTTTTCAAAATGCTAAATGTTACTCTATAAAAACTAACATCAACTCTAACAGCAACAGATGGCTGATTTAAAGATGATCTCACTTAATGTAAAAGGCATCAACCATGTTATCAAACGCCAGAAAATCTTATCCTTTCTCAGGAAGGAGAAATGTCAGATGGCCATGCTTCAGGAAACTCATCTTTCAGATACAGAACATGTCAAACTGAGGAGGAGCTGGGTGGGACAGGTGTTTTATTCATCTTTTAATTCAAAAAGCAGAGGAGTTGCTATTCTCCTTCACCGTAGTTTACCTTTCACCTTTCAAAAAGAGGTAAAAGACAGCCAAGGGCGTTATATACTTCTATCTGGTCACCTGTATGGGGAGCAAGTCGTCTTTGGATGTGTTTATGCACCTAATGTTTACGATCCTTCTTTTCTCCCTCAACTTATCGCGGACCTGACATCCTTCTCATCCTCATATGTACTCTTAGGAGGTGACTTTAATTGTGTATTAGACCCAAAAGCAGACATGTCTCCCCCACGTTCAGACCGCCTCAAGAAATCTGAGAAAATGTTAGAATTTCTTAGTGACCTTAACCTACATGATGTGTGGCGAATTATGCATCCAACAGATAAAGATTACTCATTTTTTTCAATCCCACATCAAGTTTTCACCCGGATAGACTATTTTTTTTCATCTCAATTTGTTCTAGACAGGATAAAAAATTGTACAATTGGCACTAAATTTATCTCTGATCATGCTCCGGTTAGTATAGTTCTCTCACCTCCCTACCTAGACCCAGCTTGTAGACGCTGGAGACTAAACCCAACCTTATTGAGCAGCCAGGATTTTGTAGATTATATTACAAAAGAATGGGAAGGTTTTATTGCCATCAATAAAACCCCAGAGATAAGCCCTTCTACCTTATGGGAAGCTGGTAAGGCATACATACGGGGGTCAATCATATCATATACATCAGCTCAGAAGAAGAAAGCTCTGAAATCACAACTAGACCTAGAAAAAAATATAGCAGAGCTGGAGGTTCAGTTCAGGCAGCATCCTAGTGACTCTGTAGTAAAGCAACTGGAAGCAGCTCGCTCTGCCCTAAACCAGCTATTAACAAAGAAAGCGCAGACACAAATTTTTTATGCTAAACATAGATTATTTGAATCTGGAAATAAACCTGGCAGGTTGCTTGCGAGACTGGCTAAAAGTAAGATGGAAGTCAATATAATCCCCGCTCTCACAGATAAGGATGGAAAGAGGCAAAACAAGTCTACAGATATAAACAAAATCATGAAATTATTTTACCAAGACCTTTATAGCTCTCAATGTGAATCATCTGCTGACAGCAGAGCAGATTTTCTTGACAAAATAAAATTTCCTACTCTGTCTGATGAACAGAAAAATATTATAAATAATTCAATAAGCAAAGAGGAAGTCTCTGAGGCCATATCTGCTCTGAAGGGAGGCAAAGCTCCAGGACCAGATGGTTTCGGACCTGAATTTTATAAAACATTTTGTAAGATGCTGGTTGGTCCACTAACAGATATGTTTGTAGATTCATTTGAGAAAGGCTTCCTTCCCCCCACATTAGGTCATGCACATGTGTCTGTGATCTTAAAAAAAGACAAACCAGCTGACTTATGTGGGTCTTATCGACCCATCAGCCTTATTTCTGTTGACAGCAAGGTGCTCTCTAAACTTCTTGCTCGTAGGCTGCAGAACTTCCTTCCAACCCTTGTTCACTCAGACCAGTCAGGGTTTGTGCCGGGTCGGTTATCCCACAGCAATGTGAGAAGGCTGCTGAATATTATACAGTTCTCCTCTGAAAGGAAGCAGAAAGCCCTGGCTGTCTCTCTCGATGCTGAAAAAGCTTTCGATCGGATAGAGTGGGAGTACCTTTTTGACGTTCTCCATAGATTCGGACTTGGGGGTGGCTTTCTTAGATGGATACAAGCCATATACCATTCACCTACAGCCTCTGTGTTGACTAATGGTCGCTGCTCTGAACCATTTGCATTAGCGAGAGGCGTGCGCCAAGGTTGTCCTCTTAGCCCACTTCTTTTTGTCTTAGCATTGGAACCACTAGCTGAAACTATACGCATGCAATCTGATGTTAAGGGAATATTGCTGGGGAACATGGAGCATAAGATTGCTTTGTATGCTGATGACATCATTCTATTCTTAACATTACCTGAACAATCAATTCCCACTACTCTTACAGCCTTTAACAAATTTAGTTCTATATCTGGTTACAAAATTAATTTAGCAAAATCAGAAGCTATGCCGCTGGGGGGCCTGACTAAGGCTGACGTCCCCAATGATTTTCCATTCAAATGGACTATTGGTGGTTTGCTGTATCTCGGCGTGAAAATGTCCCCTGATCTGAACGATATGTTAAAACTGAACCTCTCCCCCATCTGCACACAGATAAAGAAGGATCTACAGCGATGGCATAAACTTCCACTGTCGATGTTGGGTCGAATTAGTTTAATCAAAATGAATGTTCTGCCACGTCTCTTGTATCCTCTGCAGATGCTTCCTCTGTATATATCAAAGAAAACTAACAGAGATCTGGAAAAGGCCTTTACCAACTTTATATGGCTTGGGAAGAAGCCAAGACAGAAACTTAAGATTTTGCAGTTGCATCCCGATATGGGTGGTCTCTCAGTACCAAATATAATTTTCTATAACTGGGCCTGCCACGCCCATCATTACTGGCTGTGGCTACATACATATCTAAAGAGGGAGAACTGCATTGACTCATGGGCATGCTCTCCTCATTCTCCTTGGGGATTGATCACCTGTGACGTTGCCAAAATCCCACTAAATATTAGGAAAAATCCTATTATTATAATGGTATTAGAGTTTGGCGTGATGTGTTAAGGCACCTGGGACAGACAAAAGTTAAGTCTTTGCTTTCCCCAATAACTCAAAATCCTGACTTTCCTGCTGGTGTTGACCCGTCTGTGTTCTCCTCCTGGCGTAATTTAGGAATTAATGTAATTGGCGATTTAATGAAAGACGACACTGTTATGTCCTTTCAACAACTACAAACCACATTTCATGTTCCTCAAAAAAATTTTTTTGCATATCTCCAACTGAGACATTTTATTTCTTCTCATGATATTTCCACCTCCACTGTTAATGATGTAGAAAAGTTCTTGGGGGATCGCAAGGACAGGAGGCACCTGATTGGATCATTTTATTCTCTCCTTAACTCTTTAGGCCCATGCCTCCTTCCAGATATCTCCCGTAAATGGGAAATAGACTTAGACTCTCATTATATAGAAGATGATTGGCAAACAGCACTCCGCTTGATTAAATCTACGTTCACGTGTAATAGACTAAGAGAGACTCAGTATAGAATAATCCACAGACTCCACATAACTCCTGTTATTTTACACAAAATTAATCGTTCTCTGTCTCCTTTGTGCTTAAAATGTAATTTGGAGAGAGGAACATATTTTCACTGTTTTTGGGAATGTAGGAAAATTTCTAGATTCTGGATGCATATTTCATCTGTGATCAGTGAGATCTTCAAATTAAAAATCAAGAAGGATCCAGGTGTCTTCCTGTTGGGTCTTCCATCAAGGAAATTACAGATTCCTACTGCACATTATAAGCTTCTGGAGAAACTGCTTTTAATCGCTCGGAAATGTATCTTGATACATTGGATAAAGGAGTCCCCTCCCACTGTCACTCTTTGGTACAGAGAGGTGTTCTGTACACTTCCTCATGAGAGGTTACATGCAGTTGTGGAAGGAAGGGAGGAGATGTTTTTTACAACATGGTCTCCATTCTTAAACCATCTGCCTGGCGACTTAAAGAGTCTACTTTTACAGGGACAAAACATTAAGCAATCTTCTTTAATGCCTTGTTCATAACAAACTGGTCAGTGGACTGAAGCACCTGTGGAAAAAAAAAAAAAAAAATTGTTCACGTTCTTGTAGGTATTGATTGCCTGTATACCTTTCTACTTTGTCTTTACTTAGTTTTTATCTTTTTTATTATTATTATTATTATTTTGTTTACTTATTTTACTTGTATGGCTGTCTTACGTTGTAGGGTGGGGTGGGGTGGGGGGGCTGACATATTTTTGATACTTGATACTTAAATTGTTCAAATGTTTTTGTGTTCCAATTGTTCAAATTTTGAAAACAATAAAAAAAAAAAAAAAAAAAAAAAAAAAAAAAGAACATGTTAAAAATACTAAAAACACAATTTTTGTTGGAGTGGGTCCTTAAATAATTAATTGGAGTGCAGTAGCTCACATTTTCCCTAATTTAAGGCAAATAAAAATGTTCATCATCTGCAGTGTTTGTAAATTAATATTCAATAAACATCTTCTCTAATTTATCAGACTCTACTTAGTTCAGTGAAGGCACTGTCAAGAAGTATATGATTGTTTTGAGCAGCGATATCAAGTTTCTTTTCAAAGAATTCCTGATAAACACAAACAGACATGCTGAACCTAATCTGTCTGCCACCCTCACAAGCCCTCCTCACAGCCCACAAAGTGACAGTAACACCATCTTTGAAGATTCACTCAGAGGCAGAGCTCAGTGTTGAGCAACACGTATCGGCTCTTCTGTTCTGTGGATTTATGTCGCCCCGCCAACGGCTTTAGACCCCAGATGCAGCTTAAGCTACAGCAAAAGCTGAAGCACACCTCTCTGAAAATTTAAGGACTTAAACATCGCTGATTGGGCTTCTTGATAACATTGCAATTACATTTTACCTTTTTCCTTTCTTGTATCTATCACTACATTTTAATGTCCAAAGCAACTAGAGTCCACATTGGCTCAAAACCCAACCATAAAATTCAAAGGCTTTAAAAGCCTTTTTTGAAGGCCCGAAAACCTCTCTGTGTATGAGGATTTGTATGTCTATATCTTCATGGCCCATGAGGCGTGTCTGCTTTTCTCAACATTTCTACAGAAGTTCTCTGTAATGTTTTAAACCCCTGTCCCCCCTTCTAGATCCTTCTGGGTGGCGTTTTCTTCCAGAAGAGATGTAGTAATCAGGAGACGGGTTAGAAGAAGCTTGTCATGCCAGAAATGTCACACTGCACTTTCTTGTGACATTCCTCTCCCTCCTTGTGTTGCTCTCACATTGCTGCAGTTTTTCACACCACAAAGCATCACCTGCCAGTGTAAGATGATGTCTGAGTCATAAATTAAGCCCTTTATCTTCCAGATATTTCTGCCAATGTGCTGCGTCTGTACAGAAGGTTGATTTGGGGAACATAACAGCCGAGTGGTGGACCAGCTGCTTGATTGATAGTTATTTTAGGTTTATTACGGTGTATATCAGCCAACTGCTGGCCGGGTTCTTGCAAAAAGTAATGGGTGGGTGGGGGGTGGTCCTGAGTAATAAAAGGCATAGACAGATTTAAGCTGCCACAGGGATAAGGAGGTCTGGCTGGAAATCTCTGTCTAATCTCCTCTGCACTTTAAATAAATCCAAAACACAAATCTTTGCCTCAGTTTGGGGGTGTTATCAAAAGTTTCAGTTCAACATCACAAAATAGTACTGTTTTATCTAAAAAAAAAAAAGCAAAAAAAAAAAAAAGGTGTAAGTGACGGAAAATATGAAGTATATAACCATGAAACAAGCGTGTGTAATTGGATATGACTCCAGATTTGTTCAATTAGCAATTCTAAGACTTGGACAGCAATTCTGTCCAAGTCTTAGAAAGAAAAGCTGTCTTTTTTCCTTGGGACATTTTTTTGCTTTTCTGCACTATATCCACATGGTAATATGTGATAATAAGATGCCGGACGGCTTTCTGTGCACAGTCGACACAGTTCGTACACAAAGGCAGCTAGAACGCATTATTGAGCTGGCTATTAACACTAAATATGACTTTCTGTAATTTGTAAAATTTGAAATAGACTAAACCAAATCTATTATCACTGCATTTGTCTTCCTAATTACAAGACCTGTTGTAATTTTCTTTTATTTGTTTAAATTTAAAAAAATTAAGGGTTTTTTGCCGCCTAGAAACTCTAATCTATCTGACATAAGCTCTTGTGTGTACATTACATAAGGATTATATATACACTCTGCTATATTCTGATGTGTGAGTTACAGCTGAGGTTATGTGAGGCATGACCTCCCCCGCCTCATCAGTGCTAAATGCCCATTCCTATCTTTAGTGGTCCACGCAGTTATGCTGTACCCAGTCGGCTAAAAGGCCATCTTTGTGGACCCGGAATGGACCTAGAGTATTCAAAAACACTTTAAAGTATTAGTTTTTAGATTTAGGATTTTTTGCAACAGCTTGTAAATGTTATTATTGTCTTTAGTGATAGTATTTAGGTAGCAGTGGGTAAAAGATTAAAATAAGGCATTGGTAAATCAATATTTTATAAATGGCAGAATTCTAGAACAATCAATTGTCACTAGGGATGGGCCGATTAATCTTTTTCTGGCCAATACCGATAACCGATATTTCCCCTGCAACTGTGGCTGATTGCCAATATCTGCTGATACAGACACGTAAGTGTCTACAGCAGGGGTGCTCATTACGACAATCGCGATCGACCGGTAGATCTTCAAGGACACAAGGGTAGATCGCAGGCCAGCAAAGATAAATAACCAAAAAAATCTAAATGTACTTCTTAAAAATCCATAAGCGAATCAAAATCCTTACCGAGAAGTATGGGACTTGATTGACATGCAGTATGGCCAATCGGACATCCTCTAATACAATCGTCACTGCACATGCGTGTTTAAATTCACTAAGCGCAAATTCTGTGTGTCATCAGAAAGTCGTTTTCTGCCATGCGGCACGTCAAGTCCTCGGCAGAAGACCACTCTGGACAGCCGGACTGTTTATTGAAGCCTGGGCCGCCGTGTCTCCTCCTGCTATCGGCTCCGCAGTTCCCGCCCGATAAACACGAGCTCTTTAACGAAGCAGTGTGAATGCCATGCTCCCCGCATTGCACGGTTTACGACAGAGCATGACATATGATAGTCGCTGCTTTCTGTCTTTGTATGTATATGTGTAGATCTTCAAGACATTTTTGATTCAAAAGTAGCTTACATGCCAAAAAAGTGTGTGCACCCTTGGTCTACAGTAGGACAAAGTTTTAGATTTCCTTTTTGTTTCTTTATTAGAAATGCACAACTTTTCTTTTACTGGGCAATCACATTGTACTTGATCTTTTAACATACAGTAATTCCTTGTGTTTTCTATAAAAAAGGAAAAGGAAAGTAAGTTTTTTGCTAAAACACGCTTAATATGATGATGAGAGTAAACTGACATGAGATTATCCTGTGGTGGAACTCCTTTAAGGAACTGTTTTTTTTCCTTCTTTCTTTGTGTCTTTCATTGGGAACCGCCTCATATTTAAATAAGAAATTAAAAAAATGATGTGAAACTGCACAGACATGATCAGCTCTGCCCTCTGTGAGCAGGATCTGAAATGACTGAGATACATTGACGACCAAAAGCGATATGTCATCTTGTTTTAGTTAGTTTGTTCAACTATGTAAGCCAGATTTTGTTTATCTCCACACATGTGGCACACCCATCGCAAGGCTGAAACCACAGAGCTCCAACACCAGACAACAGACCATAATTCAGCAACAATCTCAACATTTGACTGACGCTCAAAGTTTAGAGATTTTAAAACCAGGTAAAGCGGTTCACCCTTTGACTCAGAATTTTGAAGAAAGCTGTTTTAGAGAAGCAGTTTAGAGTCAATTGGAGCTTTTCAGTGAACATCCAAGAGTAGACGATCCTTGGTGTTTCAGAGCTTTTGATTTTTGAAGAGACACAAACATTTTAATGAATGTTTGGAGTCAAATTAGATTTATTAATGGCTATTTGTTTCTTAGTTGGGCACTAAGTTTCAAGAATGGCTCCCTGACTCAATTAAAGTTTGACTTTTAAAAATCTTAGGGTTTTATGGAAACATTTTCTAAAAGACACAAAATAAATTCTTAAAGGTGGAGTGTCCTTAAAATGCTTAAATTTTAGAATGACTTTTGTTTATAGGCAACTTCTGTTGACCTAGTGACGCGTGTCACATCCTGGATCTGCTCAGTCCAACAGGTTCTTTGAAAGCCACATAATCCATCTTCAGGGTTTTTGCACTAAAATGAAAAATACAGAAAGCCCTATTAGCGAGTTTAATCCAATTTCATTGACAAAATGAAACTTTTGTTTCATCCATAGCGTTTTAGTGGCACTGACCTTTTTTAAGATGGTGGCTGTGGTATTTTGGTGATTTGCATCAGGATTTGGCACATATGTATTCTCTCTGAATACTGACGAAGGCAAAAAGGACTAGTAGAAAATCTCCCACTTATGAAGTGAAAAAAAATCTCGAAACTTTTTAGAAGGGTTTCAACTTTAAGAGGTAGTCGAACAGATCTGTTTATTCCTCACTCTGAAGTTCAAGAGGGATTAAATCATTAAATAAATCTGGAAGAAGTTAAATGTGTAAAAAGCAAAATGTCAAGTCTTAAATTGGCATCTGCGATCTGAAGTTCTTCAAATAGAGCTGCATCAAAAACAGGCATCCATCAGCAATCCTGTTTGGGATTCATCAACGATCAGCTTTGCAAATCTAAAACGGTTTCCATATTTCCCATTTTGCAACAGACAGAGCTTGTAGAGAGCACTATACTGTAAAGTTTAGTTATTTACAAACTAGAATATTAAGTCTTCTAAAAAGGATCCATTTATTTTTCAGCAAATTTGCAACAATACAGGTACTGGTTTGTAGCTCCCCACAGTTGTCATTTACGTAGTTCTGTTAAAAATGAAAAAGAAGAAATAATCAGGAGCTTCATTAATTTGACAGAAAAAAAAACCCATAATAAACTTGTCATGAGGTCGTAGACAAACTGGTAGCCTCTTAAACCAAACAACTGCCTGTGGAAGCGTTTGAAAAAAAAAAAAATCTGTTATTTAAGGGAGTGCATCACATGGCCTGAGCAGCTTCTCTTAAAGGTTCATTGACTTTGCAGATGACCCAAGAATAAGGTAAACAAAAACCCTGTAGTCCTGCAATACAATAATTAGCACTGTGGGGCTCTGCTGTCAGGAGACGAGCACCAGTCTGAACCAGAAATCCTCATTTAAAGCAGACAGACCTACAAAACATATTACAGATAAGAATAGAGGGATGGTTCATGTGTGTCTGCATATCTACAAGTTTACAGTAGAGGCTGAACTTGGGACCACTCTGTAATTGAATAATATTTTACTAAAGACATTTTTTTTTTACTTTGTCATAATGAATAAATATATTTTCCTTTTTTAGTTTTTACCGATTGACCTTTATAAACAATTAAATATGTTAGTATTTGCTTCCTTTGATGAGATTTATAACATTGGGCTGCTGTTGAAATTGAATATCAAACATTGGAGAAGTAGAGCTAGCATGAAAGCAGCACTACTCTTTAATGATTTCAGTTTTTGCTGCAACATTTAACTTTTTTTTGTGTTTTAAAGCTTGAAAGTTGATAGGAAATATGACCTTTTTCTACATTAAACAAAGCAAGACAGGTTTATTTATAGAGAGCACATTTTATGTACAATGACGATTTAAAATGTTCACATAAAACAATTAAAGAAACAATTAAGTGGAATATTAAAGGAGTTTAATAAAAAAAATGTCTATAGTTTCATTTGTTATCCTAAGCTTGTTACCCACAGGAAATCTAATATAGATCATTAATGCATGAGACCTTTTTTACCCTTTTACACTGAATCTTTAGCTTAAGTGTTTACATTCAACTTTGGTCTTTCAACCAACGGAATTTTCAACCGTTTACGCAAAGATCATGTTTCCAGCAGATTCTAGAGTAGAGAAAAGCAGTCTTGTGCTGGTATGCAACACTTCACAGTAGTGAAGTGCTTACACAATCAGCGTAAACCAGCTGATTATAATGTGAGTAAAGCGGCTTTGCGGGTATCGGTGTAAAGCCAATATTCAAAGCAGTTTTTTTTTTTCATCAGAATCAGCTGTTTCACGTTGATCATGTAAACAAAGAGTTACGGTGTGTCAAACAAAGACTGTTTTATTTGCCAGCGACAACTCCAGTGTTAAACAGTTCAAGCTAAAGCTTGTCCTGACTATTTATACCTTAAAAAGCAGTAGTAATTCAAATATTGCTAGAAGAAAACTCAGCTTTAACTGAGTACTTCAAAATAATGCAAGCACAGTACAGTGCTTGATCCTGAAATCACACTGTATTGCATCAGTCTGTAGTTATCAGCCTCTTTGTACGCCCAAACCACTTTCACTTTGTCTGCATGCAGATTGATTATTAGATTCAAGCTAATTATCTCCAGCTCACAGGCCAGACGCAGCCCTGCACTGTACAAAGCATCACAAAAAGCTAAGCCTCCATCAACCGCAGAGCCACTTTACTGGCCACTTCACTGAACCTTCATGTTTGACAGCCAGTCGACGAGTCATTGATTATGTTCCAGTATGGATTCTCTCCGTCACTTAGGTGTTTAAAAGCTCATTTACTGTAACAAGCTCATTAAATGAAATAAGGTGAGCTTCAGCGACTACTCTGCACAAGCACTCATTCATGATTAGTGATGCAAAATTATGCGCATTTCTTTTCTACAGAGCATTAGTCAAACTTTGTCTGCTCTGCCCATAAGCTCCTCTGATTATGCTGTCGGATTCATGTAAATGCCACTGAACCTCGCAGTGTGGCTGAATTCACCTACACAGGCAATCAATGTAAATACGAGGGAATCATCTTTCCTGAGTAAAATCAATGCCAAGCAAAAATAATATCAAACAGCTGCTTCATCCCACTACCTATAAGAAGAAAATGTGAACTGCGATGATTTGTCTGCAGCTGGGATCAGTTCTGTCACCGTTATTCACCACCTGTAGATCAAGTCTGTAACTTTTTGTAAACCCCTTTTTTTCCCAATCAAATCCAACTTTATTTATGAAGCACTTTTCATGCAACAGTAACACAAAGAACTTTACAGGCTTAAAACAATTGAAACTGAAATTACAAAATACACAGAATGCCCTCAACCCTCCCTACCCCACATCCAACATAATGAAACAGAAAATGACATAAATAAAACTATAAGTATGAATAGAAGTAGAAATGAGCTACTCTCATCAACTTGATGCTGATATTGTATTTTGGGGAATAATTTAGGGTAACAACATAAAGTTATAAAAACCAATTGTAGGGAAACTCCTAATTTTCTCATTAAAGACCCACTTTGATCATCTTTTGAGCTAGTTTCAAAACATCACCAGTGGTTTTAGTGATGAGTATGCCTTTTTTAGCTAAAATTTTAAAAACATTTCTAGGACAGGAGTTTCTGCAGGCGGCAGGAGTTCATCTTTAATTTGCATCTGAGTTGTGGGTGTGAACAGTGATGCAGAGCAGCCCAGCCCCCTTTCCCCTTCCCATTGCTGAGAGCTTGGAGGACGGGAGCTTGTGGCCCACCCAGTGTATTTTCTACCTCACAAATAAGCTCTTTTTCTAACTGCTTTTTGTTTGTTTCCCCCCAAATTAACTTCAAATAAAGAAATACTCAGTAATGCAATTTTTAGGTGAATTTTCTTTGTGTATGTCCTCCATCATCAGAAAAATGCTACAAGAACATGTTAAAACACCAAAAAGACAGTTTTCATCAGAGGGGGGGTCTTTAAGGTTGGAAATGGGGAGTTTCTAGGATGTGGTGGGGCATTCTTCAGCGCAGTGGAAACCCTCTGAAAGGCTTTTTGTTTCAGTCTGTTCAGGACCCAGCTTGTTCCCTGTAGACAACAACAGATAAAATTTAGGACATCTCTGTTAGCCACGTTCAGAAGCTGTTCTAATACTGTATATAGCACATCTATTTGTCTTGATCTCCGCTTTTGTTTCAGCTGCAGCCCAAAACGTCAGACCAACTTCAGACTATTTCTTTGGAAACTGGAACCTCATATGCCGTTGTATTGTTAGAGTAATTGGCCTAATTTAAAAGTTCATGTTGAGGGAACAAATGCTGCATAGTTCCTTTTTGTTCTTATTTTATGAACGTCAATGGACATATTGGACATGTCATACTGTTTTATCTTTTGTTTAGATCTGCCTCTAAAGTGCCAGCAAATGAGAAGAAAGACCGACCGCAGAGCATCATGAGTGAGGCCTCCAACTACACAGGCAGCTCCGACTGCACCACCAATGCCAACAGTCCAGCAGGACGGGTGCATTTCTCACACCATCTCAACATGCCCAACATGCTCCACACATTTAATCATTGGAAAGTATCAAGAGTTTCACCAATTATTTTTATTATTTCTAGCCCTCAAGATCTTCTAAGAAGATCCATAACTTTGGAAAGAGATCCAACTCCATAAGACGAAATCCCACGGCTCCAGTAATCAAGAAGAACTGGCTTTACAAGCAGGTAAGACAGACCACATGAAATAATTAAAAAAAAAAATAAACAATTATCTTTTTGTAAAAATATGAGAATTCAGAACAATTTAAAATTGTAGGTATAACGTTTTTTCTTACATGTTTATGGATGTTAAATCAAGCCAAATCTTTTTTTGCCACCAGACTACCATATTTTCCGTACGATCAAGGACTTAAAAGCCTTTTTTTTCCAATAAGAGACAGTAGTCTTTATGATCTGAAACGTCTTGTATATGGATTAGTATATAAGGATTGTATATTATATTTATTTATTAAAATATGTGTTTTGGTGATATTATGAAAATGCTGACGTACAGCTGTGTCAGCCAGTTTATTATTATTTGTATGTGTTGTTAACAAGGTTGGGAGTTACAAGTATTGTAAATACACTAATGGGGCTGATGTCTCTAAAGTAATGTGTAGCATGATACAAAAAAGTTCTACAGCCAATATAAAGTCTGACTGACGGACTTGTCTGACTCTTTTGTCTCTCTTTGCACCTTATATATATATATATATATATATATATATATATATATATATATATATATAGACTTTAAAAATACACCATTCTTTGACGCTGCGCCCTGTTGTGTGAAATATATCTTGATTTCTGTTTTGATGTAGGACAGAGACTGAACTGAGACTGATTAATGTTACAGAAAAAGTTCCTAGTTCGTTTTCAAATGTGCTTCAATCTGGAAGTCAATGTTTCCACAAGAGTTTAGACTGAAATTCAGTTATGGTTGCATGAGGTGCTTTTTTGACCCACTCATTAGAAGATAGTTTACATTTTTTTATTTCATCTCACCTAAATTCTGTCTTATAAATGCCTTTTCCTATAGAATCATACATACGTCTTTAAAGCATTGCAGCTATCAGTTGGCCTCCTTGCTGAATTACATTTTTTATATCTACAGGAGAACAAAATGCAGACAACACTTTTTAAATGTCCATTTAAGAACTGCTGTCCAGTGTTTCTGTGTGGAAAGTACTTGAACACATTGGGTCTGGTCTCCCTAAAGGGGGGCAGCTTGAAACAGACTCAACTTGTACTTTCCAACTAAGAGATCAGTTGTGATTGTAGGGCTCGGGTTGCAGTTTTTTGAACATACGATGGTTTCCTCTGCTGCAGCTGCCAGCTGCTTTTCTTTGGAGACCTAAATCAGGGTGATGCAGATCAAGCAACAGACTCACAAATGTGCTACCTTGAACAAAAGCTGGATTTGCACTTTTATTTTCCTGCCTCATTAAAACCTGGAGCCTATTGAAGTGTCTGGCTGAAGAAAAGTGGCAGCTTTGCACTTGATCCCGTGGGAAATCAACATGCCAAGGTGATTGATGTGATCCTCGGTGGATCCACACAGAAAAAAATAAACTGATAAAACTTTTGATAAAGTTTATTCGCACACATATTAAGGAGCTTTGATTGGTTTAGGGAGGACTGAGAATGAATGGGTAGAACGCTCTTAATGTATGTCTTGTTACACTTCACTTCTGCCTCCCTCGTAAACAGGCTCAGCTACATCTGCTAATGTGGATCTTTTTTTAAACTAATTTGTAAAGCATTCTGGTTTGTGGGAGGAAAATTTCCATTTAGAGCAAAATGCAGCCCTCATGCTGTGTGACCATAATGATAGACTTGTTTAGGTCCCTCCCTCCACCCACTTTTTTCTCTGGAAAGAATCTCAGATTAAGAAATCTGCTCATTTTTTCCAGTAAATCCCTTCGACAAAGCCAATACTCCCTCTTTGTCTTTTTCATTTAGGAATGTCTAAGTGACTTAAGTGGACATTAAATACTCTTCAGAGGAAGTTAACACTTTGCCTTAATCCAATCACAAATCAAAATTTGGTGGAAATATTTTGGTGCACAATGCATGAACCCTAAATTTTAAGTACGTAACTTAACAGTTCATTTGTAGCGCATCTCAAGTTGGGCCATAAAGTTTAGCTCGTGTCATGCAAATAAGGTTTAACATGTTAAAAATAATCAAAAGTTACAATAGTAAGCATGCATTATGAAATTCAAGTGTTGAATTTATAAAGTTCAAGCAGTTTGTTACACATCCAAAATGACCAGAGTGTGTGAATGTTTCTTTCAGTACTAGTGTAGCAAAGCTCGTCTGTTCTCTGGTGCATTTGCAGGACAGTACAGGCATGAAACTGTGGAAAAAGAGGTGGTTCGTCCTGTCTGACCTGTGCCTCTTCTACTACAGAGGTGAGTCCTGCCATTGCACAACTAACGTATACAGTGATTGTTAATTACTAGTTTAGGAACATTTGTGGCCTTCGGGGCGTTTTGTAAGCAGCCTGTCAACACCAACTGAAAAGACGTGATTCCTTAGAAAGTTTGAGACATCAATTTTGTCCAAGGAAAAGCTCAAAACAGCCTGAATGACAAGAAAGGAAGCTGAACATGACATCATCTGGAATGATTCTGCACTTTTTGTTTTATGGGTATTTTTCTGTAAAACAATTTAAATTACACCTAAAACAAGCTATACTAAACCATACGAAAGAAATAACCATTAAAGTGGACATCTTTATCTAAGAAATGGGGCCTTTTATCGATTGTCCAATACAAGGAGCATATTTTCTTTGAGCAGTTTCCTGTATTTCTTATGTAAGAATCACTTTTTTTTTGTTTATCATGCAATATGGATGTTTAAAAATGATTTTTCACCTTCATTGAGTTGAAATCATTATTTAAAAAATCATAACCAAGCAGTTATGTCAGAAGGAATCTACATAAAGTCAAACTGTAAATCAAATTAGGTTTGGAGTTAGGCAATGGTACCCTGCCCAATAAAAATGTATATTTTTATTGTTGTTTTACTTTTCTTTTTCTTTTTTTTTTATGAGAGATAAATATGTTTTTTCAAGTTTTACAAACCTACCTAACTTTAGACTTGCCCAATACTTTCTTCTAATGGTAGAACGAATAAATTTACTGGATTGGAATCTACTTTGATTATTTCCCAATATAAAACTTTTTACTGTGTAGCTGACTGTTCTTGAAACTTTACTAAGATTAAAGCACTTAAGTCAGTAAGTGGCTTTTTTTAATGTTATTAAAGGGGATTTTTATACCTGCAGACATGACTCTATCTCATTTCATGTTGTTTTTTGTCCACGCCCTTTTTTCTGCACTTAAGGTTTCAATGATTGATGGACAATATTAAGACCAGCATATTGTGTAAAACCTGTCTGGTTAAAAGTCAAAGAGGTAACAAAAAAAAAGAAGAAAGAATTTAATGGAAATGAATCATGTCAATTCAGAGCTATGAATGACCTTCCTTATAAGAAGCAAGGTGATCTTAAAGAGCTAACCTCATTTAGCCTCGTCAGACACTGGACATGAAAACAAATAAACCTAAGATGACAGTTTTTGTCTTTGCGTATTCCTTATATAAAGTGTACAAATGACAAGTAAACTGTAAAAGTAGAGAATGGTCAGTCTGAGGCAGAATCTTGTCCATATCTGTATAAGGTTTTAAGTCCAAAAAGTGTGAACAAATGCTATTTAAAAAAAAAAGGTCCAAAAAAGACCTGCTCCCATCATTTAGTTTTTAAGTGTTGTTTTTCTTTCTTTTTTTCCCTCTAAAAGTGTTCCCAGTGGCCTTTTTATTGTCATCATGCCATTTTTAGGCAAAATGAAAAAAAAATACTTGTTTTTTTCTATGACAGTTTCTGCAGAGCTGCAATAATACATTAGAAATTTACCTCTGAGTTGTGAACAGGACCATTTGTGTGAGGAACCCCCCTTTTCCTGTTGCTTAGAGCTCTCTGTTTACAAGCTCTCTTGCTAGCTTACAGCCCCATCACACCCTCAACCTAACATTGCTGGGGCAGTATTGGAGCTATCCAGTAGTTTTGAGCCAGATTCCAGCTCAGACCAGGAAATCACAGAGGTACAGTGATCTAGTCGTCTACAAGCATCGCATCAGAATGGAGCGGAGCAGGGAGCTTGTGGCCCGTCCAGCTTATTTTCTATATCACTAATACTCTCTTTTGCAAACAGGCTTTTTTTGTCTGCAGACTCACAGCAATTTGAATAAAGAAATGCTCAGAAATGCAATTTTCATCTTAATTTTCTTCATATATGTTTTCCATCATCAGAAAAATGCCACAAGAACATGTTAAAAATACCAAAAAGACAGTTTTCGTTGGAGAGGGTCTATAAGTCCTTGATTTAGAGACACTAAGCTTCATCAGTTTTGGAGGTGAATGCTGGTGGTATGTATTCACTGTTCATTAAATGCAGTTTAAAAGATGTCTTTGACAAGTTTCAGAACCATCGCTGCAGAAAACTTTATCACATTTTGACTGAATATTTATAATTTATAGCACAGGACTTTATTTCTTTCTGACTTTGCAATAAACAACAATGGCACTGGACTGCCAACAACCTGCACCAAAAGATTTACTTCTCTTGCCATTTAGTTTTCCTAAAACGCACTCTTAACTTTTAATAGGAACTTTTTAGACTTTAAATTGTATTTATAGTCTATTAAATTATAGACTATAAACTTTATTTCCACAAGTAGACTGACAAAGTTTCCCATAAGACAACTGTTGTGCTGAAAACACAGAAACAACTGCTCATTTGGTTTAAGCCAGAGTTTTTCAGCCGTGCTGCTTGATACAGATATAATCATCATTTGTGCTGATCAGAAAAGCATTTAGTCTGTTATTTTTAGCACTGGTCATTTGTGTCGTGTTCTTTCCGCCCACTGGCTGACAAAAGCCACAGACGGCGGCGGAGCCAAAGGCTTTATGCAGATAGATACGCTGAGGAAATCGTATCCATCAGCACAAAGTGGGCAGAGAGGTCACGAACCGTGCTCCCTCTTCTAAACTCATCTGCCATCCGCTGCAGCGATCAGATTATTATAAAGCACCCAGGATCTCCCACAATGCTTTTAGCTTTTGGAAGCTGAATTTGTGGCTTTTCATCAGGAGGCACGCAGGATGAGCAATTAAATGTTAAACCTGCAACTACAGCAGATACTGTACAGCTTTAGTAGTTTCCATGTGGTGTTGCAGGTCAGCACTGCAGTTGCTTGTATCAAAACGGAGAGGGTGAGCTAATCTCTTTTTAGAACACTAATCCCTTGTGCATTGTGCTCGATTATCGGCGTGGGCCCCGTTAACTTTTAGAGAGTTGGAAGATTTCAGCAGGATAGGACACACAATCACTTCTCATCTTTTCCACTGGTTGGATTCAGATGTTGGACCCTCCTTATGAATGCATATACTAACCAACGGATGTTTCTCTGCTCAGATGAAAAAGAGGAGGGGATTCTTGGCAGCATCCTCCTACCGAGCTTTCATATATCCAAATGCGCTGAGGATGACCACATTAATAGAAAATATGCTTTCAAGGTCAGTGTGGGTTTTTTTTTCTCTTAACCTCATAAGTCTGCGTACTGTGTTATTGAGAAATCATAAAAACAAGAAAAGAGAAGCATTTTCTGTCAAAAACAGTTAAGGTCGATTTGTATAGTTTATGTACATTTGTACTTTTTTCTCTTTGATCACAGAAGTAAAAGTTTATCATCAGCACACACACCTAAACAAATTTGGTGGTACTTGTAGAACTAATAATGCAGTTTTAAAAATCCTGAAAATACATCAATGAAAGTTAGGTGTTGGTTTGAAGCTACAACATGCCATCTGGAGAAGGTCCCCTGTAACAGTTGGAGCCGTTAGGTTATGAGGAGTGGGCCAAAATACCTGTTAAAAGGGGAAAACTATCTTTGGAGTCAATTTTCCGTTAATTAATGATGATATGAATTTCGGTATTCTCGTTGAAGAGGAGAGCTCTGTCTATTTGTGTGCACAGGGGGCGGGGCTGTTGTTCAGACAGACGGGAGGGGGGGGGTTGCACGTGGAGCATACAACAAACAGGTAGAGAGGCGGGGCTTAGATACACCGCTTATGATTCCAGACCCGCGACAAACTAACAGCTGCTTCCTAATACTTAATAATAATTAATAACTAATGATAGTTGTCATCCGTAAAATTAATATCATTTATTGGGTTTACTGGATTTAAAGAAAAATAAATGGAGTTGGCAAAATAGAAAGGAGTCTGCATCAAAGTTAATTTGTTTCAATCATTTAACTTAACTTAACTCAACTCTGGTGTTTGACAGACAGAAAAGTCTATTCAAGGTTGTGGAAAATGGACAAAAGATCGAAGGAAACATCAAACTCATAAATAATAAAAATAATTAGATTAAATAATTAAATAAATATCCTGTCTGGAACATTCTCATGTATAAAGTAAAATGTTTTGTTAAAAAAAAAATGTTGTTGCATAGTGAGGAAATAAAACACTTTATGTTCTTAATTTGTTATTTATTTATTTATTTTTTGTCCTCAAAAAGTATCGATAAGAGTACCGTTAAAATACCGGATCGATAAGCAGTATCGATAAGAGTAGTAGTATCGTTAAAAACTTAACGATACCCATCCCTAGTCATGCAACAAAAATTCATCCAAGTGTACCATCATGTGTGTCCAAGCATGTGTTAGCTGCTTTATTATGATTCTTTTAAACAGCCATTTAAAAGCAATGCCTGGTTTTTATTGACATTTCTTTTATTTAGTCTGCTTTGAGTAAAATTAGTGACCAATGTGGGTTTTTTTCCTTAACAGAGGGGTTTGAAACATTTCAATCATGTCTTTTTAAATGCACATTGAATCACACCAACAGTAACAGGTAAAACAAGCTTTTGAACTTCCTGTTCAAAAGATTTAAATGGAAAAAAGTGCTTGTGTGACCACTGGCAGCAGTTAAGGAACTCTGCAACAATCTTAAAAAACCCAAATCCCCTGAAAGTGGCATATGTTCTGTATTGTGTTGTGTATGGAGTTGGTGCATTCTACATGAACCCAAAGAAACAACAAAGTTGTGCTGCCAAATACAGCTAAACCCAGACACCCAGGAGTCTGTTGAAGGTCTGTGTAACCACAAAGCCTGCTCTTTTTCCAGCTTAGAAAGAAAGAGTTTAGTGAAACAGAGGAGAGCAGGGCAAAACCTCTTCAGTTCCACTTTCTAATGGGAGGATTTTTTTCTTTTCTTGCTTAAATGCCCTGTTTGTGATTGTGTTATTCAAAGTTGTATAAGGAAAATTGAAGTTGGCAAAGCGTTTCTGGACTTTGATAAACAGAATTTTAAGCTGAAATCGTCAATTATGTTTCTTTTTTTGGGTTCGACTTTGACAATTTGTGGATTTGTTCTCAACGAGGGAATAGAGCCACAACGGAGCAATGAGTTTCCCTCGCGGCAAACAGCACAGTAAGTCCTACAGTACTTCAACCAACAGATTTAGTTCCTTGATCTGATTAAATGTGGTGACTTAAGGATTTGATTTAACTGTTTAGTGAAGATGGCCAGTGTATAAAATCAAAATTAAATGCATAAAAACTCAAAATAGTCAAATAAGAGATGTAGTAAAACAATCCGTTCCACCTTTCCTTGAATTGTCTCATTTGTTTCCTGTCTTTCAGGTGAATTTTCTCTTTGCATCTTTCTTGCTGCCTTTCATCCCATCAGGCCACACATCCGAACATGCGGACGTACTATTTTTGCACTGACACGGCCAAAGAGACGGAGTCCTGGATGAGAGTAATGACGGATGCTGCGCTGGTGCATTCAGGGCCAGTCAAAAGGTTCGTGAGATCTTTACTAGTTTGGGCATTTTCCATGAAGCTTGCTTCGTTTTTGAATAACCAAAAAGACATTTGAAAGCTGATGATGCTGCATGTCTGGCTTAATCAGTTTGCAGAGATGTTATTTTCAGCTGGAAATTTTTTTTTTTTTTTTAAATCATTTCTGTGAGTTTGTTAAAAGCATCAACTTTTGGCATTTCTGTTCTCTGGATTTGTTTAAGAAGCTGCAGCTTTTTCTCGTGTTATGCAACGACTCGTATGTTACAGAGCATCACACACGCATGCTACGCGCATGTGGCATGTCTCTGAAGGTTTAGGGGAATGCGGCTCTGACTGATCAGAGTGAAACATCAACACAAGCTTTTAATTCATTTCTATTTGCATCATCACACAAAGACATGAAGTTGAAGAGCAAGGGTTTATGGGATTCATTTACCTCAGATGACTTGTGTTGTTTTTTTTTCTTGATGACAGATTTGTATCAATAAATAAAAAGCTGAAAATCTCCTGTCCTTATTTTTCTGTGTCTCCAGTGCAGCCACACAAGAACAAGTGGGACTAAATGCGCATAGGCCTTCCACAGGGATGGGTGTGTGCTCCTCAGGGTGAGTGGACTCACAGAAGGCTGGAGAAAACATTAGATGACGAGGGCTGCTGTTCGAAAATACACAAGTGGAAAGGGATGCCTTTGGCTGCTTTCATTCTGCTGTCTCAGTTAGCATTGCTGCTGAGGAGAATGTCCTGAACTTTGAAGTTTTGACCTCAGGCCCGTCTAAGGCCACAGGGTAGAGGTGCCGATTACCTCCCACTACTTCCCCAGAGAGCAGAGAAGCAGACGGTGTTTGGGAAGCACACATGGATTGTGGGCTGAGCACAAGAATGGCTTCAGCACAGGCAGTTTTATTGGACATATCGGATTTTCTTTTACACGCCTGCCTTTTCCCACCAGCTGGAAAAGATATTATACACTTCATTCATTTACTGTGCACCTTTAGTTTAACTTTAGTATTCTTGTGTAAAATCCAATGGATTTCAGTGGCTGCACAGATATTTTTGGGCTCTTCGTTTCTTTCAAAGACCCTATTCGATCATCTTTTGATCTATTTTAAAAGTTTTCCCAGTGGTCTTTTAATTATGACTATGCTAGTTTTATCCAAAACAAAATAAAAGTTTCTGCAGAGCGGCAGTAGTTCATTAGAAATTCACCTCTAAGTTTTGGGCAGGACCATTTTTGAGGAGTAAGTCCGCCCCTGCTTCCCTACATCCCTCTGTGTTTACATGTTCTCCAGCTAGCTTACAGTCCCTCGCAACCCAAACCTAACATTAGAGGTACAACAAAAATGACGAGCAATATTGGAGCTATCCATCCGTAAAGTAGTTAGTGAGATTGCAGCTGTAAGGCAAAGAGTTTCCAAAATGTCACAAAAAGTTCTCAATTTTGGTTTTTCTGTTTCAGGGTCTCATGTCTTTGGAATACAAAGCAAAAGGAGCCTAAAACATTTTGCATGGTTCACAAACTTCACTTACATCAGTTTGATTAATCTTTGGCCTATTACTCAGGAATTTATTCTCATAAAAAGTTTTTTTTTTGTTTGAAATATGCAAACATTTCATTGAGAGTCCAACAATAATTGAATTGGTTTAACACTGATTCAGTTGAATTGCAATTTCAAATTAAAATTGATTAATTACATTGTTTCTCAGCAATTTATCGTTTCCAAATAGAGGTAAACAGTCGCAGTCCCATGAGATGGATTTCTTTGCTTCACAATGTTTTTGTGAGGATTTTTTGTTTGTTGGTATTCAAGGTTGAACTTTCTGTCATTCAGGGTAGATCAGCTAAAAGTGGGCCAGTGTGGACTACAAGAGACTCACCATGTTGCCAACCACAAACCCCCGCTCACGCAGCCTGAAATCCAGAACAACCAACGCAACAAGGAGTCTGCCTGTGAGCGCATTGTCCCCATCTCCTCCAGCACAGGCGAAGAGGAGAGGAAGCAGCGTGACGCTGAGCGCTACGGCTTCCAGAAGGATGGGTCACAGCGGGAGCGTCCACTCACCAAGATCAGCAGCATCAAACTGCAGCCAGCCCAGGCAGAGACCGTCAAGTCCAACGTGACCTCGCCGCAGCCGCTCACAGAGGTGGACAGGCCGTATCAGGCTCCTCAGGTGAACGGATCAGAAGAGCTGCGTCCTCCTGAAGGGACCGGCTTCCCTCAACAGCAAAGCTCCCCCAGCGATCCGGACCGCAGCAGGCTGAGCAGGACCAACTCCATGCAGCAGCTGGAGCAGTGGGTGCGGACACAAAGAGGACGTAATCAGGATGAGGACACCAGGAGGTTGGTTTAATTACTTAACCCTTTGATGTCCAGAGTATAATCGTTTGTTTCATCTGTCTTTTGAGTTCAATGATATAATTTCACCTTAGAAACTGTTCGATTGACTTGTTTGGTGTTATTTTTTTGGTATAACCTCACCTACATGAGATTACAGGGTTTTCCTTTTTTTTTTGTTAATAATTTTGCCATTCTATATTAAGACACTCACATCAAATATCCAACCATCTTCTTAACCTGCCGAATCCCTTTTAGGGTCACGAGGTTGCTTTATCCAATGCAGCTACTGTTGGGCAAAGGCAGGTACACCCCCGAACAGGCTGCCAGTTGCAGGGCCATACTCTCCCATCACTCTTCAATGCACACCTAGAGGCAACTTTGAGATTCCAATTAACCAATGAAGCATGGTTTTGGACAGTGGGAGGATACCGGAGTGCCCGAAGAAAACCCACAGATGCACATGGAGTAGTGTAGAATATTTTTAATTTATTTTATGTTAAAAAAAAATACAAAAATACTTAACAAACCTTTTTCTTTTAACTTAAAATAAACATATAAAGTGTAACTTTGAAAAAGCTATGTTGAAATTTTCCAAACAACTAAAATAAATGCAACCTTTTATGTTAAAATGTAGCTGGTGTCTGTGCACTGTGGATTTCAAAATACCTCCACGCCATTAATTTTATGTTTTTTTCCACCCAAAGACGGCGTTTTTATCAGTGTTTGTTCAAAGTTCTTGTTTGGCATTTCAGAAACACATGTGCCATGGGTCAACGGCAAACAGGTACATCTTTGGAAAAATATCACGAGTCTTGGAGGTGAAACAATTCAAGTAAAATCCCATCTGGTAAATGCAGTGTTGCCTCACTATATCAGGTTTTTTTATGCTTTTTTTCACAGAGCACTGGCTCCTGCATCCTAGTTGGCTGTAGAGCTTGTCAATCACTTTCCTTCGTTCCTTATCTCCATTACAGAATGCGTTCTGCTCGCCACATTTACAAAAATTCTCGATCAGGTTTCATTCTTAAATCCTGGTTTGAGCTTTGAGAGTATTAACAAGGGTTGGTGTGAAAATGTTCATGTCTGTCTGATAAAGTGTGGAGTGAGGGGTTTTTCAGCTGTCAAACATCTTCTTCATGGATTACACCTATCCCGGGTTATTTTTTTTAAAACTAAACTCCCTCAATAAACGAGGGAACACTGTAGTTCCCACTATAATAACCAATCAGCACATCCTTAACTAGCCAGGAATGCCCCCAAAAAAATGCTCAACTCATCTCTGTCGACTCTTAAGAGGTATAACCAATTATTATTGAATTCTAAATTTGGACAATTCTTGTAATGAAAATGTAAATGAACACAGAAAAGCTTTTTTCATACAGCTATTTAATGAAAAATGTGAGCATTTAGTTTTAGCTTGATGTAAACCCTGTCATCATGCACTAGCGCGTAAACAGCAGTGGCACACAAACCATTGTATACTCCATTAAGCAGCACCACTGTCCGCTGCTGACCCCACTGGAAGAATATCAATTTTAATCGGGTGATATCTGAGCGTCAATGTTTCTACTTGTCGAGCGCACAGGCTGCCAGCTGCCTTTCTCTCAGTCAGTTCATTCAGCCGTACATTCACTGTCACCAGACTTGGCTCCGGCTCGTTGCAGCTGTGCCGTCTTTTCTCGCTCCCAAATCATGTTTATTTTTAAAAATTGTTGTATGCGCTCGACTTGATTAAGCTCTGGGTTTAAGAGCTACTAAATGAGGCTTTAGGCCATGCTGTTTTTGCGTTCACATTTGATTTTCTTTCTGCACATCTCTGTTGTCTTTACACGCACCTCCTTTCCACTGAAGGTTGGGTTTCCAGGCATTCATGTGTCTTCTGGTGATGCTGCTGATTTGGGGTGTTTCAGACTAGTGAGCACTCTAACCTGGTTCTGTCAGAGTCTGAATATGACGTTGTTTTTTGTCCACAGGAAATTCTGTTAGTCTCAGCGAGAGCCCTGCTTTTCACTGTTCTGTTAGAACCAAGTGTCATAGAAAATGACTTGCTTCCAGCTCCAAAAATCCAACCAATCCATTCTGTCGCCATTATGTTGGAACCAGAAATTCTCAGTAAGCAGTGATTGGTTCGAGTCAGTTGGAGTCAACATTTCTATGGCAACCGCTCTAGCTAATCAGGAGTGAGCTTGTTGGAGGTTCACACCTCTACCACCAGTAAGCAGGCTCATATCTGTCAATCAAACATTTTGAATGTTTGACGTGGGACCACATACTTTTATTGATTGGTCAGTATATAATTTAACTAACCTGCACTACAGATAAAATAGTTATTCGGACAAATAGAATGACTGAGTAACAGCTGTTGATTTCTCTATAGAAGTCTATGGGATTTTGGGAACTTGGTATTTCCTGTTTGGAATGTGAGAGAGGAGGAGTCACTCAGTCCAGTTCTCATATATAGTCAACGATTAGGACACACAGATAACACTTTATCTAGAAGTGTCGACATGCACACGCTAAATAATTACCATCACTTTGTGTATAATGAGAAATGTAAAATAAATGGGATGTGACCTGTCAAAATATGTTGATGATGGTATCCAATGATTTATGAATCTTTCATCTTCAGAAAAAATCTCCTTCTTTTTTACAAACCACAGGTGTAATAAATGTCTAAAAGCTTTTTAATGTCAACATCCTTCTTTTATTCTTTGAGTAAACTTAATGTAATCGTTCAACTCTTCTGCTTCTTCAGCATCATGTCCTACCAGACTCTGCCCAGAAACATGCCAAGTCACCGGGTACCTTACATGCCTGCTTATGGAGACGGCTACCGCAGTATGCCCAGGAACAGCATGGCGCAGCGGGACAGCATCTGCAGCATGTCGCCATCTCTGTACGACCAAGCACTGGGCCCCTCTGCTGCTGAGAAGCGGCGCTCCATGCGAGACGACACCATGTGGCAGCTGTACGAGTGGCAGCAGAGACAGGCCTACACCAGGCAGTCGGGGCTTTACAGCGGCATGCCCAGTCCCAAAACTATGGTCAACTTGTCAGAGCATGCGGCACCGAACCACTCCATCCCGCCGTCGCCATCCCACGGCTCCCTGTCCATGTACGGCGGCTATTCTCCGATGCGATCCTACAGCATGGCAAGCGCTCGTTCAGAAGTGTCTTCTCCCATCTACAGACGAGACATGAGCATCGACAGAAGACACAGGCCACCGATTAACAAGGTCAGTTATCTTCTTTTTTCTTTCTTCTTCAGAGCAGAAAGTTATTTCCAAAGCTGGAGGAAACTTCCTTTTGAGATGAGACAAGTTCTGTAAAACTCTGGCATGAAGGTTTTTCAATAAATTTTTAAAATCCAGGAATACAGTTTTGCAAAAAGTTTCTTTTTTAGTTGGTTTGATTTTTGCCGTTTACCTAAAGGACGTAATAACTAAAACTCATCTTCAGCTGCTCTATAAATATGTAAATATTGTTTTTATGACAAGCATTTTAACTTCCACACCCCAACTCTCCTGCAGTACATCTACCCACCTGATAGGAGGTCCATGCCTGCAGGGATCCCAGTCCAGACCATCACTGCCCAGTCGCTCCAGGGCAAAACTGTAAGTATGCATTACAGTTTGGATGCAGTTTTTTGTTTATGTGCTCAGTTTTTGGCCACAGTGCCATGCAGCAGAGTTTGGGTCCAACCAGATGCCTTTAAAAGGCAGCACTCCTTTTAAAAGACATTTTATCCTCCCTTTGTCCCTCTGCCACTTTCCTGCCCTTCATTTCCTTCCAAGACGTAAGACTTAACAGAGAGAGATTTAAGAAAGAACACAGCTGTATGCGCCAAGTGTTTGGATTTACAGTAAATTCATTTTAGAAACCCGTAGACCCGCTGTACATTAGGAGAGACTTAAAAATCCTGTCACAGCTCTCTAAGCCAGATTAGAGGGTTTGGGTCAAAACCGAGTAATCTCCTGATAGAATGGACCCTATATTGTTCAAGAAATAGCCTTCTGTTTTTGCAGGCTTTGAAGAACGTGCATGCAGCGGAGAGGAATAGCATCTTCAGCAGTGTTTGAAGACCCAAGCCGTAGCAAAACTCCGCTACCCAGATTGTGATGCCTGATGTGCTTTCTTTTCTTTTCTCCGCACATATTTGCGGTGCGCTCCTGTGTTATGGTGGCTGTGTCACCCACCCTGCAGCCCGAAGAATTGACTCTGCTGCTGATAAAGCTGCGGCGGCAGCAGGCAGAGCTAAACAGTATCCGGGAGCACACTGTAGCACAGCTTATGCAACTTAACATGGATGGCGACAACCCAAAGGTCAGGCTCTTAGGGACATCTCAGCAGGCGTGTCTGGTGGCGTGTTGCATGTTGGCCATCTACCACTTTCATTATGAGCATCATTTCAAATGTCATTTTCACGCAGAAATGGCTTAAGGCCTGTATTTTCAGTAAAAATTAATGTTCGCTTAAGGCAAACACCAACTTTTTAACCTCTTCTAAACTAATGTGGGCCATCAGATTATTGATTCGGGTAATTTTCGAGGCACAAAAGCTCCACTAAGTCATTTTGCACCATAAGAGTCCACACGGATAAAAGCTAATTCCACGGACAAGCATGCTGAATGAAGATGTCTTCCCATTAATGATGTGGGTCAGCTGAGCTCTAGATGGAGGGATTTGTGCAGTGTAGACACTTTTACCAAGTTTTTAATCAACTGCAATTCACGAAAGTCTCCATGAATAACAATCATGGTTGTGTGTTGTTGTTTTTTTCTGTTATTATTGCATCTTTTTTCATTACGAGATTGCGTTTATTCATGTGCATGGGGGACATTAAATGAAAATAGAACAACACTCCTGTCTTGTACAACACAAAAGGCCTTTTTTTTACTTTACAGTGTGCTCATCCTTACTTTTTTGTCCACATCTTGTAACTGGCCTGCTTTTTCCTTCCCCTTGTCCTGCTTCCTTTTTCTCTGGTTATATTTGGGTACCTGACATGGTTGAATGATGTGTATGTACGAGAGAGAGACATGCAGAGAGAGCGAGCTTCATGGAAATACAAGACTTTCTTTTCTTTTCATTTCTTTTTGGTCTCACGCTCTTGCTTCTTCTTTTCTCTCCTCTTCTGCTTCCCTCTACGACTCAGAACGACATTCTCTCCCATCACCTCCAAAGGAACCTCATGTATTTGGACAATCAGGTGGGGCAATGCATGGCTGCATGCCCTTTATCCTCACGTTTAATGCCTTGTACTTTTTGAACCTGAACGTATTATTATACCTTTTACTTTTTCTAGCTTATTATTTATAACCTATAAGGTTGAGAATCAAATTGAGTGTCATACTACATTAGATTTAAATTAGTTGAAGTTTGATTTATTGGTATTTTAAATGTGTTATAAAAAGAGCCTTTTTCATGCAGCTTCACTGATCATTTGAGCCCTCACAAAGGAAAAATAAACATGTACGTATATAAATACACACAGTAAAGCTGAGTCAGCCAGGTTGGCTGCTCAGTGCAGCCTCTTTTCCATCTAGCCAATCACATGATGACTTAAGCATGTTGACATCCCTCCCTGTTCTTTAAGACTTTTGTTTACCATACAAAAGCAACAAAACTCAGTCAGCCCGTCAGCTCTGCAGAGGCTTGACATTGACTCAACGCCATTCGAAGGCGACGTTTTGGTGCAGCTCAAACGAAACATTCAGCTCAAGATTGAGAGACATCCGTCTTCTCAACCTGCTTAAAAAGTGCACTGAGGGATTTTTACCACGGGCTGCTTGTTGGTTCGATTATTTATTAAACAGCTGATCTGCTGACTTTTTCATGCACAGTCTTCTAAAAGGTAATCCAGCTGGTGGCAATTCTGAATATAAAATGATGAGTAAAAATACCTTTTTGATGCGACAGGAAAGATTCAGTGCAGCAGCAGAAGAAACCCACTTCAAACGTCAAGGTTACATCTTACACAAGCCTACCAGTAAAACACAGGAGAAATTCTGCTTGGTAAAGATGAATGCTATTATGATGCAGGAATAACTTTGTGGCTGTATTTGTGAATCCAGATTTTTCTTTACGTTTCAAAATTGTTAAAGACCCAGAGGTTTTTGTGGCCTTTTTCTCATTAATGAGGACATAAATTAACTAAATTAAATGTAAAATTGCATTTCTTAGTATTTATTCAAATCGTTGTAAATCAGGAGCAGATGAAAAAATGCTGTTGGAAAAAGAGATGATTTGTGACGTTGAAAAAGAAAAGACCGGCGAGCCACAAGCTCTCAGCCACTAGGAGAGGAAGAGGGGCGGGGTCGCTCTGCATCCACAGTCCTGCCCCAAACTCAGAGGCAAATTTCTATTGAACTACTGCTGCTCTGTAGGAACCCTGCCCTTTTTGGATTTTGACTAACATCAGCATAATCATAATTGAAGGACCAATTGAGATAGATCAAAAGCTGATCAGAGTGAGTCTTTAAAGTGCTCTAAACTGTCGTATTTCACTGTCCCTGAAGGCCACAGTTAATGTTTTCAACACTATGGAACATTTTGACATCATCTCAGACTGGTATCTTGAATGTGGCAATGAAATCACATCACTTGCAAACTCTTTACTGACTCAAACAAAAAAAAGGGACAAATATTAGATTAGCTGAGCTGCATGAAAAAAAGAAACACCTCATAAGTGCAAACTCTTAAGTCATTTTTATTGAATTGTTAGTTTTCCATTAGTCAAAGATAAAATAAGAGGGGTTAATTATCCCGAATTCATTACTCCTTTGTTGGGCGTTCATCACTGGTTTTCTGCCGTCACACAAAGCTTTGTGACAGCTATTTCAATGATCCAACAGGGTGATAATGTGTGTGAGAGACGCATTATCTAACAAATGCACAAACTGCAATGTGGCTAAAATGTGTGTTGATATTCTGTATATTCTGTCCTGGTTTGCTTTAACTGTTGTCACACAGCTCTAACATGAAAACACCTAAATTCATTGTTTCTCGCTTTCAAAAAGTAGCTAATTATTCATTATGGAGAAAGTAACACAATATGTTTAGAATAAAATGTTCACAATATGGGAGAAACTTGGGATATATTGATGGATTTCAACTTTCATCTTCAGCTTTGTTTGTTGCTCTGAAGTTTTTAGTCCAGCTATTAAAATGATAGGCAGCTTTTTTTAAATTAGAACTAACAATTTTCATTTTAATATCCTTTCAAATATGGCGAAGCACAATTGTTTTCTATATTAGTACAATTATTTATAGATTTTTGAATGAAAATGCTGGGAAGGCAGCGTATTTTGGGGCTTTGTGCTGTTCTTTGTCCTGTTTGTAAGTGTCTCTCCTTTGCTTCTGGGAGCTGTATCCTTCGCTGTCCTATCTGGATGCACATGCTAATGTCTGCTTCATTAGAGAGAGTGAGTGAGGTGTAATAACACTGTGGTTTTCGTCTCAGACGTGAAGCGCTGCTCTAAACTTTCTGACACTTGCTCCTCTCCACACTGGACTAGATCAAGGAAAATGACCCTTTAATCGTCATGACTCACTCTTTGATTGAGAACTCAGCCCCACGGCCACAACTTTATCAGCAAGTAAGGCCAGCCTAAGGCTTTGCTCCGCCTCCTCCCCACCCTCACCAGTCGCTGTTGTTTTTGTTGTTTTGTTTTGTTTTTGCAATGCTGCTCCTTTTGATGTCTACAGTCTCCACGGCATCCTGAGACCGGTCTCCTGTATCCGTCTGTTATGCAAGCCCCTCCCATCCATTGCTTTTTTGACTGCTCGCCTTTTGATAAAGAAGTCATGCACACGTGGACATGACTTTTGAAAGACAACTCTTGTCGTGCAGTTAAGTCTCCACTCCATGCATCGGTCTGTATGTCGGGGCTGTTGGCAGCGACGTATAAAGATTTTTCCCTGTTTAGTCAGAAGCATCTGACACTGAGAAGCTCCAGCAGCTTGTAGAAACACCCACGTTGTCCCTGTGATGAAGCATTCAGACCTTAGTGCTCAAGTGTGATTTCATAGAAGTGTGCAAAATGCCTTCATTCTTATTACCTGAACCTAACACACATTTGCTCCCACATGCATTATAGATGGTTAAACCAAGCAATTTTTTCATTTTTAAGTGTGATTGGTTGGTTATTTATTTATTTATTTACTAATTGTAGACAATACAATAGAAAAATGCACAGATTTATCAATCTTATTATTGAAATGGTTAAATACATAGATTAAAAAAACAAAACAAAGACACACTAAAGTCACATTTGATTAATTAAATATAATGATCATTAACTGAAGTCAAGTAGAGCTTGAGTTATTGCAGGAAAAGGAGCGGGAAGAAGTGAATTGATATAATCCCACCCCTACTGAGTTCATTCATTTTCTAGTTTTACATAGATTTCGTAATCCTGTCAACTGTTTTTTGTTTTGTTTTTGTTTTTAATCCTCTTCTCTGCAAGTCCGTCAAACTCTGTCAAAATGCAGGTTGTAGAGTTTAAAATCTGAAAACTGCAGGCTGTAAAGCAGTTATTCCCAACCTTTATCAGGCCACAGACCAGTTTAATGTCAGACAATATTTTCACGGACCGGCCTCTACAAGGCTGAAGTGGGCGTTTTGAGTTTTTATTTATTTACTTTAGCTTCCAGTTTCCCTTACCTTTTGAGGGTAAGTTTATCTTCATCCTCTGCAAAATATTTACAGCTGGTTCAAAGTTTATCTGTACACTGGATTTTATGTAGGAAACAATAATATGGGATATAAATTTTCCCTTAAACCATAAATGTAAAAGTCAAAAGGTAAAAAGAAATAGAACACCAACTTCAGTCTCTAGTGTATCTTTTGATGTGCCATAAATAAACAAACAAAAAAAAAAATTGGTATTTTTTTAGATAAAATTAATAAATGTGAATCCTTGTAACATTAGACAGTAGGTGGTTGCTGTATATAATGCAGAGCAGGCAGAGTATGTGAGAACAACTGTTGCAATAAATCCATAATTCAGGTAAAGAGTTTCCAAACAAATTTGTTTTTTGATAACTTTTCTAGCTTTAGGCCTATTTAGCAATCAGCACAGTCGCTTTAAGGAAGTAGCAGATGTGTTTTCGACCGAATGACTTGATGTGTCAGGAATGAGTCGGATGGGGTGAGGAATCCAGTCGTTTTTCAAAATAAAACGTCTTTCAGAATCAGATTAGAATTAAAAAAAAAAAAAGAAAAGTAGGTTGATACTAACTGTCCCACGGACTGCTTTGTGGGTTGGGGATCAACCCAATAAGCTGAACAAAAACACTGTTCTTGTTGTTACCCGTCTTCATTCCCTCACTTGCGTTGCCTTCGTCATTCTTAGTGGCCCAAATGGTTTGTTTATGTTTTCTTTCTTCTTGTAACTCATTTTTTCATGTTTGCTTTGGAGCCGTAAAGTGGTGCCAAAGAGCTTAGCCCGTCACCCAACGTCTGCACACCTGCTCTCTTTACAGCTGCTTCACCACCTGTTTCTCTACTGGAAGAGTGTCCCCCTCCTCCTTTTTGCCCCCATGTCACATGTAGTCCCCACCACAGTGAAGCTCCTCAGGCTGTGGCAGAGTCTGCATGATCTGTGTTGAATGCCATGTGGTTCTCGCTGCTTTGTTTGTACCGTGTGGTTTGATGAGGATGTGTGAAAGAGTACAGGTGTGACGGAGAAACAGGGACATGGACTCTCAATGTATTTGGGCAGAGATTCGTATGATTTATGTTCACTCTGAATTAAAAATAAAATAAAAGCGATTCCCTAACTTTTCTCTCCAACTGACGCAGAGGATAATTTCTTCTTTCCATGTAGGATGTACCATGGGACATGTTCAAATGTTCTCCTGTTAAAGAACAAATTTAAACAAACAAAACCTGTATCCTCTTCAATCAGGTCTAAGTTTTTGCTTCGGTTCTGTGAAATTACCGGTCTGGATCCCCGTCCTAATATTTGAGAGCTGTACTGTTTGGGATGTAAGTGTGAGTGAGCGTGTGAGGCGTTTGTTCTCCTGCAAACATGGGATCCAATGCAGCTGAAGCTAAACCCTTTGTTCAGGGGGGAACTTTCAAGGAAACTAGTTTGGGTTATTTTTCTATCACAGTAATAGTTCATATGCACTACAGTGGCCCCTCACTATAACGCAGTTTACCTTTTGTAGGTCTTGGTGTTTTGCGTATTTTTACATTGTGTTCTGCACCATGATTGGCTGTAGATCAATGTTAATAAATCTCTATGCCTTGTCTCCTACAGTAAACTACAGAATGTGTTTAGCTTGACAAATAACATAAATCTTTGATCACTTGCAGATCTTCATTTTAATTTGGTTATCCTGAGCTTTTTTTCTCCTATGAAGGTTTGAACTTTTGAGTTTAAACAAGAGAGAAAAGTGTGACAAAGTTCATGTCTGTCTGAGAAAAGTATATAAAGTGCGTGGTGAGGGGTTTTCCTGCCTCACAACATCTATAAATATATAAAATAAAAGTACTGCAGAGTTTGAATCATGGTTTATTTTTTAGAATGTAACTGCCACAATAAATGAGGGACCACTGTAGTTGTTGCGATGCTACAAACTAATGTTTAATGACTTAAGCCTAAAAGCAAAACTTCTATTCGTGATTTTTTTTTTTTTTTTTAGCATGACCACATCCCTAAAATGACCTATTATCATGTTGTTATTTTTGGAAAATACTTGATGCACACATCCTTCTTAGAGCCATTAGCATCTGAGCATGTGCTAGAGAAATTAGAGTCTGGGGGACACTGCTTCTGGGCTGACTGGAGTTTAGTCATTAGGGCTACATGCACATGCCTTCACTTTATCTGTCAGTGAAACATGAGGTGCAAAAACCATCGGCAGATCACATTTAGGTGGTCTGCTTTGCCACTGCAGGTTTGGGTAATGCGGATTCTCTGTCTTAGAGAAATATGAGTTCCCATCAGCATAAATCCTTTGGCTCAGTGTGAGAGCCTCCTAATGGCACTGCATTAGATCTCCAGATCCAAACATGTATGTGCAGATTTGGTGTCTCTGCCTAATGGTGTCTGTCTTCACAGTTGAGTCCAGAAGACTACAGGGAACAAGCCTATACATGTGTGCCAGAGGAAGTGGATACTGACGTAAGTTCAGTGCTGCCTGCCGCAATGCCACACTCAGGTACACACAGCAGTTAAAGGCTTTCTTTTTCTTTTCTTTTTTTCCTCCTTTTCTTCTCCAGACTAAACTTAGCAGGTTATGTGAGCAAGATAAAGTGGTGAGAGCGCAGGAGGACAAACTTCAGCAGCTGTACAGAGAGAAGGTGACCCAGCATACATCTGCCAGCATTGTTCTATGACTCAATACATTAAAGAAAAATGTCTTAGATATATAATCTGTACGTCCTTTTGTCAGCTTGAACAAATCGTTGGTGTTACATGCCTGTCCAACTGCACAGGAATAGTTTTATTAAAGCACATCGGTGGATTTAAAGAACAACCGACGTCCTCAGTCACCAGCCCATAGACCAGTGGTGGTCCGTGTGTGGTTTAGTTTCACGCTGAATAAAAATAATATAGCAGCTGCCTGCGTCATACAGATGCTAATGACGTGGTGGAGCAGGTGACACTGACACCTAATCAACACGCCTGAACTTGTGAGCATGTGAGATTCTACCAGGAATCCTTCCAGGATGATAAACTGTCACATGAGGTCTGTCAGCTTACACGGGAAGCATGCTCATGTCCTATGCACCACACCAGCAGAGGAGGCTTATTAACAGGCTCACACTTCAGAAAATCTGCAGATTCATGAAACAGGCTGTAGTGAGGAACCTAGAACTGACGAGCAGGAAGGCTGTACCTTAACGTGACTTCTTTATACTCAGCTGTCTTCAGACATGCTGAACACTAGGAGTTTACCAATTCATTTACACAATTCATATCATAATTTGTGGTTGACGATATGGTTCATGGTTGATATTGGTTCATTTTGTACAGACCAATTCACTGACCTGAAATTAGTGCAGGACATCTACAAGACATGATTCCATAAAACAATTAAAATATCCAAACAAAGGTATTAAATACTGAATTGCTCATATTTTAACTTGATTTGTCAATTCACTTGTAATACGTGAATCAAGCTCCAACCTCTGTACAAAGTACAAAGGCGTCATTTGAGGCTGGTTACAAAAAAAGCAACTTTCTTTTGACCTATGTTAAATAATCAAACTTGACTCCAGAAATAAAGGGATGTACAACCTGATTTAAAAAATTGTTTACATTTTGTTTATTCATAACAATTGCCATTTTTTGAATGGAGCAAATTTGGGTTCATTTAGGCTTCATTTTTGCAGCTCAGAATCCTTTGGGTGACTTTAGAGGTTGTCTGTCTGGTGCGTACATGTCTATGTTCTGAATCGCAAAAAGAAACTATTTATCTGTATATTTGTAGACGTTAGACATGATTACTATTATGTTTAACTAAAGACAACACAAACAAAAGAGTGGAATGCAGTTCATACGTTGTGCGTTCTTGCAGCACACGCTGGAGACGGCACTTCTGTCTGCCAGTCAGGAAATAGAGCTGGGCTCGGAGAACCCAGCCACCTTGCAGAGTGTGATCCAGCAGAGAGACCTGCTGCAGAGTGGCCTCCTCAGCACCTGCAGGGAGCTGACCAGAGTAACTTCTGTGAGTACCGCACTGCACTGCATGTATGCGCTTATGCCAGCACCTACACCCTTCTACTATCTGCAGGGTTTTAAAAGGAAAATGGATTTGAAATGTTTCAACGCTCTCTGTTTTGTAAAGAAATTAAAAATCTCACAATTTGGATTTCTTGGTTGTACTTGACTTTTTCCTTTTTTTAGCATCCAGCTCTTTTTTTTTTTTTTTTTTCTTCAAAGAAACGACTTTCAGATTTGAATAAATGCTCCATCTAACATTCAAAGAGGGTTTTCTTGGAATCAAGTTTAAGCAAACATCTTTTTTGACACACGCTTACACAGCAGCTTCCGTTTTTTGCCGGGTTGTGCTATAACTAGTCAGTAATGAAAAGAGTGTTGATACTGAATGTTCTTCAAGACTGGCTTAAAGTCCTCCAACACATAAAGCTGGAGGACAGCCCTGCCTGAGACTTGCATGAAGCACAATGCAGATGGTGTCATTTCAACCCCTCTTAGACCATTTCTTCCTGCAGTGTGCGGTCAGTGTGCCGGAACAGCCTTTTGTTCTCCCACCTCGGTCTTGTTTCACTATGAACCGTTTCCTACTCAATTTTCTGCTACAGTTATCTTGGCTTTGCTGAACGCATCCTCCCAGAGACTCTCTGCTCTACTTTAACGTGCGTATGGATAAACTGTGCCCTTAATTCACTGAACCACTCAAACTCCTGCATGTCTGGCTAACCCTTCAAACTAAGATCAGCGGAAACAGAAGGACAGAGATTCTCAGTCTTTATTGAGTTAACCCCCTTCTTCATTCACAACTGGTATCAATGAAGCAAAATCTCCTTGTGCGAATGCCAGTTTTAGCAAGACCCCTCACCCCCATCAACTCTCTTTACCTTCAGTTTGCTGTTGAACTCTCACTCCTCTTCAGCAGACAGGAATTTGTTGACTGATTCATGTGCTGCCATTTTACTGACCAGGTGGAATCTGTCAGTAGCCAGTAGAAAGTAGAAAACGCTCCACTGCCATCTGGCACATTTCCTCCTCCCTTCAAATAAGCTTAAAAAGCGCCATCTTACTGAAGTTGAGCATTACAGGCTCCTCTCTCAGCCCCCCCATTCCAGTTCAAGGATCGTGACAAGTGATTTTTGAAACATACCTTAAAATGTCTCGTTGCAGCTGGAGAGCATCTGCAGAAAGAACTGCTGTCTGTGTTAGAAGCCTTGAGAGCAGTAAAAGCTGCTCCTCAGAGCTCATTTTACTACAACTCTGCTACCCTAAAGAATGGGAGTGACAAAATGACAAAAGATATTAAAGTTTCAATAACAATTGACCACATTTTGAATGTTAACTCAGCAAGATTGTGTCAAAGCTACAAAGGAGAGTAGGCGAGGATTGGCTCGTTTTTAAAGGCAATCACTTTGCTAAAAGCTGCTGTAAAGCTGAAAGATTCTTGTTTTCCCAGGAGCGTCAATGCAGGTAATGCATGTCTGAGCCAAATGTACAGAAAAGTGCACCCTATAGTCGGTTAGTATTCAATCTAAAGAGCATGCACATTTATTTGTCATTCAGCAAACCTCTTTTTCACACTAAAAATAAACAGGAGGTGGAGCGATCGTGGAGGGAATACGACAAGTTGGAAGCAGATGTGATTTTAGCCAAAAACAACTTGCTGGAGCAGCTGGAAGCCTTGGGAAGCCCACAGGTAGGAGCATATATGAGTGAAAATGCACGAGTTGGCTTGGAACATAAGTACATTTAGACAGAGTGCAGAAACTAAGTATGAAAGCAGCCTTATTAGACGCTTTTGGACCCGGTCAAAAAAACCAACGCTTTCTGCTCCACGGCCCTCAGCCTGCAGGAGGAGAGGGATCAAAGTGATTGATGGCTGAAGTGATTACAATGCAGATCCTCATTAAAACAGCCTTTTATCTTGTGGGACCAGAGTACAAGCTTGGAAAAAAACAGTTGTAACAAGTTTTGGGGTAGGTCAGAACCAGCTTCTATTTAGACCAGAGTCAAGAGCCTTCAGCGTGAACATCCTCTTCTTCTCACAAACCTGTAATCACTGGTAGCTACTCTCTTTTTTTACTTACTACCTGATTTCTAGTTTGCCCAGTCGAGCACAACTGTCTACTCATGCTGCTCTGAAGGAGTCTAAGCAAACTAGTTACTTTCCTGACCAAGAACTCAGACATCAATATTGTTTGCCTCCTGCGTTCTGTTCAGACTCGCGGGTTTTGGTTTTATTCAGCTGCAACTGGAGAGAGAGAGACATGCAGGGTATTTCATGCTTCACGTTGGTGTTTAAGAAACATAAATAATTATTTTATAAACTGCACCCTTCCATTGCATGTGGTTCTCACTTTGAATGCAAGATGTTCACTAGAAGAAGTAAAGAATATGCTGGTTTTCTGTGTGCTTTCAGACCGAGCCTCCCAGCCAGGAGCATGTCCGCATCCAGAAAGACTTATGGAGGATTCAGGATGTGATGGATGTTCTGAATAAACACAAAGAGCAGAGAAATGCCTTTGATGAGATGGGCTTTGGTGGACCTAAGGCTAACTTCAGTAAACACAAAAATGAGGTGAGGCCTTATAATAACAGAAACAGTACAGATATCAGCTGATGAAATGTTTTTGTCCAAAATATCATTAAATCCTGATGTATTTCTAGATTTAAACAGCATTTTCTCAAAATGTTTTATTAAACTTTTTAGTCATACTCTGCTTTACAAGCAGTTCCTTTCACCCACTCGTTTGACTGATTTGACGGACTCAGACAGACTATTGTGTGTAAGGACAGTATCTTCAAGAATCCTGATTCCCGTTAAAGCCTTAGTCACCTGCACCCATACGGGGGGTTGACCTGCGTGGGTGCTGTGGCTTTTTGGGTTGTACAGGCCCATGGAGGCTTGTAGAGAGGAGCTGCTGTAACTTAAGGGAGGCACAAGTGTGTCTTGAGGCTCGTGCATCCACCTTAAGGGACGTCATGAACATAAAACGTACTATTGTTGTGCGTGTAGTAAATGTATCGTGAAGGAATCGTAGGGCTAAATGAAGCTGCATATACTTTAGACGTAAAAATGATGCTTTTGTACGGGGGCCCTTATGGTGCACGTACCGGCTCATTGACTGAGACTGCGTAAAAATGCTGCACGCAAGGGGTTTTCAGGTGCCTGTAGGATGTTCACACAAACTATGCTCTGATTGTCTAATTTCCTAATTCCTAACGGTCTGGCTGCATGCCAAGGGGCGCACACTTATCACCAGAGCTAACGGGTTCCTTGAGTTGTGTGCAGGTTTCAGGGAGGTTGCTGGAAAAAAGGAAAAATCTGTGCGACATGCCTGCCTCTTTAACCCTTACTTACTCTCACATGTTGTTTAAGCTCACTACGATCTTTCACTCCCTGCATATCTGTAGAAAACAAGTGCATGCAAAATTTTGCTCTACGGAAGACTTTATGTTTTGCAGGCCACCTGCGTTCCCTGGACAGTTTTGCCCATTTTCTAGCGGCATATAGCCCGCGTCCTCCTGTAAGGGCAGTTGTGACTAAAGCTTAAGTAGAAGCAACGTCTTGTCTTTCCATCCAGTGGGACAAAGCTGCTCGGGGGCCGATGTTTGTTGCCCTTGGCCTACACTGTGGCACTGTTTGCCACTGTGCTTCCTGTCCTGTAATGCCCTGTATGATCTCCAGGCAGAGGATTTGGTACCCCCAAGACCACCCCTACCCCAGTCTTATGAGCCCAACTCCCCCATCGCGCCCCCTTTGCCCTCTCATGCTGGCGTGCGCCCTTCGTCCCTCCACAGGCCAGAGGACAGAAAGGCCAATCAGAGGAATGGCACGCACAGCGTAAGCCCGTTGACCTCTTGACCTTCATGGTTCAGCTGTGTCATCGTGTCATAACTCCCTTTCATGTTTGGACTGATGTCCATTTTATTTCTCATACCTTCATCCACCTTTTTTTTTCAGTGTGAATTAACATTTAGTCATTTGCATTAAACTGCCTCATGCCTTCATTTTCTGTCCTGCATTTTTTAAAGAAGTGTTTTTTTTTATTTCTGTCTAAGTTTGTTCATATTTTAGTTCAAACATGTTTGCTTGTTGCTCTTTTTTTTTTCATTGTCCCAAAAAGTGTCTGTGCCTTCATGTTTTAGGACTCGATGTTTAAAATAGCAAACCTGCGCGTTAATAGAAGTTCACTTTGATTGTTGTGTGTTGACTGGCTTCTGGCCTGCAGGGTCCTGACTACAGGCTTTACAAGAGTGAACCAGAGCTCACCACGGTGACCGAGGTGGACGAGAACAAGGACGAGGACAGATCTGAGAGCACAGACAGAGAGCATGCTGCAGGCAAAGGTGTGTGTGTGACAGGACAAGGCCGTTACACTTTCTGGTTGCTTTTACCGTAGAGTTTACATGTGTACTTCCTCGATCAAGTCTTGCATTTTGAAAGGACATTCACTAAAAGTGGACTTTTTGATATTATTGTCAAGATTTTAAAGGCAGCATTTAGTGCAGCTCCTGAAAGTGGTTGAATATATAAATACAAAGTCAGTGATTTAAAAAAAAAAAAAAGTCCTTGAAAGAAACCCAGATTTATGTTACTATGGTTACTGTGGCATTTAATGTGCACTGGCAGCACTTTGTTGGGTCATGTTGGTTTTTTTTTTTTTTTTGTCTTTTCTTTGGCATATCACAAACTCACCAAAGCAACAGTATGTTTATTGCCCAACAGTTACCATGGATACAGCAGTTTTAGTACTGGCATAGCTATACGCCACAAGACCAGAATTCATAAGCAACAGAGTCTTCTTAAATATTTTAATTTCTTTTTTGTTATAAGTTTGTTCTTGACGTCACATAGCTAAATAAAAAAAAAATGAAATAATGTTGATATTTATCAGTCCTGGAATATAAGCCTCTAACTGGTCTTCTACCTCTTGGGTTTGGGTTAGGAGTGTCTTACCCAGTCGGCATTGTCCCACCCAGAACCCGATCTCCAGTGCCGGAGTCTTCCTCTATAGCATCCTATGTCACACTGAGGAAGAGCAAGAAGCCTGATCCCAGGACGGTGAGTCGCTGAATTGTGATGAGTTGTGTGTCCTGCTGTAGCAGGACATCTCAGCATGTCCATTAGAGGTCAGTCAACAGGACCAGGTTAGGATCGTTCTCCTAAAGCAGGTCTTTATGGAATACATGCCAGTCTTGAGGTATACTGACGCCAAAGACTGTTATATGTTACATTTAATAACAGTCATTAGCAGCTGGCTCTGCCTTTTTGTGTCTGAGCTTTGCTTGAAAAAAATCTATTTAGTCGTAGAGCTAAAGATGCTTGTAAAGTTTAGTTCAGGCTTTTGGGCAGAAACCCTTGAGCTCTGTACCCAGTCTGGAGCATGTGAGTGCCCAGCAGTCAGAGTGTTCAGTTTGACTCCGAAAGGGAACATTCACAAACCATTAAACACTTAAGGAAGCAGAATGCCTTTTTTGTGTGCGTAGGCCATTTCCAGAGAACATTCTGCTTACTAAAGTTTCGACTTTTAACAATGCACACTGCTCAGTGAATGCTGAATCATGAGATCTGCCCCACTGAGAACAACAGAAGACTTGTGGAGGAAAAACTCACTTTGAGAATCCTGCTACTTCATTTGAAATGTGCTGAAATAATCACAGCATTCTGGATTTTAGCTTCATGAAATAAGTATTGACTCCTGCTGGAGTTCCTGTCTGATTTCTTTTTTAACTTATCTCAATGAAGATGTTCTCTGTGCTCTTGTGTGGTTAGGATCGTCCACACAGTGCAGTGGAGCAGCAGCTCAGTGCTGTAGAGGGCAACCGGCCCAGAATGAGCGTGGAGGAGCAGCTGGAGAGGATCCGTCGGCACCAGCAGGGCCCCCTTAGGGAGAAGAAAAAAGGAGCTCGCATCCGCAGTAGCAGCCAGGACAACACACCTTCTCGCAGTCACTCCTTCGCTGGTTACAATCACTTCCACAGCACACAGGTTTTTCCATAACACACTTACCTTCCTATTGAACGGTCAAGTAAGAATACACTTGGCTTTTTTTTTATATGCTAATACTGTTTATGTCTCCATAGTCTCACATGAGACGCAGAGATCAGATGATGAGCAGCAACATTCAGGAGCTGGAGGCCTCTCTGAGGCAGCAGGAGGTGGTGAGGAGGCAGGAGACGCCGTCTGAGGAAATAGCCCGTCTCAAGGAGTCCTTACAGGCTGAGGACTTTAATGTGGACCGAGAAGTAAGCCAGGTTTAAATGAATCTGTGGTGTTACTCATCATTATAGGAGTCTGCACACAAATGAAAGCCCTCTAGAAACCCTGCTGCCACAAAAGTTCACATCTGTCAGCGTGACACCTTTCTTAGCCAGATAATATGAAAAAGGGTTTATTTCTAGGCACCTTTTGCAGCTTAACCCCTTCACTATCAGACTATCTTCGCCTCCATCTTACAGATGAGATATGTATCATTCTAGAACCTGTCTTTTTACTGTCAGAAGGAATAGATCCCTTCTGTTTTCTCATTTATTATATATATTTTCAACATTTTCGTTTCATGTCCAAAACTACACAAACCATATACTTTGTCTTTTTTTAAATGAACTTTCATATTAATTGAGTATGTTCTGTTTGTACAGCTGTCTGTGCCTGATAAAGTGCTGATCCCTGAGCGTTACATCGAGTCAGATCCCGAGGAAGCTCCGAGTCCTGAACAGGAGGCTGACAAGCAGAGGAAAGTCGATCGCATCAAAGCCCTTATTGCCAAAAACAGGTCAGTCCACCGTCAAGATTTCTCACGTGATTTTGTCAAAATGATGAATTTGGTGAATATATTTAAAGTTTACTCCTTCACTTAATTGTGTTGTCTATTTCCTCCCAGCATGCAGAATGTTTTACCAAGTTTGGCTCTAAGCCCAGAAGAAGATCATGAAGAGGAGGTGACCATTCTGGAGAAAGAGAAGATGATTAATATTTCCTATGAGCTGGCTGCAGAGGCTTCCAAACGCAGCAAGTTGGTAGCAGGTACATCTCTAGAGAGGCCGCAGGGACACATCGCGGGGTTAGATCAAGGAAATGCATGTGCTAACACAAAAAACTGCTGACAACGTGTTCTTCTGTGACAAATTAGCTGCTTTCACGCTGCATCTGCTCAGTCATTTCCCATCACCATTTCAATCATATCTCCAGTCATTTCTTTGACTTTTTGTATTAATTTCTGTTGTTTGGCTTTTTGGTAGCAATTGTAGTTGTTGTTTTTTTTTCTCTTTGCTGTTTGTTTGTTTATTTATGAATCTATATTTTAACGCCTGTGTGTTGGTGTTGTTGCTGTTTCATTGCAGTGAAAAGCCTATCATCATCCTCTTCCCCACCCTTTCCACAGTCTCCAAACACAGCCTCTCAACTCACTGATGGCTCTCACTTCATGTGTGTGTAGTTGCACCAGTAAGGGCTTCCATCATCCTGTTCAGACTAAACTCATACTGCTGTTGTGTTTTAATGGGTCTCACTTGAGTAACAACAAAAAGAAACACTAGTACCATATTTTCCACACTATAAGGCTCACCGGGTTATAACGCCGGCGTCGATGAATGGTCTTTTTAGACTTTATATTATATATACTAACACCAGGACCTTGAAAAAGAGATTCTTAATCTCAATGGGACAATTTCTGGGTAAATAAAGGTTAAATAAAAAAACGTCCACTCTTTTCAGTTACACATACAAAAACACCGTATTAAACTGCTATATGTTAGCTGTGTTAGCGTGTTTACAGTAACATCCAACCAAACGTTTGGATGGAGCGTTGTGTGTGTCGTAAAATCACTTCAACCTCAGTAAACACAACCAGAATGAATCCATATATTAGGTGATCTGGATTATGAGGTGTGTTGTTTCAAAAAAAAAAAAAACAACAAAAAAGCTTCTAAATGTACCTTATGGTGCGGGAAATATGGTTACAATGGTTTATTGTTGAGTAGTATTGCTGAGGTTATTTGCACTTTTTTACTCTGCGCCAGACATGATTACTTGTGCTTTTTAAAATGTTTGAAAAAAAATTCTGTTGCATAGCAGAACGTTTAGTGTTGGAAGTCCTGCTAACATTCTACGTCTTGTCCTCCAGCACAAGCTCTGGCCTCAGTAAAGACCTACACATGAAGGAAATGGCAGCAGAGGTGTGTGGAAAAGGCAGAATTGCTCCTGCGGACCTTCTTCCAACAAATCAGCACAATAGCTTGACCTACAAACAGTGAAACTGCCTATTTCATCCTCACGGGGCATAACTTCTGACTTCTGTGTGCTCACTGTGACATTTAAACCTATGCCATTCGAATATTTCTTTTATGATCTCACCTAGGCAACAACTTCCTGCAGTTTTTATGCTTTTAATGGTTGTATTTTATTTGACTATTTTTACCTATTTGTGTTGTTTTTTGTTTTCTTTTGCTGGTAAGTGAGCCAGTGTACATCTGTATAAATGAGATGCTAAAAAACTGAGCTGTGTTGAGTCTAATGATCTCTGACAGTATATTCCAGGCTACGTGCTCTACAACCTGTTAAACACACAAAGGTCTGCATTTATTTAGTTATTCCTTAATAAATTATATAGCTGTTATTTTTAGACCCAGACAGTTAGGTAATGAGTCATATTTATTCATTTACTGTAAAGAACATTTGCCTATGCTAAAAAGTCATGTAGAACATATTAGAGTCCTCTATTATAATAAACAGAGGAGCCACTTTAACTGCTGATGAAGATTCTTTTTGTAATTTTTATAGTGTTTGTGGTTCCTGGATAATAATTTAAGGATGGGATCTATTTAGGCACATGGTTGCCCATATATATATATAAATAATATGTGTGTGAATGTTCTGACATGACATCCTTCATGTCCTTTTAATGACAGATCTATTTAAAAAAAAAAGGAGAAGGATAAATGTCACAGGGGGATTCTATTTTATGAAAAGTTGGTTTTAAATCCTTAAGCTTTAACAAAACAGATTCGCTTGTGCAAAAAGCAATAAAAACAGCCTTTCTGTGAACTGAATGTAAGATATTTGTTTTTCTGTTTGTACAAAGTGTAATTATCAGAGGTTTACTGTGTATATAATGTACATGGTACATCTGGATAGGAGGACATCCCAGCAAAGGTTACATACCTGATTTGATTTGCATATGTTCATATCCCATCTGTTTTATATCATGTTAAATAAACATGGATGTTCTTAAATATCTGTTTGGATGTACATTGTTTTACAATTTTTTTCTTTTTAACGTTTATAATCTCCTAATAAAATACCTCTGTGGTTAACTTGGTTCCAACAGAGGACGTTGGCACCCTCTGGTGGTCTGTAACGGCAACAGCATTTTTAATGTATTTAATTTTTATTTTTTTGTTTTCAAAGGCATTCCAACCCAGTTAATGGTAGATTTTTACATTTTGATCAAAGTATTTTATTTATCGCTTTATTTGAAACATTAAAAAATAATAATAATGCAAAATAAAATTACACATTAAATTAAACCCATTTCAGATATCAAGTAATACATTGATTATATGATGTAATCTTCTTGACAGTGTAATCACTCACAATCGTAGACTTTTTTTTTTTGCAGTTAATGCATACAGAACGCACACATTTCACATTAGACTCATTAAATACATGATTACCAATTAAAGTTACATGGAGTTTGATTTTATGCTTTAAAGGGAGTGGGAATAAAGCACAAATACAGCCGCTATTCAGTTATTTCTTCATAGATGTATTTTTGCATGGTTGCCATAATCAGGTTCTTATCAGATAAAGTGCAAATTATCAAATAAAAAAACAGCGTGCTTATTGATCACCCTAAGAAAACATTCTTACATCACACTTCATGTAACAGATGTTTTTTACCCATTGATTATCGTCAGAGTACATTATCACATCAATTCATTAATCATTGCAACACATTGTTAAGTAAAGAAAATCGATAATAAAGTGTTCTCATTAGACCTAAGAATTAGATTTTTGTTACGGTCTTAATTGACATTTTAATTGGAAACTGTGCATTAACATTATATCAAAAATAATTAAGATTGTTTTATCTGTTTCTAAAGATAATTTGTTGTGATCCATCCATGTTTTAATTGGAATCGCGTGTAAGATTCGATGGACCAATAAGAAGACAGGAAGGTGTTACGCCTTTTATTTTGATTTGTATACTTCTACTATTTGGCACCCTCGTGTTTTCTTATATTTTTAAAAGTTAGCAAAACCTTGTAAGGTATATAACTTTAGCTGTATAATTCTAAAGTAATTACTAAATTATTTACAGTTAACAGACTTTTCAATTAATTTGAGGGATTTTCCTTAATAATATAATACAATAAATAAATAGTTTAATAATAACAATATACAAATTGCAAAACAGAATGTATACAGTATAATACTATTACTTAAAATATATATATAATAAATAAAAAGAGAATATGAAGAAAGTTATGCGTAAAAATGCATTTTAGAAATGAACCATGAAAACACTTTAGTGCATAAATAACAAACGAAAGAGATTCAAACATTTTAGAGGTAATATTTATGAAAAGTGACTATTTAAGAACATTTACTCAAGTAAACATAAAAAAGGCTTTTATTGTTGGAGGCGTCTCGACCGTACTTTTTAAACGTGACGTCACCGATTCTTGTCTCGCGCTGAGTTCAGCCAATCAGAGAGCAGACATTGTGATTAGGCTCACTTCTGCAGCAGCGAAGCGTTTGACCAAAATTTTAAGACGAAAACGGCCCTCCTTTACCTTCAGCGGTCGCCATGTCTGCCGTGACTTCTGGAGAAGAAGCCGTGGAGACCGCTTCCAACGATGTACCGTCCGACGGGGAGAGCGGCGAAAAGAAAGAAAACGGCCTTACTGAGCCGGAAACGGAGCAACATAACAGCAGCTCAGAGCCAAAGATGGAAGAAGAGGTGGCCGCAGAGTCCTGCGAGGACAAACCCGTGGAAGCTGCAAACAAGGCCGCGGGGGAGGCGGTAGTCGACGACACCGCCTCAACAGCGACCATGGCGACAACTGCAGCTACCGAAGAACCTGAGACACAGAGTCGCACAGAGGACGGCAACAACAACGAAAACACAATAAAAGATACTAAGGTGGAACCTGAGGAGGACAGCCGGAGTTCGGGCATGGACTGCGAGAAGACCATGACTGTCTGTGAAGATGGTGAGAAACCCAGCAATGGAGGCGGGGAATTGGGCGACAAGCGGCGGCCGAGTGAGGAGATGTCCTCCTCTGATGGTGAGCCGTTGAGCCGCATGGACTCAGAAGACAGGTGGGTCAGTGGACGTGCGGTTTGCTGCTTTTTTTTCTGTGGCTGAATTGTGTTTGTGGAGTGCAGCGGGGCAAGTGCACTGCTGTACCCCAGCTATTAGCACTAGTTGTTCCAACTCTTATAAAGTTAGCGGCTGCTAATGTCTCGCGCGGTTTGTTACCTGCTAGCATCGTTTCCCTTTGGAAAGTTGCTGTTAAGCTAATTCACAAAGCTATGCACTTTTATCTGAAATAACCGTGGAGCTAAATTAGATTGGGGGGGGGGTAAACTGGGGGTTGTGAACATGGTGGGAATGTGCATTGGACGTGCTAGCAAAATAATTAATATGGCGTGACTAGAAGTGCATGCGTGGAGAATCAGTTGACTTTTATGCATGGCGGCTGTGTAATATGGCAAGCAATATCTTCTGCACCTGTTCCTCGAGGCCTGATGAGTGCTTGCGTAATAACAGCGCTTTTGTGGTGTCCGGCGCCACGCACGCCACACGCCCCTCTGCTGTCTAACAGTATCAGCAGCACCCTGATGGACATGGAGAGCGTGGCCTCGAGTGGACGCTCCACTCCAGCGATGATGAACGGACAGGGCAGTGCCAGATCTTCAGGGAACAAGACGATGGCGTACACCTGTTGTTGGGATCTCTGTCCACAGTGCTTCAACTCCAGCCCCGATCTGGCTGAGCACATCAGGGGCATTCATGTGGACGGGCAGAGAGGAGGGGTCGGTGCATTTAAAATTTGTGGACAAGCTTTATGTTGTTGCTTTGATTCTTTTTGGAATGTATTTTGTTTATTGTACTTCAATCCTTTTCATTTTGCACAAATGTCAAGTGATGTGTAATGTCTTTAAATAGCAAGCACATGTCTTTAAAATAGTTTTATATCAAGTTTATTAGCCTGAAAGGTAAAACTGTCAAATAATTTTTTATTTATTTTTTTAATCAAATCTGCCACAAAGTGTGTCCTTTTTATCAGCTCATTTTGTTGCATGACTTTGTAATCAATAGTTTTTATTACAGATGTTTTTTTTTTTTTTTTTTTTTTTGTCTTTTCTGTTTTGACGATTAAATTGGTTTTGTTTGTGAAGTTAACTGGTTTGTGTTCCACAGGTGTTTGTGTGTCTGTGGAAAGGCTGTAAAGTCTACAACACACCGTCAACTAGTCAGAGCTGGCTCCAAAGACACATGCTGACCCACAGTGGAGACAAACCCTTCAAGGTAAAACGCAGACGTACTCTGCATTTCCTCTTCCTGGATAGAAGTCTAGTGGGTTCCTATAGGCCCTATTAAACATTTTTCCCCATTGTCTGTGTTGTAGTGTGTTGTTGGGGGCTGCAATGCCAGCTTTGCTTCCCAGGGAGGGCTGGCTCGCCATGTTCCCAGCCACTTCAGCCAGCAAAGTTCCTCTAAAATGTCCAGCCAGGCCAAACTTAAGGAGGAATCTCCCTCCAAAGCTGGGCTGAATAAGAGAAAGAAGCTCAAGAACAAGCGCAGGTGCACATTACGTATGTATCCAACGGGTACACAGAATTTCTCAGTGTTTGATTTGTGAGCCACTGCACTGCTTAAAGGGCCTATATCATGCTTTTCTTCAGCCTTTCAGGGTTAACCATATCAATATGTATGTTAATATTAGGGCTGGGAATCACTGGGTACCTCACGATACGATACGATAATGATACTTTGCTCACAATAACGATACTATCACGATATGGCGATAATGCGATAATCGATATATCTCGTCTCTAACAACTCACGATATATCAAACTTTAAGAAAGAAGAACTTTTAAAAACAGCTTTTTGGAAAATATTTCCCCATTTATTTTTTAAACACCATGATAATAAACAACTTGTGTCCTATTTGGTGTAATGAATAACAGACTTTTGTGTAACATTGCTGAAATCAGTAATACTCTGTCTTTGACAAACAATGACAATTTTCATTTGGAAATATCTGTAAAATTCAGTTTATACAATAGTGAACATGAACAGCAGTGCCATTATTTAGTACAAAATTGCTGTAAAAAGGATAAAAAATGAATGAGTCAAGTAGCTGCCAGACATATTGGTATTAACTTTTGAAAAACAAAACCATAGCCTTTGCTTAATTGAAAAAATAGCTGTAAATCAGATATTAATTCTGTGAACAAATTATATTGTCTTTGTTAAAATATAAATGACACCATTTAGTGTAAATGTGGTGTAAACAAAAATATAATCCTCACAGAAAAATAAAATTCAAGTATCAAGGAACTTTCCTTTAAGTTATTTAAGACATAAACTGCTTTCAAAATAAATTACCAGGGATAAAATACATAAAAAACTTAAAGGGCATCTAAAAGTTAACGTCTTTGTGAACAACACGTTTGGGGTAAAGCTGCATGTGATGTATGTTTATGTTCATGTTTTTCTGGAGAACCACAGACTTTTTAGCGTCAGAGGAGAAGGGTGGTCTGAGGGCAGGAATGCCTCTCTTTCTTCCGTTTCCATCTCAGCCGTAGCTCTGGTCTGGACGTACAGAGCAGGGATCCTTTTTTCAGTATTTCCGAGAGAGAATGTCAAAGCGTGGCTCTACTGCATTCAATAAAAACCCAAAATCCCTCGTTCTCCACCGCGCTGCAGGGACCGTTTTCCGTTTGTTATTGCCGCTGCTCTGTCTCTCTCAGAAGACGGCGGTAGCTTCGTCTGAAAAAAAGTATCCGTGCCGGGCTGTGTCGGCTTCAGGCCAGCAACAGCCACGGCTTTCTCACACAACTCCGGGTGATGCAGCTTCAATGCTGCCGGCGCGTCTTTTAACTTACTGCCGTCGCCTCTCATTGTTTTCCCGCTCCGCCATCTTTGTTTGAATGTGTGTTCTTCTTCGTCCGCCCGCAACAGCCAATCTCGCAACGAGCGCCCCCTATCGACCCTCCAAGGAATTGTCTTACCAAAGGATGGTTAATATAACATTTTACAGGGTTTTTAAACATAAATAAAAGGTTGATACTTGATGAAGACGTATCGATAATCGATCGCGGGACTAAATATCGCGATATATCACCATATCGATATTTTGGCACACCCCTAGTTAATATATTACGTTTGTCACACTACAGATTTATTATTTCAATGAAAAAGGAGATATTTCTGCAGGTAATTTCCTTACCTGGAAGTAAGAAGTCAGGATCTCTGAGGCTATTGGTCTGTGAGGGCATCGCCCATTTCATACATCCAAAATTTGGCAAAGATGGATGTACATATAAAAAAAAAGCCTTTTGCTGGTCACTCCACTGAGAAAGTGGGTGTTCGTGATAGCCTGGGGTAGGGCTGCAAAATATGAGGAAACCTCGCAATTTGCGATATTAGTGATGTATCTAGCAATGATGATATAATTAGCAATGCATGAACAAATGGCAAAACAACCTATTGCATCATTTCCATTTCACTGCAACACTTTAAATAAGAGTCAACATAACTTATATTACACTCCAAATGACTCTAGCCTACATAGGAGCCGAGCATTTATTGCAATTTTTGCTGTCTTTTGCAAATCCGTATGGTACAATTTGATAATTGGGCGGCCGTGGTCCAACGGTAGGGCAGTTGATCCATCATCGTAAGATTGCAGGTTCGATTCCAGCATTGCACGGCCATGACTCGATGCGTCCTTGGGCAGGACATTAAACCCCACCTTGCCTCTGGTGGTGGGCGGACACCTGTGTTTGGCAGCGGAGCCGCCACCAGTGTGTGAATGTGTGTGTGAGTGGGTGAATGGGTCTGTGACTGTAAAGCGCTTTGGGCCTTGTAGGTAGAAAAGCGCTATATAAGTATACGCCATTTACCCATATCACAATTAAGATAAATTTGTGATTTTTTGTTTTTTTGTTTTTTGTACAGGCTTAGCCTGGGGATGTTGCTGGTATCACAGACTCTTCCTGGAAGGGGCTCTTCCTTACTTTGTGACGTCACAATGTGAAGACCCAGATGTTTTCGGGGATTAGGAGGGGCTGGTGTTCAGAGCGCAGGGTTTTAACGGAATGCTCAGAGATGCACGAATGGATCAAAATTCTGCTTTGGGTTGTTTTTTGTAAAGAGTTAACAATATTATACACACAAAACCTCAAAACGTTTGTGCTGTACCCTTTAAGGGTGCACCACAAATTAGTAACTGTGAAACATGTCAGTCTTCTGAAGAACAAAAAGTTGGCTCAGAAAAATGAACACAAACATACGTTTTGCTCCCTTAATGCTCCTGTTCCCACGGATGAGTTGAAATGTATTTCTGACCGTTCATAAAACGTGACAGTTTAGCAGATATTTCAACTAAAACATTGGGAAGAAATTAAGACAAATGTTTTGACTTTGTCAAATTTGAGTTTTCAATACAATACAAACATTTGATCATTTCTATAGTTGCAGAATAAGAAGTTCTGGTAATATTTTGACTAACTTATTTTTGAGTTTTCCCTTTTGACGTCACATATCAGTCTAAGAAAAACTGTTTGTGACTGAAGCAGCCAGGAACTCCTTGAACAAATACCTAAATAAATTTGCCAAAGAACAAAAAACTGCATCCAAAAGAAAAGAGGCTGATGCTGGTCTTATAGACAAATGTGGAGAACCCCAATAGTCTGAATGATTTGCTTGTTAATCTAATTCTTCAAATTCATTCAGTCATAGAGGGATCATCTGATGGCTCTGTTTAAAATGTAAAGGAGTTTCTGTTCAGAATTGGTGGTGTCACTGTTGCACAAAGAAATGCTATTGTGTTTAACTGGAACCCTTAATGTTTTTTTCTTTAAACTTTTCGTTCCTGTATGTTTTTATCTCAACAGCGAGGCCGCATGACTTCTTTGATGTCCAAACCATGGATGCTATTCGCCACAGGGCCATCTGTCTCAACCTCTCCACCCACATTGAAAGTGGTGGTAATGGCCACAGCGTCGTCTTTCACAGCACGGTATGTGTTTTACCATTATGTAGTAACCCTAGGTCCAGACTGTTTCCATTGTAATCATTTTAAACCGAACAGGGGGAGCAGAAAGCGATTTTAAAATTATTTTAAGTATTTTCTCATCTTGGCGATAAGTGACCGCTGACGGAGAGCTGCTGTGGGATGGGGAGGCAGTGGGGCATCAGAATGGACGTATGACCCATGGTCACAATTACTAAAGCTTCTCTTAGTGTCAGTATTTCATTTTTGGATGCAACATTTTTCTTTCTAGCAGATCTAGCATAAATGTTTTGAAGCTTAAAATCATAACCGACCCAAATTAGAAGCTTGGCACTTGGATCCTCTAACCCCCCCCCCCCCCCCTTTTCCTTCTATTTCACCCCCCCCCCCTCCTTTTATTTTTACACTCTTCTCCTCTCATTTCCCTCTGTAAAAAAATAAAATATACATATAAAACGTAAAGTTTAATAAATACATAAAAAATAAAAGGGATTTATATAAATATACACCTTGGCTATCAGAAAAGATCCCCCCCCCATTGCAATAGTAAAATGAGTAAAATTGTCCAACACCAGGCCTTCAGCTCTTATGTTTGCTCAGCTGTTGGACAGGACAAGTTTAAAAATCGTGTTTCCATTGCAGTTTTGCTAAGTATGTACATTTGGATATGTCTCAAAAACCACCTCCTCCCAGAGTCAAACGGATTTGATCGTTTTTTCTAAATTGACGTCTTTCCATTAAATGAATTTACTATCACAAATCCAATTCTTTTATGAAGCTGTTACACAGCACAACACAGAAAGCAGCTTTCATATAAAGCTAGAAAACAATAACTGTGGTCCACCTTTAATAGTCGGAGCATATTTCCCTAAAGATTCTTTTTAAATCGTTCTGTCTTGCATGCTCGTTCCATATGTTGGTCCTTTGCATTGATGTGCACAGTTTTCTGTGTAGAAGGGGGGTGCTCTCTGCTGCTTTGTAAATGTCCCGCTTTGCTTTGCATGCTTCATTGTATCGCCCAGCCCTGTTAGAAGACTCTCCTCATAGCACGGCGGTTTTCGGTCTCAGTTTCCCTCCTTCCTGTCTCTCTGCCCTTTTGCTGAACCTGTAGAAATGCCCCAAGGCTTCATACTGTTTTCTTTTTTTCTAAATCACTAGAAAAACAATTGGATCTTATTTCACATTCGTGTTCCTGTTTGATACTGTGCATGATGAATAATGAATGATTTGTAAAGTGCCTGAGCTCCTGTACATTCACTATGCAGATGAACTTTTCTGAGGGATTCTCATCGGTCTGGGCTAAGAGAGTCTCAATAGTGAAATAACTGTCATTATAGATGAAGGTTAACCGTGGAGATATTTGGATGTTAAAGGCTCACATGATCTTTCTCCCCCTTTTGTAAAGGGACTGCTATTCGTATTTAGAGCCACTAGAGAGCACTCTGTTCCCTCTTTTAATCCCTGCATCAAATAATAGCTCAATAAAAAATGATATGACCATCTTCTTTGTTCACACTCTCAACTTGTACACATGTTTCTTTTACATAGTAAAAAGCCATATTACTCAGTTAGTGCTGATCATTCTGTTCCCAGTGACTGTCCAGAAGATAATGTGCTGTTGGGTTTCCAGTTTCTCACTTTCTGCTGAGGTGTTTGTCATCTCTGTATGTAAATGCATTCCAGTGCAGGTTTGCTCATTTGATGATGAAAAATCCTCAAGTTATTACTAAAGATTTAATGAAAATATACTTGTTTCTGATCAATTTTTTCAAATTAAAAAGGCAGAAGACACTTCTAGACTTATTTATTTAAATGGATAAATGCCCGATTAATACTAATTGCTACTGCTTTGGCTTACCGTATGTTAAAAATAAACTTCTGTTTGCATCAGTTTTATTTTTGCCACTGTTTAAAAAGAAAAAGAAAAACTTGTGCTGTCCCATTCATCTCATCACTGCCCTGTTGGTACAACACTCGGCTACGTAGCAACAGCAGTCGTTTGTAGCAACAAGAGCAAAGATAACTTAGCTAAAGGTCAAGAGAGGTAACTGCTTTTCTGGGAAAAATTACAAAGGAAGAGAACTCGGTCGGGGAGTTATAAATAGAGAGCAAAAAGGGAAAGCGGGTTAAGCGAGGGTTGTGGTCATGGAATCTGAAAGAAATCTGACCAGTTGGGCATCCGTTCTGTTTCTCTTCTACCTCTGGAGGGTTGTGGGGACGGGGCTGTAGTGCTGCGCCAGACCCCTGTCCCAGAGGACCCCACTCCCTCAGGCCGGGGGTGATGGAGCAAAGTCGTGAGGGTTCTGTGTAGTTTGGCCAGTCTGACCCATCAGAGCGACTTGGTCATGTTTATGATGGGATATTTTTGTTTTTCTGCCGATCTACGTCATCCAAAGCTCGACCCCCCTGACTCTAGACAGGCACCCAGTTTTAGCAGGCCTCCCTCTGCCTTGGCTCTGATCCTGCATTTTTCACTGCCTTATTCTGGAGCCACACTAATATCCACTGTTAACTCCCCGTGTACTCCCACAGCCCCCTTTTATTTTACTTCCCTCCTTTGGGTTTAGGAAGAATGAAGCATCTAATGCTATCTCCAAACCTTTTGGCTCATTAATCTTTTTATTTTGTTTAGACAAAAGACAGTCTTTTGTTTATTAGCGTCTTTTCAGATTTTACAGACAGTCATATCCAGTTCAGCCTTAGTTAGTGCTTTTTAACCTGTGTTATATGGAGCCTGAGGGCACAAAACAAGGGCTATGCATTTTTAATTAAAAGGGCAGTCAAGCAGCTAGTTGGTGTACAGACTTTTTCTGGCAGGGCAGCAAGCACGAGCAGTTTACTTTTTAATCCCGTACCCTGTAATTGTCTCCGCATGATGGACAAACACAAACACACAAAGCAGAGAATTTGCAGATAAAAAGAAAAATCTTAGTAGCTGAAAAGCTGAGACTAAATGTTGAAATAAAAATGTCAAAGGAAAATCTGTAAGAGCACTTCAAGTGGAGATTTGCAAGAGGTTTTTGTTTCGAGGTGGAAAAAGTTTTATTCATCTTGAGTGGAGAAATGTGAAATAACTGTTAAAACATAAACAAAAAATATGATTTTACAAATGAATTGTTGTTTAGCAACTTTAAAAAACAAGAATATATTCCACTAAACAAGTTTTTACAAAATAATGTGAATAAAGTTCTGGGTTTCACTGCCAAAGATCTCGATTCCATTTTGACTGGAAAGTTTACCTTTGATTCTTGTTTTGAATTGACAGATTTAATTCATCAAGTTTCTGTTCAGAATCACATTTGTTTGGTAACGATTACAGTTTAAATCTAACTAGTGGTAAACTGAACAAAAGTAAAGCTTCAACAGAATTTACATTTCTCACATTTAAAACTAAAAAAAAATAACATTTAGTTTTGCACAGTAAAAATAGAAGAAATACTGCAAATAATTAAGTTATGGATATGATAAATGAATAGTAGTATATTGTTCTTTTTGTCCTGTATTACATATAATCAAGTGAAGGCCCAATATCAATGAACTGTTTTTTTGGAAATTTTTCTTTTTGATGATAGTAAAACTGTAATAAAATCTTAAATTTCTTGCAGTCTTTCTTGTAGAAAAACCCCTCATCTAACCCTATTATATAATCTAATTGTTAAAAGACGACCTTAATTCTGATGTTCTCAAATTAAAAAAATCACCTGATAAAGTCTGTGGAAAATAGTTGGACCCTTAAGCACTCTGCAAAGGGATATTCTCTTATCCTGTTGGGATTTTATTAAAAAAAAAAAAAAAACCTCAATAAAGTTCTTTCTCTCTGGTGAGCACAAAGTAATTTCAGTTGTCGCTGCGGCCCGTCCCCAGAGTCACAAAAATATGTTAAGATACTGAAGTGCGTAAGAGAAGTTCTTCACATGTGAGCTCATTTACTATCCTAAAAACAGACACCCAGAAAAAAACAAAAGGGACAATTGACGCAAAAGGTTCTATCTGCAGCTATTTTTGGCAGCCCTGGTTATTTTTCTAGGCTGTCTTTCGCCCTTTGACAGTATTTGTGAATTCCAGACCACTTCTACTATAAACCAACACAGCTTGATAGATTAAATAATACACATAAAAAGGAGCAGCCATTCAGGAAGTCTGGCTTTGTCTCAACTGTATCTTCACCAGGAGTAAACCCTTAAAGTATGGGAAAGGGTTTTTGGTTTGAGAGGTTTAAAAGAGACCACTGCTTTTATCACAATGTCAGAAGCTATCGGAATAATATATGAACATATTTTACATGCAAATTGCAATAAACTCTTAGATGTCTACTGGATTGAGAAAATAAATATTCAGGGTATTGATAACAATTTACATATAGTTCGCATATTTTTACACATCAGTAAAAGTTAAATAAATTAGTTTGGTTGTAAGCATATGAATTATGCGAAGTTTGCATACATTACAACACAGAAATCTTCACAATCACCTTAGATAGAACACAATTTGAATTATTTGGCAGCCATGGTGCAGAAGTAGAGCAGTCGATGTTTGATTGGAAGATTGCTGGTTTGGTTCTGACCTTGTCCGCCCATTTTTCAAAGTGTCTTTGGGCAAGACACTGAACCCCACATTACCACTGGAGGTTATAGGTTGGCGTCATCGGTGTGCACAGGTGAATGGGACTGTGACTGCAAAGCACTTTGTGCCTTGGAGGAAGGTAGAAAAGCAGTGTGCCATTTACCAAGTGTTTAAAAAAACACATCTGCATATCTGTGTAAGATTTTTCAAGCGCAAAGTAAAATTTTCATGGGTTTAAGTCTACATTTATCCTTCTAGGTGTTGGCTAGACGAAAAGAGGGATCCGGCAAGATCAAGGTACTGCTACACTGGACACCTGAGGACATGTGAGTACTTTAGTTGACAAACCTTTAATGTATTGTTAAAATTGGACTTAAAAATGTCCTAAACACGTCAGTGAGGAAGTTCCAACAAAAACATGTCAGACTTTAGCGGTATTTGTTGGTCCTGATCCTCGTGAATCGCTACCTTGCATGTTGGATTTGCTTCCCTGTTTTGAAAAGGTCAAGTTCAGGTCGTGAACTCAGAACAGGTCAGAATGTGAGTTTAAACCGGGAAATATCACTAAAAACAAAACAAAAAAGATTCATTTAGTATTTAGGTGCTCTGCTTTGTTGACTGGTATGATGGCAGGAGGTGGAAATAAGCAATCCTCGGTATCTTGACTTGTATGGTGGTGATTGGTGATCTTCAAACATGCACACACCTCCTTTACCTCTGTTTGAGCTACTCTATGCAAGCATATCTATTGTTTTAACATGCTCTCACTCTCCAGCCTTTTAGCTCTTGTCTTTTTAGATTTTCAAGTACAGAAAAAACTCCCAAATGGTCAGCTTTGTTCTTTTGCAGAAAAAAGAAATGTTGGATGATCCATGTTCTTTGTCCATTATTTGGCTCTGTCTGTCTAAATATTTCTCACTTGGATGATCTACTAGATGTTGTTCGTAATGGTTGAGATCTCAGACCCCCGTAGTCTATATCGTAATAACTTTTTGTTTGAAGGCACTCATTTTCTTCAAAGGGAGCGGAGTGCATTAGCTAACTGTTTGTAATGTTTTTCAGGGTCTAGTCCTGCCTTGACTCCTTCTTGGCATTGTGTGAATAAACAGTGGAAGTGTCATTCGATGTGTTTTTAAACTGTAGAAGAATTTGAGGGATCAGGATCTGCTCATTTTGAGCAAATATTTTCTTTCCCCCCCTTTTTTGTCACTTTCCTTACTTTGTAGTTTTATAAGATGATCTCTGGACAAGCGAGCTCTATAACTCCTCATCAGTCGAGTGAAACGGAAACCCTTCCTTCCGGCCGTATCTGCTCTTTATACCTCTATACCTCCCTCGGATTCAGCCCCCCGGAGGTGAACATTGGAATAAGTAAAGCTGGTGGTTTAAAAAGCAACCAGCTCAGTTTCTGTGTTCCCGTAAAGTGAGCTTGACAGGACACTGCGATGCTCAGCAGGTTTCCTTCTCCAGACGAACTTCCAACATTAAAGAGTTTCAGCTTCTGAAGATGATCAGAAGGACGGAAAAGAAATGATGAAAGAGAAAAGAAAGAAGGCCCAAGGAGTTTAAGGAAATGAAAAGAAGGTGGCAGAAAGAGGGAAGAGATGCAAAAAGACAAAAGATTTGAGAGTGGTAGTGAGCATCAGCCTAAAAAAGGAAATACTGAACAAAAATGGTGTTTCTTCAGCGTGGAATGTTCCTAGCATACATACTTCTGCTGTTGATGCTTTAAATATTGCACAAACACCACATGGGCGGGGCCACAGTCACCAGCTGTTTATGGCAACAAAAAAAGGTCAAAGGTTTTTTCTTTGGGTCCCGTTGTCCAGCCCACCTTGACCTCATGGCCTTTTTGATTAGAGTAAAGAAAAGGCATCAGGAAAACTACTGTTCCATCATAACCTCTGTAAAACCTTATCTGGCACTTAAGTAATGCTCATTTGGTTAGCTATTAAGTGTTGCAACTTTTGTCAGTGTAGTCAATATTCAGTGCTGCGCTGTTTGTGGGAGACTTACCGTATTTTCCGGACTATAAGTCGCACTTTTTTTCATAGTTTGGCAAGGGGTGCGACTTATACTCCAGAGCGACTTATATTTGAAATAAATGACATTGTTGAATAATTTCACATGTTCGTTATTTTCACTGACAACTGCAAGAGGGCGCTCCAGGCTCGGAGTGGTACTTAGTGGTACTTTCATACTGTCAAGTGTGTTTGTGACCTGCATGCTCCCACACTTAAATACAATTTATTTTAATTTAAGTAGTATTTTACTAATAATTATCTTTTTTCAGGTTAACAAATATGTATAATTTTAATACAAACATTTGTATAACATTTTAGAACATTTACCGGTAATTTTTTTTTTCTTTTAACCCAATACAACAACGTGACATATTAAAAAAAGGAGTCCAGCATTGAGCTTACCAGTAGCCCTTTAAAGTCCAAGTCCCACTCACGCAGTGGTTTTATGTTAATAAAGCAGGCACGTACCCAGTTTGTTGTGCGTCATGTAGCTATTTAGCCTGTTCTCTAACCCCCTGTTATTTTAAGTTGCCTTTCAAGGTTCTTGGTCTCAGATTTTTTAAATAAATTTCCCATCAAAGTGCGACTTATAGTCCAGTGCGACTTATCTGTGTTTTTTTCTACTTTATAATGCATTTTTGGGCTGGTGCGACTTATACTCCGGTGCGACTTATACTCCGGAAAATACGGTACTTGGTGTTTTTCAGCCACCAAGTCAATGATTAGCTGTGCAAATGTGGGAAGCCATGTCTGTTAATGCTGAAGGAGTCCACTAGCAGTCTGACGGCCACTCATTAACGCCATTTAGGTAAATGAGTAACTGATTAACATGAGCCATTCTGAACACGATTCACCTGCACTCATGGAGAAGCAGCGGAAGGGCTGGGAAACCGGCAGAGCCAAAATGCTAGCTAATCTGTGGCAGATCCTCCTGCATGCTGCAGATTGCTGTAGGATTGCAACTAACCCACAGCTGGTGACATTGAATGTTGTTTTTGATAACACTGACCCTTTATTCCACTGCAAAGGTGTCTGAGGGTTAATGGTTGCTGTTTTTTTAGAATTTATCAACATTATTGGTCACAAGTTTGACCAACATTTTATCACAGCAGATTTAAAGCTCTGTATCTGAAGTTATCAGTTATAAAAAAAAAAACAATCAAACTGAATGAAGAGGTTTGTCATGGCAACTCCCTTCAAACGATAAAGGGATTCTGAGTGTGAGGAACATGAGGCCAATAGGAGTAAACGCTGCCCCCTACTGTATCAGCGTTTTATTTTAGAAATTCAACTGAAATTTTTTGCTTCATTTGTTTTTCTCACCCCCAAACCAATTATATGTGATTATGGATATAATTTTTACATTGTGATTTAAACTAAACAAATATGAAACTTTCATAGATACTGCTAGATAAAAGACCACAATTATTTAAAAAAAAATTACAACTAAGGAGTTTTTGTCGTACAAAAATGCAAGAAATCATTTAAAATAAAATTGTGTTTTTGGAGTTTTTAACATGGTCTTGTGGCGTTTTTCTGATGACAGAAGACGTACATAAAGAAAATTTAGCTCAAAATTGCCTTTAAGAGTATTTCTCTGTTCAAATCGTTGCGAATCAGCAGCAGACACAAATGCATTTGGAAAAGAGCTTCTTTGTAATGTAGAAAATACGATGGGCGGGGCCACAAGCTCCCTGCTCCACTATGCAGTGGGTGGGGCAGGGGGCGGGTTTTTCTGCACCAACAGTTTCGCCCACTATTGCCACTCTGCTGAATCGACACAAGGTTTTTTTTACATTTTGCTTAAAAACTGCATAAATATAATTAAAAGACCACTGGGAAAGTTTTTATAAAAGATGACTGGAAAGGGACTTTAATGTATCAGGATTGAATATTATTGAAAACCTTAAGGCATTCAAAACTACAAAAAAATTCAAACGGTACCAAATTTTAATAGTTTAACAGTATGAGGTCTGACATTGAAAGTTTAATAAAAAGGTGAACTTTGTGAAAATTGTGTATTAAAGGCACTGAACACATGTGGAAAGTTAGTTGTATGTTGTACTTACACACATGCAACTGTTTTGAGATCAATTTCTCTCCATCTAAGCTGTTTATCAGCCGGTAAAGGGGTGGGGGCCTGTTTTCTTTTTGCACCATAAACATTTACTAGGCTAGGTTAATTCTGTTTTCACCCGTATTTTAGTGCAGTTGAAGTTATGGTCAACTGTTTGAAGTTTTGAAGCGCGGTTCAGTTGTGAGGGAGGTTTATTTTTTTTTGTTTTGATCAGAGCATTGAGCTCCCCCCCCTCCTTCAGCCTTCTAACACTTCAGAAATGTGATCTACACGGTGCTGCTTTATGATGAACATGTTAGGGTTGTCAACAGCGAGGCTTGCAGCCAGTCATCAATTCGGGGTGAAAACCCCGGCCTCAGGGAGCCGGGCACCCCCAGTAGCTCTTCCAGCAAAGGTTCCTTTACATTATACATCTGTGGTTTCTAAACAACAGTTTCCTGTGGAAAATAAAATGACTGATCCATTTTTCTTTGCTTTTGACCGATGATAAATCTTCGCCCTTCAGCTTTGCATGTGCAGTGTTTCCAGCTCTTTTGTGTGTGAGAAGCTGGCCGACTCCCCAGCTCCAGCGCAGGCCTCCGTTGTTTCTCATACCACAACGCGGCATTTGTGACATGTTTATGGCGACTCTGAGGTGGAACATGTATGAAAGGCTGCACACAAATCCATGTCATGTGTAACACTCTGCAGGTCACCCACTGTCCCTTGAGGTTTGCTCTGGAGTGGAGGCTCCCCTCTGCTATGGAGCGGCTCTCAAAGGGGGCTTTTCTTGTCGTGTTTTTGCCTCTCCTTTGCTTCTTCTGACTTCTGTTTTGAACACTACAGAGGAGCAAAGGAATAGATCCAAGTGAAATATTTAACTTAAATATTCAAAATAATGTTACTGCTTTTAACTGTTCTTTTTTTCCCAATATATTCAGCTACATTTTTTTGGTTGGCATGTTTTCTTAAACAAGTTATTTAAGGTTTTTCACACCAGTAAAATTGTTTGCTTTCTAATTTCCAGAAGAAAGCTAATTTTATAGACATTATTGTTGTAACAACATCAGATTACATTTTGCCTCAATGTCACTTCAAGGTTCCTTTGCATTGCCATATCATCTTATGACGCATATTTGCCTTTTTTTGGCCTCAGCAGAGGTCATTTTTCCTCTGCCGTCTGTCTTTTATCTTCCTTTATGTGGCCTTTCTCTGTTCTCGCTGTACACCTCCGACTTCTGGGGAGCTAAACCTGAAGCATTACCTGCACATGACTCCCTAAATGGCTTGACGAAGCTTACGACTTGAGTTTTTTTTTTTTTTTTGGCTGTGCAACTGCCTGCTTGATTTTCTGCAGCACGATATGTGCATGCGTATGTGTGCACATCTCTGGGGGCTCCTGCAATGACGCACGTCGTGACGGGGGAATGCTGGGGGTGCAGACAGGGAGGTGGGGGCCGGAGGAAGGAGGGAAGGCGGTGAAGTTGTTAAGCTCTTTTGTTTCTTTTTCTTCTGCACCTTGAATTGCTACAGCAGGGTTTCCATAATCCTACCTTTCACAAAAAGGATCACATTGCTTTGGGTACTGTAAAGTACAGCTGAGATGCACAGTGCACCTCCTCACTTATTTGTTATAAATATATAATGGCTACAAACTCCCTTAAATGGCAAAAATGTTATTATTTTTTTTAAGTATGGGTTAGTGTTAGGCATTGTTTAATTTTAACTTTAAAAATGCTTTTTATTTTGCTTGGGATCTGCAGAAAACACCTCATGCATGCTGGGAAATCTGAACCCAAATGAGCTGTAAGGGGAAACATTTTGTGATATAAGAATTAAGCTAAATCCAAGCCAAAGACAAACTTGCTACTCAATCTGACGCTTTCTAGCCACCTCTGCTGTTTTTGTAAAGGAAACCCACAGACCAATCAGCTCCTGGTTTCCTCAGGAAAATTAGTAAAGTTAAATACAAATATGATCTGACTTTGATTTGCATGCAGAATAACCTGATCGTTTCTCTTCCATCTGTGTTTGACCTTTGACCACACCCTCTGTGCATGTGTGCAGACTGCCTGATGTGTGGGTGAATGAAACGGAGCGATCCCAGCTGAAGACCAAAGTGGTCCACTTATCCCAGTTACCACAGGACACAGCCATGCTATTAGACCCAAACATCTACCGGTGAGTGTTAACTCAGAGGATCTTTGTTCACAGAGACACAAGCAGCAGACGTTTAGTTTAAGGGTTTTCTGTGTAACAATTATATATTTATTAGCAAGTGTTAAAGTGACAGAAGTGCTTTTGAAGCTTTTATACAGTTCACACCTTTAACGTTGGTTCAAACAGCTCTTTCTCGCTTTCTGCATCTCTGTTCTCATGTTCCCTAAAGGGGTACAGATGTCTTCCAGCAGGGGGCACTACTTCTAGATTTACAGCAGTAGTTTAACCTGAGCATTTCAGTTCCACAAAATCTATTTCAAAGCTAACAAATCTATAAATGACACATCTCCTGAAAATGTCTGTCTGGCTCCATTTTTAGCACTATATTACTTCTATGTTATTATTATGCAGCAAAAAAGATTTAGAAAAGCAAGTACAGGTTTTTTATTTTCTTTCAAATTAAGCAGTAAGTTGTTAGGGATGCACAGCGTAAATAAAAAAAGTACACGCGTGGCCATAGACTGATTTTCTTTTTACTGTGCTATCACATTAATGTATTTATGTAGCGATCCCTCTCTGGAGTTTGGTTCATTACCATTGCCTTTTTTTTCTTGAAATGTGAACATTTAGACAATACTTTAAAAATAAAAACATTAAAGTGTCCTCGCAGTTAAATCTTTGACATTTCATTGATATGAGAAACTGAGGTGCACTTTTCTAGCATCTAAATCTAAAAAAAATGAGCTACAATGTGCCTGAAACGGGAGCGCTCACTTCTCCTGAGACATCAGGAACTGCAGAGGCATGCTGGACTCTGCTTTCATAGCTGAATATAACCATCAGCACCCAGCCAATTTATGTCAAGGTTGTCGGAGCGCACGAAATTCCTTAACAAATGCGGTTGGTGTCTGCGGCAGTAACTACATCCCTGAGCATGTAGACAGGATTATCAGGAACGGATGCAAAGCTGAGGCTTGTATTATTTCTGAGGCTCATATTGTACTGAAGTCGACTGAAATCAATGTTTTCTAAACCAAAGAGAACCTTACAAATGTTCTTCTGCTTTTTCAGAGCACTTCCTCAAAAACGGCTGAAGCGCAGGTAAGCTGAACTCTGTCAACATGCAGCACAGTGCAAACGAGTAGAAAGATGTCATAAATGTAAATAAACCATAAATTTTCATCAGTTTATACAAAATGCAACATGAGTAAACTAAACATTTTAAATTAAGTCAATATTTGGTGTTTACTACCTTTAACTTCAAACCAGAATCAACTGTGAATGAAAACTAGCACAAAGTCATGGATTTAGTAGATTTTAGTCAGGTGTTTAGTCCATGTTACCAAATGGATCATCAATGTCAATGTAGGTTTAAACCCAGTCATGAACTGATCAAACAGCTGTATAGGAGGCTCAGAATGGTTAAAGAAAAGCCAAACTCTGCTACCAAGGAGAAGTTGGGAAGGACCATAAGATGGTACGGCTGACCATAGCAGCAAGACACGAGGTAGTTCTACTGCATCAGCAAGGTCTCTTCCAGACAGATCTTTAAGCAGGGTTTGAGCGCTTTTGTAGAAGCGCAAAGAAACGTCAAACGTTTAGGCGGTCGCCCAGTGGACTTTTGGTCTGGATTATAAATATTGTCAATGCTGAGAAAAAGATTCAGATGCTTTTGCATCATGTCAGAAACACATGGAGGGGTATTACTGGCCCCAAAATAAATCTTCAGCCCGATAGTAACCGTAAAGTCGTAAAGAACTATCTTAAGCGTGAAGAACAACGAAAAGTACTATAAGTGATGACATGGCCCCCACAGAGACCTGATCTCAACATTTGTGCGTTCACTGCATTTTGTTGATTGATGTATAGAAATGATGATCACTTCCATTGTTGACAGCATTCCTTGTTTACAGTATTTTTCTCAAACTGTACAGTACTTTGTTTCTTGACTGCATATAAAGTATATCTCTTTACACTGAAATACTTATAGAAAATAGTTTACATGTGTGTTCACCTTTTCATCTGCTAAAGATCTTAAACGTGGCTGATTGTTTTAACTATTTAAAAAACATCTTGTTTGACCAGATTTATGAGTTTAACAGCGGTTCCTATGCATTTAAACTGAAACGTTTCTAGTAAATGTGGCTGTTGATATCTGGGGGAGAAAGCCATTTGAAATCAAAGTCTCTGATTTCCTTGTCTCTCTCAGACATCAAGTGAAGTTTGTTCATAGTTTATTATTCCATTCTGACATCAGTGGTCCAGTGCAGCCAAAGCTCTGAAACAATGTCTGTGGAGGAAGTCCTCTAAGGAGAACCTCACTCTTCTCTTCCTTATGTCAACCCAGAACAACTTCTGCTTTCTCTGCTGTCTTTATGCTCAGCCTATAAGAAGTCCTCTGTGGCCTCTGCGCTTAAAGGAAAACGCGTGTTGATGGAGGACTGGGATGCATGGACCGCTGATAAAAGAAGTGAAACCCTTTTATCATTTCCCTATCGTTATCACATTCTTTTTTTCATTCAAAACTTCAATGAATGTTCCCTTTTTTGATCATTTTTTAGAGTTGTTTACATGTTCTAAGAGCCTAAACCCCCACAGTTACACCTGTTTTGTGTGTTCGCCAAATAACATATTTTTTAAGTGTTTTGTGTAGAATATTTATCCAGATTTGTAACTTATTTTTATATAAAAGAAAATACTGGTGTTATGTGGCTTTTTGTGAAGGTTTAAGTAGAACCATTTGAACTGTAATAATAAGTAAACTGCTTCTTGTTTTATTAAAGTATCTAGAAACTAACTGATGTAATGATGCTGTACATTAGCTGTGTATCCCGTTTATACTTTGTGTTTAACAAAGTAGTGTAAGTTCATTTGTAGTCACTGTTGTTTATGTTTACAAGAGAAATATTTTACAAATGGTCAACAGACAAACTGTTTCCAGATGCTTCCACCTGCTCTCACCATGTTTACTGAATTATGTAAGAGGTGCAAATGTAAAGGATCTTCATCACTGCATTTTGTTATTTCATGTTGTCACTTTCAAATAAAAGTTGTTTTTTGTAATGTGTACAAAAATCCTAATGAGTTATTGGCAAATTAGACTTTAGTGAACCTGAAATCCTGGAGGGAGAAGCTATGCGGAGAAACCATTTGGGAGGTGATGCAGATGAGATGGCAAAGTCGCTGCCAGCAGAGAGGAAACGCAAAGTTCACAGAGAGTTCAGCATTTGAACGGAGCAAACGCCTTCAGTTTTACACTTGGAGGAACAATGGAAGGCTCCAGAGTGCGATATAATGAGGCTTTCAGGTGCTGCTCTGCTGTTTCAAGAAGAAAGCACTGAAGATCAGTCGACCCCCACCAAGCATTGTTTTGTGTGTTTTCTTTAATGGCTCTGTAAGCTATGCAGTCTGCAGGCAAAGCATTACAGCTAGGTTTCTAAAAGGCTTTTTAATTCCACCACTAGTTAGGTTGAATGTACTTTACCTTGTATTTACCAGAGAGTTACTATAAAGCAAGTGTAGGTATAGTTTATTCTAATTTTCTTGTACTTTTTATGAGGATGTACAGCAGGCAGGGTTCCTGCAGGGTCTTAAAGTCAAAGCCTTGAATAAAAAAAATTGAAATAAGGCCTTAAAAAGCATTTTAAAAAGTCTTACATTTTGATATCTTGGTCTTAAAAATAGTGCCATTTAAAACTTTTTCCATATGACTTTCCTGGTCTTAAGCTTTATTTTTTAACGATTATGCAAGTAAAGTGGGTTACACACCATCATGCTGGATTCTAACCACTGACAAAGAAAATATGTAAATAAAAAAGAAGCAACTGCTTCAGCTAGTTGTAACCAGTGCTGAAAGGAAGCCGGTACGGTCCTGTACTGTGTAAGTTTTGGTGGCGGTCCGCAGGGCTGTGTGTTTGGTCTTCACTGCTTTAACAATCATATATAAGCAGCTGCAGCCTGATGCTGATCCAACTGAACCAGGCAGCCCTTTATCATCATTTTAGCTTCTCTGTGGTTTTGAGTGTATAATGTCCCTCTTTCCTCTCACGTCATCCGCTAACTCTGCCACGTCTCTAAACAAAGACATGGATGTTATAAACAGGGTACGTTTGATTTACTGTGCGGGGACATTCAGTTCATTCACAGTCAAGTAGGCAGGGAAGATTGTTCAAGACGAAGATTGCAAGTGAGGATGAAGATGTACGGACTAAAATTAGAGGAAAGGAAGAAAATGATCAGAAGTGCGTTTTCTGCATTTATTAAGTTCTTTAGTAGAATAATTAAAATATTTTTTCCACAAAGCCCCGTTTACATTTTTATTTACAATCGAGATTTATTCTCAACTGCATTTATCTGCATTATATATTTATACTAACGATTCATTTCAACCAAATGTATATCATAATTTGTGGTTGCTGATACGAATCATAGTCATCCTAAAACTGATCCAGGACATCTTTCGCCAAAACTTCAACCAGTGTGACTCAGACATAAATGCCTGATAACTGAACAGTGCAGGTGAAGTTTTCCAGATTCCTGGTATTTTTTGCAAGATAAAGTGCAAATTAAAAAGAAACAAGTGTTGGGTAAATTACTTTGAAAGAGTAATTGATTACTTTATTTACTAGACAAGATGGCAATTAAATTACTTTTTTCATTCACCAAATTTTCAAAATTAATTCAGTACTCGGTGCTTTTTTCCACTTGTATACAAATTCTCAAGGGAATAAAGGTAGCACAAACAAGATACCCTTCAAATCTAATGTATAGCCTACATAAGGGCATTCAGGTTATTATAGAACCACCTAATTCATTTCACCACATGAATATGAAAAAGTATAGCATATCATATGTATCATATAATATACGGTAGTAGCCTGCATGGTGTATAGACAGGTTGCTCATTGACACTTGGGCAGTGGGAAACACTTCATCTCCAGGACATATCTTGCTCTTAACTGAAATGTTCTTGCCTTTGTTTTCAACAAATTGGAAATAATTTAAATATAGTTGCCAGATGACTATACATATTTGTCCATGTCCACATTCCTGCTCTCTTCATCTTCATCTTTATCCAACTCTTCATTAGCACACATGCATCGGGGGAAAAAGGGAGAGTAAAATGTTTTCAGATGGACAGCAATCTTCTAGTTGTTGAGTTGTTTTTTTTTTTTTTTTTTTTTAGCTTTTTTTTAAATCTGGTGTTCTGTTCAGTGGTCCTTTTTTTTTCTTCTTTTTTTTTGTAGATCTTTGTTTTGACACAACTGTCTATCCACCAAGCTGTATTATTTATTAAAGTCTGTTCTTTCAAAGACCTCAAATGCGTTTTGACAGCTTTGGTTCACTGCTGTTATCCAGGGAGCAGGTGCAGATAACACTCGGACCCGAGCTTCTTTGCAGCTGAGAGCAGAGATTAGGTCATTCCCAGTGGAGGGTCCTGTTTTGACAGCTAAGGTGAGGAGGGGGGGGGGGGTGACTTTCAAGATGGTGATTCGATGAAAATAAGCTTTTCTGAAATTTTAAAATGGACAGAAGTCAAACTGTAAGCACAAGTTACGAAGCAAAATTACATATATTTTAAATAAAAATGATCTAATTTGTTTCGGAGAAAGGTTTACCTTCACCTGCAGGAGATGACATTTATTAACAGATATATCAATTTTAGACCTGTGATAGATCCGTACATCCACCCTCTTGTGCTAACATTTCTGTTCCGTTTAGCAACCTGATGAAGCGTTTTTGCACTTTAAACAAAGTCAACTTAAATAAAACTAGTAGAAAAAATGTACAGTAAAAAACTAGATATCTTAAAATGAGAACAAATGTAATATTCCGATTTTTACTGGTTCTTATTACGGATTTTGACATTTGGTCACCAAAGTAATAACAAATCATTACAAAATATAAGATTATCCTAAGTTTAGTCATCAGTGCAGTTCTAATTCAGTTTTTACAAATGGATGAACTGAACAAACCTTTGCTTTTCCAAAATATAGACTTACATAATGTTCTCTGTATCCGTGGTAAAAAGAACCTACATTCCTGCTTCTTGGACCCAATCTCAGATGGAAGCATCAAAACTAGGCCTCTTCAAAGCAAGAGAGGTCAAAAGAGCAGGATTGCATAAGTCATCATTACAGCTGACCTGTAAGCAAAGAAAGGGGCTGCATCAATGACTTGATGTTAAGTCCCGTCTTTGTGATTGACCACGACTCGCTGCTGTTGAGTGGACCTTCAGGCGTTTATGCAGCACTGACCTCCTTCTCTATGTTTCCATCTGACATTCGGAGGCAAACGGGGACAATTTTACTTCATTCATACTTGGCTTTGAATCATTAGAGACGGTGTGCCATTGGCCCTGGAATAAAGTGGAGGTTGAAGAAGCTCATTTCCTGCTTTTTTTTAATTTGTTGCAAAGACATGAAACTATATGATCCCAACAGTCAGAAGTTGATCTTTCATTCACGTCGTTTTTCATCTGAGAGGACACTTAACACGCCATAGTGTTGACAGCACGCCTTAACTGTGGGAAACGGATGGACTCGGTCATGATGGGCAGCCATAGCGATTATAGACGGTTGTACAAAAATGGCTAAATAAATGGCCTGTTTTCTGCTCTGTGAACTCAGGCTTCTGGGAAAACTAATCAGTGAAGCTTCATTACCTCCCCTTCTTTCCTAATATCAACCTCAGCTTCAGAGGATGAATGCTACTTAAAGTATAAAAAGAAAATCTACATACAAAAATATCCTCCATTTATATCATGTTTTCCTTGCCCGTGTTAACTGGAGCAACTGTGGCTCAACTGTTCATCTTGAGTTCCTTTTTCCTTCATAGCTCCTGTCCTTTGATTATTAAATACATTTGTCTTTGAAACACAATTGCTGTGCTATCCTCTACCCAGCAGCCTCCAGGTCTCAGAGCTTCAGTTACCTGTCAGAACTGCTGGCAGATTTTTTCTGTGGTCTCTTTTTCTTTTCTATATTTAATATGTTGGCACTCTCCTCTACTTTTCTTCATTATCCCATTATAAAAGCTTGAGGTTCTGTTTCTTTCCTTCTTATATTGGGAAAAGTCTAAGATGAAAGTCCCGTCAGTCCCAGGATGCTCTGAAAAATGCTTAGAATAATGTTTTTTTTGATGAGACATTTTGTTTTTTTACACATCAGCCTTAAGGATTAAATATTTTCAAAATGTAAAAATTATCTTCTAAAAAGAAGGCTCCACATATTACACTTAGAATGACTGAAATTTAAAATCACATATGTATACACTATATTACCAAAAGTATTTGCTCACCTACCTTAAGTCACATGTGAACTGAAGTGCCATCCCATTCCTAACCAATATGATGTCGGCTCACGATTTGCAGCTTTTACAGCTTCAGCTCTTCTGGGAAGGCTGTCTACAAGGTTGAGGAGTGTGTTCCTAGGAATGTTTGACCATTCTTCCAAAAACGCATTGGTGAGGTCTCACAATGATGTTGGTGGAGAGGGCCTGGGTCTCAGTCTCCACTCTAATTCATTCCAAAGGTTTTCTATCAGGTTCAGGTCAGGACTCTGTGCAGACCAGTCAAGTTCATCCACAGCAGACTCTGTCATTCATGTCTTTATGGACCTTGCTTTGTGCTCTGGTGCACAGTCATGTTGGAAGAGGAAGGGGCCCACTCCAAACTGTTTCCACAAGGTTGGAACATGGAATTGTCCAAAATGTTTTGGTATCCTGAAGCATTCAGAGTTCCTTTTACTGGAACTTAAGGGCCAAGCCCAAGTCCTGAAAGACAACCCCACACCATGAATCCTCATCCACCAAATTTCACACTCGGTACAGTGTAGTCTGAAATGTACCGTTCTTCTGGTAACCTCCAAACGGAGACTTGACCATCAGATTGCCAGATGGAAAAGCGTGAATCATCATCCACTGCTCTAGAGTCCAGTGGCGTCCTGCTTTACACCACTTCAGCCGTCACTTTGCACTTGGTGATGTGAGGCTTGGATGCAGCTGCTCTGCCATGGAAACTCATTCCATGAAGCTCTCTGCATACTGTACTTGGGCTAATCTGAAGATCACCTGAGGTTCGGAGCTCTGCACCAATTGACTGTGCAGAAAGGTGGCGACCTCTTTGCACTTCACACTTTAGCATCTGCCGACCCCTCTCCGTCAGTTTATGTAGTGTACCACTTGGTGGCTGACTTGCTGTTGTTTCCAAACTCTTCCAATTTGTTCTGATAGAGCTGACAGTTGACTGTGGAATATTTAGGAGCGATTAAATTTTACCACTGGATTAGTTGCACAGGTGGCATCCTCTGACTTTCCTCTGACCTCCTGATAGCGGCTCATTCTTTCACAAATGTTTGTAAAAACAGTCTGCATACCTGAGTTCTTGATTTTATCCACTGTGGCCAGGCCGAGTGATTAGGACACCTGATTCTGATCATTTGGATGGGTGAGCCAATAATATTGTGTATGAACCTAAACTTTATTTTAAATTACTGGCACCTTTCTTGGTATGGGTTGCTTTCTTATTACTTTAAAGGCAAAGGAAGTCAATAAATAGTTCATTTGTTTTTATTTAATCCAACAAATGTCACCAACTGAACACTTTCCGCCCATAGCTGCAATAAACCTGCACTATAAATTGGGCTGTTTGCAACATTCCAGTTATCCTGGATTTCTGGTTTTTGGATATTGTCATCAACAAATAAATGATGTTGATGATTCAAAATTAAACAACACAACATCTTTCATCTATTTTTATATAATTTCTCAGGTTCAGCTCCTCGTCTTTATCCAGCACATTTATATTAATAGGTAAATAGTAAAGACTAAAAGGACCACATCCTTCAAACTTAATGATTTTATGAACGCAAACTAACATAATTTGATCATTTCATTGAAACTTCCCATAAATACCTCTGTGGTTGTTGTAAGGCTAGTGTTGAACAACAAAGCAGCTGACACAGATTAACCCTCCTAGGCACTTTAACATTGAGAGTTGGGTCATCCAGACCCCACTAGACAATGCGTTGAACCTTTTATCTTCAATGATTTGTGATCTTCACTGGTGTCCATGGATTACATGACCTATCTACCTTTGTCATGGTAGGGATAACACGTCAATGTAAGGGTGGGGTCATAGGATAGCGCAAGGGTTAAATAAGTCAATCGATGTATGACATTTATCTAAAATTCAGCAGTCAGAAGGGTAAAAAGGGTCAAATCTGAATATCAATTCCAGACATGGATCTCACTGCATGTATGAGCATTTATCCAAGGTTCAAGTCACTAAAGAAGCATAAATTGAAAAATCCAGTTGCTTACACACAGGGAAAGCAAAAAAATGCAGAAAAGGGCTGAAAATGAAAAGTGCTGCAGTCAATCAGGCTAAGTTGAGCTCATGACTGTGGCTCTTCTTGGTGGAATGCCAGATACAGCAACACAATAAGGACATCTTTAGTAGGGATCTTCTTTAAAAGCCTGTCAAATTACACAGCCTGGAGGCTTGGGGGGAAAAAGTAATTTTAAAAGGATCAAAAAAGGGGATCTTTGTGCTGCAGGTAAAACCTGCTGTGTTAGGTATACAATACTTGCATCAAACATCAAAGGAGTGGCCAAAAAGAGAAGCCTCATATCCATTATACACACCGAACCATGTTAAAACTCACCACAGAATATGTCATAGCTAACAAAAAATTCATACCATGTGTGTCAATGAAGCTCTCAGTCAGTTATAGAGACACAGATCTCAGCTGGAAGAGAACAGCTGCAACACTTAAACCATTTGACCTGCAGCTGAGCATCATTCTCTACGTCACAGTGACATTAGCGAGGGTGATGTCTAAAATCTTATCGCCACTTTACTTTTTTGAACAGATTTTCCAGAAAAACCCTCTGCATTCTTTCATGGAAAGCTTGCTAGTGATCATTGGAACAGGCTTTTTTTTCTTTTTCAACAGATTATGGACACCCAGACAACACGAGAGCCGCTTGAATGCCAACATAAAATCTATACAAGAACAGCAGGGGCAGATTGGAACCCGGCAGTTTTAACAATCAGTTAATGGCTGAAACGGCCATTAGCCTCTGATCTGTTTTGCTTAACGTGACCACTTGACGACTAATTCATCGAGATAATATTATAAACTCTGCTTATGTTTCCCATGTTTCCTTGAGCACAGCTTCAAAAGATTTCTTATCTAAAATAAAAAATATATATGTATATATTAGACTTTTTCGCTGACATTTTGTGGACACAAGCTTGACATAAAGCTTTTAATGGCCTGACTTGTCAGTTAAATGTTGCTTCTCCTTTCTAAATCCTTTTTCCAGCAGTGTATATCATATTTGTTGGTTGTTACTGGTCTCATTTCGGCTGTAAATCACTGTTAGGGAAAAAGCGGTTCAGCCTGCAGACAGAAAATTGAGGACTAAAGAGAAATTATTAATGTTGGGTATTCATCCATTTTTGTTTTCATTTAAAAACAGGACACATTACATCTTTTTTTTGTTTTTGACATATATGGACAAATGAACAACATCTTTTTAATCATGCAGCAAAACGTCTTGCAGAAATAGATAGATAAATTAGCTTTTACTCCACGTCTAATGCTATATACACATCGGGCATGTGATGCACATTCCTGAACGCAGGCTATAGAACGCGCTATAAGCATACTCTGTTCACATTTGACTGTCACTACCCAACACTTCCTACTGTTGGAAGAGGCTTAGTGTAAAATATAAAACCTTATAAATCTTTCACCAGGCTTTTTCTGCGCAGCTGTATTCCGATATATGAAAGGCTTGGGGTCATATGATTCCATCTAGGCACAAACAGCAGTTATTAATTTTTCCTTCATGATCGACAGTTGGCACTTTCATGAATTAAAAAGGACGCAACCCATGAATCACTACCAAATCAGTCCCTGTTTGGTCAAAGTTCAACTGCTTTAACTTTCAGTGTGCGTTCAATGGCAGTGGATTTTGTACATAGAGGCTCAAACTGACTTAAAAACTGAAGTAGTGATGCGTTAATTTGAACAGAAAGCCACAAAAAGCTCTTGTCAAACTGACACGATTGAGCCTTTATCATGAGATAAAAATGACTTCTATGATCAAATGAGGCATGGCTATTTCCAAGATGTAGTACGTTTCCCAAGATATATTATTTTAAAGACGATGAATTGCTTTTTGTTAGATAACAAAATTCAAATTGTGTGTTCTAACCTGTGCTTCACACTAATTTATGACATTTGCACATCAAAGCAATTGTTAAAGGCATTATGACACAGTTCCTGCCCTTGGAGAGACTGTGGGACAGCAGAAGACACAACAATGGGAAACAAATTTGCTCTGCACTTAGGCATGACACGCGGAGAGGGGGCATCTCATCGCTCCCAGTAGTCCTTTGGCCTGTGTATAATTGATGGGTCGAGTGAATAAGGGATGAGTTTGTGACTGCCAGCCAGCCTGATGGGGATGGACAGAGCTCAAGTTTGGCTCTCCTCATCTGGCTGATGATGACGACGATTCCCATTGCCTTCATGACTGTCCTGGGCTGTGCATCATCATTATCATCACCGCTACGTCCTCTGGATAGCAACACATAAACAGAGGAGTGCTCAAGAAAACAAAAGACGTAACAGATAAATACAAGCAAGTAGGGTAGAAGAAGGAAGAAAAGAGGGATGGAAGGATGGGAAAAGCCTTTTTGACAAAATCAGCCCAAGTCAGCAGGGTTTGGTTTTGCCATAATTCTTTACAACCAAAGTTCAATGAAACAGATAATGCAGTCTTTGCACTTTTGGTAGATTTGAAGCATCTAAATCACAACAAAGATCTTTTTCCCTTTACAAGGATTTACTCAAAAACCTTGTGAACAATAATAAGTACCATTTTATTCCACATGTTTGAGATCCAAGTCCTTCACTGAGTTCAGTTAAGGATTTGACAAACCTTCATTTTTAAACAGTTTTTCGTTCTCAGCTTTAGTGCTATACATTTTCATGAATTTATCTAAGAATATAGAAGATTGGAAACTGGACTACATGCAACACAAGTTACTCTGAAAAACAAAAACTAGGAGAAGTAATCTATAAAGACACAGATACTCAATGTTCTTCAGGTTTTATTTCCTAAAATTTTTTTCAGTTTGTGACAACCTTTTATGTTAACTTCTTATTTGCTCTCAATTATGTTTGATTCACAGAACATTGCATTTTGACGACTTAATGCCAGGATTCCAGTTCTGTAAAACTTTATGTTAGTATTGTGTTGCATATTAGTGCAAAGCAGATATGAAAAGTCGCTTTCCCCTTGTCAGAATCAGCTGACTCCCGTTGATCGCGTACACGGTCAAAGAACCCTTTTATTTAGGTATCAACAGCAGCAGAATTCAACAGAAGGTATCAGCTTTTGCGTGACACTACATGTTTAATTTACAGGTTCTTCCTCCATCTGGGCTGCATGGCGGTGCAGTGGTTAGCGTTCTCGCCTCACAACAAGAAGGCTGGGGGACCTGAAACAGAACACCAATGGGGGACCTTTCTGTGTGGAGTTTGCATGTTCTCCCCGTGCATGCGTGGGTTTTCTCCGGGGACTAAGGCTTCCTCCCACCATCCAAAAACATGCTTCATAGGTTAACGGGTTACTCTAAATTGGCCCTAGGTGTGCATGGGTGTGTGATTTGTGACCCTGTGACAGACTGGAATGTCCACTGCCTTCGCCCACGAGTGGACAGGATAGGCTCCAGCAGCCCCATGACCCCAAAAGGGACAAAACGGGTTTAGAAGATGAAGGATAATCTATTTAATATGGTCAAAAATTGCATTGGTATGAGCCCCTTTATTAAAGTATAGTTTTCTGAAAAGGCAAACTATATTGCTATTTTTTCTGTACAAGCTTTATTGATAAAGGTAACAGACCTTTATCAGGTTATGAGCCTCACCACTTTCAGATGAGAAAATTAACTGATTACAAATGACAAAACCACTCTTCCATTTTATGGGATTAAGATGACAGTATCTGCTGGATTAAGATGACAGTATCTGTTGAACTGAAGCTCTCAGCATAGGTTAGTCATGCCCCTGAATTTGCCACTATAAAGTGAAAAAAACCTTGCCATATTAATAAAGCTCAAACGTTGACTGCACTCATACAGATTTGATGAATGATTCAAAAACCCTGCAGGCTGGTTCTTCATGAACTCAGGAACATCTCGTGAACATGATGTATCGTCTTACATCATGTTGAGCTCTTCTGGGTCACCACTAGGAAGGTCTCTGGTGCAGTCTCTCCACAGTGGAAATGTATTTTTCTGTGAGTCAGCAGTGCTGGACACTGTCCCAACATGAATGTTGAACTCAGTTCATGTGAGTTCACCACAGCTGAGACGTGGCTTTATTTTATGAGTAATCCATGATCTAGAAAAAAAACAAAAACAGAAATGCTTTTACAGCAGAGGATTTGTTTTTGGTCTTAAACAACACATTTATTCATAAATATTAACACAAAGTCTAAAAATATCTGAATTTTTAAGAGGATGTAGGCTTTGTAACGTCAGTGACCTAACAGAATATCAAGAAAGTCTTTTTTTCTACCTGTCAAAAGGGCTTTATAGTTTTTAGAGGTGGTCCAAAAAGACAGCTCGTTGGGGGTTTTTATGACCCAAACAAGTTTTACAGCCAGTGTAAAAGCTTTAACTGTCACGTCTGCCTTTTTCTGCATTGTTTAACTGGAAGCTCTTAGTGTCTTCAGTGCATTAGTCTGCACTGCTCCCAACAATGTTGGATTATTTCTGTAACCTTTGAGGGAACAACACTGCTGACTGTAAGATCCGTCGCAGTAATTGTTGGGGATGACGCTGATCCTCAGAGGGGATGTGAGCTTCTTTAAAGCTTTCATGCTTCATGAAAAAGGCTCCTAGTTGCTGTGTAAAGGCTCACAGCCCTTTGTGGATGAGATCTGAACTTTTTTTGATAGCTAACTGTTTCTTTCCACATCTTCTGTAGACCAACAGTTTGTGGTTTTTTGATGCTGTCATCACAAGACGACTGCATAGATCCTCTATAGCTGTTTGATTCGACTTGGAGAAGAAATGTAAATATGCTTTGCGACCTGCTGGTTTTGTGAACAGCTGTGCTGCTGTGCAGGAGAAAGAAAGTCTGCCCTTTTCACAAGCCCTGGGACTGGGTGACTGACATTTCTGCAAATGCCATCACATGAATCGTGCCATTTTGGTGAAGACCCAGATGGATGCCACTCTGGACTCACAGCACCCTGACCAAACAGGAAGCACCATGAAAAGAAACAGACATGAAGTTGCTGAATTATTCAAAAAAGTCCAGATGATCACACATATAGGGGGAACACTTACTGTATCAACACTGCTCTGCCTGAACAAAACAGGCAGATGATAGTTTAGACAATAATAGTTTAGACAGTAATAGACAATAGTGCTGCAATTTGGTGACAGTAGTAATTGGATCAGAACAGTAAACATCTCAGCCTTTATGCATCTAATTGTAAAATCCCTTTTGTACAAATAAGTCAAATAACAGATTTTTCTGATGTTTTTAGAAGAATGAAGTGCATTGCATATCATACAAAATTTACCAGCAGAAACAATGCAACACGGAATGTGAAAAAGCAACACCACAAAACAAGAAGCTGCATTTATTTAGAGCCGGACAATATAAATAGATAAGCTGCTTGATTTGAATTGACCTTTTCTGTAACCATTACTCACTTTACAAATCAAGATCAGTTGTTGAACTGTAAGTACTGAGGACAATTTAATGGAGGAGGTCATTTTCTCCCTGCTCTACTTGCTTTAAGTAAGTAGACTCTACTTAGTAGAGCAAGAACGAATGCCTATGAGCCTGCTTCAACTGTGTGTGGAAGGGGCAGAGTCACTGGCTGTACTATGAACTGCCTGCTGTCAGCAATAAAAACTATGTGTACACCAGACTCTCACCAGTTTTTTGTTGTATCTTTACAAACCTATTTGAAAACCAGCTCTTTAATCAGTACCTCAATAAGGACATTTCGTGGGATTGCGAACAAAGTTTTTATTGTAAAACAGAAAGATAAAAGAAGTTCCCAATCTTTGAGGCTCTGAGCAGGACATCTTGCGTGCTTGGGATAAGCTCGGACCAAAGGGGAATACACCCTGTAGGCTAAACGCTGATGGTGGTTAAGGGCCACACAATGCCAAAGAATCTTTCCTGGTGGGCATGGGTGGAGGAGGACTGGGGAACCATCTAGAATGCAATCATCCTTGAATTTAAAGATTAAAATATGGTTCTGATTGGCTGAGAAGCAAAGGCGGCTGCTGTTTCCGAGTGAAAGTTTGTTTGATGATTGGTGTGTAGTATGAAATAAAACACCAGTGGAACATGTGATTCCTTATAGATCTTCCAAATAAAACTTGGGCCAAAGCTTAGTTAGTTTTAGGTTGTTTAGCTTCTGTTTATATCTTGTTTATTTCAATTTCAATGTCAATTTTTGGACAACAATCATCTTAGCTATTCACAGGTTTTTAGATGGTCAATATCAGATCCTGTTTGGTCACCATGTTGTGTTCCCTTGCTTCCTGTTTTTTTTTTCTTGTTAAATTCACATTTCAGGTTGTCATGTATAGGTTCCTTAGTTTTTTTTTTTTATATATATTTATTTGTTGTACTATTTATTTCTCTTACCAACTCGTCAGTTTTCTTCATTTGTATCCTCCAAAACACTCTCTTACTGACATTTCCTCAATGTTTTTCTCCTTCTGAAAAAAAACATACACAAGTTTAAAAGTAAAAATATTCCTGAATGTGCAGATGTGCTCACTGTTCAGCTATACTATGAGAAAAACCCTGTTTAAAAACCAAAACAAAAATCATAAAATAGATAAACCAAATAGATGGTTTTGTTCTACTAAAGTAGCTATATTTAAAAATATAACTACGGTCCATATCTTGAAGTAGAGTTATGGCATCTAGATCCAAATTCATCTTTCTTGAAATGCGTCTGATGCTGTAGCTATTGAAGTCACTTGGATGAGAAGTGAAGCCTTTCCTTAAAGAAGATTTGAAGTCCAGATGCCAGGATTCATCCTAAAGACATTACCTGGATAGAAGAGAATCTTCATCGCAAGACTATTAGTTTTTTTCAAAAATCGAATGTTGTTTTTGACCATTAAAAAATATTTTTGTTTTGCAGCAAAATAGACATCTGACTTTCCGGAATAATTGTGTCCAATTGTAAAATTAGTAAATGGATGAGTGAAAAACTAAGATAATTGTTAGGTGCAGCTCATTTTGTAAGACGAAAATCTCCTTTCTGCTCCCAGATAATCTGCATTTCTGTCTGTTGAAGGAAAGTGGGATGTGAAGCAGTTCTAGCTGAGTGCAGCGTTTTTCTCTCTCCGCTCCCTGATGGTTCCCAGATGTTTTTCAAAGCCAGCGTTTCCCCCAGCCAGCGCTTTCGGTGCATTTCCCCCACCCCTCGTTTCAGTCCCTCCTTACGCTGGTTTTGTCATTCACCTTCTGTATATCCTTTCAGGCCTTCTGCACCCTTCGCCTTGGTGCTGGCCTCACCTTGCCTGGTTGTGATCCCCCACCATCAAGTAAAACGCTCCTCTCCACACTGGTTCACTTTCTTTCTCCTTGGCAAAATCCCCCACCATCCCACTCTCATTTGCCTGTTCTTTCTCTCCTCTCATCTTTCCTCATTTATCATTCTTTAGGTCAAATCTCACACGGTTTTGCATCCAATGCCAAAGACCTTGATTATGTTTTTGCAGCTTGAGCAAAACCATCTTGACTAAAAAAAAAAGTGTACTCCTGACGTTGAACAATTAATGCTAAAATGATGGAGTGCCCACATTTCCAAAATGTTTCATCCCCAATCGGAGTCATTCATGATTCTTTTTTTTAGAAAGTTCCATATTCCTGACACACATCATTGAATCTTTCCAGTTCCTTCCATGTAAGTTGAAATACCTCACAGATCTTATTTAAGAAGTTAGACCTTCAGTGAGTCTTTACTATAATTAGATATTTGTTGATTTTAGATGGAAATCTGATGGCCACCAAAAAATCCAGGTCTACATGGAAGGCCATTATCCAGTATAAGTAAATTTGAAACCGTCTGCAAGCATTGAATTCCAGCTGGTCCCTACTGTGTTTAAAGCTTGCAAAGTTTCTCCGGGCTCTCTAGCTCTCTCCCACAATCCACAAACGTGCTTCGTACGGTATGTTAGCTGATGATTCTAAATTGTCCTTAGATCTGAATGTGGGAGTGTGTGTGAGTGCATGGCCCTGCAACAAACAGGCAACCGACCCAGGGTGGACCCTGTTTTCCCAACAGTATCTAGGATAGGCTCCAGCAGCCCTTGGACCGTGAAAGACATTCATGAAGATGAATAGATTGTAAATTTCAAACCTTCTGTGGGTCTTAAAGCCTCCACATGCCTGTACTTGATCAAAAATGGCGGCACTTAGGGTCTAAGCATTAGCTTTGCTCGTGTGGGAGCTAACATCTATTTTTTTTTAAATCAACCCGTTGCTGCTGAATCTGTCTGTTCTGCAGTTTTGTGACTTTTGTCTCCTGGCTTTAGTTTACACATGTGCAGATGTAGAACTAGAATTTCTATAAGATGTGATAAGTTATCAGTTATCAGATAAAAAAAAACATGGAATTTTCTCATTTACACGTCACTTGAAATATCCGATATTTAAGAAATCATAATAATAATGATTGGACAATTGGTGAGCATGTAACCAGGGTCACTGTGACTGATAGTTTAACAAATGCGTACATTTTTGCACTGAAGGATAAATCAAACTAAACCTTTTTTCTAAACATATAATAAGTTGCGTTTTTTTCCATGCTTTCATGTTTTCTGTTTATTGCTTTGCTGTCAAAAAAGTGTTTTTCTGCTTTCCACTGCTGTCTCCTCTCTGTTTGCTATTGGCACATTTGTCTTAACAGGTTCCCGTTCGTGCAGCCTACGAGGGACATACATCTTCCTCTGTTTCCCTCTCTTGGCATCTCCATACAGGTTTCACATGAGTGTTCGGTGACAGAGGCGAGTTGACTGTAAGCAGAGGGATATTTTGATGAAGCGAGACAAGAGGGCAGCAGCTGGCTCGCGAGCCGCAGAAGGAAAACTCAGGAAAGCTGCAGTGAATTTGTTCCTAGAAGCATAAATGGTTAAAAACCTCCTTCTTCCCATTCCACACAACTCTTTTCTTTCTATCTTTGTGACTTAGCCTATATAAAGGAAGAATGGAATAAAATAAATCTACAGGGAGAAGTCCTCCTCTTCAGAGGACTTGGGTATTAATCTAGCTGTCGCACTATACTACCTAATTAGCAGGAGTGCAGGCTGCAAGTCCATGTAGATTCATTGAATTTGTGCTGAATTTTTATTTTTCAGTCTTTCTGCATCTCCACTGTGTTCTTTGGAGTATAAGTCATGTTTTTTTTTTCTTTTGAACAGTTTTGAAAGGGGTGGCACTTCTACTTAGGAGTGACTTATTTGGGATTTTTTTAAACCCAGAAAGGCTCATATGTTTGTTTCTTTTCCACTAACAACTGGTTATCTTTTTTCCCACTAACAGCCACTAGAGGGCACTTTAGGTGTGTGTAACTGTATTTGCCACTGAGAGCAATGGAGAAGAAGATGCGCCCTCCAAAAACAAACATGGAACAGAGTTGATCGTTCTCTTCCTCAGCTTTATATTTTTTTTATTTCCATTGAGAAATTATTATTATTCTTGTTTTACTTCTTTCCTCCTCTGACCAATGCGGGACAACAAGTCAGCAAACTGGAACATGGAGACATGGAAGTACAGCTAAAAGCAAGAATTCTGAAGTAGAAATAGTTACTGAGGGTCAAATGTGTCCTGAACACATCTGTGTACTTTAATTTGTTTATAGTATATATGAATAATTTATACACAAGAAGAGTGTTCTATCCATCTGTAAAATAAATATTTTCTTGTGTGTATTTTATAAGTTTTAGCTGCTGTTGGATGGATGCTGAAATATTCAGTTCTTTCATTGTAAATCTGACTCCAAAGGAGTCAGTGCCTCACCAGCCATCAACCTCACCGCACGCCACTGAGACACGCTTACTGATGCGTCCGCACATTGTAAATGAGATGTATAGTCAATGATTCCATGTAGCGATGAGGCAAAAAAAACTATGTACACATTTTTGGAGAAGCATTGAGCATCGATGTTGACGGGCATCAAAAGAGGCAGCAGAGGTGAATTCGACATGCGTCAAAGAAAAAGGCAGCAGATGCAAATTCCTCGTGTGAATCACGTTCAATGGGAACACAGGATTAGGACAGGCTCGCCGGATTTGATCAGAAGCGTTGCACCTTTCTCCCAAAAGTGCGACTTATACTCCGGAAAATATGGTAATTACTTCTTGTATTCCTTAAAAGTACTCTGTTGGTTTTGTGTCCCCTCATGCCTTACATTGACTCCCACTTACTGTTCTCCTCCTCCACCCTTTCTCCTTCCCCTGTCCCTCCCTATTGTCATTAAACTCTCTTTAGTGGTGGCTTGGCACAGGCTCCACTCAAGTTCCACTAATAGATTGGAGGCACCCTCAGTCACACAGAAGGCTGTCCATCCATCCCTTCTCCCGTCCCACTTCTCTGCTTCCTGCTCCTCCCCTCCCCAGTTTGGCAGAGGCTGAATGACGCACTGAGCTGCTGTTCGGGAGCGATAGTGACGCCACCAGGTTATTCCAGAGACACATTTACAGTATTTGTATCTGCTTGCACACACCTGCAAAACCCAAAACTCCTGCTCCATTGTATCCCTGACACGCTCAGTGCACACATCTGGATCAATTATTAAGAGACTCGCAGGATTAATTATTCTCGGCAGCCGAGCAGCTCTTTCGTTCTGTTCAGTTATTATGTCAAGATCAGACATGCTGCATATGCAAAAATGACAAGGTGTCCTACTTCCTGTTACAGCATATCTAATAATTCATGAGATCTTGGAGGCTGAATGAGGATGTATCGTGAAAGCAGGGCCCATCTCTCTTGAATACTGTCGTCTTTTAGGCTCTATTTGTTTTCCACAAAGATTTTTTGACTAATTACTTTGCATTTTAAATCAAAATAAAAAAAAAAAGATGTCTTTTTATTTAAAATACAGATTGAAGCAAATTCATCTCAACCTAATTTTACTGAGTGACCGAACTTACTTTTATTTTTTTTAAATAGTACAATAAACATGAAAGCAATGAATGCTCAGACACTTTTCTCTGGTTAATGAGGCTATGAACCATTGTTGAAGCACAAGTTAGTGATGTTCTGCCACACAGGCAGAAGATAAAGAAATCTGCAGGCTGTCACACCACTGCCGGTGCTGCTTTGGAATCAGTGGGCTTCACTGCTGCAGCACCTCTGCTAATGAGAGCCCAGATCTGCAGTGCTGGGATGTATTTTTGCATGGAAGCCCAGTTCGTGCACGATGAATGAAAAAAGAAGTGCCGACCTCTGGACATTTGTTTGATCACCATTCTCAGCTTGCATTTTCATCTTTATCTGCCTCTTATTTATTTAGTCATCTATGTTTTGCATGTTTCTAGTTCTAGCTTAAGCTAAATCTTTTTCATTCAGAATCAGTTGCTAAATATTTTGTATGTATGATAAAATAGTACATTTTAGGCTTTTTTTTTTCACATCCACAGGCAGCATAAATTGAATTCTTCCCTCTCAGAACTAACTCAAACTTTATTGGAGCACTTGTGATCAAGCAGTAAAGGTAATCCCCCTTTGAAGTTCTCTCAGAGACCCCACAGACGTTCATCAGGTTTGGAAGGAATGACTTGAATAAAACCAGACAGACTCCTTTCTCCCCCTCCTTTCCATTGAATTTAGATGAGACCGGCTCTCACCTGCCATCACTGATGGAGGCAGAGACAGTTGTACTTAATATTTCACCAATAAAAAGCTCAAGCACCCATAGAACTTTTTCTCCTTCATCAAATCCTCTTCTTCTTCACGTTCCACTCTCATTTCTTTGAAGAAGACACTCCTCTCCTTCCTCTCTGGGCTGAACGGATCACGGCGGGCAGATGTTTGGAGAGTCACAGGAGAAACAAACATGAGTGTGTGAAGCTCTGGAATGGATGCAGCCGCTGTGATTTCCTTTGTGCACCCCGGCTTACATCAGCCAGCCGTGACGCAACATTGTGAGGAGAGGAAGGTCACAACAGATATCACAAAGCAGCAGAAAAACCCTTTGAACATGAACGTTGCGTGAGCAAGATGTGACATTTGTAGCTTTTCAGGAGAGCTTGGGCTCTGTGCTAAAAGAGCTCTGCACCCTGGGAGGATTTGACCATCCTTCACCACTTCTTATGCTCAAATCCAGGAGAGAGTTTTGGAATTTATTTTTTGGCCACATTTGCCCACACCGAAATGAGAAAAATGTCAGGCAGAAATTTATGCTGCAGTATTTTACATGTATATTTAAATGTATCTGTTGCAGTTGAGTCAGTGAAGTTTTTTTCTTGTATCTCTCTCTCTCTCTCTCTCTCTCTCTCTCTCTCTCTCTCTCTCTCTCTCTCTTTCTCTCTCTCTCTATATATATATGTTTTTAAACCCCTCTAGCTGGAAACAATAAAATGCAGTGCTTTCCTTTTTCTTTTATTATTTTAAGCTTGTTTAAGTTACACACAAAAAATATAGTTTCCCAATTATTTAGAGATACATATTTTATATATATTACATTAATTTTTTTTTTTTTTTTTTTTGCATTGACTGTGATTTGTAAGTATTTTCAGGAAAACCAAGGTTTTGGATGAATTACTCATGACTATAGTATTTTTTTTTTCTTGTTTTTGTTTGTTTCTTTCTGTGTCATTATCAGCACTGTTGCTGATGTAAATGTGTGCTGCATCTGCAAAAATATAATCCTCAGGAGAACTTTATTAACTGGTGTGGACGGTGCAGCAGGCCACAGGAACAGCAGTCAATCCTCAAGTTCACTGAAAAAATGGTTCCCACCTTTTAAAGATTCCCATTTTGGAGTTAAATAAAAACAACTGGAAGTCCAGTTTAGGGCTTATGACATTTCAATTGTCTAAAGAAAATATATGAACATGGTTCATAAACGTTCATATATTTATTGCAGCTTTTGTTTGTAGTCTACCCACAGAGGTTTGTACAAGCAGTGTGTTATTTTTCCAATAGTGGGGTTATGGATTTCCTTGTGTTCAACACACCACCTACAGGTTACCTGGTGAACTGTCTGGTTTTGGAATTTCCATTTTTAGATGAGATTAGACGGTTGGGCTTTTACTTTGCAAATGCTTTTTGTGGTGATCTGGTTTAATACTAGCCAATGTATACAAACCCAGAAAGATGAAACTATGAATTTTACTTTACATTGAAATTAAAAATACAAAAAGAAACCGAACTTTGTTTATTGGGATCCATGCCAAGTTCTGGTCCCTTTAATTGCATAAAGAAGAGGTTTTTTTTTAGAGAATACTGAGTTACATCTCATTTCTTTTCTTTGTGTCATATTTATCTTTATTTGGCACAATTTAACATTTTAATGACTGAGGACAAATATTATCCAAAAATTAATAAATGCATTCACATGAACACCAGTGTGTTTCTTTAAAAAAAAAAAAAAAAAGTAAGAAAGAAAATGTTAAAATGTATAGATTAAATCTGCATCAAGCTGTAATGCTGCAATATAACAGACACCACGAGCTGCAGAACCACGTGGATGAGACTTTTCTCTTTTTTGGAATAACCATGATTTACCACTCATGTTCATCAAATGAAGCAGAGACCAGGAATGGGGGCAGCGACCATGGTCCCACTGCGGGCTCAGATGTGCCTGCAGGTCTTGAATTTCCTTCATTCCAGTGATAAGTGAGAAATGAGAAATCTGAGCCACTCTTCTGGGTTCTGGGCTTTTACTCTGACCAAAAAAGAACAGAGGGAAACTGTTTTTTTTCCCCCATCATCTAAGAACCACAGGAATAGGTCCATGTTTTAAATACAGTTAGTTTCAAGCTATGAAGCATATATTCAAAACACCTCTTTGTGTTTTGTTTCAGAATTAGATATTTGTATCCAGAGCAGGTTAAATAAAATAAAAAAAAAGTTGACCTCTCAGTGATAGTCAGGGCAATATTTGATTCTATGTAGCTGCATTTTTAATAACTAAATGGCTTTTGGAAAATGCAGCTTACTCTAGTCCAAATTCAGACCCAACATGCAACATCATTGATAGAAATTAATAGAACCCATTAAGGTCTTGACATTTAAGAAATGGTGCCGTAATCTCAAAGGGTTTGATTGCAAACCCAGAGAGAAATAGTTGTGTGGTGCAGCTTCATAAATGTACATGCAGCAGAGAGTTGGAAAGCCTGTATGCTACAAATTTCTCTGTTTCATCAACATTCCCCACCCCTCGCACTTTTTATTGTTCACTTAGCAGCTTAGCTGGCATTTTATGTGAACCCTGCCCAGTGCAAAAAACAAACAAACAAACAAAAAAATTGCTTATTCCTCTTATGGTTTTCCAAACCACTACTACCTCAGGTTTTGGTCAGATGGGCCGAAACGAGGCAGGTGGAAAGCCTGCTGTCACAGAGAGACCAGTCCTTCAGTACTCTGTATACTTCCTTAGATTTTTTTTTTTTTTGTTAATCCACAAAAGTGGCACATTTTTAAAGCTCTTTTGCACCTTTCATAGAAGTCTCATTAGTTTCTGCCAGTGATTGCAGGAGCTTCAAACCCTATTACTTTATTTATTAAACACCTGTTTAAATCATTCTTACATCTTTTCAGCTGCAACCATTTTGTCTTTTTATATTGTTGGACTTAAAGCATCAAATTAACTCAAGGGCCCATAAAATGTGTTCCCTTTGGTGCAACTGTGAATTGTAAATCAACTGGAAATAAAAAAGGAAGTGTTGCATTTGTTTGTATTGGTGGACACTTTGTAACAAAAGAGTGAGACTGTTACAACCTTTGATGGCAGGTTGAGAAATGAAAAGGAACCCTAACCGCAATAATGAATTCCTCTTTCATGATCAATGTTCAGAAGAAGAGCCCATCCATACGTCAACTACCAAATCCAAGTCCCTGATTGGTCAGCTGGTTCATCGTTCAAAAAAAGGCCTATACTTGCATAGCAATGCGTGAATGCAAGAGTTTTGTTCATGGAAGCCAGAAACCCGCATGTACGCACGTTTACATAAGCTTTTCATTGGAAATGGCCGCTTGAACGCGCATTGTGAACGTAGCATTGGAGCAAAAAGCCGGTGCTCTGTCACTACAAAATAAACGGCGGAACTCCAGGATGACAGGCAGCATACTCATGCAATGGTTCCAGATAGGTTTCATTACATCTGTACCTTGATTTATTATCACTGAATACCATTTATATTGCAAGAGGATATTTTTTGTACAACATTGGTTTAAATCATGTTTTATTTTGAAACAAACACAATTTTTTTCAAAATAAGCGCAAAGATTCCCATGTGCCTGTCATTAAGTAAGCTTTTGAGCAACAAACAGTAGTTTACATATACATTTAGTTAATGAGTAAATAAAAAAACAAAATATTTCCCCGATATTTAAATCTAGCATTAATTGGTGTCTATAATGTTATTTTAAGTGTCACTTTGTGTGGTTGAATGTCTTTTTGTGGACCTGAGAAAGATTGGTAAACCATCCAGGGTGTACCCCACCTTCACCCCTCAGTGGTTTGGATAGGCTCCCGCAACCCCTTGACCCTGATTTTGATTGAGCGGGAAAATTGATGGATGATGGAGTTCAGTATCTTCAGTATAGATGGCAGCAAATAAGGAGCTATCTATCTATATACAGTACAGGTCCCCATAAAATTATCATCATTAATTGTTTTTCTTTAATTAAAAATGAGACACAAATATTTAAAATATTTTTTTTGTACCTAAACCTTTTCCTGGCCTTTTATCCTTCAGGTTATTCGGGTAATGATGTGGTTAACTTTCCTCTGTTGTCACGCTTCTTTAAAATGTTCCTTTCTTTATATGACTGACATTTAGAGATAACAGACGGAAAGCGCCGCAACGGGCTGGGGAGCTGCAGGAACGAAGGAGATAGACAGAGAGATCGAGAGAAAAATAGGGAGAGCAGAGAATGTTGAACCCCGATAACCTAAAGTCCGCTCTGGTGACACATGCTTCCATCTCTGACTGGGCTGATTGTGGTGACAGCAACCTTTGCTTATCGGAGCCCAGCCTCTGCACTGCATTCCTCTGTCAACTCTTTAAATAAGAACAGAAGAAGCAGGTTCTAATTTAAAAAAAAAAATACATCGGGGTTATAACACACAGCTTGTAAAACTTTTTGTGAAAAACTCCTCGTTTAAATTTCTGGTATAAAAATAGTAAAATAGCATTAAACATCTTAAGAAAGTGCTGATATATAAAGATGCCCTATTTTTGAGATTACAGTGCTTTAAAAATAGATGCATAAATATAGATAGACAGGAAGTCTATTTTTCAACGGAAGTTATGCTTCTTCACTCTAATGTTTAATATAACGGGTGAGTTTGTCAGTCACCTGATTGGATCGCAGTGAATGATGTTCCGCCTGTCCTTGTTCGAGGCCACAGTTTCAATTCTCAGGGCTGTAAAGGCTACTATAGCTGCAACATTTTAAATCAAAAAGGGAGAAAAGGTGAAGTAATCTTCTGCAACCCAAATTACCTCTATGGACTCTGACGTCAGTTTGGTTTGCAGACTTTTCCAAAGTAGCTGTTCACAAAAATAAAAAGAGCAGTGCACACGAAGTGCAGCTGAATGTTTGTGCATTCATTCTAAACTGCATAACATTTCCAGAACTTTCTGTGCACATTTTTTAGTTGTTCTGCTTAATCAGGGAATCTAACCCACGCACCTTCAGCTGCAGACAACACACAGCGGCAGAATACTCCAGACGGACCACAGCCACCGCTGCCTTTACCATCCATACCACAAGCTGTAGAAGGAAAGCATCTCCTCCCAATATTGGGTTATATAACCTTTAAGCAACTCCAGATTTCTCTTTATGGCCAATTTTTAGAAGACATGGGACCACAAACATGCCTGGAGGCCAGATGCAGTTGATGGTCTGACAGTTTGCGGACTCACGGTCAGGCTATCATGATGAAGTTTACGCTCGAAGAATGTCTGCAGCGCTCCCTCTCAACCATTTTTCCAGCCTCAGCTGGAGCAGCGAAGGCAAACTCTTCCCTGCAGAATGTGGACTCTTGTGAAGGACTGCTGGTACAGTAGGTTTGCTAAACCACAAGGCTTGAGCTTTTTTTCTTTTTCTTTTTAATATGATGCATGCAGCTTATGGAATTCTTTACATGGTACAATAAACAGTGCAGGCAACTCAATTGTCACCCTTTGGAAAAATTGCAATGCAATGCTTTGGATGAAAATTGTTGCTACAAAGCCACGTTTTGATCTGGTGCATGCAGCAGGAGTAACTCCTGACAGCATTCAAGCCATATCAAGAATCGCAAATGAGGACAGATGAAAAGAGGTCTTCCCTCTGGATCCGTTCACAACCTCAAAGAGGTCAAGCTCTCCTCTGTGGCTCAGTCTCACCTCTGGATTTAGGTCTTTCTATCGCTGACCTTTTTTAGTGCGATAAAAGTCTTCAGCCGAGATTTTCATAAAAGAAACATTTAGACGGATCAAGCTGGAGCTAGTGCTTTGAAGCGTTCTCCGGTGGTGTTGACGGCCGCCTCTGCAGAGGCTAATTAGGCTGCAGAGACTGCACCTCTCTGAGAGAGAGCTTCTCTGATGCAAAGTAGAGGGAACCCAGTTTAACGCCACCACACTGCAGAGATAAAGCCTCTGAAAGAGCTGATTACTGTTTACACTGTTTGACTTACATCTCCAGCATGGATTTATGCTCAGAATGCACCTGCACCACACTTTGGAGAGCAACTGAATGAAGCTGTTAAGCTCTTAGTGCAAATGATCAGAAGTCTGATCCCTTGGTGCAAACTACACCTTCCAAACATGAATTATTCCTAACTCGCTGTGCTGTCTTGATAAATATCTGAGGAAAAACGGGGGAAGAACAGCTTCCCGCTCAAAGTTTAGCTCTGCAGGCGTGAATGAATTAACCCTTGTACTATCTTGTGGGGTTAAAATGACCCCACCCTTACATTGACGTGTTCTCCCTACCATGACAAAGGTGGATAAAGGTGGAGAGGATTTCATGTAATCCATGGACACCAGTGAAGATCACAAATCATTAAAGAAAAAAGGTTCAGCGCACTGTCTAGTGGGGTCTAGATGACCCAACTCCCACTGTTAACTCGCCTTGGATAGCACAATGGTTAAACACAAAGCATGGTTGTTCTATAAGTCAGGTCAGGATGGCCAAATAGGGATGTTGAAGAAACAATGGGACCAGCAGAAACGCTCCCTGCAGCCAGCTCAATGGAAATTGTTGAGAGTCAGCAACAACAAGGCTGCTGCCGACTCTGAAAAACTGAAATTCCAAAGGCCTTGATGGAGCCGCAGGGGCGCAGTAACACAACATTATGGGATCTGCTGTGTTAAATTATAACATTGACTTTACATATTGAAGCTTTTTTCAATTATTTTCTTTTTCGCCAAACCACAGTTAGTTTTTTTTGTTCTTTTGCAATTATTTAGTTTAATACTGAAAAAATCATATTGGCATCATAATATTCCAGCAAGGCACACACCGTAATTATTCATTTCTCCTTCAAACAGTTTGCACTATTGTGAATTCAAAAGGAAGCTACCCATACTTCACCACCAAATCCGAGTCCCTGATTGGTCAAAGTTAAACTGGTTTAACTTTCAATGAATGCACGTTTTGTATGTAGAGCCCAAAAACTGACTTAAAAATTTGCGATCTTTTGTAAAAATATTTCAGTTGAGTGTTTTTCTGAATTAGACAACCAGATTGACTTGTACATACAGTTTAAATGGCTATAGACTTGTATTAGACATGGCTATAGACTTGTATTTTAATAGGTTTGAAGCTTCTTCAAAATTGATTTTAAGCAGAGATTCAAACAAATTGAAATTTTATTTGCATTTCAACCTTTTTCTTTTTCCCTAAAATTACTTGTGTATTTGCAAAAACGTACCTTTTTTCCTTTAATAGTAGGTTTTCATAGTTACTAAGCCTTAAAACAAAGTTTACATTTGACTGATTTAAACTTTTCTTTACCTTGAATGAATTTGCACAAGAAGCAATCATATTTTGTTCTTTAGATTTTTGCGTTTTTTAACAATTAAATTGTAAAGATTATTCCTTAATTTACTCTCACACATTAGTTTAGCTAAATCTTGTAGTTTCACAACCAGAGCTTATAGGTTTTTTTAACCAACTTTCTAAAGTAAAAAAATACTTGAAAAAGATGAATGAAACTCTATTGGAAATGGATTTAAAAAAAATTTTTCAATAGCATTCTATGAGTGTACTTTAAAAATAATAAAAAAAACAGTCTGAAAATCTATGTGTGGTGCAGTGAGGTCAGGCTCTCACAGACTGATCATCTCTGGCTGAAAGGTCAAGGATTTGAAATGATGCCTGATAACGTCAAATCTGGCAACACCAAATGTCTGAACTCACAACGTTGTTTTAGATCAAAATGTGCATCTTCTCCACTGTTGATTTGACAACATCACTTGCATTCCTGGTTGCCAGATGCCCTCCAGTGTGATCTGAAAATGTAAACAGGACCCAAGTGGCCTCTGGAAGCTCTAGTATGCATTCACTCCTCGATATCGCAGTTAAGTGTTGGCTAATGGAGCCTGTCAAAATCCCCGCAGAGCTAAAAACCACCTGACTTGGTTGGTGTCGATGACAACTCAGTGTAGCAACACCCCCATAGCCCTGCAGCCAGACTCAGTGCTGGACTGTCACACTTGATTAATACACTAAGTGGGAAGGAATAAATGCTACAATTAATCTTAATTACGCCTCAGTAAATCTGACAGAGCTCTGTTAGAGGCAACTAAATGGACCTCTACATTAAGAAATGCTGTGTGAACATTGTTGCCATGGCAACTCACATGTCAGAGTTTCGACTCTAAGTATGTGTCTGGTGTTGATGACAGACAGGGAGCCCTGAGTTTAAAGTTGATGTTGCTATTGAAGTTTAAAATCTCATATTAGGGTGAGGGGGTGGGGGGTTTAGCCTGCGATGCGCTTTGGGGGGGGGGGCTACTTGGCAGTGGTCCCCCTCCCATGGTTGCCGTATGGAATGGGCCCCCCCTCTCTCGGTTTTATTTGCACCTTAGACATGTAGGGCCCTTGGTAGGGGAGGGTGAGGGGACATTACTGTGAGTAATCAGGGATTGTCCTCTCTGTGCCCTACCCACCAATTTTAACTGCACCCCCCTAATACACACACCTCTTACTCCTCATAATATACATTCAAACACAAGCACACACACATGCACACATACACCCTCACAAACACACGCACACACATTTTGCAAGGAAGGTGGGTCCTAGGTCCATCTGTCCCCTACCCCATCCCTGGTGGGGGGTACTGGCCCCCTGGCAGCGGCGGCCGTGTCCCCTGGGTGCCGGTTTCCTGGGCCCGGCGGGGTTCTCTCCGCGCAGGGAGGGGGTTCACATTACACCTGAGCCGGGGGTGTCCGTTTCCCTGTGGGGTGGGTTCGGGTTTTTGCCCCTGGGCGCTGGGCCCCGCCCACATTCCAACTGTGGCCGAGCCTGGTCGGGCCATGTTTACAACACCCCTTGCGGGCCCCCTTTTCCTCTGGGGTGCCCCCCTCCTGGGCGGGGCCGGCTGTCCCCTGCCTTGCTCCTTCCTGGACTAACTGTAGGCCGGGTGGGTGGCTGCCTGGAGCGCAGAGCGGGTCTCCCTTGGGGGGTCCTGGTTCGTACCTGGGGTTGGGGCGGGGAGATGCCCAGTACTCCTGGGTGGTGATGAGGTGCTCGTCTGAGGCTGTGGGCACTCTTCTCAGGTGGGGCCCTGCGATGGGCCCACCCGGCACGGCGGGGGGGCTGCTCCCCTGGTTGGGCTGGGGCGGCGCTCTCTTCCCCCCGTGCCTCCCTGCTCTCTGGCTCTGGGGGCCTCGTGGGTGTCCTGCTGGCCCTGGCCTGGGTGGCGGATGTGATCGCCCGGGGGGTGGTTGTTCTCTGCCTGCCGCCCAGTGGCGTTGGGGGTTCTGGCTGCCGCTGCTGCTGCGGTGAGGGTCTGGGTGTGGGGGTGGCTGGTCACTCTCCCTCCTTCTTTTCACATTCCATCATCCACTTAGAAGAACATAAACACTCACCTGAGCACAGGTGTTAGCTCACCTTTACACTAATAGTTTGCATGATTGAATGAATGAAATATTTCACACTAGTTGGTTTAAAGGCATAAGTATGCGTGTGTGAACAATATCTGTATTTTGTGCATGTTTTGTGTACATGTTGACATGTGGACATCTTTGCAGTTAATAGGTGTGTTTATAACATCTGAATGTGTGTGTGGACAGGCCCCGCCCTTTGAGATTTGTATTACACTTGAGCCTTACCATAATGATAAACATCCAGTAAAGTTGTTGCTTTAGGCTGCTTCATGGTTCTACCCCCCCCCCCCCCCCCATCTTATTATCACCCTCCTATCCCCCGTCCTCTCTAACATCCCTCTCTCTTCTTCCCTCCTTTCCTTTTCCGTCCGGTCCAACACCAAAGATTTTCAAACATGATGGAATTTAATAAAGCTTGGCCTCAATTACAAAAGGGGTTTATTCAGACATTCATCTGGTTTGTCTGAAGATTAATAACCCCCATGTTAAAGTAACATTTGTCCAACACATGAGGCATTCAGCTCTCATCTGTTTGCCCAGCTGTTGGACAGGACAAGATAAAAAAAAAAAAAAAAAATTTATAAGGAGCATGACAGGGAAGGAAAACCTTTTGGTAGAGCCAACTATTTTTGATATGATGTTCAACATTAGCTGCAGAGTTATAAAGACAAGTTAAATAGACAAAATGAAAGTTTGTTAACTTGTAAATCATTGTATGTTTTCAATGTTTTTTCAAACATGAACTTGATATTGTGCACAAAAAACAATTTTCAATTAACATTACACGGCTTTGTTGGATCATCAGTCCCTTCATTCAGACAGATACATGTGTCAGTGCTTTGTTCTGATTACAGTCAGAGATTTCTGTTTCCTAGGTAAAGGCAGGCTATGCCTAGACAGGTGGCTATCTTAGGGCAACATACACAGATTAATACATTTAAATAAAAATGAGATACGTTCTTCTGTCTGACTCTGTTGTTCACAGCTCGTTTTATTATGTAATAACTTGTATCCATAATGTTAGCATGAACAATGAACAATAGAAAAAAGTAAATGTTTATCCCATCAGGGGTCGCAAATCAGCTTTCACTGATTCTCTAAAGTGTCTTGGCACAGATTTTTACACTGGATGCTCTTCCTGACACAAACCTGTATTGTATCCAGGCTGGGGACCGGCACAGGGGACCCTGGCCTGTGGCCACATAAATAGAAACAGATAAATACAGTTTTAATAAATTGAGCACATTGCTTTATGGCACATAAACCTTCATGGCAGCAAGTGTTTTGGAGAGAGCGATTTTGTTTTGTTTGTCTGTCTCTCTCTTTAGCCAGTCACTCTACTCCTTCCTCACACACAGCTAAAACTCTTACACAAAGATTTCTGTGACACAGTTACACTTAAAGTAAAGTTTACTCTTAAAATAAAGTTTATTTATTTTGTTTGGGAATCAGTCCCAATGACAATATCAGGCACAGGGAGACCTGATGAATGCTCACGGTGTGGGTGTGATCAACTTTGTTCTAATATTTTCAAACTCACTATATTTGTTTCAGAACTTGCCTATAATTTTTTAAGACTACAACAGTTGTAGTAGAAAGACTAATGCTATTAGGGATTTATGTGGAGTTTGTTTTAACAATAATGAGTACTTGTGATGTTTTTTAGATTATTTCAGATGAGTTACTGAGAAACTTCCACCTTTTGTCTGAGGTGTTTTGGTGTACTTTATTGATGGTCCCTGCCTGCCTCTGCAGCTTCACATCAAGGCTAACTCTGGCTGTAACTCATTTTCTGCATCACAACAGACAAAACTAAACAGTTCCTTCTGGTCAATAGAACTACATCCAATGTAAAGTAAGTAGGAAAAACAAAACAGACTAGTGATACTAGTGATGAGCACATAATCATAACAGATCATGAAACGGACACTTTGTGGGGTTTTAACTTTTTGTGCAGCTCATTGTATAGTTTTCATGAGTAGATGAGGTTAGAATCCAGCCTGTTTGGAGTTCATTTTTTTGTAATTCTTAAAAATATAAGAATGATAATCACAGATCACGAAAAGATTTAGATGAAGATCACCCGTATATTTTTAATTAATAAATGAAAAGAAAAATACACAGTGATGTTCAGGCCTGGTGAGGTGAGGCACTGGTTTCTCTTAAGTCTGATTTTCGTTTATTTCACCTTTATCATCATTGCTGCTTTTTCTTTTTTCTTACATAGGGCAGCCATGGTGCAGTGGTACAGAAAGAAGTAGATCTCTGATTGGAGGATCGATTCCCGCTTTGCCCGCACATATGCCGAGGTGTCCTTGGGCAAGACAATGAACTCCACAATACTCTTGGTCATTATAGGTTGGTGCCACTGTGTGAATGTGCATGGGTGAATGGAACTGTGACTGTAAAAGGCTTTGGACCTAAAAATAAGGTAGAAAAGCGCTGTTTGTGTGTGATGGCGTTACTTCCACAGTGAAAAATAAAGTCACTCAAAAACAAAAAGACCAAGCCAAAAAATTTGAAGGAAAAAGCACTGGGATTTTATTGTTCCCAAACAACACGAAGAAAGAATACAACTGGTTCTGGGAGAACTTGTTGCCACCAACACTGCTATATTTCTAACTAGAAACTAGAAAAACTAGAAAAACTCCTTGCTCCTTATAAAGGCCTAGCCCCTCCCACAGGCCAATCAATCAATCATTTCATTAAAACAAACTTCTACCTTACAACTCAAACAAATTCCTAAACATAAACCAAAAATTTGAAATATTCTAAAAAGGATTTTCATTTATGAAATACAGAAGTTAGAAACACAAAGAAATTTGACCGAAATAAAAAAAAGCCTGAGAAATTAAGTCACTTCCTGTTTCCTGTTGTAGATGGATATGTACGATGATGTGTACAATGCTCTGCTTTGAATGTTTGCAGTGGGAAACCTGGATGGTGAGTACAATTCTATTTAAAACTAAGTGTGCACTCTTGGAATAAAACAAAATTGTACTATTGTGTTGTGGTAAAATGTAAGTCTTTCATTTATGCTGATTTAGTGAAAGGTGGATGTGTCCGATGCAAACTGTAGAGACTGCTGATGGACTGCAGGGAAAAAAATATTCAGGCTGGTGTTCAAGGGCTGTCCTGAATCCCGTGGGGCCTGTGGGACAATGTGCATACCGCATTTAAAAATAAAATACAAATTAATTCAATTCAATTCAATTCAATTTTATTCGTATAGCCCAAAATCACAACAACAGTCGTCTCGATGGGCTTTGAAGTAAAACAAGGAAAAAAAGGATCATGAATAGTGAGTCAATAGGAAAATACTAAAATAAACTAACAAACTGACTAAGCTATACTGGCATCCCTGCCCCTAGACCCCCCTTCGGGTCTAAGTAGGGGGGTAGGCAGTGTCTGTGCCTCATTTCACATTTCACATTAAATTTAAATTTAATTTCACATTAAATCAGGATCTGCACAAATTCTGCATGTTCCACCAAGAAAATGTTTATTTTTATTTCAGTATTATCATTTCAACCATGCAGAAAAATGTCCATAACGCATCAATTGACATGCACTCTACTTAATTATTTTCATGGTTGCATGCAGGGCCGGCCCTGGTCTTCTGGGGGCCCTAAGCGAAATGTAATTTGTGGGCCCTCTAACTGATCAGCAGTTTAAAAAAACGCAACTGTTGTTGTAATATAAATGAGATAACTATATAAATACATTTGTGAATTATTGTTGCTGCCGAAGAATTGAATACAGTATATTTATTGCCTGTATGTTGGATCCACATTTAGTGGTGCCAAACCAATTTTAAATGCAAAGAAAAAAATATGAATGACAAATGTGTATATATATAGATATATATTTTTTAATGAAACATTAGGCACTCAACAAATGACATTCACAAAACTCCAACTAATTAAAAACAGCAACTTAATAGACAATCAAATAACGATAAAACAATCCAAAATAAAGAACACAACAGCTCAATGAGGGGGATTTTGGAAAGTAAAAGTTTTTGAAAAGGACCTCTTTGCACCAAATCCATTCTTACTGGATCAGAAAGTGTGGTTGGTCATTCAGCTGGACCAATTGGATTTGATGTAGGTGGAATTTTGGATCCAGTCGGCTCCTCTTCCATTCACGCCTCTCTTGGAGCCTCTGGAACATAAGACACATAACTTTAATAAAAGCAAACAGTAAAAAGTAAAACAGTCAAATGTTTTCCCTTCCAACAGTATATGTGGTGACAACAGTTTATTCTGCAGCTAAAAAACAAGAATTATTATTATACAATAATTAATGATAAAGGTAATAATATATATATAGCAGAATGCTAGTAATATATTGAATCATTTAAAATCTGTGTGCAGGTTTTTCACAATTTCACGATCTTTTTATTTATTTGTTTATTTATAAGAGATTTATTGTTTGATTGTATATTTGCATGAGGTCATATTTATTAATTTAATTATTTACAGTTTGGGACTCCATTCTCTTCAGCTGCTGTTTATGAAAAAAGGGTTTATGCAGACACTGTTTTTTTAAATGACTTTACATGCTATTAAAATGACCTTAGATGACATCTTCTGTGATGTCAGGAACATCTTGGGATGTGGATGCTGCACCTCCTCCAGTACTTTTTGATACTTTTTGAGAGCAGAAGAACCTGTGCAAAACATCCTCATTATGTAAAACCAAAACTGCAAAATACAAATAAGAAATCAATGTACCCATTTATAAATAATAAATGTGAACAATAATTTGAGTATAAATGGAAATATAAGCATTTAGACACTTCTTTATCTATTAGTTTGTATGTTCATAATTTTAAAATTAGTACATTTATTTTGTTTGTCATTTATAAATGAGAACATGTATTTCCTATTTGTATTTGGCAGTTTTGATTCTCCATATTTCATGCCAATGCAAGATTTTAAGACACATTTATTGTTGAAAAAGTTAGAATACCTGACTGTCTATAACAGGTAAACTGCAGTTTTTATACTGACATAAACAGGAAAATACAGAATGCATTAAATATGTGTTAGCAAAACAATGAAACAATACGATAACGTGAGTTAAAACATTTATCACCCATCATACCGTTGTCATTATTTACTTTTCTTTGCTCTCCGCCCTTTAGAAGGTCATGTGCATCCTTCTTGGAAAAGTGGGTATCAAAATTATTTTCGAGTTTTCCATTGGAAATTACGACAAACGGGGTCGTTTATGTGCAATCTTCACCTCGGATCGATTTGTATTTTACGTAAATCGCGCAGCTGCACAGAAATACTGGATAATGTAAAACAAAAAAAATACGGCCCCAACATCCTCCAAACGTACCTTGTGATTGATGTTAAAGTTCTTCATCTTTTTTCAGCTCCTGATGGATAAAGTCTCTTTGGCATGAAGTTCTCTTGTTGTCGCTTTGATCAGCGTGAAAAAAATGTGCTCGTTTTTTTCTTTTTCCCAACTTTATTGAAACACAATGCGCTCGTAAATGCACACTGTGACAGGCTCAGATGCAATGATGTTGACCAATCGTTGCTAAGAGTGGCGAAACGTCATTATTTGGGTTGCCAGATTGGTTCAGGTGTGTTGAAGGGGGGGGGGGGGGGTTCATTAAAGTGCAGGAAACTTTTTTTTAGAGCGCACGTTGGTACGGAAGTTCTATGAAATGGGTTGCCAGATTTTGGTCTATTTTATTTATTTTTTCACCACTTCGGGGCCCTGGTGGTGACGGGGGCCCTACGCGGCTGCGTAATTCGCGTATAGGGAGGGCCGGCCATGAAGTTGCATGGTGGTTTACACTCTCACCTCATAGCAAGGTGGCAGTGGGTTCTTTCTGCGTGGAGTTCTTGTGCAGAAGTAGGTTTTCTCTGAGCACTCCAGCTCAGTCCTGTAGTCCAAAACCATGCTTTGTGGCTTAATTGGTGATTGTAAAATTGTTCTTTAGGTCTAAATGTGATTGTGTGGTAGGTCTTTGTGTAGCCCAAACTGTCCAGGGAATACCCTGCCTTTGTCAAACAGGTGTTCTGTCGGTTCTAGACTCGTGGACCTGATCAGGAATAAGCCGGTCTAGAAAATGGAAGGATGGACGCATTAGCGTCTTCACAACACCGGTAACTCCCAGCCTTGTTTACAACACGTAAAAAAACAGACTGATACCAATAAAACGAACATTACTGTGACTACACTAACTTCCAACCTTTTTAGTAACGCAAAAAAAAAAAAAAACAACGCAACAGAGCTACACATTGGCCGTGTTAGCACATTAACTTAATTTAACTTGTTTGCAACTCATAAAAAAAACATACTGACATTTTGATAGAGGGCTGTGTACCTCTCAAAATCCATTCAACATCAGTAACCACAACCAGAATTAATCCATATAGGCACTCTGGATTATAAGGCTGTGCAGTTTGAAAAAATTAAGGGTATAAGTGTGTCTTATAGTGCAGAAAATATGGTAGCTTGGCCACTTGCCCTTTTGGAGTTTGGTTCCAAACTGGATCGCAATAAATATTTACTTGTTTTCATGCATTTATGTTCACAGTTGTGCCATGTAATTGTGATAAAAGTCCTATAAAATACACAAACTCATTTTAAGCCTAACAGCAATGTTGCCCTTCATCTGTTTCCAACTTGCGTTACCAAACAGCTGCAGTGAGTTGTGAAGCTAATCTCGATAATCTTTGATAAAAGCTTTCACTTTTTACTCCACAGCCCTGTTAAGTCATGGAACTTTGAAGTGCTCCAAAAAGATTCCTCATTGATTGACAGAAATACCGACCTCCTGCTAGCCTTTGGAGCTCATAAGATATCAGATCTGAGTTTAGCATGAATGTGTCCATTTAGCCCTTCAGTGTTTGTTTTTTAAGGGCTCACTTTGGGCAATTCCATGGTCGATGAAATCACATGATGTCAGTTCCTCTGGAGAACACAGAACACGCTTTCATAATCCTCACAAATGGAAAGTTCATGCAACTTCTCAGCCAGTCAACATGGATTTGCGAAGTGTTGATTTAACGAAACATGAAAATACTATGTCCTTCCAGATGCTGTTCCTGCTGTCAAAGGCAAATATGATGTCCATGCAATATGTGCTGCAAGGTGAAAAAAATATGAAACCGTCTCCTGCACCTTTAAATATGACTGTATGCTTGCCACACACACTTCACTTATAGCTACACCCCAAAAGATGCATTTGATGCCCTTTAAACAAATTTGAACTTTGGTTTCTTTAATGCTTAGTTTGTCTGAACAATTATCCAGAGTCATGGAGAGAAGATGTAAAGGTGGGAGGACTCTCTTTGCACTAATAACACATTTCTTGGGTTTTTTAAATACCACTGATCAAGTCTTTATATGTTTTCTATAAATTGCCTATATTGCTGCTGCTTTTTTTTTTTTTTTTGCCTGAACAACTCAACGCTGAATTAAAGGTTTAAAACCAGCACTTTGTTTGGCAGTTTAACCTTTACACCCTGGAGATGTCATCAGGGACTCGGGCGGACTGTTTAAGCTATCAATGTGAATTACCTGATTCTGAGAGGCAGATAAGCAGGTTTTTGTCACAGCTTTGCACCGATATGCTAATGTAAAGTGTTTCATTACGCAGCTGCTTTTCTCCACGACTAAATCAGCTGGTTTATGTTGATTGCGTAACTACTTCACTACTGTAAGTGTTGGATAACAGTGCAAAGCTGCTTTTCTCCACTTCAGAATCAGCTAGAATTACAATAGTTACGTCAACGGTTGGAAAGTTACAGCGGTTAAAAGAATGTCATCACTGGAGCCAAAGCTCCATTTTTTGGCAACTTAAGGGGGTACTTTGCCATATAGACATATTAAGAATGAATGATTATTACATTGCATATTCTATGAGATGTTATCCATTTTTTTTTATTATTTGTATTTTTGAGAGAGAATTTGAGCCATAGACTGATCCCACAGTCATGATCCATTGCACTTGCATAATTACTTCTCTTTGGTTTGCTTCCACTTTTTGTCTGTAAGATAGTGAACTGTTATGCTGGGATGTGGGAATTTCCATACTAAGGGATAAATAAAGGGTTATCCTATCCTTTATCTTATCTCAGTTAGTGTGTATTCACCGCACCAGGAGTCGCTTGCAAGCTGCTTTTACTGTGACACTGGTGTATTTTGAGCATCAGTTTTAAGAACTTTCACAATTGCTTCCCAAAAATGTGAATGTCATTTTTTTTTTTTTTTTACTTGAGGTTTTCAGAGGTCCTATGCTCAAGAAACTGTTGTGCTAAGTGAAGAGGACAGATACCAGGAAGCCCAATGCACATTGTTCTTACGCACAGACAGATAAGAGCCTGGGTCTCTGATATCACATCAAAGATTCCATTACAGCTCCACAGAGTATTTTACTTTGTGACTTTTCTCTCTGCCACTCGAGTTTCACTTTTCATTTGATTAGATTCTTGACGATGGCTAAACTAAATAATTAAACCCATGAATGTTGTTTACCTTGAATATTTTAAAATCCAAGATGAATCATTATGGTGCACAAGTCAGATTAATATTGTAATGTTTACAGTTTTCCCTTTATGATGTAGCTTTGAACTGTTTTCTACAGAGGGTCAAAATGACAGATTCTAGACCTTTCTGCTAATTTTTTTTGCTGCTTATACTTTTTTGCTCTGTATTATAGCCTTTTTGTTACTAAATGCACCAGAAACCACATTAGAATGACTCTGAAGCTGATGAACTGCATCAAACTGCTATGACAGGAAGAAGAACAGAGCAAACCAGAAGTCTGGCAAAAGGACTGCTTAATAATTAAAACATTGCCATTTTTGCACTTTAATTATTGAACACCCACAGTGAACCTTGACTAGGTTATGCATAATTCAGACACAAAAAATGTCTTTGCTGTGCCCCCTATGCCTCCTTGTTGTATCGATGCCCAAAACAAACAAATAAATAATAGAGTATTTGATAATTTAATGCCAGAATATTTTGTCATAATTGTAAAGACAACTGTAATGCAAAACTGACTTTTAAACATCGGAATGTGTAATATTTCCTACACATATATATATATGTGCACTAACATATCTATATATATATATATATATATATATATATATATATGTAAAATAAATAATTCCCCCCTCACCCTCCGCTGGTGGTTTTTTTCCTCCAAGCTCGGGTCCTCTACCAGAGGCCTGGGAGCTTGAGGGTCCTGCGCAGTATCTTAGCTGTTCCTAGCACTGCGCTTTTCTGGACTGAGAGGTCTGAGGTCTTTCCAGGTATCTGTTGTAGCCACTCCTCAAGCTTGGGGGTTACTGCCCCGAGTGCTCCAATTACCACAGGCACCACCGTCACCTTCACTTTCCATGCTTTCTCCAGTTCTTCTCTGAGTCCCTGGTATTTCTCCAGTTTCTCATGTTCCTTCTTCCTGATGTTCCCATCGTTTGGCACTGCCACATCCACCACAACGGCTTTCCTCTGTTCTTTATCCACTACTACGATGTCTGGTTGGTTCGCCATTACCATCCTATCAGTCTGGATCTGGAAGTCCCACAGGATCTTTGCCCTTTCATTCTCTACCACCTTCGGAGGTGTTTCCCATTTTGACCTTGGGGTTTCCAGTCCATATTCTGCACACATGTTCCTGTATATGATTCCAGTCACTTGATTGTGGCGCTCCATGTATGCTTTACCTGCCAGCATCTTACATCCTGCAGTTATGGATTGTTTCAGGCGCCTCTTTGCACAGCCTACACCTTGGGTCTTGTCTGGTGTGGTAGATCTGAGCCTCTATCGCTCTGGTGCTCAGGGCTTGTTCCTGAGCTGCCAGGATGAGCGCTTCAGTGCTGTCTTGTAGGCCAGCCCTTTCTAGCCATTGGTAGGACTTCTTGATATCAGCCACTTCAGTTATTGTCCGGTGGTACATCCCATGGAGGGGTTTGTCCTCCCATGAGGATCTGTCCTCCAGCACTGTATCCTCTGCTCTCCATTGCCTGAGACATTCACTGAGCACACTGTCAATTGGGGCCTTCAGTTTGATGTACTCATGCATCTTGGATATTTCATCCTGGATAGTGGCTTCTACGCTCACTAGTCCTCGGCCTCCTTCCTTGCGGCTAGCATACAGTCTCAGAGTGCTGGATTTGGGATGGAACCCTCCATGCATGGTGAGGAGCTTTCGTGTTTTAACATCCATGGTCTGTATCTCTTCCTTTGGCCATCTTATTATTCCTGCAGGGTATCTGATACCTGGCAGTGCATAGCTGTTGCCCGGGTCTTGTTCTTGCCATTGAGCTGGCTTTTCAGGACTTGCCTTACTCGTTGAAGGTACTTAGCTGTTGCAGCTTTCCTTGTTGCCTGCTCCAGGTTGCCATTTGCCTGGGGAATTCCAAGGTACTTGTAACTGTCCTCAATGTCTGCTATTGTTCCTTCTGGGAGTGAGACCCCCCCTGTATGGACTACCTTGCCTCTCTTTGTCACCATCCGGCTGCATTTCTCGAGCCCGAATGACATCCCAATGTCATTACTGTAGATCCTGGTGGTGTGGATCAGGGAGTCAATGTCACGCTCGCTCTTAGCATATAGCTTGATGTCATCCATGTAGAGGAGGTGACTGATGTTGGCCCGATTTCTGAGTCGGTATCCATAGCCAGTCTTGTTGATTATTTGGCTGAGGGGGTTCAGACCTATGCAGAACAGCAGTGGGGACAGAGCATCACCTTGGTATATCCCACATTTGATGGACACTTGTGCAAGTGGTTTCCCATTGGCTTCAAGGGTGGTTTTCCACAGCTTCAATGAGTTTCTTATGAAGGCTCTTAGAGTCCTGTTGATGTTGTACAGCTCCAAGCATTCAGTAATCCATGTGTGTGGCATTGAGTCATAGGCCTTCTTGTAATCAATCCAGGCTGTGCACAGGTTGGTGTGTCGTGACTTGCAGTCTTGGGCGACTGTTCTGTAGACCAGGAGTTGGTGTTTGGCTCCTCTGGAGTCTCTACCAATGCCCTTCTGTGTGTTACTCATGAATTGATCCATGTGCCTATTTATCTTGGTTGCAATGATGCCTGACATGAGCTTCCATGTTGTGGAGAGACAGGTTATTGGCCGGTAGTTGGATGGGACTGCACCTTTTGAGGGATCCTTCTGGATCAGGATCGTTCGCCCTTCCGTTAGCCATTCGGGGTGAGTCCCATCTCTTAGCAGCTGGTTCATTTGTGCTGCCAGGCGCTCGTGGAGTGCGGTAAGCTTCTTTAGCCAGTAGGCATGTATCATGTCAGGGCCCGGTGCTGTCCAGTTCTTCATACCTGAGACTCTTTCTTGGATGTCTGCCACTGTGATGGTTACTGGATTCTGTTCAGGGAGGTTGCTGTGTTCTTTTCTCAGAGAGACCAGCCACTGGGCATTGCTGTTATGTGCTGTCTCTTTCTCCCATATACTTTTCCAGTACTGTTCAGTTCCAAGCCTTGGTGGGTCTGCTCGGCTGTTTTGACCCTGCCACTGAGCGTACACTTTCGCTGGTTGAGTTGCGAACAGCCTGTTTATCCGTCTGGCTTCATTGTCTCTTGTGTATCTCTTTAGGCGGCTGCTCAAGGCTAGGAGCCTTTGTTTGGCAGTTTCCAGGGCTTCAGGTATGGGCATCTGGCTGTATCTCTTCGGTACTTGCTTTCTCATTGTACCTCTTTGAGCCTCTGTCAGCTTACTCACATCCTTCCGAGTTGCCTTGATTTTGGCCTCTAACCGTTGCTTCCATGGTGGGTATTGTTTTCTTCCATGGTTGCTCTTATAGCCAAGCATCTCAAGGATCACTGCTGCTGAAGTGTAAACCAGTTCATTGGTTTCTGTGATGGTTGTGGTAGGAATTGTCCTCTATGCTTCATTCACAGTTTCCAGTAGACTTTCAGGCAGTACATCACTTAACCGTTGTAGCTGGTGTCGGGGTTGCCTAGTGTTCATTGTAGACATTATCTTGTTTTTCGGGTCAGTTGCTGCCTCGCTCAGCGTAATTGTGGTTGTTGGGGCTGTGTACCCAATCTCAGGGTGTGAGTGTTGTTCTGGCTCTCCCGTGGCATTGTATTGTATCACTTCAATCTCAAGCTGTGATAGGAGTTGGTGTTTGTGGATATTCGAGCATTGGGCTACCAGTTGTTTGGCAGTTAGCCTTGATTGTGGGTTTCGAAGCATCCATTCATTCCACATTCTCTGCATGTACCCCCTCTGGGTTGGATTACTTAAGTAGTAGCATCCTAACAGATCCTTGTTCTCGCATCTAGTCCATTTCCGGCCTGTTCCAGTAGCCCACTTTCCATCCGAGTGCTCTGGTCCCCCAGCACCTGACGCAGCACCTGCGTCAGGTATATATATATATATATATATATATATATATATATATATATATATATATATATATATATATATATATATATATATATATATATATATATATATATATATATATATATATTTATATATATATATAAAACAGCTAAGATACTGTGCAGGACCCTCAAACTCCCAGGCCTCTGGTGGAGGACCCGAGCTTGGAGGAAAAACCACCAGGGTGAGAGGGGCGTTTTTGTTTTATATATATATATATATATAAATATTGCATGTTTATGTCTGGATGCTAGCCATTATTACAGTACATTTTACACTTCGGAACAAATTATACATGTACTATCACAAGAAATGTTTGCCAGTGTCTCTGCCAATACACTACAGTGAATGCAACGATTTAGGAAATTATTTTTAAGTCACTTCTCTTTATCTATTTTTTCTGCAATCTGACATTTTTTAAGTAATCTGAAGCTACTAAGAATGTAGAGCCCTCTGCTTCCTTTTTTGCTTTAAAGACACAAGCCATTATTCAAATAGTTGTGAATCAGGAGCAGATGAAAAAAATTCGGATGCACCCTCTTGTACGACTAGATCCATGTACGTCTTCATTTTTTGTTGTCTGAGCTGGCATCTGGCTTGAAACTGTATGGCTGGATAGCTCTAATATTACTTGCCATTTTTGATGAACTAATAATGGCAGTTTGGGGTGGTGAGGGGCTGTAAGCCAGCAGGAGAGAGTTTTAATTGACTATTATTTTATCTGGAAGTCCCTTGAGATGAAACTCTTTTTCAAAAAAGACCTGAACAAAAGGCAGTGGCACACACACACATAAACAAATGAACATAAAACATGATAATCAAACACATGTAAAATCAGTTCAAAAATAACATGTACACTCTTCGGTCACACACTGAGAAAGCTTTGTTTTAAAGCAAGCTAGGGAATTATGTTCCTGCAGTCGCAGAGAGCTTTGAGCACTATTCCACGAGAGAGGAGCAGCAGAGGAAAAGGACGTTTTCCCAGGCTCTGAGTGTATCCTGGGAATGAAGAGGAGAAGCCAGTGTGAGGAGCGGGAGTTGTATCCACTGTTAGCAGGAGACAGGAGATGGCACAAGTGTGATGGTAGCTTTTCAAGAATTGCTTTGTAGAGGAAATATAGCCACGTAAACAGTGTCTGTGTCATCTGAGCTTGAGTGAAGGCCATGAAAGCAAGAGAGTACAGTTCAGGCAGATTTGATGATGAAATGGAGGGCACTGTGATAACGTGAGTCTTGAAGAGGGAGCATTCGTTTACAGAATGTCCATGTAATCCAGAACTGGGAGGAAGGTGGTCTGAACACTTACAGCAGTGTTCAGACAGGGTTTGTCTCTATAATAAAAGCCCAGCAGAGCCTTAAGATTTTTCAGCAGATGATCAATGTGAGATGTAAAAGACAGTTGATCTTCAATCCATACACTCAGATATTTATGAGACTTTTTCAATTACCACTCCTACCAGAGTTTCAATACCAGCCAGTAATACATTTTGCACACACATTCCTTCTATATCAACATGGCCTCAGCCTCCAGGAACTGGATTACAGGCGCGCGCCACCACACCCGGCAGGAAGCTCCCACACAAATCAGCTGTTTGACTTTGACCAAATTGCTGCATTCACACCTGAGAGCAGCTTCTACAAAGAAAACCTGTTAGAATGTAGTTTATTGATTTATTTAAAAATACATTTTAAAATCCTTAATGCTGTTTATCCATCCAAGGAACTACTACATGCACATTTTGGTTTTCGCACCTGACAGTAGACGCTGAAGCACAGCCTGAGATACTCATCCAGACCCAGTCTTTCATCACACTCTGAACTTTTCATCACATTAATCTGACATGTAATCCAACACTTCTTGAAATGATACAGCACCTTTACACTTCCTCTCCTCTTATTTTATTAAAAAAAAATAATATATATATATATATATATATATATATATATATATATAGAAATATTTGCCTTTTCAAGCTCCTACATCGCCCCCTTTTGAACAATAGAAGAATTGACTCATTTGTCTAGAGATCATTTGGACATTTTTGTTGAAGTTGCAGTTGAAGTTTTGGGGATATGTCAAATCTTAACATTTATGTCTCATTAAAAAAAGTCTATTAATACCTTCTGATAAAATTACAGACTCAGCATTTACAGTTAATTGCTATTTTAATAGCATAAGAATGAATAAATATAGTTGAAAAAGCAAGAGAAACAAAAATCTTTGAAGAGTAATGCTCTTCAATTAAAAATGGTGTGATCTGGAGCCAGATTTTCCTGTTTACAAAGCTGCTTCTTTCTAAGCTTTGATTAAAGAATTAACGTTCATTTGCAATAAAATACTAATACCACCAGTTACATCAACAAAGTAATTTCTACATTCGTGAAGGAAAGATATCAACATTTTTAATGTAAATTGTCCAAATCATATCTATAACAATTATGAACAAAAGTTTTCGTGGTGAGCTTTTTTCTTGATGTCACTACTTCTATTGTCCAGCAGGGGGCAGTGTAGAAGCTTAAAGAAACAATGTTTTTGGATGAAAAGAGAAGACAGGAAGTTTAAAGGTGCTATATTCTTTCAAGCACTGTTTGGAGTTCACATCAGATTACTGTGACAAAAGGTCAGTGTGACAAAAGACTGGGTCTGGATGAGTAACTCAGGCTGTGCTCCAGCGTCTACTCTCAGGTGCGATCCCACTATTGAGCGGTACGTGGGCTTTGACCTGCTCCGTTTCCGACCTGGGCCGATTCACCCCTCCTTAGACGACCTGGTTGTCCCGGGCTCCCCCAGGAAGACCATATCGATACCAAACTGAGTGCGGACACCTGATCAGCATAGTCCACTGCAGCTCAGAGCTCCTGAGCTCCAACCATCCTCCAGCCTCAGCCTCCAGGAAACTTGGATTACAGGCGCGCGCCACCACACCCGGCAGGAAGCTCCCACACAAATCAGCTGTTTGACTTTGACCAAATTGCTGCATTCACACCTGAGAGCAGCTTCTACAAAGAAAACCTGTTAGAATGTAGTTTATTGATTTATTTAAAAATACATTTTAAAATCCTTAATGCTGTTTATCCATCCAAGGAACTACTACATGCACATTTTGGTTTTCGCACCTGACAGTAGATGCTGAAGCACAGCCTGAGATACTCATCCAGACCCAGTCTTTTATCACACTCTGAACCTTTCATCACATTAATCTGACGTGTAATCCAACACTTCTTGAAATGATACAGCACCTTTACACTTCCTCTTCTCTTATTTTATTTAAAAAAATAAGAGGCAAATATAAATATTTGCTTCTTCAAGCACCTACATCGCCCCCTTTTGAACAACAGAAGAATTGACTCATTTGTCTAGAGATCATTTGGACATTTTTGTTGAAGTTGCAGTTGAAGTTTTGGGGATATGTCAAATCTTAACATTTATGTCTCATTAAAAAAAGTCTATTAATACCTTCTGATAATATTACAGACTCAGCATTTACAGTTAATTGCTATTATAAATAGCATAAGAATGAATAAATATAGTTGAAAAAGAAAGAGAAACAAAAATCTTTGAAGAGTAATGCTCTTCAATTAAAAATGGTGTGATCTGGAGCCAGATTTTCCTGTTTACAAAGCTTCTTCTTTCTAAGCTTTGATTAAAGAATTAACGTTCATTTGCAATAAAATACTAATACCACCAGTTACATCAACAAAGTAATTTCTACATTCGTGAAGGAAAGATATCAACATTTTTAATGTAAATTGTCCAAATCATATCTATAACAATTATGAACAAAAGTTTTCGTGGTGAGCTTTTTTCTTGATGTCACTGCTTCTATTGTCCAGCAGGGGGCAGTGTAGAAGCTTAAAGAAACAATGTTTTTGGATGAAAAGAGAAGACAGGAAGTTTAAAGGTGCTATATTCTTTCAAGCACTGTTTGGAGTTCACATCAGATTACTGTGACAAAAGGTCAGTGTGACAAAAGACTGGGTCTGGATGAGTAACTCAGGCTGTGCTCCAGCGTCTACTCTCAGGTGCGATCCCACTATTGAGCGGTACGTGGGCTTTGACCTGCTCCGTTTCCGACCTGGGCCGATTCACCCCTCCTTAGACGACCTGGTTGTCCCGGGCTCCCCCAGGAAGACCATATCGATACCAAACTGAGTGCGGACACCTGATCAGCATAGTCCACTGCAGCTCAGAGCTCCTGAGCTCCAACCATCCTCCAGCCTCAGCCTCCAGGAAACTTGGATTACAGGCGCGCGCCACCACACCCGGCAGGAAGCTCCCACACAAATCAGCTGTTTGACTTTGACCAAATTGCTGCATTCACACCTGAGAGCAGCTTCTACAAAGAAAACCTGTTAGAATGTAGTTTATTGATTTATTTAAAAATACATTTTAAAATCCTTAATGCTGTTTATCCATCCAAGGAACTACTACATGCACATTTTGGTTTTCGCACCTGACAGTAGACGCTGAAGCACAGCCTGAGATACTCATCCAGACCCAGTCTTTCATCACACTCTGAACTTCTCATCACATTAATCTGACATGTAATCCAACACTTCTTGAAATGATACAGCACCTTTACACTTCCTCTTCTCTTATTTTATTTAAAAAAATAAGAGGCAAATATAAATATTTGCTTCTTCAAGCACCTACATCGCCCCCTTTTGAACAACAGAAGAATTGACTCATTTGTCTAGAGATCATTTGGACATTTTTGTTGAAGTTGCAGTTGAAGTTTTGGGGATATGTCAAATCTTAACATTTATGTCTCATTAAAAAAAGTCTATTAATACCTTCTGATAATATTACAGACTCAGCATTTACAGTTAATTGCTATTATAAATAGCATAAGAATGAATAAATATAGTTGAAAAAGAAAGAGAAACAAAAATCTTTGAAGAGAAATGCACTTCAATTAAAAATGGTGTGATCTGGAGCCAGATTTTCCTGTTTACAAAGCTGCTTCTTTCTAAGCTTTGATTAAAGAATTAACGTTCATTTGCAATAAAATACTAATATCACCAGTTACATCAACAAAGTAATTTCTACATTCGTGAAGGAAAGATATCAACATTTTTAATGTAAATTGTCCAAATCATATCTATAAAAATTATGAACAAAAGTTTTCGTGGTGAGCTTTTTTCTTGATGTCACTGCTTCTATTGTCCAGCAGGGGGCAGTGTAGAAGCTTAAAGAAACAATGTTTTTGGATGAAAAGAGAAGACAGGAAGTTTAAAGGTGCTATATTATTTCAAGCACTGTTTGGAGTTCACATCAGATTACTGTGACAAAAGGTCAGTGTGACAAAAGACTGGGTCTGGATGAGTAACTCAGGCTGTGCTCCAGCGTCTACTCTCAGGTGCGATCCCACTATTGAGCGGTACGTGGGCTTTGACCTGCTCCGTTTCCGACCTGGGCCGATTCACCCCTCCTTAGACGACCTGGTGGTCCCAGGCTCCCCCAGGAAGACCATATCGATACCAAACTGAGTGCGGACACCTGATCAGCATAGTCCACTGCAGCTCAGAGCTCCTGAGCTCCAACCATCCTCCAGCCTCAGCCTCCAGGAAACTTGGATTACAGGCGCGCGCCACCACACCCGGCAAGAAGCGCCCACACAAATCAGCTGTTTGACTTTGACCAAATTGCTGCATTCACACCTGAGAGCAGCTTCTACAAAGAAAACCTGTTAGAATGTAGTTTATTGATTTATTTAAAAATACATTTTAAAATCCTTAATGCTGTTTATCCATCCAAGGAACTACTACATGCACATTTTGGTTTTCGCACCTGACAGTAGATGCTGAAGCACAGCCTGAGATACTCATCCAGACCCAGTCTTTTATCACACTCTGAACCTTTCATCACATTAATCTGACGTGTAATCCAACACTTCTTGAAATGATACAGCACCTTTACACTTCCTCTTCTCTTATTTTATTTAAAAAAATAAGAGGCAAATATAAATATTTGCTTCTTCAAGCACCTACATCGCCCCCTTTTGAACAACAGAAGAATTGACTCATTTGTCTAGAGATCATTTGGACATTTTTGTTGAAGTTGCAGTTGAAGTTTTGGGGATATGTCAAATCTTAACATTTATGTCTCATTAAAAAAAGTCTATTAATACCTTCTGATAAAATTACAGACTCAGCATTTACAGTTAATTGCTATTTTAATAGCATAAGAATGAATAAATATAGTTGAAAAAGCAAGAGAAACAAAAATCTTTGAAGAGTAATGCTCTTCAATTAAAAATGGTGTGATCTGGAGCCAGATTTTCCTGTTTACAAAGCTGCTTCTTTCTAAGCTTTGATTAAAGAATTAACGTTCATTTGCAATAAAATACTAATACCACCAGTTACATCAACAAAGTAATTTCTACATTCGTGAAGGAAAGATATCAACATTTTTAATGTAAATTGTCCAAATCATATCTATAACAATTATGAACAAAAGTTTTCGTGGTGAGCTTTTTTCTTGATGTCACTAGCTTCTATTGTCCAGCAGGGGGCAGTGTAGAAGCTTAAAGAAACAATGTTTTTGGATGAAAAGAGAAGACAGGAAGTTTAAAGGTGCTATATTCTTTCAAGCACTGTTTGGAGTTCACATCAGATTACTGTGACAAAAGGTCAGTGTGACAAAAGACTGGGTCTGGATGAGTAACTCAGGCTGTGCTCCAGCGTCTACTCTCAGGTGCGATCCCACTATTGAGCGGTACGTGGGCTTTGACCTGCTCCGTTTCCGACCTGGGCCGATTCACCCCTCCTTAGACGACCTGGTTGTCCCGGGCTCCCCCAGGAAGACCATATCGATACCAAACTGAGTGCGGACACCTGATCAGCATAGTCCACTGCAGCTCAGAGCTCCTGAGCTCCAACCATCCTCCAGCCTCAGCCTCCAGGAAACTTGGATTACAGGCGCGCGCCACCACACCCGGCAGGAAGCTCCCACACAAATCAGCTGTTTGACTTTGACCAAATTGCTGCATTCACACCTGAGAGCAGCTTCTACAAAGAAAACCTGTTAGAATGTAGTTTATTGATTTATTTAAAAATACATTTTAAAATCCTTAATGCTGTTTATCCATCCAAGGAACTACTACATGCACATTTTGGTTTTCGCACCTGACAGTAGATGCTGAAGCACAGCCTGAGATACTCATCCAGACCCAGTCTTTTATCACACTCTGAACCTTTCATCACATTAATCTGACGTGTAATCCAACACTTCTTGAAATGATACAGCACCTTTACACTTCCTCTTCTCTTATTTTATTTAAAAAAATAAGAGGCAAATAGAAATATTTGCTTCTTCAAGCTCCTACATCGCCCCCTTTTGAACAACAGAAGAATTGACTCATTTGTCTAGAGATCATTTGGACATTTTTGTTGAAGTTGCAGTTGAAGTTTTGGGGATATGTCAAATCTTAACATTTATGTCTCATTAAAAAAAGTCTATTAATACCTTCTGATAATATTACAGACTCAGCATTTACAGTTAATTGCTATTATAAATAGCATAAGAATGAATAAATATAGTTGAAAAAGCAAGAGAAACAAAAATCTTTGAAGAGTAATGCTCTTCAATTAAAAATGGTGTGATCTGGAGCCAGATTTTCCTGTTTACAAAGCTGCTTCTTTCTAAGCTTTGATTAAAGAATTAACGTTCATTTGCAATAAAATACTAATACCACCAGTTACATCAACAAAGTAATTTCTACATTCGTGAAGGAAAGATATCAACATTTTTAATGTAAATTGTCCAAATCATATCTATAACAATTATGAACAAAAGTTTTCGTGGTGAGCTTTTTTCTTGATGTCACTGCTTCTATTGTCCAGCAGGGGGCAGTGTAGAAGCTTAAAGAAACAATGTTTTTGGATGAAAAGAGAAGACAGGAAGTTTAAAGGTGCTATATTATTTCAAGCACTGTTTGGAGTTCACATCAGATTACTGTGACAAAAGGTCAGTGTGACAAAAGACTGGGTCTGGATGAGTAACTCAGGCTGTGCTCCAGCGTCTACTCTCAGGTGCGATCCCACTATTGAGCGGTACGTGGGCTTTGACCTGCTCCGTTTCCGACCTGGGCCGATTCACCCCTCCTTAGACGACCTGGTGGTCCCAGGCTCCCCCAGGAAGACCATATCGATACCAAACTGAGTGCGGACACCTGATCAGCATAGTCCACTGCAGCTCAGAGCTCCTGAGCTCCAACCATCCTCCAGCCTCAGCCTCCAGGAAACTTGGATTACAGGCGCGCGCCACCACACCCGGCAGGAAGCTCCCACACAAATCAGCTGTTTGACTTTGACCAAATTGCTGCATTCACACCTGAGAGCAGCTTCTACAAAGAAAACCTGTTAGAATGTAGTTTATTGATTTATTTAAAAATACATTTTAAAATCCTTAATGCTGTTTATCCATCCAAGGAACTACTACATGCACATTTTGGTTTTCGCACCTGACAGTAGACGCTGAAGCACAGCCTGAGATACTCATCCAGACCCAGTCTTTCATCACACTCTGAACTTTTCATCACATTAATCTGACATGTAATCCAACACTTCTTGAAATGATACAGCACCTTTACACTTCCTCTCCTCTTATTTTATTAAAAAAAAAAAATATATATATATATATATATATATATATATATATATATATATATATATATATATATAAAAAACGCCCCTCTCACCCTCCGCGGGTGGTTTCTCCTCCAAGCTCGGGTCCTCTACCAGAGGTCTGGGAGCTTGAGGGTCCTGCGCAGTATCTTAGCTGTTCCTAGCACTGCGCTTTTTTGGACTGAGAGGTCTGAGGTCTTTCCAGGTATCTGTTGTAGCCACTCCTCAAGCTTGGGGGTTACTGCCCCAAGTGCTCCAATTACCACAGGCACCACCGTCACCTTCACTTTCCAGGCTTTCTCCAGTTCTTCTCTGAGTCCCTGGTATTTCTCCAGTTTCTCATGTTCCTTCTTCCTGATGTTCCCATCGCTTGGCACTGCCACATCCACCACAACGGCTTTCCTCTTTTCTTTTTCCACCACTACGATGTCTGGTTGGTTCGCCATTACCATCCTATCAGTCTGGATCTGGAAGTCCCACAGGATTTTTGCCCTCTCATTCTCTACCACCTTCGGAGGTGTTTCCCATTTTGACCTTGGGGTTTCCAGTCCATATTCTGCACACATGTTCCTGTATATTATTCCAGCCACTTGATTGTGCCGCTCCATGTATGCTTTACCTGCCAGCATCTTACATCCTGCAGTTATGTGCTGGATTGTTTCAGGCGCCTCTTTGCACAGCCTACACCTTGGGTCTTGTCTGGTGTGGTAGATCTGAGCCTCTATTGCTCTGGTGCTCAGGGCTTGTTCCTGAGCTGCCAGGATGAGCGCTTCAGTGCTGTCTTGTAGGCCAGCCCTTTCTAGCCATTGGTAGGACTTCTTGATATCAGCCACTTCAGTTATGGTCCGGTGGTACATCCCAAGGAGGGGTTTGTCCTCCCATGAGGATCTGTCCTCCAGCACTGTATCCTCTGCTCTCCATTGCCTGAGACATTCACTGAGCACACTGTCAGTTGGGGCCTTGAGCTTGATGTATTCATGCATCTTGGATGTTTCATCCTGGATAGTGGCTTCTACGCTCACTAGTCCTCGGCCTCCTTCCTTGCGGCTAGCATACAGTCTCAGAGTGCTGGATTTGGGATGGAACCCTCCATGCATGGTGAGGAGCTTCCGTGTTTTAACATCCATGGTCTGTATCTCTTCCTTTGGCCATCTTATTATTCCTGCAGGGTATCTGATAACTGGCAGTGCATAGCTGTTTATTGCCCGGGTCTTGTTCTTGCCATTGAGCTGGCTTTTCAGGACTTGCCTTACTCGTTGAAGGTACTTAGCTGTTGCAGCTTTCCTTGTTGCCTGCTCCAGGTTGCCATTTGCCTGGGGAATTCCAAGGTACTTGTAACTGTCCTCAATGTCTGCTATTGTTCCTTCTGGGAGTGAGACCCCCCCTGTGTGGACTACCTTGCCTCTCTTTGTCACCATCCGGCTGCATTTCTCGAGCCCGAATGACATCCCAATGTCATTACTGTAGATCCTGGTGGTGTGGATCAGGGAGTCAATGTCACGCTCGTTCTTAGCATATAGCTTGATGTCATCCATGTAGAAGAGGTGACTGATGTTGGCCCCATTTCTGAGTCGGTATCCATAGCCAGTCTTGTTGATTATTTGGCTGAGGGGGTTCAGACCTACGCAGAACCGGCTGGGTAGCTCGGTTGGTAAGGTGCAGGACTGTCATGCTGGAAACCCGGGTTCGATTCCCACGGCGGAATGAACAATTAATGGTAATTAATGGAATGGGGCAAATGCCATAATAATGACGGGCAATTAACATCACCCAGTGAGGGTCCTTGGGCAAGACCCTTAACGCTAATGCCTACCTCACTATATGAGAGACAATGAACCACATGTCATGCCGGCTCAGACGTCGCCCGGCCAAACAAGGTCTGCGTCAGGTGCTGGGGGACCTGAGCACTCTGATGGAAAGTGGGCTACTGGAACAAGACGGAAATGGACTAGATGTGAGAACAAGGATCTGTTAGGATATATATATATCCTAACAGATATATATATAAATATTTGCTTCTTCAAGCTCCTACATCGCCCCCTTTTGAACAACAGAAGAATTGACTCATTTGTCTAGAGATCATTTGGACATTTTTGTTGAAGTTGCAGTTCTTCAGCTGCAGTGCTTGCAGTTTCAAGCACTTTTTAGAGTTCACATCAGATTACTGTGACAAAAGGTCAGTGTGACAAAAGACTTGGTCTGGATGAGTAACTCAGGCTGTGCTTCAGCGTCTACTCTCAGGTGCGATCCCACTATTGAGTGGTACGTGGGCTTTGACCTGCTCCGTTTCCGACCTGGGCCGATTCACCCCTCCTTAGACGACCTGGTGGTCCCGGGCTCCCCCAGGAAGACCATATTGATACCAAGCTGCGTCCACTGCAGCTCAGAGCTCCTGAGCTCCAACCATCCTCAGCCTCCAGGAAACTTGGATTATAGGTGCGCGCCACCACACCCGGCAGGAAGCTTCCACACAAATCAGCTGTTTGACTTTGACCAGTCAAATCTTGATTTATTGATTAATCTTGACTGTATTTACATGTTTTAAATAATACTTTTAGATTTCTTTTTGCACTGCAATGGTGACCGCTTCAATTACATTGATCAAGTGGACAGTGACAATAAAGGTATATCTTAACTAGGTACAGTTTGGTCCATTATAAGTCGCTTGATGACCTTAACCTTTGGTAAAAGAGAACATTTATTTATAAACATAGTGGCTTGTACCTTTGATGGATTATGCAGTTCTTTATTCATGCATTCACACACAAATAGACCATGTGTATTTCTGGGTGTTATTAAAACTTTTATACCTCGAATATACGATTTTTATTGCACACAGTGCAATTAGTGTGATGGATGCACTCAGATACAATTTTGATAATCTTTTAGCCAAAAAAATGTTCTTTTGGGATTTTTTTTTTATTGATAAAATGTAACTGCAACAGAACAAAAGTGAAATGGACCATAATAATCAACAAAAGACAATTATAAAACCAGCAACAGGAGCACAATGTTTACGTTCGATTTAAAAGAATCACAGAAAAAATACAAAGTTTGAAAACATTAATTTAATTTAATTTAATTTAATTTAATTTAATTTAATTTAATTTAATTTAATTTAATTTAATTTAATTTAATTTAATGTTCTTATTTGTGTGACTATATTCCCAGGGAGACACTTATCAACGTTACTACAAACTAAAAAAGATAATCAAATTCAACAGCTGCTAATCGGTAAACAAATTAATTAAAAAGAAACAAAAAGAAGAAACTCCACTTTGGTGTTTTTAGCACCACCTGGTGGTCAACACCAATTTTACAAACATGGCGGCCTCCGTTCGGACGTTGTGTTGCTCAGGTGAGACAGAGGTTACTGTTATTATTTAGAGTCTCTTTGGTTCATTTTAGTTTTGATATGTTGAGCATTGTTAGGGTTTCTTTTGATCTACAAGCATAGCTGAATTTAAAACAGGCGTTTTGAAAAGTTATCAGGGCATACTCTTAATGCTAACGCTGATGCTAATAGCTTTGTGCTAACTTAGGCACAACACAGGACTGCAGGGATGTAATCCTGTGTTTGTTTGTGTATTAAGTGCTAAAGAATTCCAACAAACACTTCAGCACAACCTGTGGAGTCAGAGCCGGGGAGAAATGGAGAAAGGAGTAAGTAAAACTCTGCTAAACTCGTGTAAGTTTAAACAATATATATATTTTATTTTTAGGGTAACAGCCAGGTCTGTTGTGCTTCGCCACAGTTTTTTATGTATCCCTTTTCAAGTTTTTTGTCTTCTAAAGTTAGCTATAATTTAGCTTTGCATTTTCATGTAATTCTGCTGACAGACACTGAAAACCTCAGAAGGTTTCACTATAGGCCTGTTAGAAATATAAAGCAAATACTTTATTGTATTTAGAATCAATAAACTCTTAAGAACCATCACAATAACTACGAAATCATCTAGAACATTAAAAGTAAAGAACAGCATTAATGTAGCATTGAACGGTTTTTGTTATATCTTTGTATGGTTTTGTTTGTTTCTATTTTGCAGACATGGACTTTCTAGAAGCGGCACAGAATATGGACCTCTGACTGATCTGCCTGACTGGTCTTTTGCAGGTCTATTGTTTTTTTTGTTTTTTTTTTAACATTTCAATTGGCATCAAATGCATGTCTTTATTTTTATGAAAGTGTCATAGAGCTGCAATAAGGATGAGAAGTTGCCAGTCTTTGCTTGAAACCTTTCCATTTTGGTAATCATGTAAAGTGTTTTAGCTTCATTGTTTGTAAGTCACTAAAGTAACTAAATCTTTATTTATATAGCACTTTTCACAGAGAGCGACTCACAAAGTGCTTCACAATGTTAAAACAATAGAAAATCAGTAGTGATACCCAATAAAACACACACACAGGCATAGAAGTAAAAAAAACAAACACACAGAAGTGAACAAAAATAAAAGTCAACTAAAAGCTCTCCTAAATAAAAACGTCTTAACTTGAGCTTTAAATCACTTGACTGAGTCACTCTGGCGCAGAGACAGAGGGAGGTCGTTCCAAAGTCGGGGAGCGACTGCCTGAAAGGCGAGGTCTCCCCTGGTTTTAAAACGAGTTTTTGGAACACACAAAAGATTTTTATCAGTGGACCTCAAGGAACGTGCAGGAGTGTAGGGAGTTAACAGGTCAGAAATATAGATTAGGGTTTGTCCGTGCAAGGCTCTAAAAACTAAAATCAAAATCTTAAAATCTATTTCAAATTTAACAGGAAGGCAATGTAGAGATAAAAGCAGAGGGGTGGCATGAGTGCGCTTATTGGTTCCAGTTAAAAGCCTTGCTGCAGAGTTCTGGACCAGTTGGAGACGTTTAAGAGACTTTTTGTTAAAACAAGTAAAAAGAGAATCACAATAGTCTAAACAAGAGGAGATAAAAGCGTGGATGATCAACTCAAGGTCAGATCTGGTTAACATTGCCTTCAGTTTAGCCACATTCCTCAGGTGGTAAAAACAGTTTTTGACCAAGCGAATGAGAGTCAAGAGACATAGCTTTGTCAAACCAGACACCAAGATTCCTGAGACTGGGCTGGACAGAGGAGCTCAGTGAACCGAGGTGTTGGAGATTAATTTGAAATTAAAATATTGCATTCAAAGGAAATTAGATGCACAAAGATTAATTTATTGTTTTTGTTTTATTTTTTGAAATATCCATGTCCTTATATTTTTAATTTAGAGTTAAACAAAACGTAAATTCACAGATTTCAAAGTACTAAAAAAGACATTTTCTGTTTAAAACTATAAGTGGAACAAGAAACACAAAGCAGTCTTGATCAGACAACTTAAAACCATTCCTGTAACTGAGAAAAGCATAAAAACCCTCACATAATCCATCTATGCAGCCATCCATTTTCCAAACCCGCTGAATCTCTGCTGGGGTCCCAGCTGGAGTCAGATAGCGGGAACATCTGGACAGGTTGTCAGTGCATTGCAGGCCCAGAACTCTATTTGTTGGAAGCCAAAAAATGGAAAAAACAAAGTAATTCAAACAAAAGTTTAACATTTTTTAAGGAGATTAATTTTTTCTTAAATGAACAAATTGTAGCTATAATGACTTTTTGTGTCTTTACAGTCAAGTCCATTGGTTGGCGAAAACATTAACTGAAGTTCTTAAACACCATTTGAGACAGTTTTATCATTTTTTTTACCAAAAGATGTTTGCTATTTTAAATTATTTTATTTATGTTTGAAAATGTTAAAATGATCTTTTACCTGATTTTTACTCTCAGGAAACGGACTCAACCTTAAAGTTTAGGGTTTAGTTTTGACATTTTTTCAAGAATCTTGATTCCTTACGTCTAATTGTTAAGGACCTTTTTTCATATGTCCTTGTGAATTAAAATTATTTCATTGTTTTGCACATAAATAATAAAAAGTGACCCATGTATGTGCTTTTGTCTTCACGTGGAAGAGCATTTGTATGATTCTGATACTAGGTTTTCTTTTTTTTCTGGACAGATGGTCGTCCAGCACCTCCAATGAAGGGCCATCTGAGAAGAAAACAAGAGCGAGAAGTTCTTGCGGTGAGATTTCTTCCCAGAAGCCCGTCACCCGTTAGTTGTTTGACCCTCTCCTGCTCACCGGCTTTTGGTTCTCCTCAGAGGCGGATTGTGATGCTGAGCACAGAGGTGGACCGAGGAATAGAGGCCTGGAAGGAGAAGCAGGAAGAGGCCAAAAGAATGGAGGAGCACAAAAAGTCTCTTTCACTGAAACCCAAGGGAAAGCTATTAATAAAAAAATCTTAAAACTTTTTCCGTCGATCCATCCGTTTTTCATAACTTTTTTTCTGTTTTTATGCATGGGTTTGGTTGTAATTATCCCACCTATCATCCTGAGGATCAGCACATATAGGACATGTTATCAGAGAAATCTAGTAACTTTGGTTATTATAAAATATCTGTCAAAACTATTTTGTTTGATCTCATTTAACTTTGTTTTTCTTGTTAAATATTTCTGCGCTAGACGTTATTTTTGGCTTATATTTTATTTCAATGTTTTTTGTTGGAAAGGTCAGTCTGCTTCCACTAGATGGCAGCATTTCTCATTCGAAATCAAGCTTTATTCTTAAAACACCATTTTGTGTTGAGCTCATTTTTGAGATGCTTATTTTTCTTCATTTATTTGGTTAATAGAGTCTGTCAGGAGCAGGGGGGGGGGGGGATTGCGAGAATAATGTAACAGTCAAGACCTCGATGTTTAAATCTGGTGCAAAATCTTTGCAAGCTTATGACTTTATCCTTTTTAAATTTCTTGTAATCATCAAGTGACCAAAATTAAGCTTTTTTTGCTTTTACCTACAAACCATTGTGGTGAGGGTATTATTGTGGTCTGGGCCCATTTTTTTATACTTCCCTGGAACTCAAAATAACAAACTTTTAGGAAACTAATTGTTCTTGAAGGAAAAAAACAGTAAATTTTAAAAGAAATGACTTGATCATTTGTCATAAATTCTTAACAGGAAGTGAGTCAGTGACACAAGAATTTGTATTAAAGAATAGCTTTGTTGCAAAGGGAGCTTATTTATTAGAAATATTTTTTTAGCTCATGTAATTTTACAAAATTTTTACAAATAATAGCTGCCAGGCTGGCATCGTAGGGTCAAAGCATAAATACAAGAAAACAGCTGTAAAGTCAATACAGGTGTTCATATCAGGAAAGGCTGTACTTCTTTGCACTTTTAATTTTTAAAAAAAGGAATACACACTAATGCTAAAAATAGAGGACATATAACATCTAAACTCAGATTAATTCTAACATTGTTGAATCATTGAGCCTCTGTTACCAAAACCAAAGTTTGCAGACATTCTTTTTACTTTATTCTTCCTGTAGAGATTCCCAATAAGCTATCACTGGATTCTGGAAAGAAAACCACAGATGCACATAAGTCTGGGATCATGAAGGAAAGAACGCTGTCTGGAAAAATCATTTGCAAGTGGAGAAGCTTAATGGCCATCTCCGTTCATTTTATAGCAAGTTAAGCTCAGTTGCAGACTGCAAGATGATTTAAAGGCGTCTCCAACCATCCCAGAACACTGCATCATGGGAAAAAGCTTCTGCTACAGTGAATATCTAAATGTTTATCCTGAAAAATGCATTTGATACATTAGATGATTGCTCTAAATGGATTCAGTCTGCTTAAGACAAACCTGTTTGACTGACCACAAACCTCTGTAAAGTCCCTTCTCGCTCTTGGACAAAAAGGTTAATCAGTTTATTTGAGGAAATTCAATTTTGTTTATACAGCCCAATATTACAACACAGTTCTCTCAACAAGCTTCACAGATTGTACAAAACAGAAAATCAGTGTAAAATACAATAGCTTAACTAAACTAAACTGGGCATTCCTGCCCTAATCTAATGAGGCTGTTTCAACCAAAGATGAAAATGTTGCTGCTGCAATGTTTCTTTAAAAGAAACAAAAATTAAAAAGTAATCATTTGAATTAATTTATTTTCAACATGCAAATGAAAAAAGTGAAGATAAAAAATCTTAACGACAAAGCTTAACAACAATTACAAAAAACAGTAACAACAATAACAAAAAAAACCCAGTGACAATATTGATAGTTGAAGCTACGAGCATCATTGCCCTGCTGCCCTTTTTTACTTGCCCTCACTGGCTGAGCGGCTGCCATATGGCCCTCACTCCTCCCTCTCCCCCACCACCCTGGTTAGAGCTGCATGTGACAATTCCATGTAAAAAAGTCAAACTTTTCTTTCAAAATGGCAGCTTTTTTGATGGTTTTTATCTCCATAGCAACCATTTTAATTTTTGGTTGCCTGCTGGATGACAAACAGATCTATGTAATTTTAGAAAAATTAACAAAAATCAAATTTTTTTTATTTCCTTGGCTCTTTTGTCTTAAGTTTTTTTTGTTAATCACACCTACATTTCTAGTTTGTCATATTGTTTTGTTCAGCTTGAGCCAATGATTCATGTATTACAGTTTCATAATATTCTGGCGAAAAATGTGTGAGCAATAGGGGAAGGCCACTTTGCCACAAAACGGCCACCAAGCCGTAGACCTTGTGACAATTTTGAGTTTGTGGCAGGGGCAAAATTTACTCTAAAAAGCACAATAAGAAAAAAAATAGTGAAAACCACCAGGATGTCATAAAGAACCCATGAAATTCATTCATTCAGTAAATATTTGTTACAAATGTTATTGACTGAGTGAATTTTGTAATTTCTTTGCTGCAGAGACGTTCCAAAAATATTCCTTATCTATACTTATGTTGATAAAGATGTTTAAAACTAAGATTTTATTCAACATTTTTTCTATAAGGAGGACTTTGGTCAAAAAACTACATCATCCTCTTTTGAATCTTCTCAACGAAAACAATGTTTAGGTCATATTAATGCAGAAGTACAGAATAAAAGCCTATGGAAAGATTGGCAGAGACGCTGTGCAGCTGTGTACTTGTAAAAGTCAACACTCACTCGGTGTGAATCTAAGTCTAAAACTGACTGTAAAATGAGGTAAGTCTTTCCTCTCTGTCCCCCCAGCTCACATTAGTGACATTTGCTTTTTTTTTCCTTCCTCACATTTTTCCTCTCCCTCTGTTTGAATCTTTCTCTTCACCCCGCTTTAGTTGCAGACTTCAGCAAAGCCCCACTGTAATTAGGGCTGCTAGCCGCTGAGTTGCAGATTCTTTTCTGTGGATAAGGGAGTGTTCTTCCCACCTCATCTTTTCCTTGTTTCAAGGTTTTTTTCCATGCCTGGACCAAAGGAGAAGGCCGCTTGTTGTCTCACGTAAATCATGTAACAGACCACGGGGGACAAAAGGGAGGATTGTTTAGGAAGTGACATTCTGGTTGATGCTCACTCCAGCACCATCAAAGACAGTGAGAGGTGAAGCTCCTACAGGCTCCAACATTTCACGTGCTGCTTCT